>OY728123.1:279988220-281238220 GCA_963277665.1 Viscum album | reverse complement strand
TAAAGAAATTCCTTTCCACCCATGATATCTATATCACCCCAGTTAGTGACGTGTGATGGGTCATGAACATACCATCTCTTTTACGACATGTTGAAGATATCGTGCACCAGATTTGACTGAATTGGTAGAGCCAAGTAGTACACCACCTTTTCACCACTATTCAGTATTGATAAATGGATGATGAACCTCAGAGATAACTTTTCACACCATCCAAATATCTATTATCTTTGTTATGGTGAAACATAATGGAAAACATGGACCCATTACTTGAACATTAAATGCCTCCATCACATATTAGAATATGACCTATAATGGATGTGCATTCTCTTCATCCACTCTGGGATGATATTCAGCTTCATGGTAATAGTCTATACATACTTTGTTCCCATGATTGGTGACTCTATTATGTCAGTCCAAAAAGGTGTTGACCTATAAGGTTTCCAGTACAAATCCTATAATGATATAATTCTAATGGTGGAATGGAAGATTTTTTGTATGTGACCTTCACTAGTGGTAGGTGATCCTACTCACTATGGATAATATCTAAAATGAGATCCCACAACATTTCCTCTAAGACTGGGATGGTCCACTCTGTCTAGATATCCGTTTTTGGGTGAAACGTTGTGCTCACGTGTAATTGAGTACCAAAAGCCTCTTGAAATCAATTTGATAAGTGGGAGGTAATTTGAGAATCATCATTAAAAAAATCATTGATTGAAGACCATTGAGTCAAATAATTTCATGTACATATAGGTGCCCAAATCTCTCTACTGAACACTCCTATTAGATGGCTATGAAGTGGGTCGATATAGTGAGTCATTTAACAATCACC
Organism: Viscum album; assembly: GCA_963277665.1. Taxonomy (NCBI): domain Eukaryota; kingdom Viridiplantae; phylum Streptophyta; class Magnoliopsida; order Santalales; family Viscaceae; genus Viscum; species Viscum album. The sequence continues at coordinate 281,237,388 of OY728123.1, read as the reverse complement.
CATAAGAAATCATGTCCCCCAGACATACATCGTAAACCCATCAATAATCCATCAATATCTCATCCAACCCCCATTACGTAACCTCAAGGGGTTGAGATAAACCTGCTAGATCCTAGTGATCAGCATTCACTTGATGACAAGTGAGGAATCGAAAAATAAATTCTAAACATCCTTTCTTCATTCTTGTCCGCCAAAACTGAAATTGTTGTTCTTGGTACATCTTCACCACAACTAGATGTACCACCAAATGGGATGTATGAAACTATAACAGAAACACCTCATGAAATTCCACTGCTACTACTGTGAACCCTCTGAAAATAAGTAAAAGCTCTCCACTTTGTGAATATCGAACAGGAGCAGGCCTTGTGGACATCTGAGCAAATGTGGTCTCACAGTCGGTATATCCAAGTTGTGAATTCCTGACTTTTTATAATATTGGAGGGTTTAAAACCATCGACTAGATATAAGCAGCTATTTCTTTATCTATAATGGATATCAGCAATGAGGCTAACTGCTATGATTCCTTATTTAGAAACAATAAATTGGATTTTCTACTAAGAGCATCTGCCACCACGTTCCCCTTCCCATGAGTATAGAAAATATCCAATTCATTGTCCTAGAAGACCTTTATCCATCACATATGTATCCAGTTCATATCCTTCTAATAGAATATATTCTTATGACTCCTGTGATAAGTGTAGAAGAAAAACTTCTTTCCCATCAGGTAGTGTCACAACATCTTCAATGTGAAGACTACCAATGCGAACCCAAGATCATTGGTCACATAGTTTTGTTCTAGTGGCCTCAATTTAAATGCACCATAGGTAATAAAATATTTCCTCTAAATCAAAACCCAACCACGTATGGTCCTTGATGCCTCATAGAACACCACATACTAGACACCTTCCTCCAGTAACTTTTGGATGAGAGTGCTCTTCAACCATTGGCTCAGCTCCTGAATTCAATATTGGAACTTTTTTGTCCACATGAAGTGCTTCCACTTTCATGTCAAAGATATCATGTGTGAATCCACTCTAGAGAAGTTCAGTAGAAACCTTAATTCTTCCCTTCAAATATATATAAAATACACACCTCTGTAATGCTCTTGGTAGATCCCAAGCAAGAGAAATCATAAACATTCAGTGGATCCAATGAAACTTCATCCTCTGAGATGACGTTTCATATAAAATGAACCACTTGAATCCAAAACTAGAAATCCAAGATCTTTATATAATTTTGGTTCAGCTGGAGTGTGTCCAGTACCTTCACGAAGTGTCTCATGTGTTCCTTGGACACTAAATACCCTAGGATGTCATCAATGAAAACCACCATGAAACATTATAAGTAAGCTTGAAGGATTCAGTTCATGAGTCCAATTAAAATTTATAGGGGTGTTCATCATTCCGAATGACATCACCATGTACACATAGTGATCTTAAAAACATTTTATGGTCATCTTTGATATATCCTATTCTCGTACTCATTGCTTGTGACAGCCTGAACTAATTTCTATCTTTAAAAACAATCACCCCCCTTTTAAATGATCAAAGATTTCATTGATCCTCAATAGTTGATACATGTTATTCACGGTCACCTGGTTTAAGCACTGATAATCCACACATATCCTCAAGCTCTTGTCTTCATTTGTTGAAGACAAAACCGGGGCTTCCTAGGGTGAAACACTAGTTCTACTGAATCAAATCCTATATAGGTCCTCAAACTATATATGTAGCTAACAAATCCCTATGGGAACCATCTGATATGAATGTCTAGATATTAGTGGAATCTCATGGTGAAAATCCACACAAAATTCAATCTCCAATTGGAGAGGTAAACCTGGAACATCTTCAGTTAAGATGTCCTCATACTCTGTGAGCACTGTAGGAAACTGAGGACTCATATCATCTACTACACCAAGGTTGAGGCAAGAAAACTATGGAGTAATCAACTACAACCCCATCTGTGTAATTCCATCCAACTTGTAATCTCTTTAATTTTCACTATCAAAGGAAAATTTTGTTTCATCACTTCTAACAAACCTTACTCTTCTCTTAAAATAATCTATTTGAGCATGAAAGGTGGATTACCAGTCTATATTAAGAATAACACCATATGGCCTTGACGCTGCTATTAAGAGATCTCAACCGAGATAGTCACTTCCAGTGTTAGGTCACACAATCAGCACTAATGTGTGATCGTTGAGTCCCCTCCAGTAGGATTATTTAATTTTAAGGGTCGAGTCAATGGTTTAACAAAAATATATACGTTTTGAAAAAGATTTGTGGAAATAAATGAATGAATGGAAATTATGATTATTAAAATTGAAACTAAGATTGAAGACACAAAAATCATACCTCATATATTTCTTAGATCCCCTGGGTTATAAGAATCCATGGCCCGCAGCTGGCCTCATCCATGTCTACTAGTTCCTTGAGCCAAGCATGGACCACCTGAGGTGGCGGTGGTAACATGTCAAAACATTGACCAAATCCTGCTACTCTCCCATCGCATCTACCACATCAACTACACTACAAACCACCATTATCCTATCAATGTCTCTATATAGTCAGTCCCTTCACCATCTCCATATCAGCTATATGATGGGTTGGGCAATCACATTCCAGATGTCCCCAAATGCCTCCGGAGAAACACCATATCTCCCAAATCTCATTCGAACCACCCTAGGAGACCTATGTTTCTAAAACTAATCCATGGGAATGCCTCCTGAAGCACATGTCTTTCTTGGATCCATGTGATTGTCATGGAGTGTCTACATTGAAGGAATAATATGTTGGGTTCCCACGACCAGATCAAAATATAGGTTTGTTCACTTCCAGAAAACACTCCAGTAATTGGGCTAGCTCAAGTACCCCCACATAGGTAGAAATGATAAGGGAGATGATAGATTCCCTTATGTCCCGAAATAAGTCCACGTCCATGGACTGAGACATGAAGAACTGGTCTCATAGCATGTCCAAGGAGTAGCACAATATATTAGTCAATATCAATGAATATGCCACCACAATCATTCAAACCTACCACATATGTAGAAGCTCTAGTATGCATACTGATCAAAATTCTACAGGATAAAACACTTCTCAGAAGCGATGCTCAAATACTGTATAAGAGATAGTTGTCTCGTCATGTGACAGAGTCACCAAAATCCACCATCGCCCTAAAATTCCCTGAAGAAAACTCGTAACAAGGACTTACATCTGATCAGAAGGTTTCCAAACAATGTGGAAAATATTTTTGACACCCTCTATCAAATACTCATCCATCTAGGGGTTTGGAATACCCCAAATCATGGAATGTCACTACCTCTGAAACTCATGCAACACACTCATACTTCTTTCATCCTTAGCTAGTAGTAGATTTTTCTCAACGGGTCATGGTACAACTAGTAACCCAGATGGAGGTGATATCTATAATACATACCCCTTTACTGATTCCTCGTCACTAGATAGATCATATTCTTATCACATAATGAAATACTCGTTGGTTGTCTTCAAATAGGCATCCTAACATAAAAACAAGATATACAACAACCAATAGAGTATATCTTGGGAGCTGACTCATGAAGGACGTGGAAGACACAACCATTTAGATATGGTGTTTAAAACATTTTATAACTAGAAACTTGTGGTTTCATGTACTGAGCCTAAAATCATGAAATCATATTCTTGGTGTATGGATACGTTGGCCACTGCCCAAACACTGGGGTCCCTATCATTAAAGCTGAACTCGAAACACCTAACACTATTTCCCAAAACCGACCTCACAGACTCCTAGTCCTGATGTTGATCTGGAACCATCTTATAACACTATGTCATGACCCGTCGTAGAGGGGCACATGCCATAACTACCCCAATCCCACCTTCAATAGGCTAGAGGCTGGTGACTAGCACCGTGTAGTCATATCCCAGAAATGGGAGGCATTAGCCTCAAGTACCTATACACACATACACATGTCCAAGACACATAATGTTGAAACATGGAGCAACAAAAAGGATTCATGAATACCTTTAATATCCCACAATAGAGTGCAATAGTTAATGTATTAGAAATTAAATAGGTCCCCAAACACTCCCACCCCAAAGAGTCTATATAAAATTATATCTAAAACTATGAAGAGAGAAACTAGTTCATGGGTGAGGACTACTTCAAAAGTATGCTAAAAAAATGCCTCATCCTACAATGATCTAACTATGCTCCACATTCTCTTGGTCCTACTATGACACCATGAAAAAGTCTCTCATATTTATATGATATGACATGTGCGGGAAAATCCCATCCAGGGTGGGTACAACAATACATAGTAGGACACCCTGAAAACAATAAAAAATCATAGAGTAAAGTCATCTCAAAAAAATTATAACACCTTATAGTGGATACATGTAGTAGATAAAACCCCGAATATATGTAGGATAGAAACAACTCCATCAGGAGATCATAACCAACTATCATCCACTTGATTCTTCTTAGATCACACTCATTTCAACATAACTCATCACTCGATCCATGACATCATTGAGATACTCGATGAAGTGGTCTAGCTCATTTGGGCCCCACCATAATAGAACTCATTGGTTAAAGAAGAGTATGATACACATAGAAGGGATCATTCTGAAAACCACTAGGGGACACCAAAAACCCAATATAAATCTACCCCCTACGTTGGGGATCCTATGCTAATGATTAAACAAACCCTAGAAATTAAAATTTCCCCAAGGGGGATAAATTCCATTCTCATTGAATTCACATTGATTCGACAAAATTAACTAGGGGTGATAGAGGATCACAGTCCAGTCTCAGGGTGGAATACTACAACTATATCTGCTACTCAGCCCCAATAGGTGATTAAAATCCAGTCATGTGGATGTAATGTCTTAATGAGACATTGAGGAGGTGACCAAGTGTATTCTATTGGTCCAAACTAAAAAACCACAATTGGTCTCCAAATGACCGTCTCAAAATTAGTGTCTCAACCCTACAAACTACATGTCGATTGGATGCTCCTTTCATGTGTTATGGAAATTTGAACTAAACTGTCTGTATACATATGGGGGTCTCTGGAACTATCACCTAATAAGTCCACCAGGGGAGGGAGCCATCCATCTATAGACTTACCATCATGATCAGTCCACCTGTCGCACTTGACCAGCCGCTACAGTTGACCACCATGGATTGACCACTGTCTATCTGCAAAGTCACCTCACCCTACGACAGCTCGACCTGTTGTGGCACCATGGTCGAACACCATGGTCGACCGCCCTGGTTGATCACTATGGTTGGCAGTAACTAGGATCCACCCTAGTTTCCCTAGATCATCCACGAGTTTGACACGGATCCAACCAAGGTCCACCATGCCCGACCCGACCCACTTATCTGATCTAACTCACCTGGATTGGACCACTATGTGTCTGTTGTTGCCATCCCTCATCTGTCGTTTCTTCTCTCTTCGCTTAACCCAATTCCACTACCCAATTAGGCGTCCATAGCACCCTCCACACAAGGCTTTAATTCCAGACCCATCGTACACCACTATGGGCCACTACCTTACACAAATTGTCTATTCTAGGGACTACCATGCCTCCTCAAATTCCTTAAATTTTAAACCATTTTTTATCTGGGATCCTTGTGTCCCAATCTACACAGATAGAGCCTTGGTGGTTTATTCTCCTCAAATATTAGGGTCTGATCGAGTTCAGAACCACCTGGTAATGTCGAGCTGGGAATTGCGGGGTTCCAATGGAAAAGAACATGAGTAATGGAGGGAGGAATACAAAAATAATAAATGTGAGGAATGAACCTCAATAATTGTTCATTGGGAATCAATTCATTATCATAGAAGGATAAAAGAAGAGGGATAATCAACAAACCCTAAAATAATTTAATCTATACCATTGAAATATACTATAGATGTAGAGATGAATTCCTATTCGTCGAATTGATCCGCATTCATAAAAAATTAAAAAAGGATAAAAATTAAAAGATAAAATTTCTATCCATGAGTTTTGATCGATCATTTATGAATAATAGTTTAATTGGCATCTTCTGCATGATCCTCCAACTCCACGGGTTTGATGATCCATGATCCAATCCAAATCCACTGTCGTTTTCCAAGGACACTATCCACCAATGTTATTCTAGATGTTCTAGGGATATGTTGCTCACTTTAAAATTTTGACATAAGTATAACTTTAAAGGAAACAAGTCTCTATATGGAAATAATTTTTTATTAAACCATTTTAATCATTTATTTTATGTAATAAATTTTTTAAAAAAGACTCATGCCAACAATGGTTAGGTAATTCAAAGGGTAAAGTGGTATTCTGAACTCAACAGTACCCATATATTTTTTATCCAAGAGACTGTTTAAGAGTTATCCCACATTTTTCTGAAAACCTCACACGCATGTTATTAAATATTTTCATGTTCTTCTAACTTTTGTTTATCAGGAACACTGAGTCATACAACCACATTCTATCTCAGTTCCTAGACTTTAAAATAATCCATATAATATATAAATATAATACATGGAAAATTATATATGTTAAAATTATAGTACTCACACTATTCATAAGTACCCAAGTACATGTGAAAAATTCATTGTTTATTTCATATTAATTGAAAGGGCCTTATGATTGATGTGCCTATTTCTGGTAGTATAGAAGATGTACGTGTGGTATGTTAATGGATTTTGTAGATGGATAAGGTGGATCTTTATTTCCACATTGGGGTTGATCCTTTTATTAAATTTCATTATTTTTTATATGATTGGTGCATAAGAAATCCAGTGTTATATTATATGAGTAAAATTAATTTTATACAACTATTGTTATTATATAATTGTTTATATCGTCAATTTTACTATTACTGTTTTAGATTTTAGTGTTTTTAGAGTTTCTTCTATTTTTGTATTTTTAATATCTAGGGTTATATTTTTCCGATGGTCAAATATAGACTCTCACTATAAGTTGGATGCTTCTAGAACATAGTTTGTTATTTTGGGGGTATAAAAAACCAATTTTTTTCTTGGGAAAGCTGAATTCAGAAAAGACACTACGTCATTTTATTATAATGAGTTTGAGAATTTTAATGTGATACATGGTTCTTATAATTGTTACAATGTGTGTTATTATTGTTATTATTTATTTTTGATGGATGATTATTTTTTTATGATTAATGAGACATTGAAATAAAAATTGCGCATGTGAGGGGTTAATAATTGTATCGAGGACTTCCATGTTACCATGGATCTAGATGTTTCTTTGGTCTCTGAATTTTATAGCCTTTTTATTAAAAAAAATGGTGTATACTTGGATGTTACGTTGTATTTGTAGACTCTTGGCCTGCAAAAGTGATAAGTTGTGTGTGTGTGTTCATGTTTCATTTAATGCATATATAGATCACGTTATATGCATATTATTGTGTGTTCTTGGTTACATGATTTTCCAAAAAAAATATTAATTTAAATTGTCAAAACAATGATAAAAATGGTTTCCTACTTAATTTATTATTAAAATCCTACTCAACTATACTATATTCATTAAATCTTGGTGTTATTGTGTGTGTGGATCCTACTTTTGTGTGTGTGGAACCTGATCTTGAAATGGGACGGAAAGTCCAAAATGATAGATAATATAAGATCTGGTGGTAGATAAGAAAATATTTGGGATATTGGTATATATTTTATGTTAAGCTTTTCCATATTTGTTGTATATGTATTGTTTAATATGAACATAGTAAGGTACTTGGTTTTAAGTGATATGACTTCTTGACGACCTCTATTCGAGTACTATGAGGGTTATGATAAGAATGAATTATAGTCTGTACCTATTTAGACCAATGAGGGATAATATGTTGTTTTATTGAGGTGTTATCTAGTTAGATTTATTGATAGTGGAGATGAGCTTGAACCACATACATATGTTCCAGTATGTCCATGGAATCCAGAGAATCTCTTTGAGTTGGGTCATCTATTTGATGATCTCATGGGGGCTATTATAGTGCTTGTAATATAAATTATAATCATGGGGAATCAGGTATTTTATTATTATATGGAATATTTGACTATAGTTTTCCCATCATAAATAATGGATACATTCCATAAATCTTTTATACATTTCATGTATTATAGATCATATCCTCAGATATGATGTATTTATATCAAATAATTTGAAAATATAAAAATAAATGGAATATCATATGTTTTTAGTCATATCATATAATGAAATACATGATTTTACTATGTTTTCTTAGCTAAACCATTCATTAAAATATAAATATATTGTAATGCCCTCATAATTATTATAATACATTGAATCATATTTTATGATTCATTTGGTTTATTTTGATATATTAGGGGAAGTTTAATGTTATGTATTTCATTATATAATAATCCATGTGTTGATATCATCAACAGTTTACCTTTAATATTGTGAAATTTTGGAGTGATCAATTTTTTATAACTGTTATGTGCCTATTCAAACAACGTAAATATGGTCAAACATGTTATAATGATCATGTAAATGTCTTAGAAGGATCTAGAGTGACCTATATCCTATATAAACAGTTCATTACCATTACGATAATGCGATTATTATGTTTATTCACCATGATATGATATCCCTTCTACTTTCTTCCATTATTATATACTAGAATATCATGGGAATTAGGATAATCCTGGCCGGATGTTTGGTGATTCGATTAGCATGTTAGTGCACCATGATTGGGGGATTTTAATGACTTACTCTTAATGATTTTATCATATATTTCATTATATAATATTATAAAATCCATATAAAGTAATATTTATTTGAATTATGTACATTTTATATCTATATATGGTTTGGTTTTATAGAATTTTATCTTAACAACATGGGGTTTCCAATTCCATTAATTTCATTGAATAATTGTTATTAAATTCATAGAATCACATTAATGATATCCAAGCTTCACTATATTGTTTGATTATCAAAATAATATTTAAAATGAATAAATTATCAAATCATTATGAAGTCGTATAGTCTATCAGAAGAAATAATAATGAATTTGAATCATTACTTCTTTTAAGATATAAGAGATCCTCATAAATGATATATAACTAGTTATTTGTATTATCTTATGATATATAATATTTTATGGTGGCAAACAATTACTTTAAATGATATATGGTATAAAATAAGAAATCATGTCATTATTCCTTCTGTTTTCACTATATCATAATGTATGATGTATGATGTCATAGTAAATGAGACCCCCAATTCATTCATACAGAATAATGGATAACATCATCTTAGTGATATGATGTGTGTTGCAAAATGTGACTGGAAGTAGGTGAATATATTGTAATAGAGATGGATTATCTACCATAAAATGTGACAGATTTTATTCCAATGAATTTATTCATAATTTTCATTCATAGATATTAATCAAAATTTATGATAGACAGTTCATAATACACATTATAGATTTAAACCATGGCATAGATTATTATATCAATAAATTATAATAATAAATAAGATATAAAAATTTTATTTTTCTTATTTTCAATTATAAATTGATTTAAATAAGTTTGACAGTGTTTATAAATTATTGAAATATGTGTTTTATGATAAATATTTAATTTATACATTATTTATAAATTAATTTTTATTATTATTTATTAATTATTATCGAATCATTTATTAAATAAATATCTATAATAATAACAACTAACATTAAAATAATTTCTGAAATTTTAATTTTGTAACACCCCAAGATTTCATAGTGTGTTATTTCTTCAAAATAATTTAATAACTTGCACTACACGCAACACCGAGTTAAAGCGCACCATGACTTACCAAACTAGCCATTATGAATAGTAATACCTACTTTTTGAAATTTTATAAATTCTATCTCTCAAAATGGACTTCATTTTTGGATTTGGAATATCAAAATTAGCCTAGGGTGAAATTTTGGTACTTTTCAGATAACTTTAATATTTTGATGAATAGTGAAAATTACTAAATTTTAATTAAAAACAACTTTTTTAATCAAAGTAATTAATAGTGATAAATTATGAATTTGAGTGGTTTTAAAGTATATTTAGAATATATTTTTACCATTTAATACAATTTTTTCCATTGGACATAATTTTACAATTAAACCGGACATAAACAAGCGTCAATCTTTTGATAGTTATTATCTCCTAAAAACACACTTTTTGTTTTAACAACGGGAATTAATTTTAAATTAATTTCTGAAACTTCTGTGTTTTGAATTTGGAAAAATTGATTCCATATTTGGAATCAGGATGTTCAAATTGTTTAAATAGGTAACTTTTATATTTATACATTTTGAATAATTACTTCGGTAAATATTTTATTTACCATGGTTAAGGGTAAATCCGGTAAATAAGGGTTAACAAATAATATTATAATAATACTAAATAACCCTAGAACGTGTCCTAGACTTATTGGTTGATACATTTTCGACCATAGGCATCTTTGGGTCGATTTTGGGACCCCATGGATCCACTTGTAGGTGATAGGGAGACTTAATTTTAATTAAGTTAAAATAAGTACAAAAATGACATAAGCATATATCTTTTAGAAAAAGAATTTTTACATAGGGTTATATATGTTTGATGTTCGACTATAAATATTAATTAGAAAGATAGAACGATTTAATACATAATTATATTTTATTTATAATTTTTAGACTTCAAATAAGTTAATTTATTTATGAAACAATTATGGTGCAATAATTACCATAATAGTGACAAATTAAAATAACTGATATTATAAATATCCAAATAAATATAATTTGAGACTTTTAATGAATTACAATAATTTTCTAGGATAATATGAAATATTAGGATTTATTTAATTAACTTTTTTTGAAGTAATCATTCTGTTATGAGTTTCACAAAAATCATCTATTGAATAGTATCAAAATTGACATAAAAGAGTTTTTAAAACAAATATTATATTATTAATTGATATTAAATTCCTAAAAATCTAAGGTTCGGCCAAGAGACTTATATCATGATATTTAAATCATTACCGGACCACTTGGGGGTCTCTTGTATGTATATAGTATGTTTATTAACTATATAATATAAAAATACAAAGTGACATGGTAAATGTCAAACTAATTAACTAAGAGTTAAAATTAAAATATAAGATTAATATAGTAACCCAAACCTATCTAAATTATATTGGTTGAATTTTTTTCGAACTATCCCCACCTTAAACTTTGAATAATCAGCTTTGGAGCCATTAGAAACCGAATATGAATTTATTATAAAATAATATTTCTAGCTTTTCCAAAGGTGCTCCTCACCCCTCTTATAAAAGGGCACTCTTCCTTCTGATTTCTTCACACCTTAAAAGCCTTGTGGTTCGGCCAAACTCTGCCCAAATACTCTCCCAACTTCCCTCAATACAACCTATAGGCCTTAGTTTGATCTGAAAGCCAACCTAAGGAGCCCTTTTTTTCAAATCAAAAGGAAGAACTCGAAGAAGAGGTAATGTTTTCACCACCCTTTTTCAAATTCATTTCATCTTCCACTTCTTATTTCTTTGTTATTACCATTATAAAATAATAACTCAAGTATCTTATATATAATGTGATGTTATTATAAATATGGTACGACCATATTCAGTATTCTATCCACCCTTTGAATAACATGTCACCATACGTGCGTACGTACGGCTTACCGTCTCCACGTTGTGGTGTAATTGTTATTCAATATATTATTATTTGGATGGGTATAATAATGATTTTTAACTCATGTAAATAATAAATATAACATGATAATGATTCTGTATATATGATATAATATCCAATTATATATTATTTTAATATCAAAAGAATGATATTGTCGCACGTGCGTACGTACGGACTACCGTCTCCACAAACGCGATGAGATTCATTCTCCATCATATCCATTCAAGTATAATTATCATTTTATGATTTAAAAATAATGTTTAAGGACTTTATATCATTCTGAATATGAAAAATATACAACCTAACCATTACAAACATGGCTTACGTAACAAAACAAATAAAAGAAAACGAGTAAGTTAACACCCGAAATGACGATAATACTAAGATATTATTAACAAAGAAATGTTAAAAGATCATATATGATATCATATTAGTATATATGATTCCTGTATAATTTAATAAAAATTATTTCACCATTATACATGAGGTTAACCTACCCTCAACCAAGGAAAAGTACAAGGTAAGGGTTTATTTCACAATCTCTTTATTATCCGATGTTGGATATACACAATTATCTACAGGGATCTCTTTATCATCCACATCCATGTTTCTTCGAAATGTATTTCAAAACATTTTTACTATTGACAAAGAATATGGGTTAAATTCATTTATACCATTATGTGTTTTTAAAGGAATCTTTTCGTCGTTTTCCAAATACGGAACTTTTTACCTTTCAACAAATTTAAGGTAAGAATATTTTTTTAACTTATACGGCGGGTGTGGCTATTTACCGCCATTATAAAATCGTCAAAGCTTACTTTACAAGCTTATAAGAATATTTTCAACATAAATGTTTTATTTTATAATTATGTGACTTTTAAATGATTTCAAAATGAATATTTTAAGAATTTTTGAAAGGTACTCTTTATCAAGATCATAATTTTAAATGTTTTAAATATTTATATTTCTAAATATTTTTAATTAATGTCCATGTTTTCAAAATGATTTTAAGGATTTATTTATATGGACATGAAGGTTTTGAAATGATATTTCTTTTCAAAATTTTCAAAGTGGTATGGGACACTTTGATTCAAAAATCTCTTTTAAATTACTTCCTTTATAAATGTGTGACTTTTCAATGATTTAGAGAAAAGAGATATTTCTCTCAAATAGTTTTTATTTCATCTATGTCAACATCCTTTGATGGATTTTAAGCTTATTTGAAGTTGATTTATTATGATACAAAAATTCTATATTATATTGAAGGTTTTGTGATATGTTTGACTGTGGATGTGTTATTTTTTTATACCATTCATGGTTTATGGTGAAAATATTGACATTTCGTATGCTAGTTTTAATACGAATGTTTATGTTATGTTTGAACCTTTTCATATGGTAATGCATTGGACTTAATATGCGATGGGTGGAGCCCGCTATATCTCATCGATGCATCAGTAGGTCTCCTGGGACAAACTAGTGTCTTGGCACAAGGCCTTGGCAAAATCTTATTTGTAGTATTAGCACGAGGCCTCGGTATGTGGTTATTATAGTCTGGCATTAAGCATTCCATCATTATGAAAATGGTTATTGATATTTCATGTGATTATTCGATTATTAGAATATCCATGTGAATAAGTAAATGGAATTATTTCATTTTATTTTTTCCATACTATGTTGAAGTTCAAGTTTAGAAGGCTTTTGTTTTAGTTATACATTGCCTTAAATGTTTATTCTTATTTATGAAAGTTTCCTCTATATTGTTATACTTACTGGGCATTTGAGCTCACCCCTTTTATATGTTTTATTTTTCCCAAGATTTGAAGAATTAATTTATGATTGACCTGCAGGGATAGAATGTGGGGATATGAGTGCGGAATATGGAGACTATGTTGTTGTAGTAGTTTTTCACTTTATGATGTAATGTAAAACTTTATGAATATATCTAGTGTTTCCAAGGCTACTAAACCAATCGGTCGTTCGAGATTTGATCTTTCTCGTGATCATGACGATGTTATGTAATAATGCACTGACTCTGGGTAATTGGGGTCGGGGCGTTACGAATTTCATTCCCCATAATTTGGATATTAAATATTTAAATTGAAATTATTAAGGGCAGTTTATAAAATATTTTTAGTTTAAAAAAAAGAAAAATATATATATAAGAATTTATATTTTATATTATGAATTTTTCAAAATATTTAATCTTAACTGTTAAAATTAATTGAAATAATTATTAAATTATTTAAATCATGATAAAAGGTGTGGTGACAATTGCTATGATCAAGGATTTAATAATAAATATGTGATACTGTGGAGGTTTTATTAATATATAAGAATTACTATTATAGATCATGTTAATATTTCAGTTATCAAATATTTATATACTATTATATACAATGAATAATATAAAATACTCCATATTGGGAATAAATATAAAGTGTTTTTATTTATTTGAATAAGGAATATCTATAATTTTTTGTAAAATTATAAATACTTCATCTCATGTTTTAACATTTCACTTGTTATTTTTTTAGTAAATTTACTACCATGTTTATAAATAAAATTTTCATTTTATGAATGGATATATGTTTTTTTTAATTTTCAAACTTATTCTATAAATATTCATACAAGCATATAAGGGAACATATTCTGGGTAAGATAATTTATTTAGTATTCTTCTACATTGAAATTGGGTTTTATTAATTTATAATCCTGAATTTTAATGTTGAATGTTTTCTATAAATATTAGGTGTTGGGATTGTGATGGAATTATGGCCTCTTGGGAATAAAGTATACTTGTGTAGAGGGACATTTTGACTCACTAGTCATGGTGTTGATGACATATGCCTTGCCTAGAAATGTGGGTATTGGATATAAATTGCTCTAAAATTATTCTTTTGGTGATTTTTTTATTATATATGATTTTAAGAAGTTAAATTAAATTTATTCATGTATATTTTATATAAGTTGATATTAAAAATTTATAAATACTATTGAATTCTTATTTGGGTTAATAACAAATCCATGTTTTCTGAAATGTGTTACAGATCAGTATAGTTTGAAAATATTTATTTCATTGATGGAATAAGATTAATAAATAAATAAAGAAAATCAATAACACATGTAAAAGGAATAATATGATATAAGATAGAGATATTAAATCCCATATAAAATAAAATGTGTGAAAATATTCTAAATAAAACACTTTTCAAGACCTAAGTCATATAATTTTTAACACCCCGAGCTTCCATGATACGCTTCTCATTCAATAATGCAATAGCTTGCATTGTACGCAACTTCGAGTTCTAAAACACCGCGACTAATCTAAGTAGCCGTTATGAATTGTAATAACCACTTTTTAAAATTATAGAAATTTTATATTTCAAAATGGACTTCATTTTTGGATTTGGAATATTGAAATTAGCCTATGTTGAATTTTGGGTATTTTTCTAAGAACTTCTAATTTTTTATGAATAGTGAAAAATACTTAAAAACAACTTTTTTAATCAAAATAATTTATAGTGATAAATTATACTATTTAGTGGTTTTAAAGTATAATTAGTATGTATTTTTACCATTTTATCCAATGGTGGTCATTAGAATTAATTTATCATTGAAATTGGATATAAACGATTGCCAATCTTTTGATATAAATTATTTCTTAAAAACACGCTATATGTCGTGACAGCGGGAATTAATTATAAAATTAATTAATGAAACTTATATGTTTGGAATTTTTTAAAATAGACATCATTTTTTAATTCGGAATATCAATTATAGCATAGGGTGAAATTTTGGCATTGTTCTGAAAAACTTCAATTTTTGATGAATAGTGAAACCACTAAGTGGTAGTTAAATAACTGATTTTTCGTTTAAATGAAATATTACCAATTCTATGTTTTGATTTTCAAAAATCCTAAATACATGGTTGTCATTAAGAAGTAAAATGTGGTTCAATGAGATTAAAATAATTTTTGGTGAATAGTAACTTTTAAGTTCTTAATCGCTATTAGAGGTAATTAGTGTAGTTTAAGGTAAAAATAATGTTTTAATAATATGAGATGAGCTTGACAAATGTCCTACCCTCATTTGATGTGCCATGGCCGACCAATTAAATCCATGGGTCAACTTGGGGACCCCATGGAGCCACTTTAGTTGGAAAATGACATAAATACCTTTTATTTAATGTTAAAGTTAAAAATGACACAAACATGAAATGTTTTACTAAAACAATTATTACATGGGGTTATACAAGTCATATTTTTTACTATAAATAGTAATTGGAAAGATAATGATATTTCCTACATCATAGTAGTTTTTTTATAATTTTTAGACATTAAATAAATTAAATTATTTATGACATCATTATGATGCAGCGATGACCTCATTATTTAACGATTTTAATAAAATGAAATTATAATGTACAATCCAAGCCATAAACTTGTCCAAAGACTATTGTATGGGTATATTTAGAACCCTTATCACCTTATCCACGAATTATATAAGTGTGGGATCTTTATAATCCGAAAAGCATTCTATAATAATGTAAAATTTCCTTACTTTCAAAGAGTGCCCCTCCTCTCCTCTTATAAAAGGCCCCCACCTCTACCACCTCATTCACACTTTCAAGCAATTTGGCTCAGCCAACCTCTGCCCAAATACTCTCCCAACTTTCCCCCCTTACTCCTAGAAGCCTCACTTTTGGCAGAACACTTCCCAAGCAAGCCTTTGGCTCAAATCAAAAAGAGTTACCCGATTTTCAGGTAATGTCTTCTCTAATGTTATTTTTTATTATTTTTCTTCTAAAACCCCATAAAATCTTTTTATTAATTTATTTTGTAACAACACCAGTATCCAAAATATACTAGGATGTTGTTATAAGAAGTATTCGAGCTACACTTACACACACCTACATCTAATGGGTAAAGAACATACGGTTTCTGTGGATGGCGAATTTCTGCCTCACGAAACGATGATTGTTCAACACTCATATAACTCCTTCAAAGGTGGCCATTAAGATGTAACTATATATATATATGATATATAATATGTTTATGTTTTACTTATGCTTCTGTATTTCTCATTTATGGCATACTTTATTATTTCCATTATGGGTAAACGCGATAATTTCATTTTAGGAAGTGCGGACTACCGCCCCCTCAAAGTGATTTGAATCGTTAATACCATATGTGGGATGTACAAAGAATGGAGTAAATGGAATTATACAATATATTATACTGTAATTATATTATACCTTTATATAATTATGATTTCATTCCATTAAATATGAAATAGAAATGAAAGTAGCGTTCATGCGTATGTACGGCTTACCGTCTCCATGAACGGTGCATTTCATTTCTTACCTCTAAATGTTACGTAATATTATAAATGAATGTATATACTGGATATATATGAAATATATGACATCTAAATCATGAATATAATTCTGGAGATAATGGATATTCTACCACATAATCAACTTGTAATTATAAGAAGTTTATTGTTGACTCAAGTACCAAAGATCGAAAAAACGACCGTTATTAACTTAAATAATTACATAATGTTCATATAATTGTAATAAGCGATATAAAAAGGATAATGAAATTTAAAATGGTTCTTAATAATGTATATATTAACTCTAGTTTATTATTCAGGAGGTTAAAGAACGGTTGAGTCAAGTCAGACACGAGGTAAGGGAATTTCTTAACCCAATTTCCATTCTTTAGGTTAATCTCCTACTTTCAAATTATGTCATGATATTATTATGTCCTATCTTGTATTTTTACATTATTTATGTGTACTTATAGTGAATACACATTATAGATGTACTTTATTTAAAAAATGATCTTTTTAAGGACTTCGTCTCAATCCCCTTTCATTGAGGCATATTTGGTTTTATACACAACTTTCTTTTATACGGTGTATAAACCCCTTTGACTTTTACGTTTATTCAAAAGGAATCTTTTCATACGAAGCGTTTTGATAAACGAAAAAGGGAATGTTTTTCATTCCATACTTATGCGGTGACAACGACTTCTCCGCCGCCGTGACCATTATTTGAGTTTCGGCTTCCTCTACAAGCCATCATTTTTTTGATGAAAAATAAATACAAAGTTTTAACTTTCTTTTAATTTGGTATTGAAAATGGTTTTGAAAGCATTTTTATTATATAAATGTGTTGTATTGATATCTTGTGATTGAAATGTGGAAATTTTATGTTTCCTTTATGCATGTTTTATGTGATACGATTATGTTATGGTTTATGATATGTTTAAACCTATTCATATGAGGAATGTATTGGACTTAATAAGTGACGGGTGGAGCCCGCTATAGATCCTCGATGCATCGGTAGGTCTCATGAGACAACTAGACGTGGAATTGGCCGAGGCCCTTTCCCAATTTGATTTATGGTTTTGGCCGAGGCCTTAATCATTTTAGACGTCTTGGCCGAGGCCTTGAAAAAATGTTTCAGAATGTCTGGCATTATACATTCCCTCATTATGAAAGTGGTTATTGATATTGCATGTGATTATTTGACCAGTAGAATATCCATGTGAAGAATTAAATGGCATTATCTCATTTTACATTTTCCATATTATGTTGAAGTTCATGTTTAAAAGGCTTTTGTTTTAGTTATACATTGCCTTAAATGTTGATGTTTATTTATGAAAGCTTCCGCAATATTGTTATCCTTACTGAGCATCTGAGCTCACCCCTTTCAGTGTTTTAATATTTTCCAGGATGTGAAGAAGTATTTTATGAATGACCTGCAGGGATAGTAAGAAGAGGATATGAGTGTGGACTATGAAGACTTTGTTATTAGTTTTTCACTTTATGATGTAATGTAACATTTATGAATGTATCTAGTGTTTCCAACGCTACTAAACTAATTGGTATTTCGAGACTTGATCTTTTGTGATCATGCCAATGTTACGAAGTAATGCACCAACTCTGGGTAGCTGGGGTCGGGGCGTTACAGTTGGTATCAGAGGCAGTTTAGTACTAACCTTGGAAGCTAGATTTAGATAAACTCTGATTAGAGCACATATCCCGAAGATAGACTTTGAGGATTAGTATAGAATAACTTCCTATAATTTTGGTATTGTAGATATGTTGTGAGTTTTCCAAGAAATACATCCCTGTCTGGATACGATCAGGTAGAGGCGGCTCTGGCATAGATGTACCTAGGGGTAAAACCCGAAAACACCGCTTTGTGATAGACTCGAACGGGAACTGGTGCACGACAACAGGCTTTGCTGCACTCTTGGTTACGACACTCCCGGGGGATATGCTTTGGATAATTCTCATTTTCTTTATAAACCACTATGAAGGGTTATGAGTATATACTTCCTCAAAGAAAACATTTTTATGGATTATATCCATAAATATTTCAATTTTTGTTAAGTATCTTACAATTATGGAATTATGTATTTTGATTCATAAACTAATATAGTTTATGCCATTGTTTAGAAATGGCGCCGAGTGGAAGGAATGGAAACCGTATCAATGTGCGCACTCCATGTAGGGATTTCCCTCCTGCTCAAGATAATTATTGTGGATCTGGAGATACAACTAGTGCTGATCAACTTATTACCATACTGGGGCAACTCACTCAGGTTATAAATAATAACCTTACTCGTATGGAGCACCCTGATCCGCAACGTGGAGGATCAATGTTAGACCTCTTCATGAGGCAACAAGCACTAACTTTTAATGGGGGTACAAATCCGTTAGTAGCTGAGCAATGGATAAACTCCTTAGATAAAATATTCCATGCCTTGGGGAGTAGCGAAAGGGAGAAGGTTATCATGTCAGTTTACCGCCTCACTGGAGATGCTGATAAATGGTGGTCATTGATTCAAAATACAAAGGAATATGAAGAAGTATCAAGTATGGAATGGAGAGAGTTCAAAGAGATTTTCTGAGAAAAATACTTTCCTCATGACCATCGAGCAGATATGGAAAGGCAATTTCTGAGTCTGAGACAAAAGGAGGATGAGAATGTCGCACAGTATAAGGCCAACTTTACAAGGTTAGCGAGGTATGCTGCAGATTATATATGTAACCCAAGAGGTATGATTGATCGTTTCTTTGATGGGTTAGAACCATTTCTCCGTCGAGCTCTAGTATCACAATCATTCTCAACATACGAAGATATTGCCTCATGTGCTATCAAGACCGAAAAGGAATTCTCTAAGTCTTATGACAACAAAGTAAAGCAAGAGAAGAAGAGAACGGTGGAACAAGAGACAAATAAAGGGAAAAAGGGAAAGAAGGATTTTCCATTATGTGATAATTGTGGGAAGAATCACCCTGGTACTTGCCTAAAAGGAATGGGAGTTTTTTATAAATGTGGGGAAAAAGGTCACCAGGCGCGTGATTGCAAGGGAAAGAAAGAGGCTATCAATGTTGAATGCTACAATTGTAGGAATATGGGGCATTATGCAAATGAATGTCCTAAGCGTCAGGGAAACTTACCTCAGAAAAGGCCATGGGATCAAGGACAATCTTATGCTGTTACTACAGTTGAAGCAGAATAACTAATGTATTGGTGCTTTTGGACTCATGGATTATATTCTGGTTATTAAAATAATATGATATATATATATAAGGATTGTACTACAGTACTTGTTGATTTCAGTAAGGTTTTAATATGATG
This sequence comes from Viscum album, assembly GCA_963277665.1. Classification (NCBI taxonomy): domain Eukaryota; kingdom Viridiplantae; phylum Streptophyta; class Magnoliopsida; order Santalales; family Viscaceae; genus Viscum; species Viscum album. The sequence continues at coordinate 281,217,011 of OY728123.1, read as the reverse complement.
AAGGTAATTCTATTTTTAGTATGTCACAAAAAGAGAAACTTTACTTTGTTTGGGGAATCTGATAAATTGATTTTGGAATTTAGAGACCTTTTAGAGAATGTCTGGACAGAGGTATTTTGGATAACTATAAAGGTTGGAGTGGATTAAGTTGATCTTTGGATAGTATTGTTTAAGGTTAAAAAAATTTATGAAGATTATTTTTGAATATTATAATACTATAGTTTTAGGAAAAGGACAACCTGCAGGGTGGGGCATAACCCATCCTGTCGGACAAAGCTGCAGGAATCGAACCCACAACCATAGTACGACATGCCTTTATTTCCTACCACTAGCCTACATGAAGTCCCTGGTTATTAAAATATAATTTTACTAATCTAAATGGTATGTGTTAACATTTGGAACCTTCTACAATTAGGATATGTATAATATTTTTGAGTTCTATTATCTTTTTGAGTGAAAGGTGAGTTGAAGGTTGAAACTCTAATTGTCAAGCATAAATATATATATACCTATCTCTTATTCAATGAATAAATTAATTCTTAAACTTTAGTAAAGGGATATTAAAACAAAAAAATATGTTATCCTAATACCTTATGTCTTGTTGAACTGATGATATTTTAAATCAACATAGATTGAAGGCTTTGAGGCCCTCAATTTGACAGTTGATTATGATTGATGACCACAATCACTCCCTACATATATTTACGTTTTTCCCCCAATTATACGTCTCCAATTTCCACCAATGTTCTCCATATCGAGATCATAATTTGGTGGTGACTTTCTTATTTCCATTTCCCTCTAATTAAGGTTAAATTTTATTAACCTTATTTCCAATGTGGGTTTTCCACAAAGGTATTTTCTATTTTCAACCTTTTATTTACAAAGAAAAATATCAAATTGCAAGGAAGCAATTTATTGAAGGAGGGGAGAATGTAACACCCCAAGCTTCCATGATACGCTTCTCATTCAATAATGCAATAGCTTGCATTGTACGCAACTTCGAGTTCTAAAACACCGCGACTAATCAAAGTAGCCGTTATGAATAGAAATAACAAATTTTTAAAATTATAGAAATTTTATATTTCAAAATGGAATTCATTTTTGGATTCGGAATATCGAAATTAGCCTATGTTGAATTTTGGGTATTTTTCTGAGAACTTCTAATTTTTTATGAATAGTGAAAAATACTTAAAAACATATTTTTTAATCAAAATAATTTATAGTGATAAATTATACTATTTAGTGGTTTTAAAGTATAATTGTTATATATTTTTACCATTTTATCCAATGGTGGTCATTAGAATTAATTTAACATTGAAATTGGACATAAACAATTGCCAATCTTTTGATATAAATTGTTTCTTAAAAACACGCTATCTGTCGTGACAGCGGAAATTAATTATAAAATTAATTAATGCAACTTATATGTTTGGAATTTTTTAAAATAGACATCATTTTTGAATTCGGAATATCAGTTATAGCTTAGGGTGAAATTTTGGCATTGTTCTGAAAAACTTCAATTTTTGATGAATAATGAAACCACTAAGTGGTAGTTAAATAACTCATTTTTCGTTTAAATGAAATATTACCACTTATGAGTTTTGATTTTCAAAAATCCGACATACATGGTTTTCATTAAGAAGTAAAATGTGGTTCAATGAGATTAAAATAATTTTTGGTGAATAGTAACTTTTAAGTTCTTAATCGTGATTAGAGGTAATTAGTGTAGTTTAAGGTAAAAATAATGTTTTAATAATATGATATGAGCTTGACCCGTGTCCTACCCTCATTGGATGTGCCATGTCCGACCAAGACAATCCATTGGTCAACTTGGGTACCCCATGGAGCCACGTTAGTTGGAAAATGACATAAATACCTTTTATTTAATGTTAAAGTAAAAAATGACATAAACATGAAATGTTTTACTAAAAAAAATTTTACACGGGGTTATACAAGTCATATTTTTTACTATAAATAGTCATTGGAAATATAAATATATTTCCTACATCATAGTGTTTTTTTATAATTTTTAGACATTAAATAAATTAAATGATTTATGACATCATTATGATGCAGCGATGACCTCATTATTTAACGATTTTAATAAAATGAAAAGATAATGTACAATCCAAGGCTTACACTTGTCCAAAGACTATTGGATGGGTATATTTCGAACCCTTATCACCTTAGACACTAATTATATAATTGTGGTACCTTTAGAATTCGAAAAGCATTCTATAATAATGTAACATTTCCTTACTTTCCAAGAGTGCCCCTCCTCTCCTCTTATAAAACGCCCCCACCTCTCCCACCTCATCCACACTTTCAAGCCATTTGGATCGGCCATCCTCTCCAGAAAAATTCTCTCCAAAATTTCCCCCCTTACTCCTAGAAGCCTCACTTTGGGCAGAACACTTCCCAAGGAAGCCTTTGGCTCAAATCAAAAAGAGTTACCCGATTTCGAGGTAATGTCTTCTCTAATGTTATTTTGTTATATTTTTCTTCTCCAACCCCATAAACTCTTTTTATTCATTTCTTTTGTAAAAACACCAGTATCATCAATATACTAGGATGTTGTTATTAGAAGGATTCGAGCTACACTTACACACACCTACATCTAATGGTTAATGAACGTACGGTTTCTGTGGATGGCGAATTTCTGCCTCACGAAACGATGATTGTTCAACACTCATATAACACCTTCAAAGGTGGCCATTAAGATGTCACTATATTTATATATGATATATAATATGTTTATATTTTACTTATGCTTCTGTATTTCTCATTTATGGTATACTTTATGATTTCCATTATGGGTAAACGCGATAATTTCATTTTAGGAAGTGCGGACTACCGCCCCCTCAAAGTGATTTGAATCGTTAATACCATATGTGGGATGTATAAAAGATGGAGTAAATGGTATTATACACTATATTATAATGGAATTATATTATACCTTTATATAATTATGATTTCATTCCATTAAATATGAAATAGAAATGAAAGTAGCGTTCATGCGTACGTACGGCTTACCTTCTCCATGAACGGTGCATTTCATTTCTTACCTCTAAATGTTAGTTAATATTATAAATGAATGTATATACTGGATATATATGATATATATGACATCTAAATCATGAATATAATTGTGGAGATAATGGATATTCTACCACATAAACAAATTGTAATTATAAGAAGTTTATTGTTGACTCAAGTACCAAAGATCGACAAAACGACCGTTATTAACTTAAATAATTACATAATGTTGATATCATTGTAATAAGTGATATAAAAAGGATAATTAAATTGAAAATGGTTCTTAATAAGGTATATATTAACTCTAGTTTATTATTCAGGAGGTTAAAGAACGGTTGAGTCAAGTCAGACACGAGGTAAGGGAATTTCTTAACCCAATTTCTATTCTTTGGGTTAATCTCCTACTTTCAAATTATGTCATGATATTATTATGTCCTATCTTGTATTTTTACATTATTTATGTGTACTTATAGTGAATACACATTGTAGATGTACTTTATTTAAAAAAATGATCTTTTTATGGACTTCGTCTCAATCCCCATTCATTGAGGCATATTTGGTTTTATACACAACTTTCTTTTATACGGTGTATAAACCCCTTTGACTTTTACGTTTATTCAAAAGGAATCTTTTTATACGAAGCGTTTTTCTAAACGACAAAAGGGAATGATTTTCTTTCTGTACTTATGCGGTGACAACGACTTCTCCGCCGCCGTGACCATTATTTGTGTTTCGGCTTCCTCTACAAGCCATCCTTTTTTTTTATGAAAAATAAATACAAAGTTTTAACTTTCTTTTATTTTGGTATTGAAAATGGTTTTGAAAGAGTTTTTATTATATCAATGTGTTGTATTGATATCTTGTGATTGAAATGTGGAAATTTTTTGTTTCCTTTATGCATGTTTTATGTGATACGATTATTTTATGGTTTAGGATATGTTTAAACCTATTCATATGAGGAATGTATTGGACTTAATAAGTGATGGGTGGAGCCCGCTATAACTCCTCGATGCATCGGTAGGTCTCATGAGACAACTAGACATGGAATTGGCCGAGGCCCTTTCCCAATTTGATTTATGGTTTTGGCCGAGGCCTTAATCATTTTAGACGTCTTGGCCGAGGCCTTGACAAAATGTTTCAGAATGTCTGGAATTATACATTCCCTCATTATGAAAGTGGTTATTGATATTGCATGTGATTATTTGACCAGTAGAATATCCATGTGAATAAGTAAATGGCATTATCTCATTTTACTTTTTCCATATTATGTTGAAGTTCATGTTTAAAAGAATTTTGTTTTAGTTATACATTGCCTTAAATGTTGATGTTTATTTATGAAAGCTTCCGCAATATTGTTATCCTTACTGAGAATCTGAGCTCATCCCTTTCAATGTTTTAATATTTTCTAGGATGTGAAGAAGTATTTTATGAATGACCTGCAGGGATAGTTAGAAGAGGATATGAGTTTGGACTATGAAGACTTTGTTATTAGTTTTTCACTTTATGATGTAATGTAACATTTATGAATGTATCTAGTGTTTCCAAGGCTACTAAACTAATCGGTCTTTCGAGACTTTATCTTTTGTGATTATGCCAATGTTACGAAGTAATGCACCGACTCTGGGTAGCTGGGGTCGGGGCGTTATATAATTGGAATGGATTTTCTAAATATGGGTACCCCTAGATTATCTTGTGTAATGAAAAAAGTAATGTGTGAAGCTAATAGTATTAGTTATCCATTATTAGAACATTTTTTGTTGTAGTTATATGATAGATTTTATGTGGATTATATTAATATAGGTATAGAGATGATTTTTTCAATATGATGGATTGAAAAAAAATATATCCTCTAATAAACCCAAGATACATATATGATATGATTGGAAATATAGCCTATATAAATAATTATGTTGAGAGAGAAACACCAAAAGACTCATTTTTAGTGAAATATAGATAATGAGGAACTAATGGATATGATTAATTTAAAACGGAACATCATTTTAGTGATACCAAATTTAAAAAATGTCCATATTAAATTAGTGTACAACGTGATACTTATTTGAAAAAACAATTTTTGAAGATAAATGGTAGCTTCATCATCATAGAACATTACTATGATATCAATTAAAGAAAAGATTAGATAAATTTAATAAAATTCACATAATTGTATAGAAACACAAAAAAATATATTAAGAAAACACAAAATTACATGTGTTAGAAGAATCCATTCCCGGGTATAAAAATGATGATGTGGTGAAACAAGTGGATCAATATTCTTATGAGAATCATATAATTATTTACATGAGGTTTAAAATGGTTTTTATGAAAGAAAACTAGTGAACCATATTCTCTATTCATATACACAATTTTGTTGATTATGATGATAACATAGTGAGACTGAAGTTATCCTCAATGGATTATTCTTGTTATGAAATTCATTTATGAATCATGTTTTTAATGTTTAAAAAATATTAATGTGTTAAGAAATATTACATTATTTTAATTAATAATTTAGAATAGTTGAACTACAGAACTCGATGTTTATGTTATAGTATTGTATTAAAAATACATGTGTGTAAAAGTTCAACATAGAAGAGTAAATAATTAGTCAGAAATTACACAAACTACTTTTTCAAGTACCTAATCAGGGTTATGCAAACCTAAACGGGGTTTATCGAGGGAGTGGAATATTTTCCCTCTGATGTAAATTTCATGGATTTCTGTAGGGGATTAGAATGCACTATAGATAGTGCTTGCAGATTATTAATGTAATAGAAGTCAATTATTAATTTTTGTAGTGGTATGAAATACCCAAATTTATAGATATCAATTCTTGTAAATATTCACGTGTTCAAAATCTAAATATGGATTGAATTAGTTTTTAATTTTTATTCTAGTGATGAAGAAAAGGTATTTTAAATCATGGCTTGGAATGTAATGAAATATATCAATCATAGATGGATTTATATAGAGAGAGTCTATTTTCATCATATTTATCTTATATGACAGAAGTGGTGTTTTTTTACCAGAAATTTTCCTAATTTATTAATGATTATTGAATAATATATTTGTTTCATGATTCATTAGACTATATGACATACATTAAATGGGAAAATGATATAAAAATTATCCATGATGAAATTGTTTATCAATTTGTTGGATAGAATATGTGGAATTAAGATCCAACCAAAAATCAATGTAATATTTAATGAAATAAAATATTCATTTCAGAATAATGATAAAAAACATATAATAACGTAAGAGATATTGATAGAATAGTGCATTTGTTAAATTTTCCCATAGAAAAATGAGTGTTATATCCTAAAAATAAGTGTTTTTGTTTTTTTATCATGACATTTAGTAAGGAATTTGTTGTCAAAGAGACTCATAGGAGTGTGTTTATACTAATAAATGTTCAAAAAATAAAAAATAAAATATTTTTTATGAAAAAATTCAAATTTAATTCCACAGAAAATCCAAAAAGAATTAGGGGATGTAAGAAAAATATTTATGTCATGAGTTTCATTAGTTACAAAATATTTCAAGAATTGTTTTAACGGAAATGAATCCATGATTGATATTAATAATGTACTAAGAGACATTATAAGTAGAAAACAAATGATATTAATAATGTTCTATTTGATCTTGTAGAGTAGATGCATTTAAAAAGATGGTTCATGATTTTCAAAATTTGGAATATGATTATGAAGCCTCGCCATTATTCAAACTACCCTTTTCACAAAAGTATTTTTTGATATTATTTTGTTGGATACCCACATAGGGATGTGGTAGGCATTTTATAGAGATATTGGTTGTTTAAATAAACTCTATAATTGAAGTAAACATAATGATGACATGACTGTCTATAATATGTTATATGATTGGATGGGAGCTTATGTAGGGGTTTTCAAGTGTTCTTTAAATAGTTTAAGAATATAAAATGTATTAATTCAAAAATAAGAATAAGTCTCCAATATGTCATTCTTTTGGTTTTGTGCATATATTCTGGTATTTAATCGTTAAATAACCTCTCAGTGTAAGAATTTTATTTATTCTGGACATATGGTCATCATAGAGTATTATTGTTTTTTATGAAATGATAAGGTAATCTTAGGTAGAATTATTTTATCTGGGTGAAAATATTCTTATGATTCATAAAATTGGTTTTATACCCTATATAAGACTTGAATCACATGACATGGATTATCATACATTGTGTCTTTGGTATACTAAGGTTTCTTATTTCATATACAATTTTCACCATACATTATGTTAGTGGGAATCAATGTTTGAGTACCATTTTAATTCGAAATCATTTTTACACAATCAATGATGATTGTATATTTTTTGGGTGGTTGGGTATATTTCTTGAAACACCCCATGATTTTATGGTATGTATCATTTAAAATTTAATATCATTGATAGTTTAAAATTCATGAAACAATGAGCCTAAAACCTTAATAAACAATTAAATAAGGCCGTTGAAATAGTAATGGCACCCTTAAAAATAGTAATATGACTAATAGAATAGTAACATCACATATTAATGTTTATATAAAATTTAGGTGTCTTATAAAGGAAAATATGGTAAATTTATATAACAGAATAAGAAATGAAATGATTTAAAAATGATAAATTTTCTGTTTTTATTTTTGTGAAACATAGTTGTTTATTTTCAAATTCAAAATTTACATTATTACAAAAAAGAAAATTTATGTTCATAAAATATATTCTTAAGATAATATTTTTTTATGTTATGATTGTAATATAATTTTGTGACACCTTAATTAATTTTTGAAAGTGCTGTAACACTGTTATAAAATTAATTTTTTTCATAGAGTAAAAAAACAATTTTATTTAAAAATTTATCAACTCATATTTAAAAATTTATTTTCATAAAATGGAGTTTATTTTTTTCTCTACACAATGAATAATGTTTATGGTATATTTTTGGGGGTTTTCTAAAGTAGTTGAATTTTTTGAATAGTGATGTATGGTAATTTGTGGTATTTAAAAAATACACGATTTATTCCATAATAGATGATTTATGGATGATGTAATAACATAATATTTAACAATACATAGTAATTTTAATATAATTAGTGACATGGTTCAAAATATTTACAATATTTCACCAAAATAATAATCCGAAAAATATAATCAAAAAACACCCCTCTTCTCCACTATAAATACCTCCCCTCACCACCTATTATCATCAAACCTACAATGCCTTGATAATTTCCCAATTTATTATAATTTCCTCTCCCATAAGTATCCACCATATTATGCTCTTTTTGTATCACCCTAAACACAATTTCAATGTTCCTTAAGGATGTCCTGAAGGGGATGAATTCAAGATGTAAATTGACCTTTCATTATTCTAATTTTCATTTATTTAATTTTATTTTCTAATTCATTCTTAAATAATATTTTAAAACATACAAGACAACTAATTTATCTTATATATACGAGAATTTTATTATGATAATGGAATATCAACCATTATTTCTCTTACCTTCCCCTTATTTTTAAAAATTAAAACATCATCCATGAGGTGCTGATTTACCACCTTCGTGGATGATGGGTTTTAATTTTTAAATTCCACTTCCAATGCTGGTCATAAATTAATATTTATGGGTAAAATGGGATATAATATATGTACCACAAATTATTTATTGTTTTGGATCCATAATATATATATGTATATCATATTAATACATAAGACAAAATTAGTTCGTTTGGATCAAAAAAATCCAAAAAAATATAAATGGATATCATTAATGATTTATCTAATGAATAACCCTCATATATTAAAAATGATATATAAGACAACTAAATATCCGTGAGTGTCATTAATAACATATAATTTCAATTTTGGAAAACTATTCTGTTATCACATGATCTTCCATACTTGTATACATGTCAACCAGTCATGAAATCCTAGGAGATGATCACTCTTGAACAATGAAATTTAATCTTATAACTCACAAAAAAGGAATAAATAAACACAACAAAATTATAATCAATAAAATAAATGTTGAGTAGGTTCTAAATTAAATTATTAATGAAACTAATTTCATTATCTAGGAAATTAAGAATAAGTGTAGAATGATTTCATACCAAAGGTGAGGGTTTTCTCATATAAATTTCATTTATGTGAGATATGCCATATTCACCACAATATATTGTGTATGGTTTATGTAAACTGGCCATTAATCTATCATATAATGGAAATATTTATATTTATATTATTTAATATCTTATTTGATGATTATTCATTTTATGGGGAATATTGTCTGACTGACCGTAGAGTGGTAAGGGTTTCTTCCTGAACCTCTATTTTTTTCCATTGGGTTACTCTTTATCTCTCATTAGAAAAAATTAATTATTATTAATTTTTTTTAAAATTATTCTACATTCTTTTTTTGTGTTCCAAACTCATGTAACCAGGTTTGACAATATTTTGTATATGGAAATACATGTCTTATAAGGTTCCCGTTTTAATTCCTCATGATAAGAAATCAAAATTAAAGGGGCTTCCCAATTTATTACACATTTGTATGTACATTTAATAATCTATTATATTGCCCCAATATTTTTCTAAAATACAACTTATTTCCATGAAAACATATCCTATTTTTTTATGGATTTATACAGATAATTATTACTTTTTCTGATTTAAAATTTTCTTTATATTTTCCCTTAATCATCACTGAAGTGGCTTATTTCTAAAGATTCTTAAACACTCTGTTTAAATTTCTTTCAATTTGGTTTCCAAAACTCAGTGTGGTTATTATTTTAATTCTCCTAAAATATAATTTATTTCCATTTTATTTTATGGGACATATATGTTCATGGTTTTATTTTATGACATATCAAAATGATTTTCTAAAAAACCATTATTTCCAAAAGTAAAAATGTTTTTGTGTTTATTGAATGGTTTATATTTATTTTGGATGTCGATGTGTTGCATTGATATTATTACCCTTATTACCTGGAATGGTTAGTGATTATGTTTATTGATTTGGGAAACTTATTAACATTTTTTATGTATTTGTTGTTTATGTTTTACCCCATTCATATTAAGAATTAATTTTACATTGTATGTGATGGGAGTGGCTGATATAGCCCCTTGATGCATCTGTATATCACATAAGACAAAAAAGATATCAACAATTTTTAGGCCTTGCCAATTTTTTTAGATATAGATTTGGATGATGCCTTGACCATTTATTTTTATATATATTGGTTGATGCCTCGATGGTATGTATCAGATTATTTTCATTATCCCTTCCATAATTATGATATTTATAGTTGATAATTAATGTGATTATTTGACAAATAGAAAATCCATTTTTATGTTTCATTCATATGACATTATTTATAGGGAATTATTAATTTATATTTATTCCTTCCATATTATGCTCAATATTATGTTTTAATAGAATGCCCTTTTTTATTCACCATGCCATATTTTTTATTTTTATATTAGCTTCCATTGTATTGCTTACCCATAATGATCATTTGAGCTCACCACTCTCTTATATTTTCCCCCATTATGTAAAGATGTATATTATGAATGAATTTCATGGATAATCTATGATTTTTATGGACATTTCCTATGGATTTGTCTATGTTTCTTATCCATTAATGTTGTAATGTAATAATTATTTTGTATAAGTTATTCCAAATAAACAAATCTATTATTTATTTTAAGATGTGAATTCCTTCATTATTATAACATTGAAATATATTAAGGCACTGAAACTATGATATTGTGGTTGGGGTATTTACATTTGGTATCATAGGAAGTTTACTACACCCCATGGAAACTATATTACAAAAAATAACCATAAGAAAGACATTGAGTATAATCACAGAAGAAAATCCTAGAATTTTGGTAAGGTACATATAATATGTATATCCTAGTAATGCATATGTGTCCTAAAACAACAAGAGGACATGGTTCTGACATATATGTACCACGGGGTAACAACTCTAAAATAGTGCATCTGACCTGACAAGACATAACATTGTACATGATAACATACCTTTCTGCGCACCTGGTTTGAAAATCCTATGGATATGTTTGGATAATTCACATTTTCTTTTCAAAGAGTTATGAAGGATTTGAAATTAAGAATGTCCTCAATTAATAATTTTTTGTGAATATGGGATTTTCTATGCATGAATTTTAAATTTAGGTTATATGTTCTGATAGTTCAAAAATTATGCATTATAATTCATAACCTAATATAGTGTATTCTGTTTTTTATAAATGGGGCCTATTAGAAGGAATGTGAATATTTTCAATACTCATATCACATATAGGTATTTCCCTTATACGTGAGATAATGATGATAGATCAGGAGCTACAATAGGTGGTGAGAAACTAATAACTATTTTGGGATAATAGACTCACGTTATGAATAATCATGTTACCTGTATGGAGTATTATGATTCAGAACATGGAGGAACGATGTTAGACAACATCATGAGACCAGAAACTCCCTCATTCAATGGTACTAAAAACCCATTTGTAATTGATCATTGGATAAGTTAAAATGATAAGATATTTCTTACTTTGGTATGTATTGGAAGGGATAAGGTAATCATGGAATTTAGTCTTCTATCGGAATATTATGATCAATGGTGGTCATCAATTCATAACATAATGGATGAGGATGAAATTGAAAAAATAGAATGAAATGATTTTGTGGAAATTTTCATGGACAAATATTACCCTTGTGAATAGTGAGAAGATATAGAGTGTCAATTATTCAGTTTGAGATAGATAGAGGATGAAAATGTTGCCAATTATGATGTCAATTTTACAAGGATAGCAAGGCCTAACATGATCTACATATGTATTCCAAGGAGAAATATTTACCATTTATTTGATGGGTAGGAACTATAACTCCTAAGGGAATTGGTCTCCCAACCATTCTCATCATATGAATATATAGTCTCATGTTCTATCAAGATAAATGAAAAATTCCCTATGTATAATTAAATTGAAAGAAAATAAGAGATGAAGAGGGTTGTAGAAAAAATAATGGATAATGGATAATTTACAACACACGATACATGTGGAAGGAAACACCACACTATCTAATTAAATAAAAAAAAATAATATTCATCAATTGTGGTTAGTATGGCCACCATGATCTTGGGTGAAATTGGAAGAAAGAATATACCAATTTTCAATTCGACAATTTTTTGGAGATGTGTCACTAAACAAATAATTGTTTGAGGTTTCAATGAAACATGCATTATAATAGTCCATTAGATAAGTAACATCCTTATCCTATCAAAATAGATGAGTTTGATGTTCCGAATTAAATGGTGGAAGGTAAATTAATGATCTCCTCGAATTTTTAAAAATATTTATTTTATTACAGATCATTGCATTCCATTATATCTTCCCAGTTTTCATTAATAGTAATATGTTTATGGTTCACCATAAAGGGGGAGGTTTCAGTGAAGAATCATAGTGTAAATCTTATATAATCAAATATCTGTCAAGACATTTCTATTATTATATATAAACATGCTCTAGTTTTATATTTTATCATCACACATAGGGTTGATTTTGATATAATCCTTGTTATGTAATGAAATTTAAAATATAATGATACCATTTATAGGAATGGTAAGTAAATTAGGATTCATGATGGAGGTATATAAATATTCATCATTATATGGGATACTTCATCATATGGGTCATATCTGGATCAACCTTCAGTAGTTATTCTAAATGGAATTCATAGGGGAAAAGAGAAAAATTAATCAATGGATGATGATAAAAATATTCAAATTGAGGATGTAACAAATCTATAGGAATAAATTTATGTATTTATAAAGGATTTACCTTCACATCCTCTAGAGCGAGAAGCTTAATTTTCTATTGATTTAACACTAGATTCAATGGAAATATCAAATGCTCTATATCGAATGGCCACTATGGAATTTGTGGAGTTGAAGAAAAATCTACAATAAATGATTAATAAGGGTTTTATTCACCCCAATGCTTCTCTATTGGGATACCATAATCTCATTTTCATGATCAAATATGGATCTATGAGGTTGTGCATAATGTATAGTCAAATCAATTCTATTATCTTCAATAACAAGTATTATCTACCTCGCATGGATTATTTATTTGGATTTACTTCATGGAGGTCAAAAAAAATTTATGATTCACCATCGATCTGGATACCATCAATTTCATGTTAGGAAGGTAGATATTCCAAATTTAGAATTCTGAACTAGGTATGGACATTATGGGTTTAGAGTAATTCCATTTGGACCTACTAATAAACCCTTTATTTCTAGGGATCTGATGAATAGAGTGTTCAAGGATTATCTTGATAAATTTGTTGATGTATTTTCTGAAGATGTCTTGATATATTACAAAATTCATGAGTTCCATGGGGAACTACTTGAGGAATGTTCTATAGAGTCTTAGAAGAAAATATATATATACTTTTAGATGAAAAGAGTTATATGTGATGTATAGAAAGTGTGATTTTTAGCTTAAAACAGTTTCATTTCTTTGACATATTGTCTCTAATAATGGAATCTCAGCTAATAATGTGGAAAAAATGTAGTTCATGAATGTCCTACACCAACTAACATAACTATGGAATGAAGTTTCCTCGGTTTAGAGTATTATTATCAGAGATTAATTCATAATTTTTCCCTATTAGATAACTCATTAACAAAGCTTACCGGTAAACGGGTTATTTTTATTTGAAAAAAAGAATGCCAATAATGCTTTGAATAATTGAGTATGAGATTATTTAATTATCTTATCATTACTATAGCATCTTTATATGATTGTTTTGGGATTTATATTGATGAATCAAAGAAAGTACATGGTCGTTTACTTGTATAGAATAGTAGAGTTAATGCCAATGCATCCATGTAGTTAAAAACTAATAAATAAAACTATCCATCTCATGATTTTGAGTTACCAACTATAATCATACCTTTAAACATGTGGAGACACTATCTCTATAGCACAATATGTGAGATGTATACATATCAAAAGACTTTTAAATATATCCTCTCATAAAAATAACTCAACATGAGGAAAATATGAGAGATTGAGCTTCTCAAGGATTATGATTGTTTAATACACTATCTACCATGGAAGGAAAATAAGATAGAATATGAGTTGAGCATGAGGGATCATGGAGTGAAAAAATAAAATGAGGAATTAATGTGATCATATGTTCATGAATATAGTGACGTTGAATATTGGAATTATCAAGAAATGTGAAACATGACTACATTTTTGATTGGTTTCCATACCATATTTATTAGAAAGGATTAAATTTTCTTAGTGTGAAGATGAGAATTTCTAGAGGAAAATTAAATATATGAATGATGGAATGTTGGATGACTTCAACTATGCATATGAAATTCTAAAATTTGGGAATAAGATTTGAATACTTTTAATAATCAAGATAAATATGGAATTTTTAGATGATCTCATAGCATGAATTTCACATACACCCTAGTACCCCCATGATTTATAGATATTTGAAGAAAATTTTTTTATGGGATTATATGAAATGAGAAATTGATGATTATATATCCAGAAAACTATTCATACAATAGGTGATGGGTGACAATCAACATCCTTGAGGATTCATGAATCTTATGCATATTACAACATGGAAATGGGAAAACATTACTATGGATTTTATAATTAGATTACCAAAAAGTAAAATAAATAATGATTCAATATGTGTAATTTTTTATTAGCATACTAAATCTGCACATCTTGACCCTATAATGGAGGATTTTCTAGAAGAGAACATTGAATTAATCTATATTAAAAATGTATTAATACATCCTTATAAACCACATACAATTATTTTATTGAGATCCTAGATTTTTATTGAAATTATATTAATTTCATCAGTATTCATTGGATACTGAGCTTTAGTTGAGTACTTATTATCACCCTCAGATTGACAAGAATTATGAACTGACAATCCATCATGTTAAGATATGTCGAGATCATACCCACATGAATTTCAAGGCATGTGGGAACAATAATTAACTTTTACAGAGTTTTTCTTCAAAAATAGTTTCCATTCAAGTATTCATATTGTGTCATGTGAAGCATTCAAGGAAAAGAGGAATTTTACACTAACTTGTTAGGATGAAGTTGGTGAAAGGAAGCTTTTCAGCCCATGTCTTTAAAAAGAAACAATGAAAAATGTAAATACTATTCAAACACATATCAAAGAATTAAAATATAAGAAAAAGTGCTATGTCAATAACCAGAGGAAATATTTGGAGTTTCAAGTAAGACATCATGTATTAATTATGGTACCTACATGGAAGGGTGTTATAAGATTTGGAATGAAAGGGAAACTAAGACTTAGGTTTAGTAGACCTTTTGAAATATTAGATATAATTGGAGTTGTGGATTATCATTTAGTGATGAAACATGTCCAATCTAATGTAAACAATATGTTATACATATCATTGTTAATAAATTAAATTCCAGAACCAATGAACATCCACACACATAAAGGAATATAATTGGAACATGATTTATTATAATATGATGAGCCTATCTAGATTTTGGATAGTAGAGAACATGTGTTAAGGAATCGGACAACTCAGCTGGTAAAGGTATTTTGGAAAAATCATAAAATTTAAAAGGCAACATGGGAACCAAAAGAATTTATGATGAAAAACTATCCAAATATTTTTATGAGGAAAAGTTATGGGAATTTTGGGGATGATATTCTTTAAATATGTGTATAATATTACACCCTAGGATTTTGTGGTGCGTCTCTTTTAAAATTTAAAATCTTCGATAGTTTACAATTCACACAAAACTGATTTTAAATCATACTATACTATCAAATATGAGAATTGGAATTATAATTTAACCATATGTAATAGTAATATGACCAATAGAATAGTACCTTCACCTATGAATGTACAAATAAAAGTTATGTATCTTATAATTGAAAATATGATATATTTATATCATGGAATAAGTCAAAAAATGGTTTCCAAATGATAAATTAAGTGTTGTTATTTTTTTTAAAACATAAATGTTATTTTTTGGTTTTATAATTAAAATAACTATATAAATGAAAATTTATGATCATAAAATAATTTTATAAATTAATATTTTGTTGTCATATGATTATAAGATAATTTTATGAGACCTTAATTTTTTTTGATAGTGTCATAAAATAGGTTTTTATATTAATAGTTGTATTTTTTTGAGAACGTGATGATTTTATTTAAAAAATAAATTTTATATATTTAAAAAATTATTTTCTAAAAATGGAATCCATTTTTTAATTATTCATATTGAAAAATTATAAGAGTAAATTTTTGATGTTTTTCTGAAATAGTTGATTTTTGGAGAATAGTGGAATAAAATAATTTATATTATTAAGAAAATAAATGAATTATTGAGTGATAGATGATGTATGGCAGATGGAATCCCCTAATATCAAACTATCCATAAATATTTTAATATATTTAGTGACAATGATTTAACTATTCATATTCCTGATCCAAAATATTGATCTGATGAATAAAATAACCCAAAAACAATCATCTCCTCCACTAAATACCACCACTCAACACCTCTTCTCTGAAAACCTCCAAAGAACTGAAAATTAACCAATTTATACCCAATAATTATCATAAACCTCTCCCTTAAATTATATAATTTCTAGTCTCACCCAATATACTATTTCAATGTTCCTTAAGGAGGTTTTCAATGATAGTATTTCGAGAGGTAAAAATCCCTTTCATTATTTTTCTTTTATTTTCATATCCATTCTGTAACTAATTTTTTGAAACATGAAAGATAACTACAATATATTATATATAAATAAATTTATTATTTTTATGGAATAAAAATAATTAATTATCATCGCTTTCCCTTTTTTTCTAAAAAGAAATACATTATCTTGGAGGTTCCAATTTACCAACTTCATGGACAACAAGTTTTAATTTATCAATTATTCCTTCCAGGATGGGATTAAAACGGTTTTTTTGTTCAAATAGTCTTTAATATATTTAATATATATTATTTAATGTTTTAGAACAAAAATATATACAAAATAATAATGCATAAGACAAAAATTTCTCCTGATGATAAAAAATGCTAAATTAATCTAAATTTTTATCATAAACATTTTCTCTAATGAATCAACCACATATTTTGAAAAACTGATATATATTCCATTAAATATATATTTCTTTAAGAACATATAATTTCTATTATGGATAAAAATTCCCATTTTACAAGATCATTCGTACTTGTATACATGTGAACTAATCATGAAAGCCAAGGAAATGATTTATCTAGAGTGACAAGATTGAATCATATAACTCATAATAAAGGTAATAAATGAGCCTAACAAAATTATAATATATTAAAAAAATTGAATATTTTATTAATTAAATTATTAATGAAACAAATTTCATTATCTAGGATGCTATGTACAAGTGAATAATTCATTTAGAGACATTATAAGGATTTTCCTATCTCACTTTTATTTCATTGAGATATTCCTTATTCATCACTATTTATTATGTGTCATGTATTTATACTACCAATTTATTAATCATATCATGAATATATTTATCATCGTGGTATTAAATGTCTTATTTTATGATCATTAATTTTATGGGGCTTATGGTTTTACTGTTTGAAAAGTTGAAACAATTTCTTCTTGAGCTTGCATTTTATTTCCTTCCAATAATGCTTTCAATCCCTTTACCCTAATGAAATTATTTTTTATTTTTATATAAATATTATAAACATTGTTTATATGTTACATATTCATGTATCTAGACCATTTCATCTTTATTTTATGTGGAAATACATGTTTTATAGGGTTTTCTTTTTAATTATTGTTGATAAGAAAGCCCCATTAAAGGGAACTAACAGACTTCTAAATCATTTTCATGTACACTCATTATTAATTTTAAGACCAAAATATTTTTCTAAAATTACTCTTTTTACCATAAAAATAGTCTTAGTTTATTTTGGTATTTATTCAAATAGTTGTGAATTTTTCTTCTTTAAAGACTCATTTATATTTTCACTTAAACTGCACTGAAGGGGTCATTTTTAAAGATTCTTAAAAACACTTTTTACATGTTTTCACATTAATTTCCAAACATATATATGGATATTATTTTAATAATATTTAAAAATAATTTGGTTCCCTTTTCTTTTCTTGGATATAAATGTTTTTAATATGATTTTATGAGAATTATAAAATGAATATATAAAACAACTCGCACTTCTTATAGAAAAAAGTAATTTCTCTCATGTATTCCTTGATGAATTTATTAGAGTATTATTATCCTTTTCAACACCCTCTATTTGAAATTTTATTAATTGGGATTGGCCATTTATGATATCATGAACTATATTTTATTATATGTTGTATGATCAGTTCGACTGTGGATGTGATATCTTGTACTATTCACCATATTACATTGAATGGTTAGGGATTATTTTTTCTGATTAGGGAAAGTAATTTAAATTTATTATTTATATGTTTATTATGTTTCACAACATTCATATAATTAATGAGTTATACTAAGTAAGTGATGGGCATATATTGGTATAGCCTCTTCATGCATCAGTTGGTCTCATGAGAGAAATTAGATATGGAATTGGTCGAGGCCTTACCTATTTATTTTTTGATATGGTTTAAGCCAAGGAATTTACCTTTTTATTTTTATATGTCTTGGTTGAGGACTCAATAGTATGTTTTAGAAGATTAGCAATATTAATCCCATAGTTATGATATTACTAATTAACAATCCATGTGGTTATGTAACTACTATAATATCCATGGTTAAGTTTCATTCTCATGTGATTATTTATAGGGAATTACTTATTTATATTTTATTACTTCCATTATATTCCAATGATTATATTTTAGTGTCATATAATATTAGTAATTCACATATCCATATTATTTTTGTTCATATTTTTTTATTTTGTATTTATTACACTTACTAAGCATCTGATATCACCCCTTTCTTATGTTATATTATTCTTAAGGGTGTGAAGATGCATATTATTAATGAAAGGCAAGGATAATCTTGTAGTTTTATATATTCTTCTAAAATAGTTTTTATTTTTATTTTTTTCTGGTAAAACATATGTTGTATATTGTTTTACAAATCTTATAATCTATTTGGTCCCTTGTGATGTGAATTATTTTCTTATTATACAACTTTAATAATGTACGACACTGACTCTGGGCTACTGGGGCTAGGGTCATTACATTGTTGATCATGTTGTATATTGGAGATTCACCATGATGATATTTTTCCACTCATGTTATGAGTATGACATCATTTCCCTATATAGAGATATGTGGGGTAAGTATAAACTTGTATATAGAAAAAATATTTGACGTGATTATCTATCAGATGTGTGTTTTGCAATGTTCTCAACCAATTAGATGAATTTAATGTGATGTATTCATCGACCTAGTCCTTCTATAATCATATAATTAAGAGTGTATGAGTTGCAATAAGGGATTGACATAATTCATGTATTATGTTTACTTTAGGTCTTAAACAGAGGTATTAGATGAATATAAATTCTTCTATATGATAGAATTGTTGAAAAAATGTATAAATAAATATTTATTTGATATAGATCATGCTAATTCCCAATATATTTTGAGTATCACTATTGCTTTTCCAGAGATCTCTATTAGCTAAAAAAATAATTTCTATTTTATAAAATTTGAAAAAATAACATGGGGTCATATTTTGTGGTTAACTAAATGGGAAATTATTTTTAACTCATATAGATAATTTAAAAATATTTTATACTTTATCCCAAATGAGATTTGTGTGGGTATTCCAAAGGTATTTCAAATGATGTAACCCATGACAAATTTGATGATAAATTTCCAAAAGATTATGAAATATCTAGTAGTAATCTCGGATATGGATTAACAAATTATTATATATGATAAAATATAGGGAGAAATGACATGATTTATATTATGCTTGAGTGAAAGTGGGTGTTTAAAAGATATGTACTCTAAAGACATTATATATTTTTTGTATTATGGATTATATTATATGATATGATATATTTAGATCTTATAGTATGAAATAATAAAATAAAAATACTTATCATACGATTTTATTTTTTGTTATGTCATAATGGGAAATATATGAGATTTATCCACATAACAAAATCATATAGTACAATATGGATATGTTATAAGTCAGTTGTAATTTCGATTATAAGTTGATTCATATTATATAATTCATACGGTGTCTTATGGTTGATTAATGATTGTATAATTTTATATATTATGTTTGGTAACCTCCATTCATGTATATCATCAATTATTTTTGTTTTATATTATAAAATTTAGGGGAAATGAAATTCATCCCAAGTGTTATGATCATGAATAAACATTGTAAACATATGTAATTTACTTTAATGTTTAACAACAAATGAGTAAATTCCCATGAAAGAAAGAGGGTATCCAAAATCGTATATAATCTAGATTAATACATTCAGATAGTGAGTTCAATTTTTTGATTCCACTTTACAAAATATATACTAATATTCATTATTTTTACAATATGTTACATTATTATGTCTTCTATGAAAGGGGATCCCAACTCAAACATTTAGTTATTTAACTGGAATATAGATACACTATGGAGGAGAGAGTCTAATTGTAGCCACACTATGATCTTTATTAATAAAATGATATAATATTTTTGTTCATTTTTTCTAAAGTGAAATTTATATTAATATTATTAATTTTTTATAGAAATAAGTTTTTGGTTAAATACATAGTGATCTTGGGAATTTATATTTTCTAATGGATTTCACAATGTGGACCATTTTTTTTATCTATAAAAACCCATCAATAAAATCCTTAATTAGTCCTGGTGGAGGGTCGACCCCAGATACCCAACTATTTGATAGAAGAAATTAAATTAATATTCGATTATATTTGTATTCAATCATGGTTTATGATGAATATAGATACATATATGATTGGGGGACCAATGAAATACAAATGGTACATTAAGGTGTAGTCTTGTAGACATAAAAGTATGAACTAAAATGATTTTTATGTGAGGATATTTTTGAAATTTCTTCCCAATATTCTAATCTTTTAGTTAAACTATGGGTTCATTCATTTGGTGACTGGGTAAATTTGGGTCATAGATTATTATACTATGTTCACACATATATTTTATTTCACACTAGATTTATCCAAAAATGAGATTACAAAGGGGTAAAAATGTCAGGGTAGTCATCAACATTATATCCACATATAGGTGAATATTTCTAGGTTGGTGATGAACTAATAATCATTAAAAAATTATAACTTTACCGATGGAAGTGTACCCATCAAAAAAATGCATTCAATTAAGGATGGTAATTTGGATTCTTCTAGAATGAAGAAGTGGTATACAAATACCTAGCTAGTTAATTAGAGTATGGGATCGTATTTTTAACATCAAATTGGGTCAATTTCCTTGTAAAATAGGGTTATTAAGACATGGAATATTCATAAATGGTTTGATTGACCACCTATTTAATGTTAGGTATATATGAGAATGAGTAAATTCAAGAGATTATATCAAAAAAATCATTTTTAGTTTGTTTTTGTTAATTTAATTCAATCACAAACATATGAAGTAGAACCAAGATCTTTGTAGGGTGGTAATAGTTGATTTCTTATGGTGTATTTAGGCTTTGTAATATGATAGGGTGATTAGTTTTGGGGGTCATTACAAGCACAAAGTGATACTTGTCTGGGAATACATGCATTTGGAGGTCAATGATTACGGAAATTTCAGGTATTAATTCAATATTTTCTATGTAGGATGAAGATAATTTTATTATTTGATAAATTTCATAAAATTATTAATTCATGTGTAATATGATGGGTAATAATGAACTATGTGTGTTATGTGTGAATTGGATGAAAAAAGTGATGGTGGGGGTGTGGGAATCAGATATAAAGTATGATTATGGTGTTATTTATGGATAGAAACAATGGTATTATTGTGATGGTCTAGTATGATACAATCCTCATGTAAGGTAATTTGTATTGTGAAAAAGTTGTTAATTTATACTGTTGGGATTACCCATAGCTGAAACCAATCTCTTTGAGTCTGTTGGTCAATGTAATCAGAATCATAATAATGTATTTAATATTATCTTAGTGTTTTTGGGATTTTAAAAGAATGAATCTCAAAATTTAAATTGGTATCGTTAGTATTGTAGTTTGAAATATCATTTGTTTGAGGTTCTTATAGAGTGGGGAGGTTGTATCATGACCTAATTTGGGTGAACATTTTTGGGTCCAACACCATCTCGATCATGTGTAATTAGAAAATATAGAGTTTTTAAAATGGTTAGATAAATGATAGGGTTCATTTTTTGAAGATATTCCAACCTTATGATATCATCTCTAAATGAAATATTCTAACAAGTATATGGTTTACTTGTATCAGGCACCTGGTGTTCCTAGGGATGGGTCTTATGAGGATATCTTACATTGAAAAATTGATTGTAAGAAAAACTAAAAAACACGATTAAATACAAAATATGAACAAGAAAATTTAAAAAATAAAAAACTATAAACAAAATATATATAATTCACTATGATTTTTAATCCTATTTATCATTCCTATATAGGTTTTTTGGGGAGAACCATTGGGTAAAAATGGGAATCACCAAAAGCTTTGGTTGAAAACACACTAATCCATTGTTTTCTAATGCCATCACTTTAAATGAAAGAATGAAAATTATGTAATAATGATCTCTGAATCAAGGTATTTTTTTTGGAGAATTAAGTCTTATAATAATAGTGAGTTTCTTAAGGATTAAACCAATATATTTATTTATTTATTTATTTATCCAAGTAATACAAAAAAAAATTATCACAAATTCATAGAGTGTTTCAAAAAAATTCTAGGCATTTCAGAACCTTTAAATATTCATAAAAATCTTCATATAGATTTTCAAATGGTTAAAATATAATATTAAATGTTTAAAATCATAAAAATAATCATCATATAAACAATAACTTAATATTATACAAATTTAAGGGGAAAAATGAAATAGTTAAATATCATATAAAATGCATGTTCATGAACACCACCACGGTATAAAGAACATAATTTTGTCATGGTGAATAAAAACATACACCATGGAATGGTTTAGGCCACTATGTCCGGGGTATGTACTTTATCTATCAATTCCAACCATCATGCACTATTAATAATGTCTCAAATACACAACAAACTTTCACCTTTTTCAATTTATATACAAAACTCATGAAACCATATCCCAAACTCTGTTTAGAGATTATATGATAAGTTTTTCAATATAATATTTCATTTGTAAAAAAAATTTTACATCTATATAACTAACTTATTACAAAAATCCTCTAAAACACATTTTGAGTAATCCTTAATGGATCAAAAAATCGATCCACATTTGATGAACCACAAAGAGTGGACCAAGAGGTCTTTATAAAATAATATAATATATGAATTATTGAATGTAGAAATATATGAAAATATTAGCCTTTATAGATTCATCCATGAAACTCATTAGATTATGGTTTATAGCATGATCTCTGTCAACCATATGTTTCCCCATACATTTATCCAACAGATATATCATATACAAGTACGCATAATCATGTAGTGACTTTTTAGATGAAATCACATGACCATGAACCATGTAGTATATTGATCCAAAAAAACCAATTCATACATCTATGATTATTTTGTAATATACCTTCCACATTGATGACTACATCAGATTTCATTCCATTAATCTGATTATCAGATCACATGACCCTCATCTAGGTGGATAATCACATCACATTTCTCTTTTTTAGTTATATTATCACACTTCCTTAGTATCTCTAAATCAATGTATTATATAAAATACTCCTTATACTATAAGAGAACCCTATCATTTTAATACATTAAAGGACATAAAGATCTAAAAAAACTAACCAACCCATGATTAGATAAATCAAAATTAATTCATAAGAAATGTATCAAAATATAATGGTTCTCGTGATAATTATCATTAGAAACCTAGGTAAAGGGATTCAATATGAAAAAGTTACCCTTGGAATACAAATTACACCTATTAAGACCTTACATGTGTTATACATGGTAGTTCATTTAATGAAAATAACTTGTTATCTAAATCACACATAATTAATTTATCTTTATATGGAATCCAACTGATTTCATCCTCAGAATTTCATCACAATTTATAATATACCACAATGAACATAAATTTGGGAGAAATCCAAGTAGTAAATTAAGATATTAATTAATTTATTACATTATAAAATATATGTAGACAATATAAAATAATGTCAATATTGAAAATTTCATTTTTATGTCATTTAAAATTTTATATTCTTAAAATATCGTAATAGTAATATAAAAAATATTATTAAGTGTCTATATAATATAAAATATGATTGGATCCCATATCAGGCTTATGTTGGAATCACATTATATATTTTTTTAAAATCCATATATATATTTGTGTTATTAAAATAAAAATTGTTATGAAATTTTGATAAAACCTTCCCACAAAACTCATATAGTGAGAAAAATCAATGAATTGACTTTTTCTGATCATGGTAGAACCCTTGGGTTGTTTTATCAAATCAACTGGTCTTTGATGGTGTTTTATCTCATCTTATTTCAAGATTTGTTGTGAAATCTCATTTTTTGAGGCCATTTCTTTATTGGGAGTGGTATGGTGGGTGTTCATCATTGAGCTATGTGGGGTTCCACCTTACCTCTAACAACTTGTTTTCTAAATTGGATCAATCTTGTGGCTTGGATTTGTTTCTAAGGACATTGAAGATGTTGTTTATCATTGTTGGTGGTTTCCTTTACATGCGTGTGCATACTAAGTTTCGAGGTATGTTTTTTCGTCTCTAGCCTATGTTGATGAGATTTATTGGTCATTATCTATAAACGTATTTATAAAAGTTATTTTCATTGATTTATATTTTTTTTGAAAGAATTTTTTAAATAAAAAATGCTTTCCACTGATTTTGGATAAATGGAATGAAAAAGGGAATTTTCAATGAATTTAATGGTATTTCTGAAATGGCTTGGAAATGATTTTAGATATACTTAAATTATTGTGAAAATGATCACATGGGTTCCCATAGGTACTATGATAAAGGTTTACATTGATTCCATTGTCCATTGTGGTGGTTCTATTTTTATGGTGTTCCTCCTGTACTAGAGTGGGGATTATTTGCTCTAGGTTTGTATTTGATATTGGGTTTTTGCTTTATGAGGAGTCTCCTTGGTTCAAGAGTGAAAATCATTGGCTTCAAGTAACACATTTTGTTGTTTCATTGATTTATAGGTACATGTAGTCTACTTCCTAACATGTTGTATAGCTTAGTATTATGATGCATGTGCTACTACTATTGTTTTTGTATTTCCTGGATTTGTGTTATTTTAGATTTTATATGCATAATGATGATTTTGAAATATGATATGGAAAGATGTGCTTCAAAATTGACATATGTACTTATAATTTTGAACTATGAACAAACATAAATGTTTACCATGTTTTCTATAAAATTTATTTACTGCATATCATGATATATTTTATTTAAAATGAGCATAGATTAATTTCAATATAGACACTTTCTATGGAACATCATGGTTGGATCCTATTGATCTTGTTTGCTCACATCCTACGCACCACTTCATTGTTATGTAGACCTTCATATTTCTTCTAATGTAGGTAAATTCAAGGTGTTATAGTGAGGTGGTGAGGGTTCATGTCAAGTGAGTTGGGTAGGTGGTGCTGGGATGATGGGAGTTCATCCTTGCCATAACATGGAGTAGATGTTTGTTTTTTCCCTTTTAATTTGGGATTGTCTCTTGTCATTTTGGCCACTTTTATAGTCATTTGTTTCTACTGTATTCCTTATCATTATGGAATATATCTATTTCATTTATATTTTTTCTTCTTTATTTGGTTATATATATGCCATGTTTTTTGTTCTGGTGGGGATAAATTGTAAGGCCCCAGCCTTAAACCTCACTTCATCTTGAGTTACTTCAAGATTACACGTTGAGGATCTTTTCAGGTTTAGAGTTTTAGAGAATTAGATCATAAAACATTAATTACATTATACATTTAAAAAAGTGGTTACATAAAAGATAGTAATCATTTTTCCCATCTACGGAAACATATTTAAAAGAAAACATGGATTCTATCCTGACACTTCCTTGACACTATCATCATATCATGTACCTTTCCCTTGACCTGTGAAAAAATTTCAAAAAAACTTGGGATGTGCTTAAAAATCTCATTAAAGGATATAAAAATATTGAAAGGAAACATGAGTACATATATACATTAGAATGAAATCATACTTTACCCATAAAACATAATCACTTTAACATACCTAATCAAATCATGAATAAATCATAGAAATCAAAATACATAAAGGTAACTTGAGGCATTCATAACATTCTTACGAAGGGAGTAACGTTCGTGGTTACGTTTGGAATACCCATCACAGTATATTCCCTAAATCTTTTTAGAGAAACCATAACGTTTAACCCCTTTGTGTTACCCAATGCATTGAAGAGCTATATCGGTCTCACCCGCCCTTAGTTTATCATGGAACCACCCGTCTTCATAATAATGCCCAAGAACCATAACATAATCGTATCACATAAAACATGCATAAAGGAAACATAACATTTCCACATTTCAAACACAATATATCAATACAACACATTGATATAATAAAAACATTATAGAAACCATTTTCAATACCAAAATAAAAGAAAAGTAAAACATGGAATTTATTTTTAATTTTAAAAAAGTTGAGGAAGCTGAAACTCAAATAATGGTCATGGCGGCGGAGAAGTCATTGTCGCCGCATACGTACGACAAAAACAAAACATTCCCTTTTTTCATTTAGTAAATGATTCATATAAAAATATTCCTTTTGAGTAAAAATAAAATTCAATGGGGTTTATACACCGTATAAAATAAAGTTGTGTATAAAACATAATATGCCTCAATGAAAGGATATTGAGACGAAGTCTCATACCTTGGGTCTGACTTGACTCGATCGTTCTTTAATGTCCTGAATAATAAACTTGAGTTAATTTCTAGTTGCTTAAGAACCTTTTTCAAGTTCATTATTCCTTTTATATCTCTTATTACCATGTCATGAACACTATGTAATTATTTAAGTTAATAACGGTCGTTTTAACGATCATTGGTACTTGAGTCAAAAATATGCTCTTTGTAAATACAAGTTGTTCATGTATCCATTATATACAGAGTTATACACAATATTTATATATCATATATATCATATATATCCAGTAAATACATGCATTTATAATATTACATAACATTTAGAGGTAAGAAATTAAATGCACCGTTCATGGATATGGTAATCCGTACGTACGCATGAACGCTACTTTCATTTATATTTCATATTTTATGGAATGGAATCATAATGATATAAATGTATATGATAATTCCAGTATAATATCATATATAATATCATTAAATTTATCCTTTATACATACCACATATGGTATTAACGAATCAAATCATTTTGAGGGGGCGGTAGTCCGCACTTCCTAAAATGAAGATATCGCATTTACCCATAATGGAAACCATAATGGTATGCCATAAATGAACAATACAGAAGCTTAAGTAAAACATAAACATATTATATATCACATATAAATATAGTGACATCTTAATGGCCACCTTTGAAGGTGTTATAGGAGTGTTGAACAATCATCGTTTCGTGAGGCAGAAATTCGCCATCCACAGAAACAGTATGTTCTTTAACCATTTGATATAGGTGTGTGTAAGTGTAGCTCGAATAATTCTTATAAAAAGACCCTAGTATATTGAAGATACTTGTGTT
The DNA here is from genome assembly GCA_963277665.1 of Viscum album. NCBI lineage: Eukaryota > Viridiplantae > Streptophyta > Magnoliopsida > Santalales > Viscaceae > Viscum > Viscum album. Next base: position 281,188,980 of record OY728123.1, on the reverse strand, counting down.
GTTACAAAATTAAGTAATAAGAATAGTTTAGAGGGTTGGAGAAGCAAAATAAAACAAAAGAACACAAGAGAAAACACTACCTTTAAAAAAGGTAACTCTTTTTGATTTGAGCTCAAAGGCTTCCTTGGAAGACTTCTGCCCAAAGTGAGGCTTAAAGGAGTAATATAGGGATGTGGAGGGACAAAATGGACTGGGTTTGGCCGAGACAAAGGCTTGAGAGGTTTGGGTATGGTGGTAGAGGTTGGGGCCTTTTATAAGTGGAGAGGAGGGGAACTCTTTGAAAGTTATAAAAGGTTACTTTATTATAAAAAGATTTTCAGATTTAAAAGGTCCCCAAATTATATATTTCGAGGATAAGGTGATCAGATTTCTAAATACTCCCATCCAATAGGTTTTTGACATTGTAGGTCTTAGATTTTACATTATATTTTAATTTGTTTTTAAATCGTTAAATAACGAGGTAATCGTTGCATCATCAAGATATCATAAATAATTTAATTTATTCAATGTCTAAAAATTATAAAAAAAGTTCATGACGTAGGAAACTTTTTTAGCTTTCTAATTTATATTTATAGTAAAAACTATTACTTGTATAACCCCATTTAAAAATTGTTTTAGTAAAACAACTCATGTTTGTGACAATTTTATTTTAACTTTTAAAAAACGTTATTAATGTTTTTTTCCAACCAATGTGGCTCCATGGGGTCCCCAAGTTGACCCATGCGTTGTATTGGTTGGCCATGACACATCCAATAAGGGTAGGACATTTTTATATGACATTTCATATTATTAAAACATTATTTTTACATTAAACTACACTAATTACCTCTAATCGCGATTAAAAACTTAAAAGTTACTATTCACCAAAAAAATATTTTAATCCCATTGAACCACATTTTACATCATAATGACAACCATTTATGCCGGATTCCTGAAATTCAAAACACAGAGGTGGTAAAATTTCATTTAAATGGAAAATCAGTTTTTATAAGTACCACTTAGTGGTTTCACTATTCATCAAAAATTGAAGTTTTTCAGAAAAATACCAAAACATCACCCTAAGCTATATTTGATATTACAAATTAAAAAATGATGTCTATTTTACAAAATTCAAAACATATACGTTACATTAATTAATTTAATAATTAATTCCTACTGTCAGAGAAAATAGCGTGTTTTTATGAAACAATAAGTATCAAAAGATTGACACTAGTTTAAGTCCAATTTCGAAGTGAAATTAATTCCAACAACCACTATTGGATTAAATGGTAAAAATATATTCTAATTGCACTTTAAAACCAATTCAAAATATCATCTAATCATATAAATAAATTTGATTAATAAGTGGTTTTGAATTAAAATACAACATTTTCACTATTCATTAAAAAAAGAACTTTATTGGAAAAATACCAAAAATTCACACAAAGTAAATTTTGATGTCCCTATTATTAAGATGAATTTTATTTGGTCCAATAGAATGTATAAGAGTGACCAAAACTATATTTATAGACGGTTCTCCATCAAAAGGTAATAAGTCGACCTTTAGTGAATGTTAGAGTATATATGCCTAAAATTGAATTCTTTTCATATTTTAAGCCTTTATCCTTTATTTGATAAATGTAAAAACATCTAACAAACATATATAATCATATTTTAGTTATTTCCATTCATTCCCGCCAATACGACGGCTACGTGTTAATTACCATTTAAAATAATATTATTTTATTACTAGTGTGCAACGTAATATTTCAAAGAAACTCTTTATTGCGTATCGGGTACGCTATCGAACACAGCAACCCCATTAAAGTAAAATTACTATTTAATTCGTAAATATTAATAAAAATGAAAATGCTTTATTCTTTATTTACCTAAGATGTTACATCCTTCCCCCCTTTTGGGAATTGCTTCCTCGCAATTTTATTCACTTATCAAAATAAGTGGGGGTATTTATCCCTCATAGAATTTTCAGATTCCCATGTCGCCTCTTCAACCATATATTTTTTCCAAAAAACCATTACCTGCTGAATTACCTTATTCCGCAACACATGCTCTCTACGATCAAGTATCTGGACTGGTTGTTCTTCATAAGAGAGATTCTCTTCCAACTGAACTACCTCTGGGCTCAAAACATGAGATGGATCTGGCATGTACTTCCTTAACATTAAAACATGAAAACATTGTATACCTGAGATAAACTCGGAGGTAAAGATACTCATTATGCAACTAATCCAACTTTCTCCGGAATTTCATATGGTCCAATGAACCTTGGACTCATATTTCCTTTCTTACCATTTCGCATCACACTTTTCCACAGTGAGACTTTGAGAAAAACATGATCACCTACCTCGAACGATAGATCCTTCCTCCTGTTATCCGTATAACTCTTCTCCCTGCTCTATGCTGTTCTCATGTGTTTCTGAATCAACTGAACTTTTTATGCCATCTCTTCTACCAATTATGGTCCCATCAACTTACTTTCACCCGCTTCATCTCAGAAAGCTGGAGTTCAACACCGCTTCCCATATAATGCCTCAAATGGTGCCATCAGTATACTGGAATGAAAACTGTTATTATATGAAAATTCATCCAAAGAAAGATGTTGGTCCCAACTTCCCTGATAATCCATCGAACAAGCATGTAGAATATCCTCCAAAGTCTGAATTGTTCATTCTGACTTCCCATCGGATTGAGGATGAAAAGTTGTACTAAAATTTAATTCAGTACCCAACGACTTCTGAAGGCCTTTCCAAAAGCTAGAAGTGAAACAGGGATCACGGTCAGAAAAAATGGAGAGAGGAACTCCATGTAACCTGACTATCTCTTTAAGATACAAAAGAGAAATTTTATCTAGGGAAAAAGTATCTCGTATAAGAAGGAAATGAGAAGATTTAGTTAATCGATCAACAACAACCCAGATTGCATTATTACCTCGAGGTGTCTTCGGCAATCCCACGACGAAGTCCATGGATATATTCTCCCATTTCCACTCTGGCACTGGTAATGGCTGAAGCATCCCTTTCGGTAACTGCCACCCTAATTTAACCTATTGACAAGTCAAACACTTCATAGTAAAATCAGTAATATCCCTTTTCATTTTGTCCCACATGTAATACTCCCGAAGATCTTTATATGTTTTAGTACTACCAGGATGAACTGAAATCAGAGAACTATGAGCTTCACATAAAAAATCTCTCTTAAACTGAGATTCACATGGCACACACAATCTCTTCACAAATCTCAAAACAAAATAATTATCAATACTGAATTCAGGCAACTTACCCTTCTGAACCAGCTCTACCTTTTTCTGCAACTCACTGTCTTGCTTCTGTGCTTTCTTAATTCTGTCTGATAAAGATGATTTCACAGATACCAGAAACAAAACAGAAGGAAATCATGCCCCAACAACATCTATGCCAAAGTTCATCAAATCATTAACCAAAGGATCATGTTCCAAACGCAACATTTTTAATGAAGCATTACTTTTTCGACTCAAAGAATCAGACACTTTATTTGCATTTCCCGGATGGTAATGAATTGTACAATAAAAATCCTTGATTAATTCTAGCCATCTCCTCTGTCTCATGTTCAATTATTTCTGAGTGAATATATACTTTAAATTTTTTTTATCGGTGTATATTTCACACTTTACTCCATACTAATGATTCCTCCAAATTTTTAAAGCCAAAATAACAGCAGCTAATTCCAAATCATGAGTAGGGTAATTTACCTCATGAGTTTTCAACTGTCGTGAGGCATATCCAATTACCTGATCATTCTGCATTAAGATGCAACCAAGTCCTTTCAATGAAGCATCACTGTACATAACAAACTCCCCATTCTTGGAAGGTAGTTCCAAAGCTGCAGGATTCACCAATATTCTTTTCAGTTCCTGAAAACAATCATCACATTCTTTTGTACAGATAAACTTAACACCCTTCAGAGTTAGCTTAGTCATTGGACTAGATAACTGTGAAAAATTTCTAACAAACCTTCGGTAATAGCCTTCCAAACCAAAGAAGCTGTGAATCTCATTTATATTTGTGGTTCTTGGATATTCTTCCTCAACCTACATTTTTGAAGGATCAACAGTTATCCCATCTTTAGAAACAATATGACCAAGGAAAGAAATTTGTTGCAACCAAAACTCAAACTTTCTGAATTTCCCATACAATTTCTTTTCTTCTAAGGTTTAAAAAATAACCCTTAAATGTCCTTCATGATCCTCTTTACATTTAGAAAACACCAAAATATCATCAATGAAAACAACCACAAACATATCCATGAACTCATGGAAAATTCTATTCATTAAGTCCATTAATACAGTAGGTTCATTGGTTAGCCCAAAAGGCATTACTAAAAATTTATAATGGCCATATCTAGTAAGAAACGCGGCCTTCGGAATATCTACTTCCTTTAACTTCAACTGATGGTACCCCGATCTCAGGTCAATCTTTGAAAAATACTGAGCTCCTTGGAGCCGATCAAACAAATCATCGATATGAGGAAAAGGATATTTTTTCTTAATAGTGATGTTATTCAAGGCTCTATAATCAATGAAAAGTCTCATATAACCATCTTTATTTTTAACAAATAAAACAGGAGCACCCCATGGTGATGTGCTAGGTCGAATTAAACCTTTCTCTAATAAATCTTGCAATTTCTCCTTCAACTCTAAAAGTTCAATTTCAGCCATTCGATAAGGGGGTTTTGAAATTGGCTTATCATCAGGAACTAAGTCTACAGTAAAATCAACTTCCCGATCTGGTATTATTCCAGGCAACTCATCTGGAAAAACATCAGGATACTCATTTACCACTGGAACATCATTAATCTGAACAGTTCCCTTGTTTTCAACAATATGTGCAAGGTAACATTAATTTCCATCTTTTACAAGTTTCTCAGCCTCATGATACGTTATCAACAGTAAGGGTTCATTCTTGTACACAAACTAAAAGTATTTGTGAAAAGAAACTTCTTTAGATCTACAGTTAATCTTAGCATAGTAAATAGAGAGCCAATCCATACCCAGGATAACATCAAACTCTACTAGAGGTAAAACAAAAATGTTTTCAAGTAGGTTCTTTCCACAGATAAGGATATGAAGATTCTTATAAATTCTTTTTTCCTCAACATTTCCCCCAGGGGTTTTTACCAAAAGTTCTGGAGTCATTTCTTGAGATGGTATTCCCATTTTACTAGAAAAGTTTTCAGAGATGAATGAATGTGTAGACCCCGAATCAAACAACACACTGGCATAATCTGAAAAAAAAAGTACCTGATACAACTTCATTTGATGGCCCGACATCTGCTGATGTAGTTGTAAAGGATTTCACCACCCCTTTCGGCTTGTAGTCTAACTGCTTCCCATCACTCAAGCTCTTTTTCGGACACTCGTTTTCATAGTGACCCATCTCATTGCACTTAAAATATTTCACTAACTGTAAATCAAATTTTGTCTTGCCATCACCCCGATCATTTTCAGTGCAATCACGAGCCTTATGTCCCATATTAATGCATCAGTAGCACTTTCCAGAATTCAGAAGACATTCCCCAGCATGCCTTTTACCACATTTATCACAATCTAGAAACATAGATTTCTTACCATCATACCTTTTTGAAGAAATCTTTCCTTTCTCCTGCCACCTCGGTCTCTTCTTCTGTTGGTTGTTATAAAACACTTGATCATCGGAAAACTCCATTTCCACCTTCTCAGAAAATCGAACAATATTTTCATAACTTTTGAACTCACAAGAATCCAATTCCCTTTGATATTTTGGCTTCAATCCTGAGTAAAAACGATTGATTTTACTATCAAGGTATCGGATAAAATTTGGAGCATACCTTGCCAATCGAGTGAACCTCTCTTCATAGGAAGCCACTGAGTCTTCCTCTTGCCTAAATTCCAAGAATTTTTTTTCCATCCTAAGTCGAACAGCCTTAGGAAAATGCTTCTCAAGAAACATACCTTTGAATTCATCCCAGTCGAGAGAATCAATCTCATCAGCATCTCTGAAATTTTTAACCATCGACCACCACTTATCTGCTTCACCCTCCAAACGGTAAATAGCAAGACTAACCTTCAGATTGTCTGAACACCCCATGACATCGAAAATGTTATCCAGTTCTTTAATCCACCCTTTAGCTAGCACAGGGTTAGTGATCCTCTGAATGATGGGGGATGTTGCCTCATGAAATGTTCCACCACTGAAGTGTTCCTCTACGGTTGATCTGGCTGATCTAGGGCATGGATACCACCACAAATTATCGCTTGAGTCAACTGTGCCATTACTACAAAAAACTGTTCAGTTCCAATTCCGACCATCTCAGGATGCTGATTCGGAAGGTTATTTCCTTTTGTATACCTTCCTAGTACTACTTCCCTGTTTCCCCTACCGAAAACCATTCTCAACAAACATGTATTTGATGAAGCAACATGGTAATCTTCAAATGCTATATCATTTCAAAAAAAATATTTTTGGATAATCATTTAATAGAATTCTAACTCCTAATTTTATCTAAACCAAACTCTGATACCAACTACAAGGCCCCAGCCTTAAAGCTCACTTAATCTTGAGTTACATCAAGAATACACATTGAGGATCTTTTCAGGTTTTGAGTTTTAGAGAATTAGATCATAAAACATGCATTACATTCCACATATAAAAAAAGTGGTTACATAAAAGATAGTATTCATTTTTCCCATCTACGGAAACATATTTACAATAAAACATGGATTCTATCTTGACACTTCCTTGACACTATCATCATATCATGTACCTTTCCCTTGACCTTTGAAAAACATTTCAAAAAAACATGGGATGAGCATAAAAAGCACAGTAAGGGATATAAAAATATGGAAAGGAAACATGAGTACATATATACAAAAGAATGAAATCATACTTTACCCATAAAACATAAGCACTTTAACAAACCTCATCAAATAATGAATAAATCATAGAAATCTTAATATATAAATGTAACTTGAGGCATTCATAACATTCTTACGTAGGGAGTAACCCTCTTGGTTACGTTTGGAATACCCATCACAATATATTCCATAAATCTCTTCGGAAAAAACCTTAACTTTTAACCCCTTCGCATTACCCAATACATTGGAGAGCTATTTCTGGCTCACCCACCATTAGTTTATCATGGAACCACCCATCTTCATAATAACACCCAAGAACCATAACATAATAGTATCACATAAAACATGCATAAAGGAAACATAACATTTCCACATTTCAATCACAAGATATCAATACAACACATTGTTATAATAAAAACATTATGAAAACCATTTTCAATACCAAAATAAAAGAAAAGTGAAACATGGTATTTATTTTTCATTTAAAAAAATCCTGGCTTGTAGAGGAAGCCGAAACTCAAATAATGGTCACGGCAGCGGAGAAGTTGTTGTCGCCGCATACATACGAAAAAAACAAAACATTCCCTTTTGTCATTTAGTAAACGCTTCTTATAAAAAAATTCCTTTTAAGTTAACATAAAAGTCAAAGGGGTTTATACACCGTATAAAATAAATTTCTGTATAAAACATAATATGCCTCAATGAAAAGAGATTGAGACGAAGTCCCATACCTTAGGTCCGACTTGACTCGATCAATCTTTAATGTCCTGGATAATAAACATGAGTTAATTTCTACTTTCTTAAGAACCTTTTTCGAGTTCATTATTCCTTTTATATCTCTTATTACCATTTCATGAACTCTATGTAATTATTTATATTAATAACGGTCGTTTTAACGATCCTTGGTACTTGAGTCAAAAATATGCTCTTTATAATTACAAGTTGTTCATGTATCCATTATATCCAGAGTTATACTCGATATGTATATATCATATATATCATATATATCCAGTAAATACATTCATTTATAATATTACATAACATTAAGAGGTATGAAATGAAATGCACCGTTCATGGAGAGTGTAAGCCGTACGTACGCATGAACGCTACTTCCATTTCTATTTCATATTTAATGGAATTAAAACATAATGATACATAATAGTTTTATAATTAAAGTATTGTATCATATATAATATCATTCAATCTATCCATTATACGTACCACATATGGTATTAACGAATCAAATCACTTTGAGGGGTGGTAGTCCGCACTTCCTAAAATGAAGATATCGCGTTTACCCATAATGGAAACCATAAAGATATGAATTAAATGAACAATACATAAGCTTAAGTAAAACATAAACATATTATATATCATATATAAATATAGTGACATCTTAATTTCCACATTTTAAGGTGTTATATGAGTTTTGAACAATCACCATTTCGTGAGGCAGAAATTCGCCATCCACAGAAACAGTATGTTCTTTAACAATTAGATGTAGGTGTGTGTAAGTGTAGATCTAATCCTTCTTATAACAACACCCTAGTATATTGAAGATACTGGTGTTTTTACAAAAGAAATTAATAAAAATATTTTAGAGGGTTGGAGAAGGAAAATGGACAGGGGTTGACCGATCCAAAGGCTTGAGAGGTGTGTGTAAGGTGGTAGAGGTGGGGGCCTTTTATAAATGGAGAGGAGGCACACTCTTGGAAAGTTTTAAAAGGTTACTTTATTATAAAATTCTTTTCCAATTAATAAGGTCCCAAAATTATGTATTTAGAGTATAAGGTGATAAGAGTTCGAAATCCACCAATCCAATAGGTTTTTGACATGTGTAGGTCTTATATTTTACATTATCTTTTCATTTTTTGTAAATCGTTAAATAATGAGGTAATCGCAGCATCATCATGGTATCATAAATAATTTAATTTATTTAATGTCTAAAAATTATAAAACAAAATATCATGATGTAGGAAATATTTTTAGCTTTCTAATTAATATTTATAGTAAAAAATATGACTTGTATAACCCCATTTAAAAATTGTTTTAGTAAAACTACTCATGTTTGTGACATTTTTATTTTTAACTTTAAATAAAAAGTTATTAATGTTATTTTCCCACAAATGTGGCTCCATGGGGTCCCCAAGTTGACCCATGGATTGTATTGGTCGTCCATGACACATCCAATAAGGGTAGAACATGTTTCTAGGTCATTTCATATTATTAAAACATTATTTTTACCTTAAACTACACTAATTACCTCTAATCGCGATTAAAAACTTAAAAGTTACTATTCACAAAAAAATTATATTAATCCCATTGAACCACATTTTACTTCTTAATGACAGCCATGTATATCGGATTTTTGAAATTAAAAACACAAAGGTGGTAAAATTTCATTTAAACGGAAAATCAGTTTTTATAAGTACCACTTAGTGGTTTCACTATTCATCAAAAATTGAAGTTTTTCAGAAAAATACCAAAACATCACCCTAAGCTATATTTGATATTCCAAATTCAAAAATGATGTCTATTTTACAAAATTCAAAACATATAAGTTATATTATTTAATTTAATAATTAATTCCCGCTGTCAGAGCAAATAGCGTGTTTTTATGAAACAATAAGTATTAAAAGATTGACACTAGTTTAAGTCCAATTTCGAAGTGAAATTAATTACAACGACCACTATTGGATTAAATGGTAAAAATATATTCTAATTTATCTTTGAAACCAATTCAAAATAAAATCTAATCATATAAATAAATTAGATTAAAAAGAGTTTTTGAATTAAAATACAACATTTTTCATTATTCATTAAAAAAAGAACATTATCGAAAAAATACCAAAAATTCACACAATGTAAATTTTGATGTCCCTATTATAAAGAAGAATTTTATTTGTTCCATAAGAATGAATAAGAGTGACAAAAACTATATTTATAGACGGTTCTCCATCAAAAGGCGATAAGTCGACCTTTAGTGAATGTTAGAGTAAATATGCCTAAAATTGAATTCTTTTCGTATTTTAATCCTTTATCCTTTATTGGATAATTGTAAAAACATTTAAAAAACATATATAATCATATTTTAGTTAATTCCGTTCATTCCCGCCAATACAACGGTTACGTGTTAACTACCATTTAAAATAATATTATTTTATTACTAGTGTGCAACATAAAATTTCAAAGAAACTCTTTGTTGCATATCGGGTACGCTATCGAACATAGAAACTCCTTTAAAGTAAAATTAATATTTAATTCGTAAATATTAATAAAACTGAAAATGCTTTATTCTTTATTTACCTGGGATATTACAGAAATCATTCCCTCTAGTATGTCGTTCATTTCACAAGTGCTTGTCCCTAGCTTGTGGGGACATGGAATGCCCTTCAGGTATGTGATATATCAGGTGGTGTGATTGGTTTGAGGGAATTTGTGGTTAGTCCAACAAAATTTGGTATTTATTGAGCTTTGTCCTCAATATTCCTTGTCTTCGGACATCTGTTAGACCTGAGAAAAGATTATTAGAATTTGAGATGTATATTATGAAAAGTGCATGGCTAGCTCTTGTCATGACAAGATTCATGTTTCCGCGATAATTTGTGATATGTTTCTATAGTGTTGGGTTTTTTTTAAGTCTCAGTTTTTTATAATGGATTTTCTATTTTAAACTGACATTTAATCCATTTTTTATAATCCCTTTTGTTTCAAGGTGTAGTAGTATGCCACATATATGTATTCCATGAGTTCTATAGGAAGGTGTTGCTGATGATACACCAAGAAATATTCCAACCGAACAAAATATGATCAAGACTATCATCTTATAGTTTCGTGATTTTGAAAAAGATGAACAATGAGTTCAGAAAGCATTAGTTGAGTTACAGTTAGTAGCTGGATGATAGAGAGATCGGTCCTGATAATTCATGCGTTAGAATCTAGAATCCTTTAAAGGAATGAATGAACCACAATAGGTGTAGTATTTATTGGATAGTATCGATAAAATCATTGAATTCGTAGAGACACCTAAAAATATAAGGGTGGAGTGTGAAATGTTCCGGCTCGAGTGGTATATCAAGTGATGGTTGGATTTTATGGTGTAGGAAGACATTCATGTGGACCAAAATTGGAAGTGTTTGAAAACCCTGTTCCTCGCAAAGTTTTGTACAATGTCCTAGATGCTATCAATATTTCTCGAGATTCTATCATTACAGAAGGGATTCTGTTTGGTGTCAGAGTACACCAATAATTTTTTTGAGCATGTTCATTATTCTCTGGTGGTGGTGATGAATGGCCTAATGAAGGCTTGTAAATACATACAGGGTTTGAGACTGAATATCAGATCATATGAATTTATGTTGAAACTTTCTACATATTCTGAGATTGTAGATAGAGCTATGATGACAGTGGTTGATATGGAAGGAAATTATGGGTTTCCCAACTATTCTCTTCTACCTCTTGGTATCTTTAGTTGCATCCATTGGAAGAATATGAAGTGGTAGGATCATCGTTGAAGTAGTGGTGGTGGGCCCTAGTAGAGATCCTCATCTGCACTTTCTGCTACAAGTAGCACTATGTTAATTACTTGATATCAGTTTGGCAGGGTTGGACACACCATATATTATTATTCATTTCTAGTAAAGACATGTAACATCTTTGTATGTGTTAGAAATATACAATGCTTCTGTCATTCTACAAAACAATCTTCTTTATGTTCAGAGTTCATCACCTCCAAAGTCTATTGTAGTGTAGTTAGATGATTCAATGACTACCTGGATCTAGCCGCATGCCTTAAGAGTGAAGCACATTCAGGTAGTAGATGCTTTTCTAGTGGATATCAATGTGTGTCCATTAATAACAAGAGATACTATCCATATTTCATATTCCATAGAAATTTTTTTATTCGATACAGGTTCCTCCGACTCATTATTATATTCATGTTTTTTGATATGATTATAATTACAACATATCTTATGTAGATTATAATGGAGTTGTTGATACCTCCTATAAATAAGAGACAGATGGGGTTATAGTGCCCTTCTAGTTTGTTAATGGTTGTTGATAAAAATTTGGTCTAATATTTTCTCATTCTTGATCTGGATATGTTTACCATCATCATTAGTATGGATTCGGTTGTTAATAAATGGGTTGAGTTTGATTTTTTTTTCATTAGTGTTCCTCATTTATTTCTCTCGAGGAGAGAAAATATGTGTTTCTAGGTGAGTGGGACAAGATATCATGATGTGTAGGGCCTTTTCATTTAGATATTATGATATTTTTTGTCTATTGTACATTTGAGCCAGATGACATTTCTCTTATTTTTTACGTTCTAATTTTTGATTGACAATATCATAATATTTTCCTATATAAATACACTAGTCTTCCACCAAAAGGGTGGAATATTTTATTATTGACCTGAATCTAGGTACAATGCTATTATTGACACTTTTTAATCATATGGAACCAGTGGAGTAGAAAGAGATCATGATTCACTTAGATGAAATGTTAGAGAAAGGTTTTGTTTTCCCTAGTGATTCACTTTGGGAAGCCCCTCACCTCTTTTCCAAGAAAGAATATGGTTCACTTTGGTTTTTTGTGGACTATTGATATTTTATTTGGGTGAAGGTTAAGAAAAAATATCCTTTTCTTGTCATATATGATTTTTTTGATCAATTAAAGGGGAAAACGTGGTTCTCAATGATTGAACATTGGTCAGCTAGTAATCAGCTCAGAGTTCAGGAGTCTAATGTTCCGAAGATAGATTTTAGGGCTAGGTATGGCCATTATGAATATATTTTTAATCTTTTTGGCCTAAATAACACACCTATTGTTTTATTTCATCGATGATTTAGATATTCCATCAATATCTTGACACTTTTTAGGTAGTATTCTTGAATGCTATTATGTTTTATTCAAAATCCTAGTGTGAGAATGAGCACCATCTATGTTTGGTTCTATGAATTATGGGAAGTTTTTACTTGTATAGACATATTTTGAAATAGAGTTTCTGGAACAATGAAGAGATGTTATTAAGGAAAATAATTTCTGAAAGTAGTTTATCAGTTGATCCTGATATAGGGAAGTCTATGTAATCTTAGAAGGAACTATATAATTTCTTTAGATATGAATTATAATTAGTCTTGCAGGGATACTACCGATGGTTAGTTAAGGATTTATCTAATATGGCATCATCATTGAATAATCTTATCAAGAAGGTGGTGAAACTCACCTAGGCTGTGAAATGTCTCTATTCTTTTGATGAACTGAAATGACTTCTTACATGAGCTCATATTTTGATATTTCCAAGGCACAGTAAAGGGTGTGTGTTATTTTATGAGTCTTATGGTGAATGTTTGGAATGTGTGCTTTTATAGGATGATCATGTGGTAGAATGTGGTTCTATTTATCAATTACTGCATGAGAATAATTGCAGTACTCATGGTTTAGATCATTCTATTGTTTTGAATGTGCTTATATGTTTGCGGAATTATCTTTTTGGGAAGAGGACCACCATCTTCTTTGATCATAATAGTTTGAGTTATATCATTTATCAGAAAGAAATTAATCTCAAAAACATATATGATTGGTATAATACCTTCATACTTTTTATTTTGATATCGACTATACCCATTGGAAGAGGAATATCATTACTGAAGCTCTTAGTAGGAAGGTAACATCATATGTTATTCTAGAATCGAAGGAGCAGTTGAACCTTATGGGTCTTTTCACTTGGTCTCAACAAGATGATCAGGATGATGCTTCAGTTATGGTTTTGAATAGTTTTTAGATATCATCATCTCTCCTAAAGTCTCTTTTGAATATTCAGAATCAGGACGATGAGTTTAGAAATATTTGATACAACCTTTTGTGTGGAGAGACCATTTCTGGTTTGTCACTCTATTCGTATGGTGTAGTCCACTTTGGAAAGCGTGTTATCATCCCAATATTCATGAAGAGTTTATTCTTATTTGATTGTCACAACTTTTTTTGGCTATCAATATAGATTCTACCAATATGTATTATGACATGAGATGATGATTCTAGTGGCCGAGTATGCATCGGGGAATTCTAGGTTATGTGTCCCATTGTTACACGTTCCATCTGAAAATGGAAGAGACGTTAAAAACCTATGGTCAACTTCAGCATATTTCAGTGCTATTCTTGAAAAGGGTTGAGGTGTACATAGATTCTTTAGTTGGAATTCCACAGACTCACTGATGGAGGAATGCTATCTGGGTGGTTATAGATCAGTTGATGAAGTAGGCTCACTTCATTCCGATCAAACTTACCACTAGAGTTTAAGATCTAGGTATGATGTATGTGAAGGTGATTGTGAGGTTATTAGGGATTCCAAATTACATTATTTTGGATAGGTTTCCGAGGATTATGTTGATGTTTTGGAGGAGTTTCCAATAGTTAATGGGAACATTGGTCAAGTTGAGTACAATATACCATCCACAGACATATGACCAAACAGATCGAGTCATTCAGATCCTGGAAGATATACATCCTTCTTGTGTCTTAGATTTTATTAGATTATGGGATAGCCACTAGGTATTGGTTGAGTTTGTTTCTAAAAACATTTATCTGTTTTTGATAAGAACATATCACTTTGGGGTGTTATATGGTCACCCATGTAGATCACATCATTGTTGGGTGGAGGTGGGTGGAGTATCTTTTGTTGGACCTTGTTTTTTCTAGGATACATCATCAAATATTCAATATTTAAAACAATATCTAGTTAGATACCAGAGTCTATAGAAATTATATAAGAATCAGAAGTGTTTTCCTCTGGATTTTTCAGCTGGTGATTGGGTTTTATTGAATGTTCCTCCTCAGTTGGGTAACCATCGTCTTTTAAAACAAGGAAAGTTGTCTCTAGGATATGTTGGATCATTTGAAGTCACTAAGAAGATCTGCTTGGTTTTCTATTACATTTAATTTCTAGTTCAATTGATATGTATTCACATTGTTTTCCCGATATCATAGACCAGGACGTACCATCATGATCTCGCTCATGTTTTGAGTTTGGAAAAAATTGTGTTAGAGTTAGATGTTTCTGTTTTTAAGAAACTGGTTCATATCATCTACTCTCAAGTGATAGTAATTTGTGGAATTATGATCTTGTTGGTTAGGTTAAAATGGTGACATTAATTAGACCCTCATGATACTTAGTAATGTGATTCCATGATGTGGGAGAAGTGGCCTCATCTATTCATAATGATATCATAATCCACATGACTTTTTGAAGATGGAAAGACTTTATGGTGGGGAGTTTGAAACATCAAATTAATAATATACTAGGTACATATTTAACTTCATCATTTTATTAATTTTCTTGTTTTATGTATCAGGATGAAAAGGAATTTAGAGGATTCTTATAATTGTAAATTCTTAGGTTTGGTAGACTCTCCTCTTTAATCGGCTTCTTCAGTAGGTTGCGAGAATATTTCATACCGTGTAAGTATGTTACTCAATGTGTAAGAGTCTCTAGTTGCAATTAATGAAATGATTCATACTATTAAAGGTTACATGATGTGAAGAGATGTTTCATGTCATGAATATATTAAAAAATATATTTCAATCAGAGGTGATGGGTGTTCTAGAAAATGTGGTACATTTTCGGTTACATTGTGTAATCGGGTTACAAGACGTGTAACGCCCCCATACAATATTTAAAATTGGAATGTGATTGTTTCATATCGGTTAATTATCTAGAATCTATTTCTCTCAACCTAGAGAAATTACTATGTGATTAAATAGAATAATATTCTATAATGATCTAATCAGCTTTTGATCGTTGTTACGGTTGCGGTGCTTCTCATATGGTAAGAGATCTTTCCGATTTATTGTTTTTGATAGCGGTAGTGCCCATGGGGTGTGTTATTTGATTAGAAAGTCTAATGTGGTGTTTTCCCTCATCTTATTTCAATATTCATTGAGTGAACTCACTTGTGGAGGCCATTAGTTTATTTTTTCATGGTACAATGGGCATTCGTCCTTGAGGTTTATGGGTTTCTGCCTTTCCCGTTACCCCTTGTTTTCTAAATTTGATCAATCTTGTGATGTAGATTTTATTATAGGGAATTTCTATTCATTTTTTTGTATTCATTATTGGTGGATTATGTTGTGGGCATGTGTTACTTGATATCCAAGGTAGGCAGTTCCATCACTAGCCTATGTTGATGAACCTTATTGTTCATTCTTTATAAAAAATTTTATATAAATAATTTCTCATGATTGATTTTCTTGTGTTGAAAAGAGTTATTTTAAATACAATATTTTTCCCTTATTATTGATAAATGTAATGAAAAAGTGGGTTTTCAAATAATTAAATATGATTTTTTTAAATGGTTTAGAAATTATTATTAAAACACTGATAGGATGGTGAAAATGAGAACACGGGTAACCATGGGTATTAGGTAGAAGGTTTATCATGAGTACATTGTCCATTATAGGCTTTCAATTTCTAGGTTGTTCCTCCTATCCTAGATTATAGATTATTGTCTCTAAGTATGTATATGATATTGGAATTTCACATTCTAGTGTGTCTCCATGGTATCGGGGTGTAAATCACTGGCTTCAGATACAACATTTCACTGTTTCATAGATTTATGGGTATGAGTCATTTGAAACCTAACCTACTGTATTCCTTGGAACTATGATGAGTGTGTTGATACTGTTGTTTTTTATATCTTCTATTAGTACTTTTTTATCATTGATATGGATGCTTATTCTTGAGATATATGATACAGAAAAAATGTTCCTTGAAATTGATTTAACTGCTTCTGTTATAGAACTGTGAAAAAAGAAAACTGATTACCATGTTTTATATAAAACATTTATATTTCTTATCATACAATTTTTTATTTAAATTGAGTATAAATTAATTTTTATATAGAGACTTTCTATGGAAACACAATTTGGGATCCTATTGAGCTAATTAGTTCATACCTAGTGCACCACTTTAGTCATGAATATACATTTGCATGTCTTCCAATGTTGGGAAAGGAAAGGGGCAGTAGTGGGGAAGTGAAGTTTCTTGTCAGCTATGTTTTGTAGTTGGTGGTGAGATGGAGGGTGTTCATCCATTTCATCACTTAGTGTAGCTATTTGGTTTTGGTCCTTTTCAGTTGGGCTTGTCTCTTGGAGATTTGGCTACTTTTATATTCATTTATTTCCACTATCTTCCTTACACCCATGGCATATATCTTTTAGATTTCCACTATTTCTTTTTTCTTCATGTATATATCTGAAATGGGGTTTTTTTAGGTTGGGTGAAATTGTTCCCTCTAGTTTTTCATTCAATTCCCAGGTGCTTGTTTCCAGCCCGTGGGGATCACAAATGCCCTTTAGGTATGTGATGGAATAGTTCAGGTTTCAGGTTTGAGGGAAACCCAAGTTGGTTCATCACAGTACATAAATGTTCCTCCACATATACTTAACATTGAGGTAATACCATTGGATAATGATATTTCTTGTGAATAAAAACTGGTGAATATTCTTTATCAAAGAGGGAATGTTCTACGAAATAAAACTAATCACGTAGTCATGTTTTTTGGTGAAACCACTAACTGGAGAATACTATGTGGGAACATGAGGATGTAATGAAGAATATGTATCATCTGTTATTTTTTACAAGGTGATGTAATTTTTATGGATAAATTCATTTAATGGTGGTTAGAATCTAACACTAGCAGATTTTATGAAATAATTTGTCTTGAATAAATTTAATTTCTTCAATAGCTGGTATTATAAAAACCACTCAGTTTTAAAGAATCATATTATACTATGGATATTTTTAATAAAACATGACTGTTATAAACAAGATGTTAAATTTTGGGGTATGAATTGGAATAAACACAATTTTTAAAATTACTTATAATGTTTTTGGATAATAAAATATATTTATAAATAAGTGTGCAGTCTTTAGTAAAGTCTTTACATTCTTCAGGAATACCTTTTTCACAATTAATCTATTTTTTTATTTTTTTAAATATTTTAATCATATAAAATTTTTATTTTAAAGATAACTATAATTTTGAAATCTATACGTCAAAACAATATCTGATTTATTTTTTATCAATTTATGGATAGATAACTTTTCTATGAATTGTTAAAAAATACTATTATTTATTAAAATTTGTCTCTTCTTATAAAGTAATATCAGGATACAATTTATATTAAGACATTTATACTAGTAAAATGGGTTTAATTATATAACATATAATACCATTTATGTTATTTGAGTCAATTTAATATTTAATTTTGATATTGAAACATTATATACCTATGAAAATTTTCTCTTTGGAAACCCACTATTACATCACACTTGTGAGTTTTATTTTAAATTAAATCAAAACAATTTAGAGAATTGATTTTGAAAAAATGGAATTCATATTTGAAATCGTAAAAATTTATATTATCTAATACGGTCAATTTAATATTTTACCATAATTAATAATGAAAATGGTCAACATTAATTACCACAATTATGGTTAAAATGGGATTATCTAGGAATAAATTTAAATTATAAGGGTTAAAAAGACCCAAATACTTGTATGAATTATATTTTGTTTCCATATATAATACCTTATCATATTAGTATTTCATTCTATGTGTTTTGGGGACACTTGTTTATGAATTTAATCTATATAATAATTTATGTAAAGAAAAAAGACAAAATGTCACTCTCTTGCTCTAAAATTTTAATTATGTGTTCATATAGGGATATAAACAAATTTTATACGAAAATTTAAGGGAATTATTATAATAAATAAATTATCTTTTTTATAGTAATTTATTTCGAATTTTTTAATTATATAATCACAATAAATTCTTACACAATGCTAATGTAGTAATTATTTAATGAATACATAATTAAAATAAATGCTTCTAAAAATTTAAAGTATTATAAATTAAATTAATTATTGTCTTACATAAAAATTTTCGATAAATATATCATTGTAGGATGGTTTGAAAATAATATATTAAAATTCCACCATTTTCTTGATTTTTTTAATTTCAAATTAAATGAATACTATAGAAATTGACCTTAAGGTCACGTTAAATTAAATAATATTTTATTTAATTATTTTAAATTTAAAAAGATAATATTTTCAAAAATGATATTTGTATATGATTAAAAATATCAGACATAGTTCATTCATGGGCTAATGGATCTTTAATAATAATTATGTGGACTCCTATATAATAAGAACATAATTATAATGTAAAGGGTAAAATAGAGTTTTGTGAGTTACAAGTTATTGTGTTAACTATACTTTTCAACACACATAAAATTTTTATTTTATAAAATTTATTTAATATTAATAACCATTGGGTACATATTGTTAAATAAAGATCATTTAATTTTACTCTCAAATGATAATTTGTTTATGTAAAAAATATGAGTTACAAGAGTGAAAACTAAAATTCTAAATGTACGGAAACATTAATGTTATAGTAAAAATGATTATAAAATGTGTTTTTTCATTGGAATGGAGGTGCTTATTGAAATTATATTTGAAAAAATAACTTAATTATGAATTTTTGCGGCCAATGTTGTGGGGATAATTCCCATTGTTGAATAGTTTTGTGTATTCTCAAAATTGTCACTCCTCCTAAGTTATAAAAGGGAATTTCCTCCCCTCACTTCTTCACACCTCTTAAGATATTTTTGAATAAAATTAATTGAATGAATATCTTCCCAAAATCATTATTCATGTTATATAAATGTTGGTATTCCTAAAAGTTGATTCCTCATGTCCTTACTAAGAGTTCCAAAGGAGGTTTTTCTAATCGAATGTAATTTTCTTCACTAAGAACTTTCATTTTTCTTACATCCTATATTACCACCTTCATGCATGTGTTAAAATTATAATATAACAACACAATTATATGAAATATAGTGTTTTTTATTAACTATGTTATATATCCTCTTCATCAAATGGGGAACATATATGTATATCGTGTGTACGATAGGCCACCACCTCATGAACCGATGTAATTTTATTTCCATCCCCACCTTTTGATGTTAGATATACGGATGAAATTATTGTTAATTTATGAAATTTATGATTTTATTATATTTTTTCAATAAATTTATCACATATAACATCTTTTTTCCCATTCTATGGTAATACAATAACATAGCTCATGTGTACGGTGAACTACCGCCTCACAAAGTGACATGATTCATTTTTCACATAAGCATTACATTGATGGTAATATGAATAAATTTAATAAATATATGTGATATATTAAAAATAAATTATTTCTTAAAGATAATATATAATTTACCTTTATTTATTTTCATTCATTGAGAAAATGGAAATATCATTCATGTGTATGTATGACCTCTGTCTCCATAAATAATGTATTTCATTTTCTATCTCTATCTTTTATCGATTTAATTAAATACATATATAATAAACATATATGATATTTACATCATGTTTAATATTATATATATTATTTAACCATGATAAAAAAAGTCCAAAACTACCGAATCAAAATACACATGAAAAAACAAAGCAGTTATTACCCAAAATTAGATTTTAACAATGAAAAGTTAATAAACAGGTAATAAAAGGACATTAGTAAATCATATATGGTTTTATACCTAAGAGTATGGTTATTTAATATATTTCTACTAAACATATATTGTTTAGAAATTATTTTCAAATATTTAAGATGGAATTAGATACATAAGGTATTAGATTTTTGACTTAATTTTTCTTCTTCGGAAAAGACATAATGTTATCCAACTATGTTTTTTTATGAGATGTGTATTAATACCATTTTCGGTGAAATATCCAAAATTTATTTATTCTATGGATATTTTATGTTTAATTTAATTTTATTATTCCATGGGATTTATTATTCAAAATTTACAAAAATGTAAGGGATTGATGGTACAATATCATTTTTTATCGGGATTTTTTAAGATTATGGTTTCGATGATGATATCATATGTTATGTTTTTCAGGAAAATCATGAATTTTATTATCATATTTTTATTTAGAGTGAATACATTTTTTCCTTAAATTTTGTTTCTCTTAATATAATAAATATTTGAAAAGAAATTTTTTAATAAAACTTTATTGATTTCTCTCTTCAGTATAAAATATATTTTCTTCAATATATATATTCTAAAAATAATTTCAAGAATTTTTTAATGTTTATATATGATATTTTAAATTCAAATTTCCATTGTGTGGATTTTTTTAAAATTATTCAAAAGGAATATTCATGTTATTTTCCAATGAAATCATGTTTGGATGTTATTAAAAATATATGAGGAATCATTGTTTTAATAGGAATAACATGAATAGTGTTTCCTACTATCATGAATGCTCAATAATTTAAATCTTCCCTTACATGTTTTTAAAGGTATAGTTGGGTAAAATTCCTGCTGAAATATTTAAAAAAATTAGATTTTAAATAAATAATAATAATGTGAAATTTTATTTTCCTCAAGAAAATTCCAATTGTTCTTTAAAAATAATTTTCAATCTAAGATTCCATACATCAATGATTATTATCTCAAATGAGGATATGATCCAATGATACCATATATAATTTTTCTATTAATTGTCTCTTACAAGATGAAAACATTTTTTAAACCCCCTTCCTTTTCCAAAGGTTATTATATGATGAAGTGATGAAATTTTTATTAAACTCATTTATTCCACAGGTTATGCTATGGTGAAAATATGAAATGTTTATGATACTCATTTATTTTCGAATGGGTAATGCTATGATTTTGTTTTAATGAAAAGCTTTTATATACATGGGTTATTATAAGATATTTTTGCAGAATAATGTATAAATTATATGATGGGTGGGACCTATATCAATCCCTAATAAATAGGGCAATTATTAATGTTATATTAAATCCAAAGGATAAACAAGAGGATATACCATGAACGAAAGAGCGTACATGGGAGGTTATTCATATCATGAAATAGTGAATATGGGAGGTTATCCAGAGATCAAATTAGTTACATGGGTGGTTATCAAAAACCTAACGTGATATGAATGTCTTGTGGATAACCCCCACATAAAATTTTCAAAGATTATGTTTATGACACAAATAAATATCCTATATTAATCTTATTATCTCATAGTTCATTTTCAATTATTCTAATATGATTCACATCATATGAATTACCATGATTTATTCCTTGACTCTAGTGTATCATCTTTTATATATAGGGTATCATTTTCAAATGATGTGATCATGTTTTCATACCCCTATGCTCATATTAATCTTAAGTGATCATTGTTATCTCCATTTTTACCTTTATTGATCATATAAGATCACCCTTTATTATTTTCTCTTCACTAGTTTAAAAAGACATTTTTAATCAATGATAAGACTAAAAGGGTTAACCATATTGGGAAATTAATTGGAGAATATGTAGTATATCTATTAAGTATTTTCAATGATTCCATGTTTCCAATGGAACTAGACCAAAAATATTCTTGTATGGATCGTTATTTTATATGATAAATATTCATATTTGATGAATTACTAATTTTGTACAAAAAGTTTGGTTCACTATAATTTATTTACCCAATAATATTGAGAACATGATTGGATAGGGGAATGAAGGATGCGTGCACCAAAATTTGGGCATGATATAGTGCCGTAGAATATGTAATGTTCTATCATTATGTGCAACATGTATTAGTGTTATACATTGTCTTGTGTCTATTCATTAAAATATATATTGGATTACGATGCTTGTATTGGACTATATTTTAAATTTAGGTTATCATGATCAAATATATTCCAAATATGAATAATATTATAATTTTGTAAGCATTTAATATACCTATTTATAAATTAGGAAATTTTAGGGACGATTGGGTTGAATAAAACAGATAGTTGTAATGATAAGAGTTGTTTGTGAATCATCTTATAAATGAAATATGATTTTTTGAGTCTCTTGTGTGCTTATATTGGTTGCATTAATTCATATGAATGTTTTTACAATCATTATAACTCTTCATACATGAAACTATCAAGTTCCCATTCTCTCCCATATTGAATTATGGTTCTATTAAATTATGCTGATGAGAGGATTTGTGCCCAAGAATCATGTGATTCCAATTATCCATGGATACATATGGAGGATGGATTCATTCATCTTATTCATAGTGATGTTGACCAAGATGTTTTGTAAATAATCAAAAGTATGAATCGAATCGTGTTAGATATGTTAATATTATTGTTTAATATTTATATTCAATCCAAATAAAAAGTTGGATTATAGTGTTGATGGTTTTTTATCTTCCATTCAATTTCATATTGAGTGATAAGTATCCCTATAATACCGAATAGTGGTATCAGATATTGATCTATCAATGTTTTTTTAATATATTTAATAACAAATAAAATAGTAAAACATTTTTTATTGGGAACACAACATATTCCATTTGAAAAAAAATTCCTGTTCATTAAATTACAATACCAAAATCTAATAGATTTTGAGAAATAGAAGTTCTCTTTTTAATGTAGTAATAAAATTGTATAGAAGAAATTATACGGCTAAATTAGTTGTTTTAATTTGTTTTTTAAGATGATATTGTCGTATGATTATGAACTATGATATGGTGAAACATCATGTGTATTGGTGTCCACCAAAACAAGTATGATACAAGACATAATCTAATCCATTTTAGAGTTATAAAGTCTTTCCAAAAGGGAATAATTCACACAATATCCAGGATGAATGGTCAATGAAAATATTGGTTGATTTTTAAATAACCATGGGGTAACATCAGATGATTTTAGTATTTATTCCCCCTGAATCTAATAATAAGTCGATTATCTTTATACATGTTAATAACCAAACCAATAATAACCATGATACATATTTAATAGAGAATTATATGTATTAAATGTGACCACTATAATGATGTTGATGAAGTAGTTGATACAAATATATGTAACAAAAAATTTAAATCTATTTAAGAAGAATATTATTGGTTCATTTTTATGAACAATTCACTAATGCGATTAAATTATTGTAGGTAAATAACTAATGATAATATTTAATGCATTAAAATTTATTCTACTAAAAATTTATTTAAAATGAATAAATCATATATTTTTATACAAATGATATATTAATATTATCAGAAAATATTGTCATGCTATTAAATTATTTTTAAGGAAACTAAATGAATTGTTATTAAATGATGATATAATATATTTTTTATATTAATAATTGATTAACATTAACTAAATTGTTATTTGATACAAAATAATAAAAATATTATTCAAAATTGAAATGGATTCATATATAAAAAACATTTCATAATATTTTATATTTCCATGTAATTGTGAAATTATAATATTTTAGACTTTTTTTCTTTAAAATAAACATTATTTTTGGGATTCATTATTACAATATTATCTTATGAGGAATATTTGGGATTTTTTTGAAATGATAGATTTTTAGATGAATAGTGAAAACACTATTTATAAAAACACTATAAATTTAGGTTATTATTTGGATATTTTAATGAATAAAAAATGTATGATTTTTTTTAAAAATAAAATGTGTATTTAATATGTAAAATTATTCCTTTAGAATATTAATTTCAATTTATATAACCTTGATTAACAACTCTCAACCTAAATATTATTTTCGAAAAGCTATTTTTCTATGTTATATATTTGTTTTATTAGAATTAATTTTTAAAACCATTAGAAATTTAATATGTTTAATTTTTTTTCATATTTTGAATCATAATTCCAAATTATCATATAGGTGTATTTTTTTAGTCACACAAATAAGTTACCATGGTTAAAATAATTATCATAGTAAATGTAAATTGGGGTAAAAGTTAAAACGAAGGAGAAACAACATAAAATTCCACTAAAATTATATCCATGACTACAATGAAGTATTTTATTTCCAAATTCAAATTTATAATACATTATTTCCCAATTTTGGAGCCACGTTCCATTAAGAGTTCACCTTTTACTACTAGAATACCACACCTTTCAGTAACAAAACTAGACTTTTACCACCCCACATTTCCCCACACCTTGATCCCCTTTTGTTAAGAAATAATATTCTCAAATCCCACACCAAAACATCTAAAAACATTGTTGATATTTTTTATCCTTAAAAAATCTACCTCACAAGGATTGAATGAGCATTGAAAATGATTTATTCTAAGGAGTATTGAAAAAATTCCAAAAATGCATTTTTTAAATTAGTTAATTTAAATATTATTATTCTAAATCAAATTATATTATATAATATTAAAATAAAAAAATAACCTTCATCATTATTATTTAAATTTATTATGTTTATAGAATAATTATTATCAATCTTCCTCCCCTCTAATTCTAATAATGAAGATGTCATCCATGCATATGGTTGAACTATGACCACTATGAGTAATGCATTTTATTTTTAACCTCCACATTAAATTGATACTTATAAAATTATACATAATTAATAAATTTTATATTAATAAAATTTTAAATATTTTAAAAATATAGACCAATATATTCCTTCAACACATTTTATGGATTATGAAAACATCAATTCTATGTAGATACGTCTGACCACCTCCATGGAATAACATATTTCATTTATCATCAAATTCTAATAACGATGGTTCTAAAACATATTTGAATAATATATTTAATATAAAGTTTAAATTTATATCATGAATATGGTACTCAATGTATTCTAAAGTAGTTGATAACTATTCTGAAGTAACTCATTGATATCGGTAAATTATTCAAAATAAGCTAACCCTAGATCACGTTCTCTTGAACTATGTCCATAGATGATGTTAAATAATCTTCTGGATTTATAAATAATATAAATAGAATTATTTAAATATTTTTCATAATCTATTAATTATGAACATTGTCTTAAATAATGTGGTTTAACATCATTATTAAGAAACATGTGTGATTAAATCAAAATTCCATCATCCAATAATGAAGAATAGTTATAACTAACTAATTAATGTATAAAAATTATTTTTGGTGAAGGGTAAAAAAGGTAGAATATATATTAACTAGGACATCATGTTTTTTATTTTGATAATTATATTTATTATAAAATATTTTAAATCAATTTCATATATGTCTAAATTTTAGGTATGGATATAAACTTATAATATTTAATTATTTGTGACTTATGAAATTTTAACCAGTAGTTTTATATTGTCTTGTGTATAAAATACCTTGTAGATGATTCTATCATACATTAATTAATTTAAATTAGTTTTGAAATTCATCTAATGTTTCATCCACCACAGGTTTTTAATCTATGGGTTATCAATATTGTAAGGGTTTTCTTATTTAAATTTCTTATAAACTTATATTATTTTTTGTTATATATACTGTAAATTGATAAAATGTTAATATAAATATCATGTATTTAAAAGGACTCAAATATCCATCTTGTGTTTAATTGTTTTTGTTTTTTTGATTTCAAAGGCAATAAAGTTGTAGTGGATTATTTTTAATATCATTTTCAAATCAATATTGTTATCAAATGAATTTTCATTTGGGAAAATTTATAAACCTTATAAATAAAACTGCAACCATTTTATTCTCCTCTAGTTATTATTTTAATTTTCTTTGTACAATACTTATTTATTTTACCTTTTTAAATAATTTTACGGATGTGAATTTTGTGAGAAAAACTCTCCCAACTTATTATTTTCAGTCAGGAATTATCCTACAATATTTCCATATTCCTGAATTAAAATGTATCTTTATAATATTAAATTTATAAATAAAAATTAAGTCAATAAAATTTTTAAAATTTATAACATTAATCATCTCTATTTTTTAATGGTGTTTTCTGTGAATGAATTTAGTAATAATAGATGAATAATATTGGTTCTATTATATAGTCCTGCACTAATAATAGAAGATGGATTTGTGTAATAAAAATTAATGGAATGTATAAAATTATATTAGAGGGGATGTTTATATTGTTCAACATATGATTTTGTACAAAGTCCAATAGATAGATTTATTCATATAGAGACCTATGATGTCTATGGGATGATGATTTACTGACCTATCAACAATATATAAAAATTAAAAATGATAAATAAAATTCCATTATAACTTGCCAAGAATAATATTAGTGTTATGATAAAAATAAATCATCGTAAAATTGTTTTTCATGTTATTTAGAAAAAAAATAATAAGTATGTATAATTCTATGGAAAAAGATCCTGAGAAGTATAGAATCTACCTTTTGGAAGACCATCTATAAGGAGTGAACCATAACAGAGAAGAATACATTGAATTGTTATGATCATAGTCCTTTGTTTTTGATTTAAGAAATTTTGATACAAAGTGAAATTAAATTTTATTCTTTAGATAGTTTTTTTATTGAATCATTTGTAAGGATATCATTGTAAAATACTTATGGTTTTTCGGATGTAATAATTATTTATTCCAAATTATTAATAAGGGATCTAATGTATAGTGATATAATAGTGTGTTTGATCTGTTTGATTGAGGGTTCCGAGGGATTGAGAGACAAATATTTGTTTCATAATGTGGATTGAGGGAATATAAGGCATGGATGAAAGACCATTAACCTGTTAAAGCAATAAACACATAATTTTGAGGTTAAAAATATCCTCACCACATGAGGTTAAATTGATAATCCTTCATAAATTTACTCTATATGTTTTTGTTACATTATTTATAAACATTATTATATTTTTTTCCATGTTTCTATATGTTTCATATATTTCTCCAATGCATTTTATTTAATTTTTCTCATTTATAATATTAAACATTATAACATTGAGTATAAAGTATACTGTAACAACCCTTTTTATTATTAACTTTATTAAATAAGGTATTAGTAAAATTGTAAATTTATATTTTTACAAACTAAAATTCAACCCTACCCCCATCTAGTGTGTTTTAAATACTCGTACGGTCTCACATTTTGAATAAGATGAAGTCTCTAATTTTTTATATCTCGTTTATAATAGAAATTCTTATAGAGAATAATGGTATTATTATGTTTAATGGTTTTTTAGAATTTTAATTAGAAAATCTCAATTCTATAAGACAACCAATTTTTAATTTTTTTATTATAAATACTGTCATGATGGAATAAAGACACTTATTAGAACTTTTTTGTAGATTTTTCTATTTTAATGTCTGGAAATTATATAATTCTAGATTACAATGTTATTGATTTCTCTATATAATAAAATTATTAAGATCATAAAAAAGAATAGATTTCAAAATAAATTTCTATAATCAATGACAATGAGCATTTATATCTAGATATATAATTTTAAAAAAGATAACAAAATTTTTAGGAAATTAGAAGTCACACATTTTGGAACATTAAATGTTTAGAAAACATTAAGAATGTACAGACTATAAATATTTTGATTTATTATTTTGTGAATTGGTGGTGTAGAAGAATCAAATGTTTCTGACTATAATAATTAGTTTTCAACATATTAGTGAAGAATAGTTAGAATATGATTAACTAATAGAAATTATTTTTAATATTATTCATATAGAAAGTGAATCTAAGCATAAAATGATAGATGACATAAAACCTATAATATAAATCCTTAATTTTTCTATTGATAAAAAAAATAAAATTGGTAATTATATTGTGAGTATTTTTATGTAAACATTTAAATTTATACTGAAAATTAATTAATAAATAATTTAAAGGCATTACATAAGGATAAAAGGATATTTTACACCATGGAATATTCTATAGATTATTTTCACAGTGAGTTTCTATGTTAACATGGGATTTTTGGGCCCGTAGAACGTTCGTATTGATATAATAAAAATATTCTCTAGACTATATCTTGTGTCACTTATTTTTTGAAAATAATGGAATATATCCAAAATGATATCTATAATTGGAAATATGAAACATCCATTAAATCTGGAATATTGGATTCCCCATGGGTATGACATTACATTTGTTCATTTCAGGTATTTATATAGAACACACATTATGGTAAAAATATTTTCTATATTAATTTTTTTGTAGTTAAAAAAAATAAATGTAATATTATTAAAATAATTTTTTAGTTAAATAAAAATGTAAATATATGTCCTCAATAGAATAATTAGGAATTTTCCAAAGTGATGTGTGATTTTTTTTCATTGGAGAATATTTTTAAAATTTTTGGGTAATAATAGTGATATTATTTCATGTGATAAATAAATTCTAGTGTGTCTACCTATTAAATTATTTAATTATCATTGTTTGAATTCAATGTACATATTTATTTTTAATTTGAAATATTGACTGATATTTAATAAAAAATATATATTATTATTAGTATTGTTATTAAATTGGGAAAATAAATTTGGTATGATATATATATATATATATATCTGGGATATATATTGTAACATCCCCGACATGGTACCATCTCAAGATACCGAGACAGTTGGCTACATGACCTATACCCTCTGGTAAAGAGTTGTTACAAAAGAAGAAAATAACGGAAGAGTATTATAAATAGAATAAATAATATTAATGAATATTTAAATATCCAAATAATTTAAAATACCATTGAATAAAAATAAACAATAAAAGTATAACTTAATGACAAGATGAACAAAAATAAAAGAAATGTTTTAGGTTATATATATTATAGGCTGAGAATAATCAAATAATGGCTCTAAAGACCTCATTCCTCTACCCATTTCAATCATTTATCTAATATCTAGCCCATAAAACCATTAATAATCTACATAAACATCCTTTTCACTTATCCAAACCTATTTCCTTGTAATCAGTTTGGGAACCCAATGATGATGTGAATTTTTTATCAATAAAACTCAATAGGCCGAAGACAATGTGCCTTTGAAAATACAGTATGAGGAATATATTTCAATCAATATGGATATGAAAAAGGTATTAATTTAATAAATTAATATTACACGTAAAATAAACCTATTAATTTCCACAACTCTGGGTTGACACCCAAGGGATAGAAAAACATTCTTCGGTGTCATGTCAAACATCACTACATAAGGGTGGATCCTCCTATATCAGGATAAATCAACTAAGTCTATACTATATTCTATTTCCTAGGATAAATCCCTCATATAATATCCAAAAAACATTCCCTTCCCTTCAGATATCTAAAATATCACACTAAGGATTTCTATGACTATGCATCTGGTCCTCAGATATCCAATATAATCATATGCTCTCCCCGCAGTGATCTAGTACATGTGCTCATTTCCCTTACATGGCACCAATCCCATTGGAATAAACATTAGTCATGAGTTATATCAAGGTGAATAAACATGATAGTAAGTATCCCACACTCCAATATCAATCACATAATTGTCATATAATCTCCAAAGTTAAGAAAGAAAAATCAAAAGGCCAAAAACACACATTCCATATATATAATCATAGGGAACAATGATAAATTTTTTAATTTATAATTTTTACATTATAGTATATTTGAATGAATCTAGTTCCCAATTATCATTATGATTATATCAAACTTGTTTCATTTTTCATTTGAACCTAAGGTAATTTACATATTATTCAACCCAATTAGCTAGGGTGATTCTAAAATAATAAATCACTAGAAGTACCTATTATAAAACTTATTAATATTATGAAAAACATCAATCAATTTTCCAATTTATTATTGGTATGTAATGTTGAATTAAAATATTCATAACAAGGTTCATGGTTAGTGCACCAATCAAGTGGTCGTAAGTCCCAATATCAATGCCAATGGACCCAATGGGTTTCAATGGATATTAAAAAATTAATAACTATAATTTATCATGAATTGTACATTTTATTTGTTCATCCACACATAGTCCCACTGTGATCACAAATTTTTCACATACTAGGGATAATATAATCATACCCAAGTGATATGTTTTATACTTACCACCTTTTTCTCACAGTCAAAATTTTTTTCCAACAAGTTACTCCAAAAATAATGACGGACAAAAATATTAAAAGAAGAAACCAAGATAAGAAATATTAGGATTAATACAAAAAACAAGTGTTTTTATAATATTCTACAACCACTACTAGAGAACAATAAAAGAGACGAAAAAACTATATAAAAACAACTCATCAACAATCGATCACTTTAATGTGACGTGTAGAATATAGGAATGATCTCCAAAATTACATGGAATTCACCTATGTCTTGATTGATGAGGGATGTAAAAAATTGAAATAAAGAAATGATAATTTATTATGGAATGTAATCACTAGTATTGAGAGGTACATAGTGTATAAATGTGTTTCTTGGTAGGAAATAATAATTTTATGTGTACGCTTAAATTCTCATGGCCACAGGTGAATTTAACATATCTTGGACATTATAAGTCATGTGATATTGATTCATGGAGTGTAAATTTTTTCCCACCATGAAATAGTTCATGACTTGTACTCTATTAAAAACATCATCTCTATGATAGTTATGTGGCGTTTAAATATATACATGTCATGTAAATGTCACACAAAAAGTTTTAAGGCCAAAATATGTTGAAGGGGCCAAACTAAATATAAAGCCTTCAAAACTCAAGGAAAACCCTTGTAACCCCATATAAAAAATTTATACGTGGAATTAATTAACTCAAACAAAAATATATCCCTGGAAATTTGATCATTTTCCTCAATAAGATCCCTTCTTATGAATTTGACTCTACTTAAAAGGATCAATGATAATAAAAATCAAAATAAGTGATATTTTATGAAACAAAATCATAGCTGGGTGTACCGAGAAAATAAAGGGTTATTACGACTTCCCAATTATATAGTTTATTGTCATTTAGTTGTTACAAGAATCGTTATAGATTCAAATCAAAGAAGTTTTGCAACTATTCTAAAATATAAGACTCTGTCTCCCAGGTTTCCACCTCAAAACACCCATGCTTCCACTACACTCAAACAAGAGGTATAATACTACATCAAATATATTTCTCACTATGATCTGTAATCCATTCAAGATGATCCTCAATAGATAAATATACACAATGATTTATATCCCAATACCTACCAAACAAAAAGGTTTATAAGGATAATTTTTTTGATGTGACATGTGAAATATATTTTTCAATGAACTGTAGCACTATGTAAGGGCTAATCAGTATTCCACAAGACCAAACTATTTCATTATCTCTAATAATTTGAATAAATAGGATGCTAGATTTCCATATTTGATGATTCGATATTTACTCTATCTAAGAAACACCAAAATTAAAAAAACCCCTCAGAATCCAAATGGTAGCTATAATTGTCAGTATAAGATTGGTTCCTTCTTCACATAGTCACCAACTACCTCATGGTCAACCTAACATTCTCAGATATCTCATGTGTGATACATTATCAAATAATAACTCTATCATCAGCCTCAAACAAAAAAAATTAAATGGAATGATCCTACATACAATTACATGAAAGGTTTTGTTTGGATCAATGTATGGAAGATGTTATTATATGAAAACTCCATTAGTGACATATGATTCACCCATGAACCAAATAAATAGAAATTACATGTTCATAACATCTAATTTATAATATAGATAGTCCATTCAGATTGACCATCAGCCTAAGAATGATAAGCTATAATAAGAAGAACATGGGATTCAATATCCCTATGTAGACTGTGAAAAAAAAGTGAATTGAAATGAGGATCTCGACAAAACATTATGCTAAACAGAACACCGTGAAACTGGTCTATCAACATGTGTAAAGACTGCACATAACATCAATGATGATGGTCTCCTTGATAGGAATAAAGTGCACCACCAACAACATTAAATTTATGATGACCCATATATCATCATTCCAAAAAAGTGTCCTTGGTAATCATATCGGAAAATCCACAGTGACATCATACCATTTCCATTATAGAATGGACAGTTACTGCAAAAGCCCTTACTGACCATTTATTCTTGGATTTCACCTATCGGTAGGTGAAA
This sequence comes from Viscum album, assembly GCA_963277665.1. Taxonomy (NCBI): domain Eukaryota; kingdom Viridiplantae; phylum Streptophyta; class Magnoliopsida; order Santalales; family Viscaceae; genus Viscum; species Viscum album. Next base: position 281,156,134 of record OY728123.1, on the reverse strand, counting down.
CATTTCAATAAAAATCCCACCACCACCTTCTTCATTCCTAACCACTAGTACTATCAATGGATATTATGATACATATTTTTCATTCCCAGATGTTTTTCCAATCTAGAAATATGAAACTTTGTCATAAGTTAATCCGAATGCCTATTAGAGCCCATACTGAGACCTGAAATACAATATAATTTCAACATCCAAGAGACGAACTGAATAGTGACTCCCAACCATATAATCATTATATCATAACCAGGCCCTTTAGATTAGGTAATGGATCTCTCTTGATCTGGTCCAGAAGAACTGATATGAAAAATATCAAATTCATATATATTTGTCATTGGACTCCTAAACGTCAATATGCATATCTAAAAAGAGTTTCATTTGTATCTAATCATCACAGGATTACATCACTAACTCTACCTATGTATTTTAGCTCTGGGAATTGATAATTGCATTTCCCTTTCTCAGTGTATAAGCAAAGTCGAAGGTGAAAGACTACAAATACTCAACCCACCTCCTCTGGTAAATCTTCAGGTCCCACTAAGAAAAGATATATTTGAGGATCATTTTGTCTATATACACAAAAAAACACTAACCCTATATACAAAGTCTCCTTCATCTCAGGTCGTACACACCCCTGGTAGGTCTTGATGATGTTTCAAATAATTCCTCTCATACAGTCATAGTTTCTGGGATCCATAACCAACCACTTGATCCTACTGTAAAAAAAATACTCTCATTCAATATCATATGTGTCCAATTTAATGGTATATCTCTTACATAGCATAGTTAATGTGATGATAGGTTCAAATGTCAGTCTTCTACTCATCCCTTTAAAATCTCTCTCAGATGTGTTTGATCAAAATAACTTCACCCCTATCGTGGTTATCCTTGATATAGTCATTTTCTAATTGGAGAAGTCCCAGATTAAATAGTAGATATAACCTACAAGTATAAGAAAACTAAGAATCTTGAATATATTATTGGGTCAATCCCAATATGTCATGACTAGAACCTTCCCTTGGTCCATTGATGCTCTATCCTCTAATATGACATGTCTCATGTTGTGCATGTTATCAATATAGAAACTATATTTGGATAACATGGAATAATGCTGATTCTCTCTCAATTTAATTAAGATGATTTCAAGGTGTTTGAAATGATCATGTGCTGGCTAGGCATAAAAAATACATCATTGAGGATATTAACCAAAACTAGTCTAGGATACAATGAATGATCTGATTTATCTTGGTCATGAAAACTATAAAAACATTCATTTGATTAAATGGAATCACCATAAAATCATAAAGTCATACCTACTCCTAAAATTAGTTCATGTTATATTTTATCATCTCACCCAAAAATGATGGTACCCTCATATCAATTTTATCATGGAGAAAATCACTATCCCCTATTACCTGACCAAAAAGATCATCAATGTGTGGATGGTTATACCTATTACTGACTGTCATCTTGTTCAGGCTCTGATAATCTTCACATAAGTGCAGTGTACCATCAGCCATCATGGAGAAAAGAGACAGAGAACTGCACAAAGATATAATAGGATGTATGAAAACGTAACCTTCTAGAATTTCAAACTATACTTTCATATCATAATTCTTTATAGGTGGAATCCAATACGGTAGAATTGAAACCGGTTTATAATGAGTCCCCAACTCGCTCATGAACTCAATCTCCCACTCAGGTGGTAAGCGAGGGAACTCTTGAATAAAGACATCATTATTATATTTCACTATAAGAGGAAATGTATCTTATGAATTCTTCTATCATCCATAAAAAAGACTCCAATTTTATCCATGATACATTCCAATTTAAACTAAATTGGTCCTACAAGACCAACCTAAATGTCCCACTCACCCTATTGAGTGTAGCTACACACATATGGAAATAGAAAGGTAAATATCCATTGATAATAGTTGATATTCATTTATAAATGATTTATATATTCAATACCAATAATCAAATTGAATATTATAATTTATTGCATAAAAATTTACCAAACGAAATGATCACCACCAATTTCAAGAGAAAATGCCTTGTAGTGCCTTATACACACTTCCCACACTCCTAATAGTGTGTCAATGGTCATAAAGCCTTCTATGTTCTCCATAGATGAACCCAGACCATTATAAAAAATCATTTAGAAAGAAATGTAATTCCCTTGTCTCAAAAAAATGCAAACTAATATAGATGGTACAAGAATTGTACCTATGATAGTACATGTTCCTATATCTAAACTAGTTTGAATAGACATTATAGTATGTAGCTAGCTCACCACTCTTCCCAAAACTCTATTCTAATTCCCCAGTGATGTTACATCTCAGTGGTACTTCCATTCCATAATTGGGGTTCCACATAACCTTTTGCAAATTGGATTTCAATTGGAACTCTAGATACATGTCCTTTGATGGGGTAACTGAGAACCATCTATTCATAAGTACCTACCCTGATCCCCTACAACTACATTACTATTTAATGTTCCCAAAAAACATATATAGATAACCTATCCTACCATATATCCAATAGTCCACCATGGGGTAAGGATATTTCATGCTCTTGTGGCCCATCCTCACCTAATAAAAGAATTTGATTAATCTGTTGTATTTAGGAGGAGGTCCACTCCCTTTAAATATATTCCCTCCACTTCCCTAGTGGTAACTATTATAGTAATACTTTTTCCACTAGAATAATGTTTCCCAAATATCCCTTTGGAAATTGTCTCACGAACACTCAGGGCCTCTCTTATATTACCTTCTGTGATGAGAGCATAATTCCCCACATCCAAAATTCTACCCAATCAAAATATGTTAACTTTTGAATTGATTTAATAGTGAATCTCTTCCTAAAAACATATTTCACTATTGATCTCATAAACTGTTAAAGACGGAACAAAGAACTATAATTCGTTGAATCCTACATCGTAGTTAATCAATGACATACTCTGCTATGACTGGTGGACGAACTCGCGATCTATATCATCTATCAAAATCAAATAATATAAGTAGCTCAAAACAATTACCCCAATGTCCTTTGGGAATAAAACCTATTTTTACATATATTTCTTCAGAATTTCCCACCAATTCTTAGAAGGTTCATGAAGCATGTATATAGATTACAAAACCCTCATTCCATTGAATCACCCTAGGTAGTTGAAGGTCATTTAGATTGAATTTATCATTCACAAACTTTTTAAAGGACTCCTCATAGTGATATTAGGCGAATTGTAAAACTATAAATCTCTTTTCATCTTAAACATAAAGGGCACATTGTGAACAGTCACCCTTTCCTTGGATCAAATGATCATTATGAGGACTTTGAAATTATGAACATCCACCCAAACCTAATGAGCTACATGAAGATACATTTCATATGTATTATGAGCATATTTATTATCTCTCTTCTAATTTTTAATCAAAGTTAATGCGGAGGAATTTTCTCTATAAGACATATGCACTCCCTATAAATTTAGATAAAAACAAGTTCAACCTCAACAAGTGATATCAAAAGAGAAACACCATAACATGGTCCTTCTAAACATGGATTTAAAATTTAATTTGAATAAAATTATAGTTCATTTATTCCCTTTTTCATCATATATAATAGGTATCTCATTTCAATTTTTATACATGATATTATATCACATAGAAAATATGTCCTTATCCAGAATAATTTAGATCAATATATACACCTATGTGCCTGTCGTGATGCATGGATTATAATCTTCCACCATACAAGAACCTGAGTATAATTCTCATGAAATAAAATCATCACACAACATGCAAATCACCTAGGGTAAAATTATATCAAAACATATGAATCAAATTTCTTAAAAAACAATCACATCCCTATACACTTGAATGTCCCCCATATATGGGTTAGATACTCCCACACAAAAGCTTAAAACAATGCCCCAAAAAGTCCTAGTAACCATTATACCTCTCCCATAGAGTACATTAAAAAATATTATTACTTAGATAACACATTGTAATGTCCTCTACTCAATACTTCCTCACGTGACCAATCCATATGGCTACATGACCTCAGGAACACCTCTATGTATGTTACTAGATTCCAACTAGCATAAAGGGTCTAATGAAAATAGGGGAGACTATACCATATTGAAAATAGTTAAAATGGGATAATAAAATAACAAATTTATATAAATAGAAAAATCAATATGAATAAATCAATAGACATCCATAACGGAGAAAAGACCACTAAATAACTCTTAATAGTAAATGAAGATTGTAATGATAAACTAAATGATATTAAAATACATGTTATAGTTCATAAAAGGAAAATTATAAGAAGAAAAAAATGTAGAATAAAATTATACTGGTCTCAAACACAATGTTAGTCCCATCTCTATGTTCCAACCCTTTAAGAAATCAATAATCAAATATAATGTTCTTTTCCTTTGTCAAAACCTACATCCATGTCATCTGTTTGGATACACAATGATGGGCTAAATTTTCTGTGAGTAAAACTCAATATGTAAACACCACTATGTCTAAAAAATTATGAGAAATATAGTTCTTGAAATATAGAGATAAATAGTTTATTAAATGAATAAATTAATACTACAATATAATTAAACTTTTGTTCACCCAAGCTATCGGTTAGAACCTGTGGGTTAGCCAAACCTACCTCGACCCTATTCTAGATATCTCCATCTAATGGTGTATACTCTTGAATCCTAACATATCACCAAATTCAATATAATATTCTCTTATAGTGTTTGAATCTATCATATCATATTATTTCATAATCAAAATGGACCATCTTGTTGGCTACCTAGAATCTGTCCCCCCTGAATACTAGAATCTCATGCTCAAGATTCTTGTGACCAAGAATATGGTCCAAAAATATACAATATAATTATATACAATGCACTCTAACATCAAAAATCTATGTACCTTTCCCTCAGGTGGTACGAAATCAAGAACCATTCCCACAATCACCAACATAAGTCATAGTTCATATCTAGAAAAACTCAACAAGATAGTAAGCATCTCTCCCCAGTAATCAATCACATTAATTTCATTTAAGTTGAAAGGCTTTAAATGAAAAATTCTGTTGCCAAAAACAAATATTCAAGATATATAATCAAAATAAAAATGATCAAATGATCAAATTATTATTTTTTCAACCAATTATATGTCAATAATTCATGTTTTGAATTATCATCATAATTATATAAAACATATCTCATGAATCATTTGAACCTAACACGAAATAGAAATAAGAAAAAATAGTTAAAAAGATCATAAGAATAAACCTAGATCTGACATTATCATGATAAAAACCCAAACGAAATGTATTTAAAATATGCCACCTCCACAACTAACGAAAAAGGGAAGATAATGGAAAACCAAAAAAACAATGCACTATGAATCAATTACATGAACGAGATGTACAAAATGAAGTAATGTGATCTGAAATCATATTTAAGTCAACTAGATCTTGATATAGGTGGGATTCCTGATATTATAATTAATATATTATTTTATATCAATGCTTATATATTCAATCCCTAATAAATACATGGCATGTAAATGCATTACACAATGTGAAAATCTCATTTTATGAGTATACCAAAATTTGCATCACCATGGGTGACTTTATGTTTATCCAAACATTACTCATCATGGAATATTGATTCAAGTCTTATATGTATATTTATGTGATGAAACAGTTGATGGCATGTACACTATTCATGACATTTTCCCTATGAATGTTACATGGTGTGTAATACATACACATGGTGTGCAAAGGTACTATAGACAATTTTAATCCCAAATTCAATAGAATAGAATGATCCGCCTATGAAACCATACAAACTCATTGAAAATCACTATAATCCCATTTTATATGTTTATACTAAGACTCTAGTAATTCAAACAAACAAACATCTCCAAAAATTTGGTCATTTTCCTCAACAAATACTTTCCATCTCCAAATTAGGCTTAACAAAAAAGGATAAAATACTATAAAAGCCCAAACAAAATATGATTAATGAAAACAAATATAGTCACGTACCAAAAAAATACAAGATCTTACATATATATATATATAAATATGCATATATATTTATATATTTAGGTGCATACATTTATATGTGGGTTTTTGTTTGTGTGTACATTTTAAATGTGTATTTATACATTTGTGTGAGTTTTAAATTTATATTATTGGATGATTAAATATATTTAATAAGATAAATTAAAAATATTGTGAAGAAGGGGGATATGGGGTGCTTCATGGAAATAAGTTAGTGGGAAATAATAAATATAGTGGAAAAAAATATTTTATATTGGAAATAATAATTAATGGAAATAATGTTGAAATAAAAATATTTTTAAGTTGGGAATGGGAGGAACCTAAGGGGATTCATGAAAAAACAAAATCTCTCTAAACTCACCTCCTTATCCCTCTGCCACTCTCGATTATTTCTTATAATTTTATTAATTTATTATTATTTTAAAAAATTCCCTATATGATATCATCACCAATACTGATCAGATTGATGTACTGTTGGTGCCATTGGGATCATCTCAACAAGCAGAATCAAGATCATTATGTTTTACTTTTAGAAGAAAAGCTGGTATTATTTTTATATTTTATTAAATTAATTTTTTAATTATCTAATTTGGGGAAAATTATATTAAAAAATTCATTCATTGGAAATTTCTCTTATTTTTTCAATTAGACTAGGACGTAAACCCTTTTCATCAATATTAATTTCCCCTAAGGTATTATCTCCATAAATTTCAGGAATGTTTTATAAAGGGTGTTATTCATTATTGTTTTCATTGTGTGTGTATCTCGTGAGACATATGTTTGATTCTTAGTCACATTATTTTCATGTGCATCATTTGACCCATACATATGTTTATTTCAAAGGGATTGTGATCACTATTTTTATGGTACTTCTTGATAAAAATGATTTCAATATTTAATTTACATTATATTTTTTGTATTTTTTATATTCATGTCTACTACAGTTGAGAATGAATATTTGGCCTATTTGGACAACATTTGAGACGTGGAACATGTTTGGGTCTGTCATCTATGTAGGATGTTCTAAACATGGTTCATCTTGTACATTGTCTATGCTGGTCAGTGGGATGTGTTACATGCTTTGGGATATCCATATAGGAAATATGTTCTAGACTTGGTTTAATATATAAAATTTAACACAGTTTTAAGGAATTCAATTTAGATAGATGTGCCAAACATTGGTCCACATGTACATGGACTATCCTTGCTTTTAGAATGTGTCACATGCTCGGGGAGATCCATTCTTGGAAGATTTTTCTGGAAGGTTACCAGTTTTCCATCTAAAATTATGTGGATGGATATATGTATCCCCCGATATGGTGTGGAAGATGGTAGATCTAGTCCAATGGAACAATCATGTGTTCAGTACATGTGAGAAATACTAGTTTTATATTGTTACCCTATTTATGAATATGAAATTCACTTCTATATTTTATGGACAAACGTTAAAGGTTTTTTGTTGTGTCCTACACATTCTTGTATTCATACCCTACCTGGGGATTTCATTATTCTTGTAGATAGCATGCCTAAGGATCTGCTGAATGGAAAGGGTCCTATGGTGTATGGGTTAAGCTAAGGAGTATATAGGTGGAAAAGACCAAGATAAGCTCAAGGAAACACATTTTGGTTTCTTTTGGTTATTCAAGTGTTTTCAAATGATTGGGATAGGTTTTCCACTTTGGGACAAAATTTACTATATTCCACGCAATATTCCCACATGAAATCGAATTATATTTAATGTGTTGATTTTTTTTATCAATCATATGATGTGATACATAGTGTATTGTCTCCTCACTAACAGAGTTAGATCCTCACTGGTAGATGGAATCCCCTTTTATATGAGTAGTCGTTCATGAGGTCATTTGGAACTCTAACTCGAACCTAGTTGTTTTGGTATGGATGTTATATATACCGAGATAGGATTGACTAATTTGATTATAAATAACATTTATTATTAGTGTATTTTGATAATAGATATAGAAAATAAGAAAAAATGGTGTTGATTTAAATTATACATCTATATCTTTAGCAAAAAAAAATTTGGAAGAGAATGATTCTAAATATTCTAAATATATGAGGAATGTTAAGGTGGAATAAAATTTAAATTCATTAAAATAGGATTATAAATAGATTTGTAAACTAGATATAAGAATTTATCAAATATTTGGTACGAATGATTTATTCTAAATGTAAAAAAATCATGATAATTATTAATGTGATAGGAAAGATACTTATGGCCACATTTTATATAACCCAACAAATCCATGGATTATTAGGATACATTCCTCATGGTTGAAAAGAATGTAAAATGGCTGAGAGATGTTTTATATTGTAAAAGAAAAGAAAAATTGGAATGTATCTGGCACAGGATGTATATATAGAAGTGATACTTCTATAGATCTTTCTTCAAAATAATGTATTGATGTTTTGAATGGTTTGGTATTTTTTGATGGAATGATGAACAATGATTCATAACACTTGGATATATTATATGATTAATCTATGATGAATTTAAATTTAAGAGATAATTACCTTTATTAAAATAACTAATATATTCTAATTTCAACAAATTATTAAAAGGTTTATAGACAAGATGATGAGGATAGTATTCCTAGTTATTAATAAATTAATATATTTATTACATTACCTAAGATATAGAATATAAGAGTAATAAAAGACTATGATAATTCCAATTCAAATTTGGTGAATCCCATAATATATTTTCCAAACATAATATTGAAATTTATATACTTAAATAAGGATTGGATAAGAAATATAACTCCATCTCAGCTTGTAATGATAATAATTACGATATAATACTTAATTTTAAGATACATACTCTAGAAAATATACTATTTAAATTTACATCAATGAATGGAAATTTTAATATTTTATATAGATAGTTGAGACCACACATGACATATTCCAAAATATTTTATACCTTAGGAAAAACCAATTCTAAAAATAACAATTTTATGAAGTTTAATGAATCCTTTTCAAAAAAATGTAAAAGTTGTGTAAAAGAAAAAAAATTGTTTAAATATTTCATAATCATTTTTTTCATAAAGGTTATATATAAAAATAATTGGAAGCTACACAACATATGAAATTTGTGAATATGTTGATTCCCTATGTATTTTTGTTCTTATAATTATGAACCGAATAAATTTAGAGTAACAAAATTTTAATATTTTTTTTATTAAGGAGAAAATATGAGTTCAAACTATTATATGATATGGTATATGTAAAGTGAATTTTCAAGGTATACGATTAGTAGGAAAAATTTCAATCTGACGATAAAAAAGTAGAAAATTGGAAAAGTGAATTTCAGTGATGACAATAATGGTGATATTATTTTACAGCTCATGGGAATAGAATATCCACTTTCTGAAATTTTCATAAAACCTCTTTATTCTGATATATTCGAATATATTAAATAGAAGCTTGGTATTATCAATATAAAGTGATCAATAATCCACTTCTGGATTACCTGTTTTTTATTGTGAAAAACTCTTTGAAATAGGTGGGAACATGTATCCTTTGTTTGTCTGTATAAATCCTTCTTAATTTTTCTATTATAATCTCCAAATAGTGATTTTATTTCATAATTTTTTTCATCAGAATGATGCTTGTCAGAAAATTCGATGGGCGAATTATATTTCTCTAACTTTCTACTGGCATAAAAGTCCTTCATATCACTGAACATATGTTTTTAATAAAGTAAATTTTAAAAATTCATTAGAAGTAACTATATATTTTCTCATTATAATTTTAATGAGTAATCCTTGGAAAAAGTTTGATATATACAATAATATTTTGTCAGAATGATGTTTTCTTGATAAAACTACAGAATAATTCAACGAATGTTTTTAGAAAAATTTTCTAGTTCAAGATATATTAAATTTTTAATATTTATTCCAGTATCTTCTATGTTTATTTATAGACATTGGATATTTCCTAATCAGAACCATCACTAATCCTGAAAATATATTTTAGTGGAAGATCAAAACATTTCCCCCATTAGACCTTAATAAGAACACCTCTCAATACTATGATTCTATTATATCCTATCAACTTTGAAATATACCCATTTCACCTAATGTCCATAGGATTTGTTTTCTGGGAAATCATTGATTATTTCAAAATAGAATAAATTTTCATAAAAATATTTATTGATCTGCTCCAGTTTGATAGTTATGAGTAACATTATAAATCAATATTTTTTTTAATGTCTTGGAATTAGTTTGTGTCACCAGAGATGATTTTATACATTAATATTCAAGTACATTTATAATGTGTTTTAAAAGTGTAATGATTAACAAATTCAATGGATTTATAAATATTACATTCAAATACGTTGTAAATCCATTCAATTTGAAAAGGATTTTTTTAATTGGTTGAAATTATTTTTGAAGGATAATCTTCATTCATTACTTGTAGGTTTTTAGAGAATGTCCAAACCTTCTATATAACCATTTTAAAAAAAAAATTGTTTTATATAAATGAAAATGTATGAAAGATGTCACACCATTCACTATATTAAACAATTTTACTTTTATAGATCCAAAAGATTCATTTTTCAAGAAAATAAGCTACAAACACAATAAAAATAATATATATATATATATATATATATATATATATATATCTGTGTGTGTGTGTGTGTGTTCAATACTTTCAATTCAACATGATAAGGTTCAAATTTTTCATTGTTATAGGGAATTAAGTAGATGCAATCAAGATATGATTATTGACACTTAAGATCGTTTTAGATCCTCATATGGTCAATATATTTATTTGTAAATTTATTAATGATAAAAAAATCAAGAACGAAGCTTCTCCCATTTGAGAGAAGGAATCATACTTCAAAGAAGAAACTATTGTTTTTGATGATTCTAGTTTATTTCCCCACTATAAATTGGTTTATAATTTTTTTACTAACGTCTCAGTCCTAGAAAAAAATTGAAGCTATTATGAACAAAGTTCATGACATGATGATATCTAGTGAATCCTCTTGTCAGTCTCTTGAGTTGAAATTAAAAAATTAATGGAAATTCTTGACAAATATTTTACAATGTTCATAAGGAATAAAATAAAAAATAATGATAGAGGTCAACATTTTGAGCGTGATATTTTTTAGGGAAAATGTTAAATGAATAAGTTTTTAACACTTTAAACGAAGAGTAAATAATGAAAAAGGAACATATAAATGAAAATAAGTTTAAAGAGGATCAACATTTTTAAAGAGAAATGGAAAATACAATTAAATAGGTAGATAAGAATGAGGAAATAGTTCATCTATACACTACTGTTGAGAAGTAACAATAGGTTTCTCATATTATAAAGTATACAAGAATAATTTATGTATCATACTCATATTATAAAGTATACCAGAATAATTTTTTTTGATAAACATTGATAAATAATATATTAGTAAAATAATGTATTTTTATTTATATAAACAAAGAAAAACTTCACCACCTAACTTATTGTACATTGAATTTTCGCATAATCTCACACATATTAATTGGATAATTTTAAGGATTTCTTTATCTGTATATAAATAATTTATTAATTTCATTTTCTATTATAATAAATATAAATGGAATATTTTGAATGAAAAATATTAGAGTGAGCCATATGGGATTTTTTTTTATGTGTCAAAAAAATCAGTTATTAATTTCTTTAGTGTGAATAAATTATTTTACTCCAATTATTAGCTACAAAATTTACTTTTCAGGTTTTAAATTTGTTTTCCAAATGGTTTTTAATTATTAATAATTTTAAAAATTAAATGAATTATTTTTATATTTATTAAAATTTAATGTTTAATTGTAAAATTTAATTTATGATTTTAATTTGGAATTATATATATTGTGTTTTTAAAGGATCCTTTAGTGTTTCAATGGATTCTAAAAAAAGTTTAAATTAATTATTCTTTTATACTATTTTTTTAAGACCGTTTTTTTATCAAATAATACTTGAAATGTTTTTTCATGATAAAATTATTTCATTTTTAAGAAAATATTTTATAGTTTTATGAATTTAAATGAGGGGATATTTTTTCATAAAAATTTATTCAATAATCATAAAAGGATGCCTTTCATCCATGTCAACATCCTTTGGAAATCATTATACTACACATGGGATACGTTCATATGATACCATCCTCATTTATGAAGATATATTATGATAATAATTTATTAAGGAATATCCCATGAAACATACTTATTTCTCACGGGTTAATTATTCTATGATGAAATGATGAATTTTATAATGATATGATGTCATAATTAAATGTTTATTTAAAGATTTTAATTAATGTAGTCCATTTTAAATGTCTAATTTATGGTTTAAGGTTTCTATATAACGGTTTGATGACATTAATTTATGATTTACATATAATTGAGATGATGAAACATTAATGTTTTCTATATAATTTGGATGATGAAACATTCACTACTGGAAAAATACCCTATACCAACGTTTTGGAGAACCGTTGCCAAGTAAGCCATGGGGATAGGTCTATACCAACAGTTTTGGGAAAACCGTCTGTATAGACCTGTACCAATGGTTTTGAAAACCGTTGGTATATGTAATATGAAATCATATACCAACGGTTTCATACACCGTTGGTATATGTAATTCAAAAAAATAATCATCTAGTTGGTTTTGATCCCAACACCTCTTGTTTGTGATTGAACAACCTAACCACTAACCTAACTTACTTTTGTGAACATATTTTTATAAATATATATATGTATTATCATAAGTATTTTAAATTTTCATTTATTTAAGGTCCCCTGTAAGAAGATTCTATTAAAAATGTATCAACCAATACCAACAGTTTTGAGAACCGTTCATATAGTTTCTTTGATTTTGGGACCTATACCAATAGTTATGGACAAACCGGTGGTATAGGGGGGACCTATACAAATGGATAGGCCAAACCGTTGGAATAGGGTCTCTATTATCGACCTATTCTAACAGCTTTGGCCAAACCTTTGGTATTGTTCCAAATTAGTGAACCCATACCAACAGTTTGGCCAAACCGTTGGTATCAGTCCCCCTTATACCAACGGTTTGTCCAAAACCTTTGGTATACGTCTATATAAGTGACCTATACCAATGGTTTTGGCCAAACCATTGGTATAGGACCAAATTAGTGAACTATACCAACAGTTTGCCCAAAATCATTAGTATAGATCATATTTCCAGTAGTGATTAAATTTTTCTATCTAATTGAGATAATGAAACATTAATGTCTTATGTTTAAGTGAAATGAGGACAAATTATTTTTGTCTCCATGTCACATTATGAAATATTTAATTTTCCCATCTTAATTAGATGATAACTCATGGTCATTGTTGAGTTTGTTCATAATGTGATTATTTTTTAGGCATATGAATATGCTATACTATTCTATTTTTCAATTTTCTCATAATACAATGACTTATGTATTATGTTATGATTAGATAATTATTTGTTATATATTATCCATTTTTTTGTATTACTTTCTAATGTTATGTTCATGGACCCTGACTATGCTCTCGTATCCATAATAATATCTTATTATAATGTAAGATCATCAATTGTTATCTATTATGTTTAACATTTCTGATTATCTATGCCAAACCCATTATTATACTTCAATACCTCATGTGATATAGAATGTTTTTATCCATGTTATGTTTAGAAGTGTACCTTGCTAGAATATTTTTTTTGATGAATTTGATCATTATTCATAAATCAGTAGATTATGTATCTATTATAAGAAGAAAATAATCATTTATGGTTGTCAATTATGGTTGATTTTATTATCTGATATTTTTTTAATGTGATAGAATTTCCAACTTCATATTTTTCGTTAATGTGGGAAGAAGATACCTATAAAATGACTCAATGGAATAGTAATACATTTTAACTATGGAAAATGAGTTCATATAGACACCTACTATTGAGAAAAAATGGGGAGCTAAAATATTTAAATATATGGAAATAGATCTCTTCCAGAGGCACCAATAAAAATTAATTTTTTTGAATGTTAAAATTTTGGAGACTATGTAAATAAAATGACTTAATACAATGAATAATAAGGATGATATAGATTGGTAACCTCCATTACCAATTTAATAATTAAGTCCCCTTCATTAAATACTATTGAATTGGAACATTATAATGAAGTGTTGAATGTAAAATTCCCCATCAGCATTGATTGAATGAAGTCTCACATAACCATAATTTCCAAAATAGAGGATATAATTTCAATAATCAATACTCATTATATCACAAGTTATTTAAAAACACTTTACATCATTAAAATTTCATGAAATTAGATTTAAAACATATCCCAACCCTATTTAATACAACTATATCAGGAAAAATCACGGGAAACGCTCGATCATATTTTGAGAACCCAATTATAACATCTTACTTGTTTTGGAGAATAATGTATTAGATAGTATCATGATTTTAAAATGGAATGTCCACACAAAGAAATTTTGGTCCTCTATTATACTAAAATAGATTGTGAAAATTAATACATTGTGCCTTTATCTGATTGGATGACTAATTCTAATATCGTAAATGAAATCCCTTGTAAAAAAACTCATGTCAAATCATATATTATTGTTTTACAAAAAACAATTATGGAATGATATTTAAAAACTTAATGTTCATATTACATAATCACATATAATTTATAGCATTTAATTTAACAATGTTGTCTTATTTTCATAAGGGATTATTAATTTACAGAAATTAGAAACCATATGGTAAATTATGTTAACTCATGGATGTGACTTGATGCACTTTTGAGATTCCAAAGGAAACATCACAATTAGAGTCTGTGGTGATATTAATAATAAAAGTTCTGTATCTAGAAACCCCTATGACTATAAAACACTATAGAAGAATAATATTAATAAATAGTTCTAAAATATTATAATTATAAATTAAATTTTTAATTTCATAGTCTTACCCATTTTAGTGAAGTTGATAGATCGTTAGAAATTTTATAACAATTGATGACTATATTAAGAATAACACAGTCTGTTCTAATCATTGAGAGAAATTAAAAGTCTCATAGAATAATTTATTTAATAGGGTAAAACATAACCCCATGAGATTATATTATATATTCACCTTTAATTAAATAATTTTAGAATATCCTTCTCTATATATTAAAGTAAACCAAAATGAATTGTGATACTCTTAAATCAGAAATATTCATTAGTGTAACATACAACCACTGTAGAGTAGCCATTTAATTGTCATGTATAAATAAAATCATGTATATTTTTTTGATATTTATAGGATTAAAATTAAAGGCTCGTTTTTTGTTCTAATGCATTGATAAAATTTAAATAGTGTAATTAAACAACTAATCCCATTATTTTATTCTTAAAAATGTATTTTCCCTAAAATTTATTTTTTAGTGAAATTCTATATTTTAATGGAATTAAATATATTATGGTAAAATGATAATATATTATATTTTTTATAGGTTTAATATATTAAAAATAAATTATTTTTTAATTTAAAAGAAATAATAATAATTTTTAATAAATGAAAAAATCATTTAATTGTGGAATAATTTTCATTATATTTTCTATTTTCATATCAAATTTAATGTATTAAATTTTGGAATATTAATTTTAAAAAATAATAACACAATTGGACATAGAATAAAAAAATTATTTTAGATTGATTATTTTTCTGAAATTTTTTTAGGTGCATTGTAAACAATAACATTTTAAAAAATACCATGATTATATGAAATCATTATGATGTATGCAAAAATTAAAAATATATTTAAAATATTTACTAATACAAGGTGTATTGAATAAAATAAATTATAAATTTTAAATATTATATTTAATTTATAAACCCATGATTAACATTTTTCAAGTATTATTTTCTAAAAAACAATTTTTAAGCATTATACATGTATTATTATAAAATTAATTTTTATAAAATTTTGAAGTGTAAAATTAGAAAAAATAAATTTTTATTTTTATTTATAATATGAAAATTATCTAATAATTTCAAATATTTTTTATTTATATAATTAATTTTCTAATATTAAAAAAGAGATACTATGACGAAATTTAATATGATTAAATGTGGAAATTATGTAGAAAAAGTCTAAAATTCATCTAACCCTATTTATATATTTTTATTAAAGATTTTTTATTGAGCTAAAATCTTCCCCACTCAATTATTTCTTAATTATGGATGCACATTACTTGAATAGTTTAACAATTATTACCCAGATTCTACTACCCTCACTTATACAACGTGAATATCACCACCCCATATCTCCTCAAACCCCAAACCCATTAGTTTGAATAAACATATAAAATATACCCCTCAAAGTATTATAAATATTTTATAGGTTTTTTCTTCACAAAATACCCACCCTTAAAGGCCTAATACTATATTTAATGGGGTTATTATAATGATTAAGTTATTAATATGCAAATAAATCCTTTGAAATACGGTGTCCATAAGTCTTATAATTCTACCTTCAAATCTATTATACCATATTAAAATAATTAAATTAGTATCAATAGTAAAAAATAAATTTATTATTTTTATTGTAAAATCGTTATCTACCTTGCACCCTAGTTCGTAGAATACTGAATACGTTATTCAGGAATTTGTGTGTAATACTGCCACTATAAACAATGTGTTTTATTTTTCATCGCCACTTTACTTGGACAGTTATGAATGTTTTTTTTTGATATAGAAATTCTATATTTATATTAATTTAAATATTATAATTATATAAAACATTTTATATCTTCTTATTATACATAGGTAAATGAAAACATTGTATGTGTGTACATGTAGACTACTGCCTCCCTAGAATGATGTATTTCATTTTTAATCCCCACTTTAAATAGATCATTATAAAACATATTATATATATATATGATATGAATGTAATATATATAATTAATTTATTTTGAAATTATGATAAAAAAATCAATGATCACTATTATGTAACCCATTGATATTTGTAAATTACTAAAAACAAGATCTTTGTGGATCTTATTCTCTCGAACCATGCCCATTGATCCAATTAAATGAACTTATGGATGTATAAATAATTTAAAAAAATTATTTAAATAAAATATCAAATCTATTAATGGAAACATAGTCACTTTTAATGGGCTTTAACATCGTCATTATGAAACTAGTTCAAAACAATCATAATTAAAACCTATTATATATAAAAGAAGTGACAAATAACTAATAAATGTATGATAAATGATTATACCTAATATTAAATGGTTTTATAGATATGAATAATGTTAAAAAGGAGTTACTATAAAATTTTTATTTATTATACATTAAGTAAAATCACTTTTATGTATGTCAATATTAAAGGTAAGGGGTTTTTCACCTCACTTTTCTTCCTATGAGACATATTATATAATCACAGAATCTTTTTTATTTTGCACTATATAAAATAAAATATAAACTTGTTCATCATATAAATTTTTATTCATTGAGATATACTTTGTATTCAGTACCAATTTTCTTTTTTGTTTCATATTATAAAACCCAATATATTTACCCATATTATTCTATGATTTTTTAACAAAAACATTTGTTAATTATATCCCAAAAATTGTGAGGCCTTGTGTCTTGGGAATAAAAGTTTCATAATACAATAAAGTGAAACTAAAATAAAAAAAAATTATTTTATTTCCAATAATGTTCTTGAAAATCCTTATGAGCTCCTAAAATCAGGGGATAAACCAGGGAATACAGAGACATAAGGGTTAGATAAAAATATATATAAGTTAATAAACATGATAAGGAAGAATAAGTTTTCATTTAAAGGTATAACATGAAATCCTAAAAAGAAGACTTTAGATTAATAAAATGAGAGAATGAAATACAGAACATGGTATCAAAATATCATGAAATAATATGAAATGTGGAATAAACATATGACATGAAATAAATACGAGTCATGGATAACTAGATAGAAAATATAACATGGTCCGACAAGTCCAATAATTTATTAGGATCGCTCCTAAATCACTTCTGTGACATCTCATGAGACAAAACCATTACACAAAAAATTGGGGCACTATCTTGGAATTACCATCATAACATGACCATGATTATCTATGACACAACATGAAACCAATCAAAAGTGATAAATATAAGAATTGAACATGGAATGAAATTGGTATCATAATCCTTTATCATATCACAATAAATCTAAGTGTTGTAATATAGGAACATGAGAGATTAACATAAAGAACGTGTTACCATATCAAATAACAGGGTATTAATATCTATATTTATATATAAGAAAAATATATAAATAATTTAGAATAAATCCCTCATAACAAATGATTTCATCATTGATGAAAAAGCCTCTAAAATGTTACATGGAATATTTTTTTGAAGAAATAACCCTTTCACATTGAAAGCACTTTTCTAAAATCTAAACACTTTCTAAAATATTATACAATAAAATAACATTAAAAAATTATGGATACCATTAAATGAATATTCACTTAATTAATATATCAGGATGAAGATAAATTTCATACATGCAGTACATGTAAAAAATATATTACATTCACATTATTGACAAAAGGAAAAAAGGTATATCATTCGAGAAATTAAATTAAGATTCATTTCAATCCATTTTGTAAAAATTAATCATTTTTTATAATTTATTTAGTAAATAATTTTTAGAATGTGAAAATATTTTTTAGAAGGCATGGTTATGGAAGAAAAATAATTTTTAACCAAAGAGAGAAATAAAGGATAATTTTCATAAAATAAATTTCTCCAGAATTTTATGTTCCAGTGGGAGGTGAATAATATGATTACATGATACTTTAATGATTAACATGTCGATAATTAAATTAATAGGTTTTGTAACAACAAATTTTTCTATATTAGGTACGTATCGTTTAAATTTTAGTTTGAATCATCCTTATGTAAAATTAATTTTCATATGACTTTGAGGAAGGATATATGAGTGTCTGGGGCTCGTTTAGAGTCCATAAAATCAGTTTTATGAGTTTCTGCGGCTCTGACCTCCTGTTCCTCGATGCCTATCCAGGTCGGATATGGAGCAGTGGCTCAAGGAGGTTTTGGGTTAGGTAGTTCAGCGGTCGACAGATCTCCAGGTGCTGCTAGGTCGCTTTCTCCTTTATTGTTTGTTTCCAATTTTCTCCTCGTCGTCGTTACTTCCATTTGGAACTCTCAGCCTCTCAACCTCTGCTCTAACCTCAAGTTCTGCTTCTCCTCTCCTGGTCGGAGCCGGAAAGGTGGTACCAACATGGTTTTGGGAGGTGCGGTTCGGCAACCACCATCGTTCCAGACGTAGCTCTTCGACGCCGGTTTTTCGTTTTTCGGTGATGGTTTGATTGTTTGATCTCGACGGTAATGTGTTCAAGGATTTATCTATGTTCGTGCCTGGTTTTGGTTTTTTTGGCTGTTGCTGGCTCGATGGAGAATGATGACATGGTGCGATGTTTACAGCAGCACCGGAGGTCTCGGATAGTCTTCGGTGTCTGGTGCGGTGGTAGGATGTTGACGATGATGAGGTGATGGATCGTGATGTCAACAGTGAGTCTCAGCATGATTATGAATGGCGACGACTTCAGTGGTACTCATGATGAGGGTGGGTAATCTCCCGATCTTCTCATCGGGTGTTGTGAACGTTTTTGAATTTTGAAATCCTGTATTGGGGTTACATTGGTTTATGGTTCCCGCCTGGTGGTCTGTAGATTACTGCTCATTGAAAATCAAATAAAAATGAATTTTCAGGTGGGGTCCCATCGTGAATATCTAGAAATGGTGGAGTACTTTTTATAACCCATTCAAAGTAAGCCTCGCAAACATGTGTCGGGATTCCTAGAAACTACAAAGGGTACCCGCATAGTTTGCACATGAGTTGAAAACCACGAAACTATTCTCTTGGATAGTTCCATGTATTCATTGACCCCATAGGGTTGGTACATGGTATGGATAACCATATGGACTAACCATGTAAGGGAGTCTCCCCTTAGACCGTTCTCGAACATGGTTGGTGCAGAGATTTTCCAATAGTGTGGACAAACCATGAACAATTTAAATATTTAGTAAAATTCCCATTTGTTCTTCTATAATTAAAACTAATTATCAACTATTTCCCCATTACATATCATTTATAGAAAGATCTCATGTATGGGATCTCATCCTTCTACGTTCACCTGTGCATTTAATCACCTCCTTTAAATGAACCCTGATTGGAGCACCATTTTTCACATTGGATCGCTATAGGAAGACCCTATAATCCATTTTCTTAATTTTCCATCTTATCTTTTCATATGGAATGATATATCCATGCAAGAAATTTTTCTCCATTTTTTGGGAATTCATTATTTCATTGTTTTCTCCCGATCTAGACCGAATCAGAATTTGTTATTGGATGAGGAGTCCCCTACTAAGATAAGGAAGGTGGTTTATAAATTCTCAATTTTTATCATCGTGGATTATAGCTTCCAAATGTAGTTCCCCAAAACACATTTTCTTGTAATTTCACTTCAAATTATCAGGCCATTAAGTTGGGTGTTCAACCCATGATTTAGACATATTATTACCCCCATATCAAATGTTTGTAATTTTTTATCAGTAACTGAAACCACCTTTGAGGTGGGTTCATTAATGTAATAATGTTTACCCACATATTCTGTGAGTTAATATCATTTTTTAACACCCCAATATTTCATAGTACGTTATTTATTTAAAGTAATTCGATAACTTCCACTACACACAACACCGAGTTTAAGCGCACCACAACTTACCAAACTAGCTGTTCAAAAGTGGTTATGAATAGTATTACGGAATTGTGAAATTTATATAATCTTTATAAATTTAGAATCTATATTATGAGTTTCTTAGACATAATCTAAGAACAAATTCAATTTTTTTAGATAAAGGAAGAATTTTTTTTCAGAAAATGTTATTTTATCGCCTTTAGAGGGAAAACCACTTTTAAATCCAATATTTGACACTTTTATATATTAAATTTGACAAAATAAACTTCTTCTTTATAATCAGGAGATATAAATTTAGTTTTGATAAACTTTTGGTATTTTTCTGATAACTTTTATATTTTGGTGAATAGTGAAAAATACTAAATGTTAATTAAAAACAACGTTTTAATAGAAATAATTTATAGTGTTAAATTATAAATTTTAATGGTTTGAAAGTATAAATAGATTTTATTTTTACAATTTAATCCAATTCGTATCCTTTTAAGTAATTTCACTTTGAAGTTGGACATAAACAAGTTTCAATCTTTTGATATATATTGTTTCTTAAAATTACGCCTTTGGGTTTTGACAACAAGAATTAATTTTAAATTAATAAATTCACCTTATATGTTTTGAATTGGGTAAAATATACTTCATTTTTGAATTCGGAATATCGAAATTATCTTAGGGTGAACTTTTGGTATTTTCTGAAAAGTTTCAATTTTTGATGAATAGTGAAAAACACTGAGTTATAGTTTAAAACCGAATTTTTCATTTAATAATTATTTATTTTATTTAAATTAATTTATTTCAAAATCGATACATAATACCTTCATAAGTTCAATGTAATTAATTGGAGTCAGTTTATAATAATTTTAGATATATAAAAATTTTATTGAACTTTTAACTGTCTTTTACCCACCTCCTTGGAGAATTTTCAAATTCACATAAAACTTAATTTTACCATTTTTGTGAGTTGAATTTTGAAAATACAAGAGACATGGTTAATATCATGGAGTAAAATGTGGTTCAATAAGATAAAAATAATTTTTGTTTAATAGTAACTTTTTACTTTTATTTACCGCAGTTAATGGAAAATAGGATAATTCAAGGTAAGAATTATATTGTAATAATTAAGCATTTCCTTACCACATGTCCTAACATTATTGGATGAGTAATAGAAGGCCATGGGAATTTTTGGGTCATTTTTTGGACACCATGGAGCCACTTATTAATGACAATGACACTTTAGATTAATTAATTTAATGTAAAGGCAAAATTGGAAAAAACAAAAAACCTTTTAGTAATAAATTTTTATATGGTGTTATATAAGTAATTTTTTTACATTAAATATTAATTGGAAATCTAAAAAGATTTCATACATCATGATATTTGTTTTATAATTTTTAGACGTTGAATAAATTAAATTTTCTATGGCACAATAATGATGTAGTATTTATCTCATTAATAAATGTTTTAAATAAAATAGATTATAAATATTAAAATAATATCCAAAACATCTCCAATTCTTATTGTATGATTTTATTTTGAAAATGAGTCATATTATCTTCAACCCTGATGATTTTTGGATCTTTAGAAACCAAATATCATTATATAATAAAATAATAATTTCACACATTCCTAAAGAGCGCCTCCTCCCCCTTATAAAAGAAGACCACTTCTAACCAATTACTCACACCAATAAAGCCTTTATGCTCGTCCAAACTCTTCTAAATTATGCACCCTACATCCCTCTCCTCCTCCTAGAAGCCTTACCTTCAGCATAAGGAACTTCAAGAAGTCCTTTTGGTTCAAACCAAAGGAAGTTACCCAAATTAAAGGTAACAGTTTCTCTTAACTTCTTTTCTTTTTTTTTACTTATCCAGCCCCTAAACTCTTTTTATTAATTTATTTAATAAAAAAACCAGTATTCTCAATATACTAGTATGTTTTTATGAGAATTATTCTAATTACACTTACACACACCTCCATCTAATGGGTGAAAAACATAATGTTTCTATGGATGGAAAACTAATGCCTCACGAAACGATGATTGTTCAATTACCTCCTACCACCTCTCATGGTGGCCACTATGATGGAACTATATTTATATATTTTATATATTATGCTTATGTTTTCTTCATGCTTCTGTATTTTCATTTTATAGCATACCTTAATGGTTTCCATTATGGCTAAACACGATAATTTCATTTGAGGAAGTTCGGACTACCACCCCCTCAAAGTGATATGACTCATTAATACCATATGTGGGACATATAAAGGATGGAGTTAATGATTTTATATATGATGTTATACTATATTATAATATACCTATGTATCATTGTTTTTTAATTCCATTAAAACAAGAAATAGAAATGAAAGTAGTGTTCATTCGTACGTACGGCATACCGTCTCCATGAACGGTGTATTTCATTTTTACCGCAAAATGATATATAATATTATAAATACATGTATATAATGTGTATATATGATATATAGGATATCTAAATAATGAATATAATTCTGGATATAATGAACTTTACACCATGTGAACAACTTGTAACTATAAGGTGTTCATATTTTACTTAAGTTCCAAATATCGACAAAACGAACGTTATTAACTTAAATGATTACATAATGTTTATAACATGGTAATAAGAGATATAAAAGGAATAATAAACATGAAAAAGGTTCCTAAGAAAGTATAAATTAACTTTAGTTTATTATTCAGGATATTATAGAATGAACAGGTCAAGTCGAACATGAGGTAAGGGGTTTCTATTCTCACTTTTAATTCTGTAAGATTTCTATTCTTCACCACTTATTTATTGATTGTGGTGCATTTTCTAGTACCATTTGATATATATTTTCATTATTACCTTTATATTAGTAAATTTATGTGATTCATTTGGTGTTTATTGACTATTTTTCATACTAATTGATTGATTACAACGAGGAAAGGGTTAATTTCACAATCTCTTTATTATCCGAGGTTGTTTTTACCAAAGTATCTACTGGGATCTCTTTATCATCCAAATCCATGTTTCTTAAATATGTATTTCAAAACATTCATAATATATTATAGACTATGGGTTAAAGTCATTAATAACCTTTTTTTACTTTTTAAAAGATGTTTATAAAGGAATCTTTCTGTCCTTTTCCAAACAAGGTTGTTTTTAACCTTTTAGAAAAATTTCAGGTAAGAATGTTTTTTAACATATACAGCAAGTACGGCTATTTTCCACCATTATAACATCATAAAAGCTTCCCTTACAAGCTTATAATAATATTTTCATAATTAATATTTTCATTATAAGTATTTAACACTTAAATGATTTTAAATTAGAAAGAGATATTTCTAAAAAAAGGGTTTTGATTTCATCTATGTCCACATCCTTCGATGGATTTTGAGTTTATTTGAAGTTGATTTATTATGATAAAAACATCCGTATTGTATTGAATGTTTTGTGATATGTTTGACTGTGGATGTGCTATTTTTATACCATTCATGTTTTATGGGTAATGTATTGGCATTTCGTATGTTAGTTTTAATACGGATGTTTATGATATGTTTAAACCTTTTCATATGAGGAATGTATTGGACATAGTAAGTGATGGTTGGAGCCAGCTATACCTCCTCGATTCATCGGTAGGTCTCATGAGACAACTAGAATTGTAATTGGCTGAGGCCCTTTCCCAATTTGAAATATGGTTTTGGCCGAGGCCTTAATCATTTTTAGACGTCTTGGTTGAGGCCTTGACAAAATGTTTCAGAATGTTCGAAATTATAAATTTCCTCATTATGAAAATAATATTGATGGTTAATGTGGTCAATCAACTAGTATAATACCCATGATTATGTTTTATTAGGGTATTATTTACTCAGCTCATATTCCTACAATAAAAGTATTCATGTTTATTATTGGTAAAGGAATGTGGTTTCAATTATTCACCATGATTAATATTTATGTTATCTTCCACCATATTTCTTACCCTTACTGAGCATTTGATCTCTCCCCTTTCTATGTTTTATTTTTCCCAGGATTCCAAGATGTGTATTGTGATTGATATAAAGGGTTAAGCTAAGGGAATAGTAGCGTTCATAAAGGATTATTTATGTTGTGTTATAGGTTATTATATGTAATGTAACATTCATGTATGTAATCTATTTTCCATGACTGCTAAACCGATCGGTCCTTCGGGACATGATTCTTTGTAATCATGCCAATGTTATGTAATATTGAACTGACTTTGGGTAACTGGGGTCAGGGAATTACAATTTTATATTAATGGGATTTGTATAAAAATTATATGATTTATTTACGGTTGAGCACCTTGTAAATAATTTTTTTTATAAGTGGAATAATTTTTAAGATTAAAAAAATGGGATTAGTGGAATGAAATTGAAAATATATTGGCATATTTAATTATGTAATTATTTAGTGAAGCGACAGAGACACTGACATGGAATCCTTCTTATCAGGTGTATGAGAATTAATTAAACAATTGAATATGTTAAATTATATTTAATGGGCCATGAAATATTACATGGCACCCTAATCCCCATTATAGTTAATCGAATTAAATTTATTAAAGGCATGAATAATAATAGGTCTTTATCCCTTAACACTTTTTCATAAAGTGGTTAATGTAATTATTTTGATAAAATTAATGGTTAAAGTGTAGGGACACTAACATGGCCCCCTGGAATCAATATATAAATTAAATTGATAATGGGTGATATGGTTTGGTAGTGAAGACCCACATACATACTATTTATTTGATGTCATGGACTTTTACCTTGGAGCATGTTTGTTATACCACCTTATAAACACTACTCAATATCCACCTGTGTCATTACCAGGTTTTTTATGCACAATATCAACATACACAAAGAGTATTCCTTTAGACATAGTCCCTAGGTCTTACCCCATGTAGGTTTATATTAATTAGATTTGTCCATGGATGAAATACATGGATATGTGGAGGATTACATGGTCATTAGCCGAGGGGAAAACCCCTTATAGCTCTGATATATGATTACACAAGAAATTCTCTACTTTCTTGACACCTCACAAGATTTTGTTGACCATAGATAATTAGTTTCACTATTATAAGGTTATTCATCATTTCCAAACTAGGTGTTATAGAATATTACTATTGAATGGATTTAATCTATTATAAGGTATTTTTTGAATGATTATGAAGACCTAGAAAATTGATATTTTGATTAGGGGAAGGTCACCACAAATTTATGCATGATGTTGAGATAATGATGTTGGGATAATGATTTTTTTGATATGAATAAGTACATTGAAATGTACAGATTACCCAGGAACTGATCACAAAAAAGTGGTCTATATCTCCAGTGATGTATATTAAAAATTCTTTGATTTAAATAATGTATATATATAATCATTTTAATAAATAAGAATTCATGTTTTCCGAAAACATTTAATGTAATTCAGGTTATTACCTGTTTCATGGGAATATTGGATAAGGGTATCCAGGTTCCATGAATGTAAAAACCATGTGGTTCTTTGTGATATTTTTTGAATCAATGTTGATGTAATTTCATGACTTTATTACAATATATTTTGGATTTTAATACTTTATAATGGTTATAAGGTTATCCATTCAAGAAATAGTTTATGTTAAATATTAAATTATGTATTTATGTCTTGAGATTGTATTGAAAACAATGGATGAATTGATATTTAGTGATTAAAATTATTTAAAGGATGTACATAATATTTTCTTTTGATATTATATGAGCACAATTTTAGAATAGAAATTATTGTATTTCAGGTGACAACTAATAAATTCCTAAAAGGATGGGGGTCCTGAACCCATGACCAATAAACGATAAGGGTTTCATGCCTACTACTAGCCCATGTAATGTTACGGTTAATATAAAATAATGTTTCATGAATAACTATTTATGATTAAATAGTAGTTTTACTTTTTTTCTAGGGAATAATGTATTAACCATGTTTTCATTGATGTGTATATGGAAAAAACTAGTTATAATTATCATTATCTTATAAAAATTATGATCTTGTATTTGTGTATTTTAGTTCTTTGAGCATCAATTTTATTTTCTAGACATCTATTTCCTAAAGAAATGGAAGAATCAGAAATCGATAAAATGAAAACCAAAGAATAGTGTTTTGTTAAAAAATATCAAGTAAGTATATTTAATTATATTTTATGTCAATAAAATATTTAATCAAAGATAGGATAATGGTCAAAAAATTGTTTCCCTAATACCATAATTTTTATCGAACTGATGTCCTTTTAAATCATTATATATTTATGTCTTTGAGGCCCTCAACATTTTATTGATCATTTAGTTATTTTTTATTGATGAATTGAATCACTCCCTATAAGTATTTATGATTTTCTTCTATGTATAATTTTCACTCCCATGCTATGTTCTCCTTTTTGGAAACCATGTCCTATGTTAAATTGTGTAACCATTATGGTTAAAAAATCCCCTTCTAAAGGGATGTTTTAGTATTAATTTTTACGATGTGGATTTCTGTGAATAAAACGTATATATATTAAACTTTTTATAATCCATATGAATATTGAGGGAAAATTTCTTTTTAATGAGGTAGAATATAATTCCATGAGATTTGATGAATTATTGGTTTCCAAATTAATTTAATCCTTTTTATAATTTTCATTTCACGCTACACTGAAAATAGACTACATTATTTGTATGTCTATAATTATACCTAATACCCAGTTATTCATTGAATACATGAAACAGAAATTTACTTTTTCTCCATAAGAATCACTGAGGATCGCTTCTGTTGCACACAACAATGACTTTCCTCTATGGATTGTATAATATGAATGATCAAATAAAAATAATGATATATTATTAAAATAGTATTTCATAAAACCATGATTTTAAATTAGTTTACTAAATTATGAAAATATATTGTTTACAAAAATTTACAGTTATTTCATTAGTGATAAATTAATTCAAAATGAATAGGAAAACTAGCTGAATATAAAAGAGAACTTATAATTTTTATGACCACAAAGTATTTTTACCCAAAATAAATTAATTAAAATTAGTGTGTATTGTAAATAAAATATATATTATATATTCAGTAAAATGATTTATTTATTAATAAAATATATTTGGTAGTTTTACGATTAAAAAAATTATGCATAAAATAATATAATTTTGTTAAGTCATTTTACAGAATTTTAAAGGGGAACCTACTTCAAATCCAATTATGGGAATACTAATAGATTATATATATCACAATAAACGTCATCATTGAATGATAAATATTAATATGAGGTTATCTTAAATTTTTGGTATTTTCATGTGAAGTTTAATTTCATAATGAGTAGTGAAAAATACTGAAATTAAATTCAAATTTTCTTTTTCATCTAATTCATATTTGAGGTTAAATTTTATTTTAAATTTTTTTAAGGTTTAATTAGAACAAAATTTTTAACAATTAATCTAATTTTGTTCATTGGACTAAGTTTCACATTTAAATTGACAATAAAAACATTTAAATCTTTTGAGGGTTTTAATTTACCAACCCGTTTGTCATCCAGTATGTAGGATTAAATTAAAACTAATTTCTTCCTATTATATGACCAGAATTTGGAAAAAATGGATTCCTTATTGGAATAATAATAATTTATAACGTATTATAAGGTCTAATTAGATTTTTACCAAAAATATTTGAATAAGTAATTAAAATTATATATATCGATGAAAGTAGAATGAAGCATAACAATTGACTAAATATTAATCTTAAAGATGAAATTGACCTATCAATATATTAAAAACCAAGTGTGTGGATATATTTTTTCTATAAACATCCATGACTATGTTTTTTTGTTTTTTATTACTTTTTTATCGTAAAAATGTGGGTATACCAAACTTGTTTTAAAAAAGGCAAAGTGTGTCCACTACCTTCCCTATAAAAGGCCACCAACTCTTCCACTTATTCACACCAATAAAAAATTTTGGAGTTTATCTATCC
The DNA here is from genome assembly GCA_963277665.1 of Viscum album. NCBI lineage: Eukaryota > Viridiplantae > Streptophyta > Magnoliopsida > Santalales > Viscaceae > Viscum > Viscum album. The sequence continues at coordinate 281,127,264 of OY728123.1, read as the reverse complement.
AACAAATATCCCAACATCCTTAGATTACTCCTTGAATAATCCATCTGGAAATAATCAATCCATGGAATCCCTCTGTTGAAAACCAAATGGAGTTACCCAATGAAGAGGAAACATTCCCCCTCGAGTTCATTTTTTATTTTACATTATCTAATCTCTCTCAATACATATTATTCCAGTATTATTTAGTAAAATATCCTAAATATAATTGGATTTTATTATGATAAGTGTTCTATATACACGTACACACTATTCTATCTAATGGGTAAGTAACATATTGTTTATATTTACGATTAACTATCGCGTCACAAAATGATGATTGTTCATTTTTCTTTTACATCATATCATGATGGACATAATGAAGGAAAACATATATATATATATATATATGATATATATTATTTTTATAATGTCTTCATTCTTTTTTAAATTTTATTTAAAAAATACCTTTATTCTTTCCATCTAATTTAAAAATAATAATTTTTTTGAGGAAGTGTGGAATACTACCCCCTCAAAGTGATGTGATCCATTCACACACTACTTGGAATGTATTAAGGACGTGTTTAGTGAAATTATCTGATATATATGACATATTAATTATAATTTAAATTTATTAATATATATATATACATTAGTTTTATTTTCTTTCATTCTTTCAATGTCCTAATAAAATGGAAACATCATTCACACATACGTACCTCTAACTATCTCCACACACGGTGCTTTCCATTTTCATATATATATATTATATATAATTTTATAATACACATATAATTAATATAAATGATATTTATATCATGGAAGAAAATCTGGAAATCATGATATGTTTACAATGACCAAACATACAACAAATTAAGACACATGTGAAAAACAAAGAGATTATTACCAAAAGGGAAACATTACCATAGAAATGATAATAAGTGGCTAATATAAAGAAATAATAAAACCATATATCATATTATATATATAAATATATTTTATTTATGGATTTATAAAAAAATATTTATTATTCCATAGGTTCGAATGAGTATTACATGAGTGAAGACAAAATATAAAAGGATTTCATCCAGCTTTTTTACTATCGATTGATACATAGCTTATTAACCACAAGCTTCTTTTGTGTGGTGTATATACTTACCAATAATGTATTATATACATATTATACATAAATTTATTGGTATTTACATATCCATTTCATGATATTTATCTCATGTGGTTTATGAATCAAAAGATTCCAAATCAGTTAGATAGTTTTGTCTCAATTTGTTTTCGTTGAGACATAGATTCTTTTTAAGAAACAATATTATTTTTTAAATTATTATTTTACATGACATATCTTGAATATATTTATTTTAATTATATTTTCATATTAACTTTTATTTCATTTTCTTACATGGAGAGTATGATTCAATGTTACAATGTGGTAAAAGTTTGTTGAAACAATCCCATTGTTTAAAGATTTTATTTATGATACTGATTTAATTGATGAAATATTACGATCCTCCTTTCAAGAACATTCCTTATTATTATTTTCCTATATTTATTCAATATATAATATTGTATTAGTTCTATTTTTCCCCTCTTTTTTATTTAAGATAAATATAATAATGTATATATGAATGTTCGACTTTAGCTCTTTCATCGGTCAGAAATGTGTGTTCATTTATAACCACATTTTCTTAAAGGATTCCAAAAATATTAAACAATTCTCCTAAAATATTTAAAATATTTGTTTACCAATTTTTTACCATTTAAAAATTTATTTTAAAAAATGAATCAAATTGTCATTTTCTGGATGAGGCACTTTTCAAAACATTGTAAGGTGCCAAAGGAATATTTGGTGTGTATGGATTTACACATCTTCATGACCCTCATTACATTGAAGATTTATTTTTATGATTATAAAGATATATTTTTAATGAAAGTGATTTCCTAATATTCTGTAAATTCATTGTTTTAAATAAGTTTTAAAGAAAAAGTTTTCCAAAATTTATTCATTCTTATTTTATAAATTTTCACTGAAGAAAATTACCAAAATATGTTCAATATTTTCTTTATCTATAATCATGTTTGTTTTAAAAAAATATTTTCAAAGGTTTTTATGTTTTAAAGAACCATTTTCAAAGAATAAAGGATATTTTCCTCAAAACCTATTTTTAAAATTTGTTTCAAAAATTTTTTTATCCTAATATTGCATCCTTTGATGTTATTCATGCCTTTATTGGAAGTAAATTAATGGTTCCATTCATATTCATTCTCTAAAGGGTTTATGATTTAAATGAATTATTTTTATGAAATTCATTACTCTTCTTTAGGTTTTATTCTTGTGAAACACACTTAATTACATAGGTTAGTCTTTGATAAAATGATATGAAACCTGATCTTTTCTACAAGTTATGTATTATTACATGTTTATAAAACTAATTTAATTTCATCGGATTTTGATTGAATCTTTAAGAAAATGTTCTCTTTTTATGGGAGATAATATGATGAACATTTTATTATATTTTTCTTCATTTATTAATGATTTTATTATGATATAGGTGGGACCTTTATATATCTAAAATGCATTGGGTAAATTTTTAAATCCCATAAGATAATGAGGTGAATAAATTTTAAGGGATTGATCCACTATGGGTAGATGGGGAAATTTATTCCCTTATAAAGAATGGATTGTGACGGGGGATGGTGGTTTGTCCCACCCAGTATGTGTAGTCATCATAATGTTGGAAAATGGGGAAACAAGATCTATGATGTGAATATGGGGAATCCAAATCCAATATAGGGAAATGAATGTGACTATTAAGGGTGTTGTGTCATACACTTTATGTACAGTTCCCCTATAGTGACATGATATGTTCTAGAAATGAGTCTTGAATTATAGGGAAACATATCACATGTATATGTATATAACAATTCCATTTCATATTCCTATGATATACTTTCTTGGATTATGTTCATTATTTCATTAAAATTAATGTCTTATTAACTGAAATGATTTAAGCCATTATTAATGTTTAAGATATTTGATATATATAGGTTATCATCATCTAATGTTATGATCATGTTCTCATAACCCTATGATCATTTTTATTCTTACATGTCACCCGTTTTACCCATACTTTCCATATGAGATCCCCCATTTTTCATGATTCCTTCTACATGTTATAATGATATGTGTTAAGATTGATATGTCTAAGAAGGGTTCTTATTGATACCCTTCATTTCTTATATTAATTTTACATCATTTTAATGATAATAACATAAAAAAAATTACACATGGTGCATCCGAAGGGTTAGTTTTTTGGGAAAACATGGAACATTCCAAGCATTTACGACACAAATAATTTATTTAATTCATTCTTCTCTAGTTTCATAATGGATCTTTACTTATCCTTAGTAAAAGAATTCACATGAGGATATACATCAAAATTGGTGAGCTAAAATCTGAGTAAGAGGATAGATTAGAAAATGAAACAATGTAACATGGTATGAGAAAAATCATAACATCATCATAATAATCATAAGAAGAAGAATTAGATAAAACCATGGATTATGGAAATGAAAAAAAATGAAACATCATGTCTTTGTGGTCATCTACCACACATAGTTTTCAACAAAGTTAGCATTATTTCCACACAAAATTCACATTACTTGTGAGTTTCTTCACATTAACCATCTCATTGGTGTGCTATATAAGTTTGGGCACACCCGTCACATCATAACATTTTCATTGCACTTTATAATTCTGGTTGCACCCGTCACATCATAATGTTTACATTATCATACATTTGACAAGGAACATATTTCAATAATGAACATAAAACAAACCATGGAAGGGAATGGATATCAATTCAAAAAGAAAACATTCATAAACATTGGGTTCTTAAATGAAAGAGTTAATAACATACTTGTTACAAGAACCATCAACCTTGAGTGGGAAGTAAATGGTGTTTTTTTAGGGAAGATTTATTTTTAAAATCATAGAGTTTGACATAAAAATGGGGGAAAATTTTATATTTATAAAATATAAGATAATTATGAATAAATGGTTATTAAGGAATAACCATAATAAAAATGGAATGAATGATGGAAATCCCAAATAAAGAATGTTGTTTTGGAGAATTCCCCTAACAATGATTCCAAATTATTTCATCATTTATATTACATGTATAATCATATTATATTGATTAATTAACACATAAAGAACATTTTATACATTTAAATTATTCATTATATTTTGTTATGTTTTTTATGGGGCTTTGGATGAGTCATAGAGTGTAAAATCATTATTTAGGAGTGTTCTTTTTCCATGTTTTCATGAATGTTTCACTTGTACACATCAATGTATGTTTGTGTAGAACATGGTTAAAAATAGAATATTTCGATTACATGTTATTAATGATCTTACAGGAGTTTAATTGATCTTAAAATTAACTTGGTAATATACCATGAGGATGTATCAACAGATAAATGTTAACCATTATTGTAGTAGGTTAATTTTGGCGGTTTTTTTATCACAACGAACTTGTTTTGGTTCATCATTTAGTATTATGTATAAAGGTTTTTAAAAAAACTAAAAAGGGGTTGAAAAATATATGAAAATATATTTAAAACATTTAATGTATTTTTTAATTTCATTAGAGGAATTTATTGAAAATGAAATTTCATCTCCATTGATGTCGATAAATTGACACTTCACAAGCAACGATTTCATTTTTATGATAAATAAGAGACAAGGAGGATTTAAATGAATAATGTCAAATTATAATGATATCATACTAGTATATCAGTCATATATGAGTTATAATGACATTTTTATAAGATAATATGAGAATAAGATAAGAAAAGAAATGAATGTTGACATGAATTTGAATGAATAGAGAGAGTGAAATTACCTCTTGAATTCTTCTCTCAAGATCCAACTCATGCCACCTTGGATTCAAAATTGGATGAGAAAATTAACTCCTAGACGAGTGGGAGGAGCTATGGAAGGGTTTTGATAAGAATTTGGACAACTATTTAATCTTGAGAGATGTGATGAAATGTGGTTTTGAGCGTGGTATTTAAAGTGGAGGGAAGTGGTGTTTTCCCAATATTTAATTTATTAGTTTATTTATTTACGTCAAGAAAAGAAATAATGATGATTCCCTGACAAAATATAGTAAATAGGGCATGCGTGTTTGAAATAATGACCATTTTGAACAGCTATGACTCGAGCATGATGTAGAAATTCATTTATTTAACATATTTTGTAAATTAGTGAATTTCACTATTCACCAAAAAATAAAGTATTTTAGAAAAATATAAATAATTTAACCTAACAATTTTTTGATGTTTAGAATTAAAAAATGAAATCCATTTTATGAAAATAATTTTCTAAATATGAGTAATTTAATTTTTATTTAAAATCACAATTTACAAGAAAAATACAAATTTTAAAATTAAAACTACTTTCTTAACCCTTTGAAAATTTAATTAATGTCTCATAAAATTATCATATAATCATAAGACATCAAAATAATTTTTTATGAATAAATTTTATGAAAATAAATTAGCTTTTAAATTATTAAATTAATCATTAAATATTAATGACTTACAAAAATAATAACCCTGTTATATGATATTATCAATTATTTGATCGATAAATTTTATTTATACTATCATTGGTAAGGTTATAATTCACATGTATGATTTACTATTCCTAAGGATCATATAACTATTCATAAGTCTAAAATTACAATTCATATGTTTATATTGATAGTTACCAATATTTTTGATTATCCTATCGAACTCCAAACATATTACTGATCAAAATCATGGGTGTTAGATTTTGGAGATTCAAATCACAGATGAATAAAAAATACTTTTAAAGGTCACATAGAATTTTTTAGTTCATTTAAGAATGATGTATAATTGTGTTTCATAATATAATTTAATGTGATTATACTTAAATAATGGAATATCCATTCATAAAACATTGGGTCATTACATTATTACCCCTATTGAAATTTCACCGATGAAGTTTCATATTACATAAACTGGTGAGGGCACTTCACCTTCATCGCATCCTATAGTTCCCATGATTCGTCTTCATACTTATAGTTACTTGAAAACACTTTTACTGGGAGGGTTGTATTATTGTGTATAACCTTATCTCTTCAGTCCAGAATCCTTACTGGCTGCTCCTCATAAAAGAGATCATCTTCCAGCTATACAACCTCTGATTTTAGTATATGTGAGGGATCTATTATGTACTTTCTTAGGAGTGATATGTGAAAAAATCATGGGTATGAGCCATATTTGGTGGAAGTGAAAGCTGATTGGCCATGGATCCTATGCGGTCAAGGATATCAAAGGGGTCAATTTACCATGCGTTTAACATCCTTTAAATTTCAAACCGCATGTCTCTCTTCCATGGTGATATTAAAAGGAAGAGTTTATCTCTAACATCGAACTCCATGTCCATTAGATGGTTTTCAACGTAGATCTTTTTATGAAACTGAGTAGATTTGATAGGTTTTTAGATTACAGAAACCATATCTATCATTAATTGCACACAATGTGTTCCATGTATCATTATTTTTCTAACTTCATCCCAATTGTTTGGAGTTCTACATCACATTTAATTTCATGCTTCATATAGATCCATATAAATACTCAAGTGGAATCTATTATTGTATGAGAACTCCGCCAATAGGATATGATAATCCCATCCACCTTTTAATTCTAAAATAAGGGTCTTAGAATATATTCATGTTTCTAAATAGTCTTTTCGGGTTGGACATCCGTTTGGAGGTGATAACTCATGCTGAAATTTAAGTCATTAATCAAGGAATGTTGGGCACCCATCCAAAATTTATATGTGAACCATGGACCACAATGAGGGGTAATCTAGATTGGAACCCCATGCTGTCTCACCACTTCCTTCACTTATATCGAAGGAAGATTTTCAAACAAAAAATCTTCCTGAATAGAGATATAGTAGGAAGTCTAGGTGAGTTGGTCCACCACAAACTATAATTCATTATTTACATTGTATGTCTTCAGGAGACCCATGACACTATATATAGTGATATTCTACAATTTACACATGGTTATAAGAAATTGTATTTCATCTCTTTGAACTTTTTTCACTCTATATTAACTTGTTGACATATCATGCACATTGAGATATATTCGGCAATCTCTTTCTTCATGTTGTCCCACCAGAAGTGTTATTAGAGATCACGGTACATCTTGGTTCTACCATAACGGATAGAGAAAGGTGAGGTATGTGAATTATCAAATATATCCTTTTTATCCTAAGTGATTAAGACACACAAATCATTTTTCTAAATTGAATGAAACCATCATCATCAATATGGAACTCCAACAGCTTCTCTTCCCTTACATTGTTCACCTTCTTTTTCAACTCCAAATCATCCCATGGTCAATCCTTAAACTTATCTTGTATAGATGGGTTGGAAATAATTTGGTCAAGGTAGAATTTATTCCCTACAAATATTATTTCCAAAACAGCTCATTGAATATCCATAAAGATATGTCTTTCTCAATTCAAAACACAGATAGAGTATCCTTTTCTTTTCTTTAAGATCATTAACTACACTATTTTCCTTTCTAAGTAGATATTGAATAGAGAAATCGTAGGATTTGATTAGCTCTAACCATATCTATTGATTTGTGTTGATCTATTTTTGTATGAATATATACTTTAGGATTTTTTGATCGGTATATATGTCACACTTCTCACCATAGATGTAGTGCCTCCATATTTTCAAGGAAAAAAACACAACTTCTAGCTCCAGATTATGGATCAAATAGTTCTGCTCATGGATCTCCAACTATCATGAGGTATAGGATATAAAATTATAATTTTTATTGAGTACACAACCCAATAATTTCTTCGAATCATATTTGTATATCATAAAACATTCTATACTTTTCAGTAATGTGAGTACATGTGCACTGATCATCCTTCTATCTAGCTCCCTAAATCATTCCTCACATTCTTCTATCCGGAAATAATTTACCCCTTTACTTGGTAACATAGTTTTTGGGCTTGATAATCATGATAAATTTCTCACAAAACGTTTGTAGTAACTATATAATCCAAGTAAAATATGGATTTATATGACATCATAAGACCTATGACATTCCTCAATTGCATTTTTTTAAGGGTCCATAGAAATTCCCTCACTTGTGATCACATTTACCTTGAACATGACTTGATTTATCCAAAAGACACACAATATAAACATGGTGTAAAACTTCTACTTTCTCAATGTCTCCAACACAAGTCTTATATTTCTTTATGTTCCTCCTTGATCATGGATTAGATGTGAATATCATTGATAAAAAGTATGAAATATTTGTTCAGGTATTGTCTAAAGACTCTATTGAACAAATACATGATGATTGAAGGGGAATTAGTAAGTCTGAATGGTATCATAGAAACTCATAATGCGTATACCTTGTACAGAAGGAATTATTCTAAATATATTCATTCTTTACCTTTAGCTGATGATATATAGAACAGAGATCCACCTTTGATAAGTATGGATCTCCTCATTGCTGATCAAACAAGTTTTCAATACTTAGGTAAGGATATTTGTTCTTTATGGTGATCTTTGTGAGTTCCCTATAATTGAAACACAGTTTCATTGATCCATCCATCTTCTTTACAAAGATCACAAGAGCACCCCAAGGGGGTGCACAATGTAATATGACCCCTTTTTGAGACATTCTCTTGTAGTTGCTCCTCTAAATCCTTAGTTTCGATATGATCCATCTTATAGGGACACATTGAAAAAGAATTAGCTCATAGTAGGAGTATTATTGAGGACTCTTTCTCACAATCCAGTGTAAGTCTAAGTATCTCTTTGGGACGCACATAATAGTATTTTCTCACGATGGGAATTTCCACTTGGTTGAAACATTTATTTGACTCAACCAGTTGGGAGAGGTATGCTTCTTCACAAGGAACCAACACCCACATCATTAAAGGGGTTTCTAAAGAAGATTCATGACTGTCCATTCATTTAAGGAGGATCATGGGATGGTTCATAATATGAAAATCTATTTCCCTTTCTTGAATGTTTAAATGTGCTCTATATAATGAGAGCCAATGCATAACCAGTACAACATCAAATTCCACCAAGGAAAATTTCATGAGATTCACTAAAATAATCTTCCCACATACTCCAGTAGGTGAAGATTCCAACACTTTTCTTGCAATTATTTCACCACTTGGTGTTTTTAAACATATATGTACTTCATGGTTTCACAACTATGATTCAATAGTTCTATAAATCATCCATGATATAAGGGAATGAATAGAACCAGAATCAAATAAAACATTTTCAATTCATGACTGGATAGTAATTGTACAATGTACAACATCATTTTCTTGCTCAACTACCATTGAAGTGATGTAATAATCCTTTCCTTTCACCATTGGAATTAATGGATGATGATGTTTATTTCCCTCAAGGGCTAGAGGGTTAGTGTGGTGGATTTCATAGTTCCCTTAGTCCCTACAGTTTTTTATTGGATTGTGGGTGGTTCTCTCCATTCCTCCACCCCATTATCCTCACTTATAATTTGTTATCATCACTCTTGAGCTTGGTCTCCTTCTTTCCCAAGACTAATGCATTTACCTCCCTTTGAGGAAAATCTGATGATTCTTCTTCCAACATTTTTGACATGTGGGTCGTTTAGTTTTCTTTCTACATTTGTCATTCGATCCTCTGACATAAAATACCATCTTTCATTTATTATCACCATAGCCATTAGACCATTCTCCAAAATCCATATCCACATTGAGATCACTTCGAACGACATCTTTTAAACTTCCAAAGTCTCAAATTTCATGATCTTTTAGAAGGTGTGGTTTTAATCTACTAAAGATTCCATTAATTTTGCTATCATTTCTGAAAACAAATCTTGAATCATATGTTGAAAGCCTTATGAACTTCTCTTTCTAGATCTGGACAGATTCTACATACTTTTTCTTTATCTCTATAAATTATATCTGCATATTCGTACAAATAGTTTGTGGGAGATACTTGTTACGAAACATTATTTAAAGACTTTACTCTCCATCTATTCAATTTCATCTCTCATATTCTTGTTCTTGATTAAAGCCCGCCATTAGTTGGTTTCTCCATTAAATTGATAGACGACCATAGACACCTTATCTGTCATAGGATAGTGAAAACTTGAAATGATATTCACCATCGATTTGTCCCACTATTCTGCAACTAATGAATTGAATTATCCACTAAATGTTGGAGGTTGTCAATGCATAAAACACTAGATAGATAGTGGCTCCCTCTAAGGTGAAGGAGGAATTTCCACATTATTCAGGATATTTTTCATAACCTAACACAACTTGGTAAGCATATCCATGACATTTTAAACTCCACCTGCTAAATAATTAGGGATTTCATTCAGGAAATCACTATATTTCCCCCCACATGAGTTGATGGCCCGATTTTCCTTGGTTTCCAACATTTTTTAAAATTAAAAATGTTAGAATAAATCTTAATTAAACAAGTCATTAATAAATTTGTTATTAATTTATGAAATTAACACTAAATGAATATCTTATGGCATCCCTATGTTTATAAAATCTTCTTGTGTTGTTAAATATAATTAGTCTCATACTATGGGTTTCACTAGTATTCTCTAATTCAAATTCCCAAATTAAATAAACTGTGCCTATGATACAATCTATAGGGAACATAATTTTCTTACATTACATTGAAATGAATTTAATGAAAAAACATAAATAAATTACACATCTAGGATACAAAGGTTTACTGTCTTGTTCAAACTAGGACTATAAATAACATTTACAACACAAAACATTTATTTAATACCTTCTTCTATAGATTATTATTGGCTCTTGACTTCTCTATAGTATAAGTAGTAACCTGAGGATATACATCTAAAGGGGTGAGCTAAAATCATAGTAATAGGATAGATAAGACAATGAAACAATGTAACATGGGGTGATAATAATAATAACATGGTCATCATAATCATGGGATGAAACATTAGATAATAGTATAAAATGTGTCAATGTGTAAAAATGAAACATCATGTCCTAGTGGTCATCTACCAAACATAGAAGTGACCAAATATCAAATCATGCTCATGATTATTTCACTTTACTCGTGAGTTTCATTACATTACCCACATAATTGGAGCACTATATAATTTTGAGTTCAGCTGTCACATCATAACATTTTCATTGTGATGTGTAATTCTAGGCGTACCTGTCACATAAAAAAATTTACATTATCTTGCATTGAACATAGAACACATATCAATCCTGAACATAAAACACCCATGGAAATTAATGGGCTTAACTTCACAAATAATAAATTCATAAATATTGGGTTTCAATTGAATGAGGTAATAACAAACTTAATATATGCATCATCAACCTTGAGTGGGAAGAAAGCGGGGTGTTTTTGAGAGGAGTCCTTTTGAAAAAAAATATTGGTTGAAATAAACTCCAATAGAAAACATGTATATCCATAAAAATTAATATAATTCCAATGAAATTATTTTTAAGGATATCCTTTCTGAAAATGGAGTGAATGATGGAAAATTTAATGAATGAATGTGCGGTTTGAGAATACCCCCTCCCTTGTGTTTGAATGATTTATTCATAGTAATGTCATATATAATCACTTTAGATTCATTAATTAACACATAAAAAACCTTTTATACATGTAATTGATTCACTCTGGTTTTATTATGTTCCTTTATAGGCTATATTATGAGTTATAGAGTCTAAATACATTGTCTGGATGTGTAATTTTTGATAATTTTCATGAATGTTTCACTTGTACACATTAATCGAAGTTCATGTAGAACATTGATAAACACAAAAAACTTTATATTACATGTTATTAATTATCTTCCTGGAGTTTAAATAATCATATAATGAAGTTTTTTTATATACAATTAGGATGAATCATTAGTTAAAAATTAATAATTATTGTTTTAGGTTATTTTTAGTGTTTTTTAGATCGTAATAAACAAGTTTTTTATCATTTAGTATTATGTATATAATATTTTTACAAAATATAAATTGTAATAAACCCTAAATATTACAATATTTTTCTACTATTTAATGGTTTTATTGATATCCCTGAAGGAATTTATAGAAAATGAATGTTCATCACATATGATGTTTGTAAATTGACACTTCACGGGGGAAGATTTCATTTTTAAGATAAATGATAGATTGGGATGAGTTAAATGAATAATGTTAAATTAACATGATATAATACCATTATATCAATAATATAGGATTTATCATTACATTTGGATAATATAAGTTGAATAAAAGGTAATAAAATAAATGAAATTTGAAAGGAATTTGAAAGAAAACAGAGAGATCAATTACCTCGTGAATTATTCTCTTGAGATCCTCCACAAGGAACATAGGATTGTTCCACAGATTATTTCAAGAGCCCCCATACGTGGTGGAGGAGATAGAGAAGTGGTTTGGGTAGATTTTGGACAAGTAATTAATCCTGAGAGGTCTATGGAAATGGGGTTGCGAGGGTGGTATTTATATTAGAAGAAACGAGTGTTTTCTTTATATTTAATTCATTAGTTTTTAAATTTATCTCAAGATAATAAATATTGATTATTACATTACAAAATATAGTAAATAGGGCTTTTTTAGTTCGATCCAATGGCCATTTACATCATCCACGACTCAAGAATGATGGATAAATTCATTTATTTAGCATATTTTGTAAATTACCAATGTTAACTATTCAAAAAATAATAATATATTTCAGGAAAATATAAAAAAATCTGATTAACTAATTTTCAACATGTATAATTTAAAAATGGACCCCATTTTATTAAAATAATTTTTCAAATATGAGTAATTTAATTTTTAATTAAAATCAAAATTTAATTGGAAAATAAAAATTTTAAAAATAAAACATCTTTTGTAACACTTGTTAAAATTAGTTATGGTCTCATAAAATTATTAAATCATCAAAAGAAATAAATTTAATTGTTTATGAATAACTTTTATGCAACTACATATTCATTAAAATTAATAAATTAATAATTAAAAATTCATTACTTACAAATATACCAACACTATTATATCATATTGTCAGTTATATGATGTATATATTTTTCTTACACTATCATTGGAATGGTTCTCATTCACATATATAATTTACTATGCATAAGGGTAAAATTACTATCCAAAAGGTTAAAATTAATATTCACATGGGTATGTTACAATTCACTAAAATATATGATTATTCTATTGGACTCCAATCATATTATTGATCATAACTGTGTTTGTCTAATTTTTGAAATTCAAATCATGGAAGAGGAGAAATTTTTTGAAAGGTCACATTGAATTTAGTAATTCATTCAATATGATGTGGAATTGTGTTTCTTGATGTGATATTACATGATAATATTATAATGAGATAATTTCAATTGAATAAACATTGTGTCATTACAGTACTAGTCACGAATAACCTATTGGGAGATAATATAGCTCACTTATATACCAGTTTTTATGCTTCCATGTTTCCAAAGGTGCTAAACTAATACAGTATTTTAACATCTATTTATATAATGGTTTAATTGTTAGAAAATATTCAAGTAATGACAATGTTTGTAAATTGAGGGTCAATATAGATATTATTGAGTACCCCGTATCACCCACAAACCGATGATCTGTATGATCATATGATATATGTGTTATATGACATGCTCTCTATATGAATCCCATATTTTTGGGGTTTTCGGGATGAAATAACTACCAATCCCCATTTATGATTATAATTATAACATCCAAGTTACTATAATGTTTTATTGTTATAAGATGTTATAGGGTAGGTCATGTTGTTCACCCCAACATTTGTTAGAGGTAGGATAGATAGTGCAACTACGAGCACATATCATTCTGTTGAATTTAGAGAAGTTATACCTTATTAGTAAGTGTTTGGGTACAATTTAGTCATTCAAGAAGGATTATGCTGATAAATTCCATTTCCCACAATATTTATATGTGAGGCATATTATCGTATTATACATTGCAATGATAATGGGGAATAGAATGTTTCCAAGATAGTGTAATATTTTTAAAAATTCTGCAAGTCCTTTTGATATATTGGATAGAGATGGACCACTAGCCTATCAGTTGAGGTCACCTCATAGGTACTAATCCGTTCAGGATGTCTTCCATGTACAGAAGTTATATCCTTATCAATCAAAAGTGTCTCATATTCTAAAACCTTGTGAAGTGGAATAATATGTAGACGTATCCAGAAAGGAGAATCCTCTATGTATCACTGATCAGATTATGAGAAGTAACTAAGGTTGGTCAATTCATATAGTATGTGTGTTATAGATGCACAAATTTTTACAAGATGAGACCTATGAGTTAGAGGTAAATATATGTGCTTATTGGTTAATTTTATTCTAAAAAAATGCATTACCACCTACGAAAGTGACAAATGGGGATCAGTTGTTTTCATGAGGAAAGATTATAACTACTCTTTTCCCATATTATGTAAAGATCCTTTAATTATTAGTTAAAACCATTATTAATATTACATTAATGTTCTTATGAGTTTGGGAATGGGTTTCGGTGCACTAAGCGCACATTCGGAGCCCTAATTTTTGGTGGAATTGGAAAATGAATATGGCTGGAACATGGTTAAGAGTAACCATGTCGCTTAATTGTATATCTCTAGAAGAGGTAGACCATGAATGGAAAATTGTCAGACACAGGGCACATTACTATTCATATAGCTACAGCGAAACTATAGAGGGAACACACAAAATCTATACAAGGATTGGTAAACTATGCACTTAGCCTCATAGATAGTTCTACATTGGTATATACCCCAAATGGTTAGAAAATGGTTTAGTGATACTATGTTTCTTAACAGTGTGAGGCGCATATCCCCATGGGTAGTACTATCACATGGTTAGTGCACAGTTCAACCAATCATGTATCCAAACCATACAACCATTAAAATTTTGATTAAATTACCATTTTACCTTATTTAGAAATATTATTTCCCTATTTCCATATCACTTCTCATGCACTACAAGGGAGAAATTCTTGGAGCTCCTCATTCAACCTTCACCTATGAAATGAATCACACCCTTCAAATAAACTATGATTGGACCATCAATGGTCATATTGGGATTATATCAGTAATATCTCTAATATTCTAAGATCAATCATTAATTTTTCTCCTTGTATGGAATGCTAAATCAATGCGATCACATTTCTAAAATATATAAGATATTCATCTATATCTACTATTTATCCTAATATAGACTAAATCAAAATCTAATATCATTTGGGGAGTATACAAATATTATATGGTAGGTGGTATAATCATTTTCCATTTATTCCTTGTTGATTTATAGCATTTTCTATAGTGTATCATACCAAACCTTCCTAGAATTTATCCAAAAATTAACAATCCATTAAATTTCAGGTGTTAAAAACAATTTAGACATGATATCACACCCATATGAATATTTTTAGGTTTTCAATGTCAACCCAAACAACCAATGAGGTGGTATCATTTTATTAATCATGTTTACACAACCTATGGGGTGAGTTAATCTCTCTATTTTTTAATGTGATCCATATATAAGTTAAATGAATTATTTAATAATGGGGAACTTTTATAGAACCTTGAAATTTATAAATAAAAGGGTTAATTAAAATGAATAAATTTGATTTCTAGAATGAAATAGACAATACATTGGATTAGGATTATTTATGTCATGTTTTACTGAAGTGGCATAGATGCTGAAAATTCCTTCCCCCTTATCACTTGTATATGAAATAGATAATGAAGTAAATATGATAAATTATATGGATAAATGATAAAAAAATCTAGCATGCCCCCTTGAATAATTATATTTATTACATTGATAATGGATGATAAGATATGGCACCAATTACCTACAAACATATTTTATATTGGATGTCTAGGACTATAAACTTGGATCTAGCTTGTCAGACCACCTCGAACATGCTTCATGGTCTCTAAAAAATTATTTACTGAGTTTTAAATGGATGAGCTATGTGCAATGATAGAAAAAACCTTCAGAAATAGGCCCTAGGTCCTATCCCATGTAGTTCTATATTAATAAATATATTATATGGATGAGCTCTATAGAATAGAACATGAATCCTTGTTCATAAGTCAAAGTTATTGGACCATATATGAAATTAACATAATTATTTATCATATTTGGCACACGCACAACATTTTACATATCAACAAAGGTCATAGATAATTATTTTCTCTCTTATATAGTTTTTTTATCATTTATAGACTACTTTTTTATAGAAAGTTAATATAGATTGAAATAAATTATTTTCCATTTACATGTTTATTAACATTTTACATTCACAATAGTTTAGTTTGTATACATAAACTAGATTTTATATAGATACAATTAGTGTTGTATTACTGAGTGTATCTTACTCCCTATTTGGGTTTCTGATTAGTACTTGGAAGGGCTTCATGATTGTATGTACATACAAAGGGATGTTTCCCATTCTAGAAACATTCATTGTTATACTTGAATATAGTGTAAGAGAAGAGGGCCCAAATTATGCTAAAAATTATATTGGAGATAGATTTTGGACTTTTTGAATTCTATATGGCATGTTTCATATTCCTTTTTCTGTATTACTATGTTCTTTCCCATTTAGTATATCAACATGACATTGACATCATCATTTTGTATATGATATTGGATATGGTTTGTATCGGTCTATTTATCTTATCACAATGTTTACTTATTAAACTACTGGTTATTTATTTATTTAGATTATGATATTTTTTTATATTGTGGTTTTGATTTGTAACACTTTGATTATGATGGTATAGTGTCCACACCAAACTGTTATAAACCTCACTACTAGTCGGAAGCCACTGATGTTTACGGTGGTGATATTAAGAACATGGGACCCACTGGTTAATCTACTATTATTTGGTGAGTTGGGATGGGATGTTACATGTTTTATTATATAGTAATCCAATAATTTAATATAATATAAATTAATGCTAAATAACTTTTTTAAGATTATATGAAAAAAACCCTTACATATTTGGTAGCATTTGAATCATAAATCCCATGAATGATGTAAATGAATTGAAATATTAAATATAATGAAGGATTAAAAATTAATGAAATAGTATTGTAAGGGGTAGTATATAAACCATTTAAATGAAAGTATTTGAATAAAATAACATGTGTCTCAAATATGGTTGTCTTGAGATAAAACCATTTCCAAGGGTCTAGACATTGTCATTTAAATATTTTATCTCATCTATAATAAACTTATATCAAATATTTTTTCACATTAAACTAATCTAGGTATAATCCATTATACATAATCCATTTACTTATTTTATTTTAATGACATATTTAATTACATATTTAGTTATTTACACATCAGGTGATTTGAAGATAGTTCATTCATAATTTGAAAATAGTATCTGTGTGTTGATTGTGGTTAAAGGAGACTATTCTTCAATCATATAAAAATAATAATATTTCTATTATTATCATATTGTAGAAATAAAATATTTTAATAATCCTACCATTAAATATTTTTATTAAAAAATTAAATATGTTACAATCATGGAGATGGTAGTTTATATCTATGCATGATTAACGTTTCCATTTTTGAATGTTCATTGTTGAAAAGAGGTAACTGTTATTATATATTTCATGAAATATAATTCCACCATAAATGTTTTCATTTTATTTAAATACACTTTCATATAATATCCATGTTTTTTGGTAACAGAAAATGCTTCACTTCACTTAGCGAGGAGCTAGTTCACTATACACATAAAGGGTGGTATCTTTTTTTATGGATGATAAGGTCATAAGGTATATGATATGTTAATTTTACCAAATGATTAATTTTCATGAATATAATTTATAGACATTAAATCTATCATCCTGAACAACCATGATATGTTATGATGGAAAACAGATTTCATTAATTTATGATGAAGTTGTCTACCATACACATGAATGATTATTTCATTTCCCATTCGATGGAAGATAATATTGAAAAATATTATTTCATAAACATAATAATATTTTTTTAAATAGGTTTTACAGGAGTAATTATATTATTAATTTTATTACATAATTTTTGTTGACGAAATAAGAATTAAATAGAAGGAGATTAGTGTATAGGATTACCACCTCTTAGAGGAACCTCCTTTGGATCTCTTATTATGGACCCTATGGTTATTATTTTTTGGGAGACCAGGAGATTTTGAATGAGGTTAAAAATGTAGGGGAGACATTTTTTTGGATTATTTTTTTAAAAATGGATTGATTGGTGTCATCAAGTGATGGGATTTGGTTCCCTTTTATAATTAAGGAGGGGTTCCATTTTTTGTAAAAACCCAAAACTATTCAATAAAAGAAAGTATCAGTAAATCCATGTGCATAAAAAAATAAAAATAATAGATTTGAGGGGTGATATTTTCTATTAATACCTCTTTAATTCATAAAAAAACTATTATAAACATATTATTCTCTTTACATATAAGGATAATCACTTTTAAAACATTTTTTTTACCACGACTACTAATTTTTTTCCATTTTTACTATTCATTAAGACAAAAAATAAGTGGAAATTAATACATAATATCAATTAATATGAATAAAAATATGAAATAAAATTGTTAAAACTCAAATCAATTATTTTAGAGATTTAAATCTAAAAATAAACCCACAAAAGATGGGAGAAGATGGTTTTTTCGGAAATGCATTTTACATTTAATAGATAATATTTTATTTTATCTATAACTAGTAATGATAATTAAATAAATTATATAAATATTTACCATCATAAAATAATTAATTTCACATAAATATTTCCACATTACAAGTTATTATAGTTAAATAAAATTGATAAACAGTAGGTTGTTTAAATCGGTTTTTAGAAAAAATGGATTCGAATCCTAAAAATAAACATATTAAGAAATAAAATACAAATTTATTTAAATTTTCTTAATTTTAATATATATTAACTAATTTATACTTATCTTAGTTTTAAATTGAATTAAAATAATAATTTTACATTAAATTACATAATTAATTTATAATAAGTTTTAGTTTTAAGAAAATTAGTATTTTCACTATTCACTAAAATATCAATAATTTCTAAAACATAATAATTTCATGCTAAGTCAATTATTATTTTATTATTTCATAAATTATTTAATTATTATTAAATAAAGTTTCTAAATTTTGAAAAAATAAATTATAATATTTTATAATAAATGCAAATTAAAATGATTTGGGGAGAAAATGTATTTTTGACGCATAAAATTAATTTACTAGAATTTGAGTAATTATTAGTATAAATTAATAAATTCATTTATATTATCTAAAAATAGAATACATATTTTAAAAAAAAATTGATTCATACCACCACTTTTAAGAGGAAGGTTATAATGTTCACATTTAAAAAAATTAATAACATGTCATGGTTTGTTTAATAACTGTGTTTTGTATAACATACAATAGTGAATATAGTTTTGTTTTAAAATATCCTAGTTTTACCTTATACACCATTAAAAAAATTTGATCCCATAAATTCTATCATGTGTTTAGTTTTACATTTGAAAATTCATTTGTGGAAAAACAACATTGTAAAAATGGTTAATAAAACATCCTCTTAAAATAGGTAAATGAAAATAATAATGTCATTTGGAAGAACACACAATCAGGATTCCATGTGAGGGAAAATTGGTGGGAAGTAATGATATAGACATGGAAGAAAATTATTAATAATTATAAAGAGTGACATAGAAAATTAGTCAGAAGAAATTGAATGATTAAGGAGCAATTAATCACTAAAAAATCATAAATATTTGATTAGTTAAAAGCCAATTCATTAAACATATATGATATTAATAATATGACATTTTTGTCTCATCATAATTTCCTTGAATTATGGTATTCATTACTATTAATGTAGATAACAAAAAATATATTATTACTTTACATATTTTTATTTTATAAACACAATTTCATCTTTCAGTTTTTCTTTTATCACTTTCCACTTCACCTCTTATTATACAGAATGTATATCCAAAATGATTTAGTATTCTGAAACAACTAAAAATTAATTTTCATGGATCATAAGATCCATATAATAGAAATTGTATACTCTATTAATCTTTTTTAAATCAAAAAAATATCACAATGTAAGATAACAACCAAAATTAATATGAATACCTTAATATCTAAAATTAAACAATCAAAACAATCATTTATCATAGATCTTTATTCAAATAAATAACCCCATATCCCAAATAACTAGAATAACCTCAACAATTAATATGGTTTTAACCTCAAATTTTATCTCAAACTCTTCAACATATATTTCCAAAAACATAATAACGTTCATCCTAAATAATGATTATTGTTAATCATAAATGTCATATATATCTCAACCTAATAAAAATTTCCAAAAATACCATTTATAACTTAAAAATAATAAAAAATCAAAAAATTCATCCTTTAATATGTTACATAAAATAAAATTTGTTATTTAACCACCAAATCATTTATGTAAAAAAAATTAATACTAAGTTGTAGGTGACGTAGGACCATAGTATGCATTGTACCTTTATCAACCACTTGTTATGGGTTCAACTATCATGATATTTCTAGATGGTAATGGTTGTCACTAGACATTACATATTTCCTATTTATAAAACAATATTTTGACAAGTCATATAATATTTCCTAAAATATGATGAACATCCAAAAAAATATTAATCCTAAAATCATTTTTCAACCACTAGTGACTTTTATAATATATTGTTCACCCCAAAAGACCCAATAATCATAATTGAGTGTAATTACGACAATATAAAGTATATATTTAAGATAAAGATTTCCTAAATCATGAGATTTTCTATAAAATATCACATTATCATTAAATCACCTTACTAGTTCGTTAGAAACATTGAACATATTATTAAAAATCATTAAATAAATCCCACAAAAAACAATCTTCAAATTTTACATAATTCTTATAAAAATAATACCATTAAAAATGATATTGACAAATGTGATTTTTGAATTCCAAATTCTAATCACTTTAATCATTCTTCATTAATGATTTTCATAAAATATTCACAAAGGAATTAATCTTGGGATTATTAAGTTGACATGAATAATGATCAAGTAACCCACATCTATGACATTATTTATTTTTTAGTGCCTTAGTTTAAACATTATTTCATTATTTATTTTTAACCATACTCTTCATTTTTATTTTAAAAATTAATACTTTGTGGAATCCTTTCCCACACATCCAACATCTTCCAATTCCATTACAGAATTTTCAATGGTGCCTATTCCTATAATTTTGACATGTAAGAAAATTTATTTTCTTTTCATTATTATCATTAAAACTTTATAATCCATGAGATTACATCTTTCTATTCTTTTATGTGTTTGGGAATTTGATTTTCTTCCAGTTTTTAATAATAATTTGATATAGATCATTTAGAATGATCAAAATATGAGTAACTATCATTCTGAGTATGTTAATAAACTACGTAATAAAATCATTGTAGTTCCCATTATAGTCATCATTTTCATGCTTTCTTATATTACCTTAAACTAACAAAAATAATAAAAGAGACAAGGTAAAAAATTAATTAATATATAAAAAGGGAAAAATATTAACCTATATCGAATAACATATAAATCATAAGTATATCCTAACTTGAAGGTCCATAAATTTCAATATTGGTTATCAATGGTGAAATTTCCTATTTGTATTTATAACCTAAATTTTTTTCAGTTCTTTAATAATATTAAATAAATAGCTTGTGAATCTCTAGAAAATATCTCAAGGGAGTGTCAAAGCATGTGTGGAAAAAGGCCGATTTTCAATTTTTTAGCTGATGATTGAGTCCATATCAGTATTCCCTTGTCATGTATATTTCCTCTAGGTACAATAGTTATATATCAAAATCCAATTTCAGTATGGACACATGGATGTATTTTCTTAGAACCCACTCACTCTATACTTCACCTAAATTCAAGGATATTTCCTTATCCTAGAAGTATCTCTTAGGATCCCACTAAAGTACTATAGTAATAATATCCTAAAATAACAATACCATGGTATGATTCTAATTATAGTGACCCATGACATATACCCATATTATTACATGATTGTTTGAAAATAAACATATATTAATTACTACCAAATGGCCATGAGTCCGAGTTTCCTTAGATTACTACAATCACAATACATCAAGTTGAGAATAAAATAATTTTTTTTATTTTATTATCTCTAATGAAATACTAATTTATTTTGAGCTCATAAACTGTATGGGATAACCTAGGGAATACACAAACAAAGTGGGTGCGATAAAAATCTTCGTAAGAGAACAAGTAGGATAAGGATTCAAAAAATGTCCGTTAAATGTATAACATGATATCATAAAAGCGAATACTCAATAGTAATCACATGGGAGAATAATATATAAAAATGGTATCATAAGATCATGGAATCACATGAAATGCATCAACAACATGTAAAAAGAAAGAAACATGAGTCAAATAAAACTTCCTATATAATATCACATGGTAGAAAAAAGTATGATAAGGGATTAGGTTTACTCTCTAATCCCATGTATGACATCTAATGATATTAAAGGTTTACCAAATGAGTTAGAGAACTATCCAGGCCACACATCATAACATGTTAGTAATTATTTACTCCCTAACTGGAAATCAATAAAAAAGTATAAATATAAGAAATAAAAATGAAAAAATTGGTTTCATAATCTGGTCTCATATCATAATCAATGGAAATTTCATATTGACATCATTTGAGATAAGGAAACAACGCATGTATTACCCAATTAAATTAATATATATTAAAAGTTTTATATATGTTAGAGTCATATAAACCAAATTCAGAAGAAACCCATAACATTAAATGTTGTTATAGTAAATTAAATTTTCAATAAAATATTACATTGAATATATCTTTAGGAAATTACACATATCACTTTTAAATCCATTATCAAAATCTAATTTTTCAAAAAATATTATAGAAGAAAACATTTTTTAAAAAATTTCATGGATTATAATAAATTAATCTTCAAATAATTTACTGTAAATGATAGTGGGAAATTCCATATATGTCATAAAAGGTAAAAAAATATTTCACACTATTTTAAAATTATTAAACAATATTTCATTTGAAAGAAGTCTAAAATATTTATTTGAATGAATTTTTTAAAAAGTAAAACATGTGTAAAAATTTCATTATTAACTAATTTAGGGTATGTTAAAAAATGAAAAATATTTTTTGAAAACACAGATATGGATGAAAAATAATTTTTAACTAAAGAGATAAATAATTTCCTCTTTTATTAAAAATATAATTTCTCAATCTTTTTAAGTACTAATGAGATAAATGAAACTATTACAGGATTCATGAAATGATAATTTATAATAACATGAATTTTTTATTAGTTAATGATAATATAAATCCGTAAAAATCAAATTCATGAATAAACTGTCTAGATTAAAATAATAATGAAACATAAACCCCTATTACATTATTAAATATTCAATCATAACTCCCATGAATGAAGTAAATTAAAATTTAAAATTGATTATATTCAATGATTAATTATTCTTGATATAATATGTAGTGGGTAAGTACATACACATTTTAAAATAAATTATCTACATAAAGTAACATTTGTTTCAAAGAAGTGAGTTTTGCGATGAAACCCTTACCTTGAGTCTATGGTTTATCATATATGTATTTTATCTACTATACAATAAACATATGCCAATTAATTTTTTCATTAGTAAATACTGATATGTTTAATAATGTATTCTTATACCATGTACATCTTTTATTTTAGGGACATATTTATTTACTTTTTTTGTTTTGTCAACATCGATTGTTTTGAGGACGCTTGGTAAATTATTTCAATATGACATCAGTGTGTTGACCGTGGAAAAAGGGATCGTCATTACATCAGGAATAAAGTAAAAATAATGATACTATTATAATTTAATTATATTTATTAAACTTTTACAATGAACTATCTAATATTTTAATAAAAATTAACTATGCTAAAATAATGGAGACTATGGGCCATACACATACATGTGTAATGTTTCCATTTTTCAAAAATCATAATGGAACGAAGTAATGTTTTGATTTATCTTTAGAAAATATTAACTATATCATAATTATGATATTATTTCTTCATATAAACTTACATATACCATCCATGTGATGGGGAAATTAAAAATAAAGCACATCATTTTGTGAGGCAATAATATGTCGTACACATGAACAACAATATGCCTTTTTAGTGGATGGAAATGTACAAAGATATATTTTATGGTTATTTTAAAAAATTATTGGCATGTCATAAATATAATTTTTAGAAATTAAATCCATCATCCTGAAAAGTCATGAGTGGAAATTAAGAGAAACTATTTTCATCGATTCATGAATCTGTAGTCCACCTTACACATGAATGATTGTTTCATTAACCGTATCATGGAAAAGAATATTGATAAATATTATTAAATAATCATAATAAAATACCATTATATAAGAGTTAATGGTGTTATTATATTGTAATTTATATGATGTTATAGAAGGGGGTGAAGAAGAAATAAAAAATGAGTTTGGTTTTCGTTGTTACCTTCTCTTGGAGGAACCTCATTTAGATCTCATATTATGGACCATATCATTTTTCCATTGGGAATAATTTATGATAAAGAATGTGGATAAGGATTTTTGGGAAATATATTATCAGGTTTAGGTTGACATAAATGTCTTAATATTTTTAAATAAGGGTAGGGGTTCCCTTTTATAATTTAGGAGGAGTGATATTTTTTTAAATACCCAAAACTATTCAATAAAGGGAAGTGGATATCATGAAAAGTTCCTAAAAATGACAAATAATGTATTTTAGGTTCCTTAAGGTTCATCCAAACCACCAAAATTTAAAATAAATACTTTTTGAACATTTTATTCTTATTAATTCTTTGCATAGACATACTTACCAATTTAATTTTTTACCATAATAACATGTTTTGTTAATAGTTTTTACTACTAATTATAAAAAAATCCGTACTAAAAATTATTAATTTTAATGATTAAAAATATGAAATCCATTTTATAAAATTAAAAACAAAGAAGTGGAAGAATTCAATTTTAAAATAAACCCACAAAACACATCCAAATATGGTTTTTTTAATAAATTCTTTTTCAAGTAATATATTATCTTCAAATAACTCTATGACTGTTAATCATAAGGAAATTAAATAAAATTAAAATTTATTCAAGAGTAATATATAAATTTATTTTTAATTTAATCCTCATTTTTTGTTATATTTTGTTAATTATAATAGACAAACATTATTTGGTTTAGAATAATTTTTTAAAAAATGTATTTTGAGCCAAAAAATAAAATTATACTAAAATAGATTATAAATGATGATTTAAATGTAATTTATTTATCGAAATAATATATATATATATATATTTACATTTAAGTAATTTTAAAATAATAATTTTTCTCTTCAATTACATAATTTATTAAAATGATATGATAGTTTTACAAAAATCGGTATTTTCATTTTTTCACAGAAAAATCAATATTTATTAAAAAATGAAAAACCAATAACATTAAGAAAATTTTGATTTTATTATTTAAAATATTATGTTCATTTTAAAAAAATTATAAAATTTCAAAAAAAATAATTAAAATATTTTCTCAAAAAATCATTAAATATTGGTATTGAAGAAAACATATTTTTGAAGCATAAAATGAAATTAATGAAATTGAAGTGCTTTTTTTTAATTAATTAATAAATTTAGATTATAAATATATTTATACATATTTTATATAATATTTCTTTCTTATTTAAAACATAAATTATAAGGGCTATATTAAAACGAGCTGATTTAAATAGTAATTTTTTGATAATACATCATGGTTCGTTTAATCTCAATGTTATATGTTGTATAATCTATCAAAAATAGTATTTATTTTAAAATATTAAGGGTTTTAATATATAGTTCTCATATATGTTTTACTAAAAAATTCATAAAATCATAGGGATTCAAGTATCCTTCTTATTTTCTTCCATTCTTTGTTTTTGATTTGAATGGTAAAAAGGTTTTAAAAAATTCCTTCTAAACAAATTATCAAATCAAGATTTTTATTAAGGTATTTTCATCTGGGGAAGATTGTTTCAAAATTTTAACTAAAACCTAAAATATTATATTCTCATATAATTATTATTTTTTAACATGTATTCTACCAATTTATTTTTCCTTGGTAAAAAATTTATCTGATATGAAATTTTTCATTCAAACCCACCCCATCTCTTATTTTAGGTTAGGAATTTTCCAAACCTCTATCCAAATAAGAAGGATGATTCTATAGATATATATGTATATTAATAATTTATTAATATCATTTTGAACTATTTTTCCATCTTTACATATGTTTGAATTAAATATTATAAATTTCTTCACACCGTTTTTTTTTCATAATACTGAAATTACAATACTTTTTATATTTTCTATGTGAAAAAATCCTTTTATAACTATTCATACTTATAAATATTCATTTTAATATTTAATATGGGTTGTCCAATTTTTTTATTTCATAATGATTTTAAAATAAAGTAACATATTAATATTTTTTTTAAAGGTCAATTTTCTATCTCCAAATAAAATTCATGATTTTGAAAGGGATTTTAAAGGATTGTGTTTTTAAATAATTATTTTCTGATTCAATGTCTTCACAAATATTTTTGTAATGCATATTAATTTTATAATTTTTTTCTAAAAACTATTTTTATATTTAAAGGATAATCTTAAAAATTTATAATCAAGATATATGGAAGTCATGTTATTGATAAAACTTATAAAGGGTTTTCAGGAATTTCAAAATAATGTTTATTTATTCTTTTTATTTTATAAATATATTTAACCAATTATATTAAAATTATGTTTTCAATTATTTAAATTTCCTTTGATAATCCTTATGAGACATGTCTGATATGTACTTATGAAAAAATCAACCTTCTTTCTCCAGATTTATTATGAATATAAAATTGTGAGGATGTTTTCCTGAAATCCATTCTTTTCTCATGGGTTAATTAAGCTGTGTCGAAATATAGAATGTTTTGAGAACTTTTTAGAAAAATTATTAATAATTTTAATCTTGTAAATTATTGGGGAATTCTATCTCTTATAGAACCCATACATGATATTTCACTTTAAAAAATGCTCTAGGTCAGAGTACAACGGGGCTATAGGCGGGCCTCCCCATATGCCAATGTTTCAAAAATATAAGTAAGGTTTTATGGTGGTTAATGTGGGAAGACAATACCCATATATGGTGATAATAATAATGTTATATTTATATAATAATGAAATAAATAAAATACCAAGAGAAAACAATAACAGGAAATAGAGGAATCACAAACTGACAAACTTGTTAGTAAACAACATTTCCAACTTACCATTTGTAGATACTAAAAACATCATACCATTTATACAAGCATGCATAAAATTCATTTCATAGAAAACAATAATCATAGAGGATCTCCCATGTATGACCTTATTATATACATAAAATAAGCATGATGTAATAAAACGAAACACAAAAAATGATACTCTAGATGATGAAAGAACCTCAATGTTTCATTATCATCCATCCCATGCATGGAGATGAAATATAATCACTATGTTACGGATCCTAAACTTTTTCATTTATCTAATCACAAAATAATAAAGTCTATACATTCCCTGAAGGAACTGTGTAGGGTGTGATAATAAATATCATTAGTCTACCCCCAAATGATTTCCAATCAGGAAAAAATAATAATGCAGATGTTTCTAAATATAAATATATTTCACATGAACATCATATAAATAACATGATTCCCTTGGGATTAAGAGAAACACGGGATAAATTACCTACTTCATCCATCACCAGTATCCCACATGCCAGCAATTATATATATTTCATACAAAAACTGTTCTTCAAATTTATAAACATTGTGGAGAGGATCCTTAGTTTGAAGACCAGAAAATCCCCTTATGAGTAGTAAGTTTGAGATCTCTCAAGAACCTCCTATAAATGTATCACAAAAACCACAAGTCAATTGTTACCTCTTACATCATAATCAAATAAATAGCATCACAACGGCACTCCAAACCAAGTAACTGGTCCCTCAGAACATAGGTTAGAAATCCCCCATCGAATCAAATCTTGATGTCTGAGGCACAATGATTTATACCCTCCAAAATAATAAACATTGTCAGCTCCATATTAGATCTCCCAAGGAATGGAAATATCCTTCATGAAAATAACCCCATCCCAAAAGTATCAATAATAAACTCAGCATTGTCCCCAAACTGACGTTCACCTCACCATCAAACAATGGATCCTCTCTTACCGCATGGATTTCTAGGATATGATCCTCTATCCACATTAATAGTCAACACCATCCTCTGATGAAACTAATAGAGGCCTCCACCCGTATGACTTTTTAATCCCATAGAATCATCTCATTCATATATATATATTCGCATGATTCTAATAATTCATCATCCAACACAGTGAGTACATATCACAAATAATTTCTTAATACATGTCATACTATAAACACATTATCCTACAATAATTTAACTCAACCTAATTTTCAACTCCTTCATATATCATGTGGACCATGCCTTCAACCTGAGGACCATGTTTCCATAATTCGATGATTGTTTCACCAAACCTAGTGATCTAATTCCCCTCAAGTGTCCATGATAATCCAAACATGATGACTATGTCACCTAAACACAGGTTCTCATCATCACATCTATCTGTGATCTATGCATGTCACATTCTTATGAAACCAATTAAATAAATATAATTAATTAATTTAATTTAATTCATATGCATGACATAAACTGCACAAGCAAGTCCAACCCCCTTACCTCGCTTGACCATATGTATAGGACCTATGTATTACCCAATGGTATCCCATGGAATAAATTCATAAATTTGGAAGGATAAATATAATTATTTATTGTCCTTCTCAATCAACCCACATGAAGTATTTTGAGTGTACCCCTGAAACATGAGAAAAATCAAAGAGAAATTTGGCTTCCACCTACCTTGTACTGGAATAAGTTCTACCATTTTATATTAACCTCTATCTTTATATAAATAATAATAAACCATAATTTTAGATTAATTCCTCAAAAAATGAAAAATGGATCATGTGGATTTCGCACACCATATGGGGAGAGAAAACAACAAAAATGCTAACAAATCAAAGGGCTTGCCGAGGTGTATCTATATCCACCAACAGATAAAAGATCACAGTTTAGCTGATAGAGATATCTCAAAGCCAAATAATAGAGTAAAATGGTAGGAGAAGACCCTATGTTGTGCATGAATGGAATGAGGAAAAAGAAAGATGGGAAGAAATAGGGAAATTCAGAAAATATTTAATTTTACACTTTTAAATTAGGCACACTATTTTTTAATTTGTGTTAGTTAACTGTACACTTAACATGTTCAATAACAATCCAAAGTGACCTCCCATTGAATGGAATGGAACATAATTTAGAAAACTATGTGTAGCCAATGTAGAATCTATTGTCCAAGGCTCCCACCCCACACAGAAAGATACATAGTTTCTCAAACCATGTGTAGATCACTCATGATAACACTATCAAAAATTATAGCGGTGTTACATTAAAATTTACCCCATATTTCATGTTTATTAAAACCATGGATATCTTATCTTGAGGGTCACAATTTTTCTCCTTGTAGACCACATGGTTTTTCCAAACTATGAGCCTCTACTAGTAACATATGAAATGTTTTGTCTTCGGCCTCCGACAAACCCAAAAAACACTCAGAACCACATTGTACTCATAAGCACTTAAAAAATATAAAAATAAGTCTTTGGGTTAGGTAAAATCCTAGAATTATTCTTTAAAGATAAAAATTAAATATTTAATGCTCCCGAAACACAAAAATTCAAACAGGATGTGGATTTCAACTCACTCCATGAACTCAAGACGTTGCAATATCCCCACTATAACATAGATCATCCATGAGGTGTAAATAATTACATAAAATGATACCAAAAATTACCATATAATTCAAATCACCTCATTCCTCTTTAGTTATAAATCCACATGACCACTCTCTCTCATGTTTCTCCCCATTTTCGGCGTTAGATTCCCCTTTTGCTTATGACCCAAAACTCAAATAATTTGATGGTCCACTGACTGTACATGTTCTCAAAAGTCCTATAGTGACACATCATTACCCCTAAACAACATTAAGTGATTATCTATTACCCATTCCATATGTTACACCCATTATGTACCACATCTCATCAAATTCCCACCTCATGTATGTGTCCCACATGAAGCCTAGAATGTCTCATGATTCTTCAGATGCCTAAAAGTTATCGCACCTCAGAAGATGCTCATTATAAGTCTTAGATCAACACAACTCAATAACATATATATATATATATATATCATGATATATTAAAACATAACAACCAATACCTATCTAGTCCCAAAATATTATACATGCACCTCATGCATCAAATTAGACCAAATCCCGAAATATAGAATCATGGTCACACATACAACATCCCAACTACGATTCCTTTCTACCCCTCAACTTGATACCAAATATAATTGAGGCTAAATTCACCTAACATTATCACAAGACTTGAATAACATAGGTCCTTCAAATCCCTTAAACCATTAGAGCTGGGTTGACTACCTTTGAAAAATATAGCTGCCTGAAGATATTGACCGAAAGCATGATGGAAGAACTCTTGTCATCCTATAAATGGATCATGTTGTTGATCTAATCACCCACCATGGAAGGTGAAAGATTTGAAATGCCTTTTAAACACACCACATAGTCCATAACTAAACTATACCATTGTTATATATTCATTAATTATCATTAAATGTCCACCTTCATCATCTTAAGAATGAAACGGTCAAAGAACCTGACCTTGAAATCGTTCAAGGATAGTCCCATTTGTCCTACCACATGTACCAGTACATCCCACCATCACATTTTCAATCCTCTGATTATTTATGTATCCAGATTTACCCTATGGTTTGGGGGTGTCTCAAGATGATCGAAGATGGTCTAGACAACCTCAACCTAATTCCCTTCCACCTATGATCCAATGTCACCATCAAATAGTTGTTCCTACTATGACTAAAACTCACATGTTAAATATTAGAAATAAATATCCCCTCCCTGTGCACCACTATCAAGACCATATATGACACATCCCAGGATCACCCTGAGTCTCTCGTCCAACCATAGACTAAACTTTAACATAACATTTTGCTTTCCTACAATACCATAGCTTATATGAATTCTTTTACTTATTACTCATTATCATCCTAACAATCTGGGGCCTCATCCTAGCCTATAGGGGCCTCAATCCTTGAAGGATCAATTGGAACCATATCAACACCATCTTGAACTCCACTAGAATCCATCTAGGTTGAATACCATTGAATACAAATCCCGATGGTTATATGGACATGGAATTATAAATATAAATAAGACTCAAAAATCTATTAAAATCAGCACGACTTTAGCACAGATACACTCCCCTACTAAACCCTTTCTCAAAACATATGGCTTTCTGGACCCTTACCCACCCATATCAGATCCATGTATCACATATAAACCCATCCTCATGGCCCCTCTCCAACCCATAAAAAATTCATAATCACGTATAAATATGAGGTAGATGATTAAAATTACACTAAATAGGATATACAGGAAAAAAATCAGCTTCTTTTTTGACACTTTTAACAACTCACCCACAATATTTATCCATGCCTACCCTTATCTAGGTCAGGCATATATATCACATGCATACAACATCATGTAGAATCACACAAAGTTCTCATTGAAACTAAATTCTTGGTTTGGATGAGTTGAATGCCACCAAAAGAGATACTGAGAAGAAAAACACTATTTATATTCCATTATTGAAACATTAAACAACCTAACCCCTCTTAGTATATTCTAGGTTCTCTATGAAGACACAATCAAAATGAATCATATGTGCCTAAAATCCAATCATAAAGCCTAAATAACCCCCCGCCTCTTCTATACTAAGCTAAGGGTCTATATCATCATAGATAATAATCACACCCAATAGCAACACTTAAGGTGAAATTCAAATTAAATGTAAAAATTAAAAATTAGAATATAAATTTCCCACCTATGGAAACATGGACTGTCCCTAGTGCGTCTGTCTACAATCACCCAAACACGAGATATGAACCTTGATCTGACTACAATCCAGCATCTGGTCTACCATATCCCAAATAATAATACCACATGAAATGAGAATTAGTGATAAAACTATTAGTTTACTGAACAATGCTACTCAATACCAAATAAAAAATTCATATGATACCATTTTTAGTGATGATACCTAGACTCCACATAATAAATAGCTCTATGATGGAGTACCACTAATCCTTAGGCTCACCACCCCATATGCCAAATAATTTGAACTATAAGTGAGGTTGTATGGATGTGATAGTGGAAATAATATAACCTCATATGTTGATAATAATAGTGGTCTATGTATATTGAATAGTAGAAGTATTGGAAGACTCAGCAGAAGAAATAAAAAGCATTAGAAGAAGAAAAAATATACAAGAATAGTATAAAACAACATTCTCAAACATACAACTTTTATCTAGAAAGCATAATACTATTTTCAAAATCATGTGTAAAACCCCAGTCATACAACACAAAAATCATGTAGGGTTTCTCATGACTGACCAAATTATATACATATAATTACCATAATGATACAAAAAAGAAACTCCAGATAATGAAATGACCTCCATGGTCTTTTTCCATCCATAACATGCTAGAACATACAAAATAATCACTAAGTTTAATCTCATGAGCTCAGTCCCTTACAAGATCACAATAGCTTAATGTCTACACAAAATTTTGAAGTTCTCATGTAGGGGTTTAGAACAAATCATAGTAGGAAACCACCATTGTTTTCCTATTTTACATCAATGAAAATTCAAGTATTTATAAATATAAATATAAAACACACACACATATTAAAAATAACATTCTTCCCTTTTTCTCAATAGTCACAAGGATGAAATCACTTTCTTTTAACATCGCTGGTATACCACATGCCCGTAGTTATATAATAGAATATAGAAACAAGTCTTATATATATATATATTTAGAGGAGATAATACAACGCATAAAGACAATGGAATCCGTTGATTAGTAGAATGATAGAGATACCTTTGTCACCTCCTGTAAAAGTATCACTAGAACCTTGTTCCAACTGACACTTCCCATGTTATAATCAAATAAATGGTTCCCTAAATGCATATCCAAACATGTTTATAGTCCCTCAGATGTTAGCTCAGAAATTCCATTCAGATTAAATACCAATTTCTGAGGCATAAAGATTTCTATCATACAAAAAAGAAAAATCATAGGCTCTAAAAATAACATACTAATGAATTGAAACATCCATCCTCCCAAATAATCATAGCCCAATAACTTTAACAATATAGAGAGAATCATTCGCTACCTGATAGCCTCATCTCTATCAGCAAATGAGTCCTTTACATTACGATAGATTTTATTGAGATCACCTCCAACCTATCATATGGTAAAAACCATCCTAAGCTGCAACTAAAGGAGGCCTCAACCCACATGAGTAGTCAACACCAACTCATCATCTAGGTCCTATCTATGTGAATATGAATTTAATGGTGTATCAAAAAACACAGTGAGTGTAAATCACCAACAATTTTCTTAGGTCACACCATCCTAACACCCCATGCCCCTATGACCATGATGCTCAACCTGATGGCCAAAACCTTCCCATATCACATGGTCCATGCCTGCCAACTGAACACCTCATCTCCCCTATCCAATGATCATGTCACCCAACCAGATGATCAACATCACCTCATGTATCCAATCCAATCCCAACCTAATGACCATGTTTCCTCCACCCAGGTGGTCATCCCCTCCATAGTCTTCAGGCTTTTCATGCCACCTCCCCATGAATCCAAGGAAATCAAGATCAACAATTGAATTTAATTTTATTCATGCACTTGGCCTAAACTGACCTACTTGGTCCAAGACCCTTACCAATATTGAACATGTGTAAAATTTCTAGGGAATACACTATGACATCCCATGAAATCAATTCCTAATTTTAAAAACAATCATTTAATAAATAAGGTCCCCTCTCGAACAATCCACATGGAGGCTGTAGAGCGCACCACTAAAACGTGATCAAAATCAAAGAGAACCCTAGAAAAAAGATACCCCATATGTGTCAACACTCTCTCATCTGATACCTTCTTCTAACTAGATCTTAATAAGATGGAATTTGAATTAGATAAAAACACCCAAAAAATAGGGTAAAATATCTAACATGGATTAAGCACATCATATGGTGATATAAATGAGTTAAAGAAGCCAACAGATTAAAGGCCTTACTAAGATGAATCCATAGCCACCAAAAGATCAAAGATAATATATTAGATGAGAGACTTGGATTAGACCTTGGTGGGAGAGAAGAATGGGAAGATAACCCATCACGCAGTGTGTGAAAGGTAGGAGGAAGAAGGAGGAAGGAAAGAAATAGGGTTTGAGGGGAAAAGTTTATTTGCCACATTGAAATGAGGCACATGGTTATCTTTCATGATTTAGTTAACTGTTCACCAAAATTGAACACTAACTATCTAAAGGGACCACTCCTCACACAACATTGAACAAGGATTAAATAACCATGTACAACCCATGAGAAATCCACTATCTAAGGCTCCATCCTCGCATTGTAACCACATGATTTCCCTTACCATACACTGAACCTATGTGAGCCCTCTGTTAAAAATTAAATAGGTTCTATGTGGATGTGATCCCCCTTTTTCATAGTTATTCAAACTATTCTTATAGAATATTAGGGGTTACACAACTACTCCTGATAGGTCAAATGATTTTTCCAAATCTTGTTCCTCTTCCTACACCTTCTAGAAAGTTGGTTTTCCAGCCTTTAAAACACCTGAATACCACTCAAAACCTCAAGGAGATTAACAGTCTTTAATCACATATGAAAAAATCCATTGGGTCAAGA
The DNA here is from genome assembly GCA_963277665.1 of Viscum album. Lineage (NCBI taxonomy): Eukaryota > Viridiplantae > Streptophyta > Magnoliopsida > Santalales > Viscaceae > Viscum > Viscum album. Next base: position 281,091,954 of record OY728123.1, on the reverse strand, counting down.
AAAATCTTGTGACTAGGTTCCAAATATTAAGAAAAAATATGGATATCTCCCCAAATTCACAAATTCAAATAGGTTGATGATTTTGTCCCACTCCTGAATTCTCGGATGTTATATATCTCTCTAATGAATTCGATATGGTATTACATATTCGGGAGAGGAAGGTGATTTTATGTTTTTCATCAATGTAAGATGATGACACATTAATGTTTTCCATATAAGTGACTCGATGAAACATTAATTTTTTCCATGTATGTTAAATGATTCCTCCTTAATGTTTTCCAAATAAGTGAGAAGACGACACAATAATGTTTTTTATCAATTTGAGTTTATGTTAAGTTAATACTTCCCAGAAAAGTGATATTATTATATACTAAAAAAATTCATCGTAGTGAGATTATGATGAGTAATTTTTTTTATCTCAATCAGACCATGACACATAGACATTGTTTGGTTTTCTAACAATTTGATGATTATAAATTATTGTTCTTGTGCCAAAATATTATATTATTCAATGATCTCAATGAGAAACACTCTAAGTCATTGGTATGCCTAATTATTATTTTTTATCTATCCTTTCATGCATTATAGGTATTCCCAACTGCCAAGGGTCAAAACATTGAGTTTTTTAGGAGATAGACAAGGGTGAATAGTTAGCACATGGTTCGTCTAACCATCTAGATAACCATTAAAGGGGATTGAAGTTGTTTACAGTATAGTTTTACATAGTTTTCCAAACCATAAGGCATGCCAAGGAAAAGCATGTGGCCTATTTTAGGTGGATAGTGGAACCTGTATTGTTGGAGCATTGTTTTATAAACCATGAGTCCAAACCATGTGGACCATCCCATCCCACATAGAAAATATATTTTTACAGTTTTTCCATTTCATTTTTTTATGATTTTGGCGATTATTATCTCCCCCAAAAGTTAAAATTTTCTCCATTATTGGTTTTTCTCCCCCATCATTGGTGGTTAATCTCTCTTGGAATTCATAGTGGATTGCATTGAAGAAAGTTGATTTCATTATGATTTCCTCTATTTTACCCTTCTTAAGATGTATTGTCCCATTTTTGGGGATGTGTGGATCCTGGGGCTCGGGTTGGATGAATATAGGTAAATTATGGGTTTTTTGTCTGATTTATTGTTGATATGGTGTGTGAGGACTTTTTATACCTCTACTGAGTGGTCGTAGTCATGGGAAATGAGTTTTGGACTGAATCCAATGTAGGTATCTCTATTTAAGGGAATTATACTGGGTGTATCTTTAAATTCCAAATATTATTTGGATTCTTTTGATTGGATTTAGATTAAAATTGGTTATTCTTGGTTTTTATTCTATATTTTATGCGTTTAATCAATTTGTTCATAAATTTTGGTCTTTAATGGGGGTTTTCCAAATGGTTGAGTCTTATATTTCCACAATGTTTTTGATAATATGGATCAAAGTAGTTTTTTTATTTAAATGGATTTATACTATTGATCTAAAAATTAATATACATTAGAAGGGGTTTTATGATAAAATGGAAATTTCTTACATCATATTAATTGTGTTGAATCAATATTGATATGGTCACTAGTTTTTGGATGTGTTTTCATGGAGTATCACAAGGGATAACTGAGTAGTGAGAATGGGGTTTCTTTGAGGGTGTTTGTGAACCTTAAGAAGGAATACCATGAGATCGTCCATATTGGTTTCTATGAATTGACATGTGATCCTATAGAGGGAGCACTATGTGAGCCTCCAACATGGTTTCAATATGAGCTTGAGGTCCTTTAATAAGGAAGACTGTGTAAGCTTCCTTCTTTGTCATAGGGAAGACTACGAGAGATTCTATTTCTTAGCTGGTAAGAATACATCTTAGTCCCTCATTTTGTCCTTAATGGTAAGGAATTAGTTGTACCATATTCATTCAAGATTTTTTATTATTAATTATGAATATGATTAGTGTCTTTTTTACATGAGGTGATATATTATGATCATTTTCATTAATATGGTTTTTTATTGTAGTTATTATCACACATGGTTGTTCTTGTTTTTATGCTAATATTTATATTCCATTATGGTATGGGTATTTCTTTAATAAATATTGTTAAATGTTTTTTGAAAAAAATTAGTTTGAAATGGAAAAAAAAGTTATTTTAAAGGGTTAATTGAAAATGGTATGTGTCAAAGTGTTTTATTTTTGAAAAATATCTCAAAATTGTTTATTGGTTTACATTGGTAAATGAAATAAATATATTCATGGTAATATCCTACTAGTATTCATTCTTCACACCATATATGTGCCATTTTTAATTTGACAATTTTTTTCTAGGACATGATTAAAGGAAAGGGAACCATGTTCTAGGGTGTCTTTTTAGGATTTCCTCCACCTTAATTTTTATGGGGTAGATGTTGTCTCATAGGGATGGAATCATGAAAAGTTGTTTTTTACCCCTTGGGTTATACTTGGTAAGTTTTTTTAATTGTCCCATTTATTTTGTGTTTTAGGGATTTCTTTTGAGATACCATGTATGTATATATCCGATTATGGAATTTTTTTTATGAAGGGAGACAATGCTTGTGGTATATTTTTTAATTGTGATACTAACTCTAGTGAAATACGGTTGGGAATATTTTTTTTATTAATGTTTCTAGTTAGATTATCTGAGAAGAATGTCTTCCCAACTGATATTTGGTTATGCCCAGTGCTTGTCACTATCCCATGGCGATTGGTTACATGTGTTGGGTTGTATGGGAAAGTGGATCGAGTTATGGTTTGTGTCGAACAAGGGTGGTTAGTTAAGAAAATGGAAACATAACGGTTATTGTATTTGAGAGGTAGTGGTATATCGTAATTAGGAACTTTGTTACCCTTATGGTAGAAATAAATGGCGTGCATAGACGATACTTATTTGGGTCAATCCTCGAGTTATAATTGGTAGTCTCAGATTGTGGTTATCTTTTTAGTCTCTTAATTGGTTGTTTTGATGATGTTTAAATGTATTTCCTGATCATTTGAATGTATCAGGGCAGGATTGATGGAATTATTGAGATTTGAGGGTGGACATGAGGTTTGGAGGAGGCACATAGTTAGTGTGAATCATTATTAGATATTGTTTGCAGCCTGGGTAGCCTTTCCTACCCAATCGAGTAGAAACTGTATGGTTGGAGCATATTTTTCCTAATCATGCATCCAAACCATGCATTTTGGGGGTATACAAGGTATTTTGGAGTTTTTCCAATTTTCTCTTATAGTTGTTAGTGATGATTATGTTCCATGTTGGTACCTATATTGGGGGTTTCTTTTTGGTCATTTTATTAGGTCTGGTGTTGTTTTTATCTTAATGATTCATGTTCTTTTTTTCATTTAGACAATTCATCCATGAAAAACATCATCCATGAATATAGAGGGTGTTTTAGAGATCACACCACATGAATAACCCCTTGTTAATCTAGCTTTGGTGGATTCAGAAATCCATAGGATCCAAAATTTGTGTCAAGTTGGTGGTCATGTGTAGTCATGGATGGTGGAACATGCTCAGGAGTTTTTGAGGAAAATCCCACAAAATTTCTATGGATTCTTGGAACCTATTGTTCATAGGGATTTATTGGATCATTTTTTATGGATATTGGAGTTTTTGATGTCTTGTGAGACCTCAAAATTGGTAATTTTAAATTATGTGTGGGAATGACCAAGAAGAATGTGTTGGGATTCGATGGAAATTTTTGGAAACAAAGAGGATCTCATGTGAACAATGTTCAATGTTTCTATTTACTGAATATTCTACCATGAGACATTGAGAGTGTTTAAGGACCATGAGTTAATTAAAATATACTAGGGTGATCATTCATTGAAGGAGTATTCTTCTAGATTTATCGAGTTAGTTCATGTTTCGACGGATCTCCATTCGAATGAATACCTCAAGGCTCAGAGTTTTGAGATGGTACTGAGGATAGATATTAGATCAATTATCATAATTTTGTTTCTTCCAAGCTATTCATAGGTGGTTAAGAAAGTTTATATTATTGTAAATATATGTCTCAATGGTGTTACTTCACTGGGTGGAAGCCTGAGTTCATTTCCAGGGAAATATTTGGGGTCAACTCATGTGGCTATTGTAGGGTGTAGTCTAATTTTCTATTATCCATGTGGGAAGGATGGAAACACAAACCATGATTTCATATAGAATCTGAGGTAATGAAATAAGTGTGAAATATAGGTTATCTTCAACCCTTTTTTAGTTGACTTCTTAGGGGAGGAGTGTAGGCTCCATTTTCTTGGAGGTATCTTAGGCGCATTCAGAGGATTCCAAGGGTGGAGTATATTGACCATGTGGTAAATGAAACTCTAACTAGTAGAATAAGGTTAATTGTGTGTTTAAGACAAGGAGTCTCCATGGATGTGGGGAATACTAGGGGAATCATATTATAGAATGGACACCGTTAGAGAAATGATGTTAATTTATTAATCAATGTAAAAAACTTATTTGATAAAGGATCATCCAATTACATCATTTAATATAATTTAATTTTATTCCTTTGGATTATGAGTTGACTTTATTCCTTATTTTGTAGAATTTTTTACCCTATTTATTTGGAAGAAAGAGTAAGGTTTTTAGTTCAGTGAGTTCTAGTTTGTGGTAGCTAGTGTGGAGTTCCATTGGAACATCGTTATTTTGGACATGGATATTTTTCCCCCATAATCGTAATGGATTATTTAATCTTTATTAAGGAATGAGTCATCTATTTTCATCATAGGGTCTAGTTCCTCACTCTTGATGGGAGAACTCACATTATTTAGGGTCAGTGTGATCCACAAATATGGTGGACAAAACCAGTTTCATCAGAGTTGGGTTTGATCTCACACAAGATGTTGAGGATATTTTTTGAGGATATTGGGAAGGGTTCAGTAAGATAACATCCAGTTTCAATGGATATGTATATGGATGTGTTTCTAGAGGATTTATCAGTACATCCCCACAACAAAGAAGTTATGTTTACTATTTATATTCTTTAAGTGGTGAGCATAATTTCCCTACCATATTTTTTGAGGGCATCATCTAACATTAATGATTTCAAAATTTAGATAGTGGATCTTGAGGGAAAGGGTTTTATCCATCCCTGCATGTCACCATGAGTTTTTTCCAGTGAAATATTTAATGATGTAAGATGATATATTCTAGAATTACATAATTGTTTTTAATCATAACTTGGTGAATGAAAAAAAATATACCTATATCCTCATATTGATGATCTGTTTGATAAGGTTAGAGGGGTTTTTTGATTTTGTAAAATCAATCTGAGATCATAGTACCACATGCTGACTGTCTGACATGATAACGTTATAATGACCACCATTTGTTTCTATTTTTGAATTTTTTATTATTTGGTTATGCATATTGGTGTTAGAAATAGTCTGGAAAATTTCATGGAATTGATTAATCATAACGTCACCCAATTCATGGACTCATTTGTAGTCTTTTATGTAAATAAAATATAGGTGAATTCCAATATGGATGAGTATGATTCCAATCATTTAGTGGTTATTTTGGGTGTTTTGAGATATAAATATTTTTATTTAATTTTTCACAAGTGTCATTTTTAGATCTAGAATGCAATATATTTAAGCCACATGATTTCTAAGATAGCAATTTTGAGTGATCCAAACATATTTATAACATTAATTTCTTGGGTTTAGTACTAGAATTTGTTAAAGATTAATAAAATTTTAGGATTGTCCCGGTATTATTTTAATTTTATTCGGGACTTCACTGGACTAGCTTCTACCATAATGTACTTGAGAAGGAAAGGGGGAATTTTTGAGTTGAATGAGAATTTCCATAGTGTTTTTTGGGATGTTCTAGACCCATCTAGAATCCATCTATATTTTTAATCATTCTAATTTTTTGAACGATTATGTATTATATTTTGATGGTTTTTTTTTGGTTTTGGGGTGTGTTGTAATGTAGGATGTATATGTGGTAGCTTATGGCTCACTGAATCAATTCCTGCATGGGAAGAATTACCCCACCCACAACCTAGAATTGGTTGTTATTGTGCTTTTGATAATGAATTGGAGAAATTGAATCTTAGGGGAAAATTTTATAGTATATTAAAATCATCCAATATTGTGGTATATTTTCACTAAGAGGTACCTAAAGCTTCGAAAAATAATCTGAGTGGAGTATCTCTAGACCTTAAATTTTGAGATTATATATACACATGGATAGAGAAAAGTTTATATCAATGCATTGAATAGGAATATTAATATATATAAAATCAAAGAATCAGTAGATGAGTGTGGTATTGTGAGTTTGTTTACTGATCTTAGAATAGATATGTTGGAGGATGACTGGAATTTAGTTTTGGAAAGTGTGTATAATACACCCACTCCTATCGATAGGTGAGGATAGAGATTCTATCTATCCTTGGGTGGCTATTAATTATCATTTCTTGAAGTGGTGGTGACACCTCATGTGATGGTCTTGGTCTCCCAATGGTTCCCTTCTAATATTGAAGTTTTTGGTTGATACATTGAGGAAGGGGAAGGGGTGATGAGAGAGGTACATAATTATAGTTGGTTAATTCAAAAAATGGTGACCAAAAAGTTATAAAACATGAGAATCTATATTGGTAGCCTGGTATAAGATGTGAAGTGGAGAAAACTATTTCCAGATTCTTTTCTTTCTAGTATAAAAAATCCATGCATCAATGTATAAACATGATTTTTTATCCACTTCCCATTCTTGTGTATAAGTGGTATGAAGTATCTATGGATTTCATGATTTGAATACCTCATAATCTAAGTGGTAAAGACTTCATATTGGGGATTTTTTTTACCATTTGATAAAATTATACCACTTTATTCTTATCAGAGAGTTGATGAAGGTAGAGGAAACCAAATACTTGTTTTTATGAGAGGTTTTTCAGATTCATGGAGTGCCCTCAACAATAGTGTCAGATCGAGATTCGTGATTCACATATCATTCTTTTAAGGGGCTATAGGAGGCTTTGGGTACCCAGGTGAAGTTGAACACCATATATCACCAGAAGAAATATGGTTCGTCTAAGTAGACCATTCAAACATTCTAGGATATGTTTTGAGTATATGTTTTTGATTTAACAATATATTTTGAAATTAAACTACCATTGGTTAATTTTTTTAAAAAAAATTCGAATGAATCCTTGATCAGGATGGCCCTATTTGAGATTCTTTATCTATGGCCATGAAAATCCACATTATGTTGGGATGTGGCATGTGAGAATCCCTTAGTTGGACTAAGCCTCAGCTGAGGGAAGAACATGATATTTCTATATATTCATAAATAGTTAATGAAATAATAATGCTTCTAGAAGTCATATTTTGTCATTCATCATCGTTCATTTGAGTATTTTATGGTGATTAAGTGTTTCTAACTGTATGTTTTTAGATAGTCCAACATCATTTGGAAAAGAAGAGGAGATTGGAGCCGCATTATGTTGGAACATTTCCCTTTGTGGAGTTTATTAGGAATGTAGGTCATTGGTTTGAGATACCACTTCATCTTACATTGATCCATTATGACTTTAATGTATCTAATATAAAGGGAATCTATCCAGACCTATCTCTTGTTTTTTAGTGGGATTATTTGGAGTTAGAGCCCAATCCATTCATGGTGAAGAAGCCTATTCTTACCATGGATGTTTAGAATAAGGTTATCAATCAGAAGTTGATATTGTTGGTCCATTCTCCCTGAAACCATGGAGGTGATATGTATCAGATATGGGAGTGGCAAGCTTTTGTGAGGGATCAGTGGCCTGACATGCTCTCTTATAACGAAGAATATGGAATCTCGTGGGATTGAAAGTTGTATTGTGGGGAGTTTTTGACAGCCTTTGGGTCACAGATACATCCATTTTAGAGTTTTATATAAACTTTCATACCTTCATGTAGTCTCTAGGTTTTGGATATCATAATTGGAATTTTTGAGGAGATAGGCCAAGGCCCACAGATATCACATAGTTTTTCAATCCAAATGAATAAATGTGTGAGGAGGATACCGGTTATGACATTTTTGTTTTTTATGGATTCGGATTGGTTTTACAAACCACGAGACTCCCCATGGGAAACCATGTCACATATTTTTTGTGGATAGTGGAACATTCCTGATTACATTATATTTTTTCAAACTGTGTGGCTGAACTATTCGACCCTATCTAACTCAAATAAAAATTTCCTTTTTACCATTTACCATATTGCATTTTTTTGAATTTCGGTGTCATTATTCTACACTATTAAGTGAGTTATGTATTCCATTGTGGTGGATCAATCCCCCAGCTATGGTGGTGGTTTTCTCCTAGAAAACGTAGTGGTTTGTCTTGTGTTAAGTTAATTATTTATGATTTCATCTTATTTTCTAATTATTAATCCTTATTATTCTATTTTTGTGGATGTTTAGAACACTAGGGTTAGTGTTGGATGTATTTGTGGTAAATTATGGGGGTTTTAGTTTTATTACTTATGGATAATTTGTGTGAGTCTTTTTTCTACCTCTTGCATGTGGTATTTTTCAAGGGCGATGAAAATTGGACTTAATATGATGTTGGAGTCACTATTTATGTTAATTTTTCATGGAATACCATTAAATTACTACTCACATTTATATTTTATTATAAATCCATTTAAATTATTTATTAAATGTTTTTGTTGCTTATTTTATGTGTTTCGTGGATTGGTTTGGAAATTTTGGTGTTTAACTGGGGTTTTCCAAGTGGGTGAGGCTTTTATGGCCCATAAGTGTGCGATAAGATGGATAAAAGAGGATTTGTAATTTTAGATGAATTTATAATTTGGTTTTATAAATTATTGTACATTAGAAAGGATGTTTGGATAAAATGGGAATCTTTTTTTTATGAAATGACTAGTGATATTGCATTTTATTGGAACTTGTTTGTGGATGTATTGTCATAGAGTGGAACATGAGTTAAGAAAGGTTTTAGTGAAGGGTCACTTTGAAGGAATGTGTGATACTACTTATGTAAGATCGTTAAAGAATATATATTGGTTCGTATGAGATATTTTGTGATCCATCGGAGGGAAGACTATTTGAGACATCCACTTTGTTTCCAAGGTACCGTGAAAGCCATTATGTTGGAAGACTATGTAGGATTCCATGTTGGTATATAGGAAGACCATGATATATATTATTTCATATCTATATTTTATACATGTTACTCACTCATGATTGTCCTGATGGTATGATCCCAAGGTTCACATTACTCATTCTAGTTTAGTTTTTATGATTAATCATTTTATTAATGCATTTTTTATGTGATGAGGTGTATTTTTTGAATTTCCATTTATATTGTTTTTTAATTTCATTAGGCTCAATCATGGTTTTTTCATATTTTTTATGTTTATTAGGTTATTCCATGTTTCTATGTTTATTTATTTGAGCCACAACAGACACTATTTTGGAAAAGTAGTTTTGTTTGAAATGGAACACCATAATTATATTAAAGGGTTATTTGAAAATGGTATGTTTTTTTGTGGTGATGTATTGAAAAATGTTTTCAAAATATTTTATTGGTTTGAATGGGTAAAATCCATAAATGAACTCATGAAGGTATCCTTTTGGGGTACATTCCTAGAACCATACATGTGCCTTTGGGCATTTATAAATATACTTTTGTATAGTAAATGCAATAGAAACATTTTCCAATGTGGATCTTCATGATTTCCATCATCTAGTGTTTTTTTGGGGGATATGTGTTCTTGTAGGGATGGAATCATGTGGAGTTTTTTTGTATTTCTTACTTTATGGGTTGTACTTTGGACTTGTATGTAATTATCAACTTTATTTTGAGTATTGGGATTTTTTTCAAACACCATGTTTGTATATGTCGGGTTATGGAATACTCATTTATAATGTTTGTTGTTTTTTATAGTATATGGTTTCCTTTATTTTCAACATATAATGAAATTGGTTTGGAAATCCAATTTTATGGATTGGTCACTCTATTTTATGTATGGTGTAATAGTTCCAAAGATATAGTTGTTTCTGCCTTGTTCTTTTCTCTAAACAACACTGATCGAAAATTCACTATGTTCAATGTGGTGGGCTAGCTCGGGCAACATGTTGGGTTTACTCGGGTCAGTTTGTTACACTCATTATATGATGACTAAAGTCTTATATTATTATCAGATTTTTATCCATTGATTTATTATTGATGATCAATTTTTATTTGGTTATTACATTATAATTTTATGTTCATGGACCTTAACTGTGATTATGTACCCACATACTTATCTTATACACACTTATGATCATAAATTTTTATCTCTTATGTTTACCCATATGGAGAATATCAACTCACCTCTTTCTCAGGTATTCATTCCCTATGTTATGGAGAGTGGTGTTATGTATGATATGTATTGAAGGGTACATTTAAGGGGAAATAATGTAGAGTTTTTGAAAATTATTTAGGAATAATATGATTGTGTAACTAGTCCCAAAAGATAATAAACCTTTACGGTTCATAGTATTAAATATGTTTTTGTGAATTATATGCATGGTTAGGATGGATCACATCACTATGTATCAAATATAGTGGTCTAATAATGTGTTTTAGAATCAGATGTAGGACAATAGGACTGGGGTACATCACATTTCCTAACACAAAATACACACAAAAATGGTCACAACATATGAAATTTATGGAGGAAACAAATGGTATTCAATATGATGTGTGGAAATATGTTTTCGATAAAATTTTAAATATAATTATATCTTTGTTAGTCCTTTAAAAACCCTTCATTGGAATGGGATTTGTGGATCCAAATAAAATATGAAGTGGATTTAAATAGTAGTTAATATATTTTTTTGATTTCTTCTATGATAAAAATTGGTATACAAGGTTTTATAATTTATATAGTGTATGTAAATTATACCGAAGGTAAAATTTATTTTTTTATAGTTTTTTATAAATATATAATATATAAAAATAGAAAATGTTTTTATAATGACCTCATTGTAAAAAGAAATATTTTATCAATTACAAATATTTTTTGGATATTGATATGATCGATGGCCTAAATCAAATCTAATGTGGGAAATTTAATATTCAACAATTCTTTACATTAAAAATGATTGTTATGAAAATATAAATGATTTTATAAAGAATATCCTTACTTGGAATATGACGGAGTTCAAATTGAAACCATGAAAATTATAATATCCAATGATAATATTTAATAAAATTGGATTTTTCAAGTTTATCAATGATAAAATTATAATGTATTTATAAATATTTTATGATTTTTTAAAAACATCTTTATATCTTGATCAAATATATAAAATATTAATTTATTTTTTATAAACTAATTTATTCATGAATATAATTTTTATATTATTAATTATGAAGTACTATTAATTTTAATGTATTAAATTTATTCAAAATTATCATACATGAATATAAGGTGTAACCAGATCTCTTTGAAATATGATTTAATTTTCATCAAAAATGAATTTGGATTTTACTGGGTTTTATACCTAAATACAGATGTTATTTATAGTTTATATATCCTATATATTGTCTTTTTAATGTAATTTAAATCTCTCTTGATTAATATATCTCGGGGTATAGGTACATTGGATTGAATTGTTGACTACTATGGATGCCTATTCATTGTCAATAAATGTGGAGCTTGGATATTTATCACTCAATGATTACTCTTGTATGGATTTTTAATTTCATATAATTCTATGAAATTTTATAAAATAGTATTTTACCTTACACATTGGATATATTTGTATATGTATATATATCATTGAATTTAAATATAGGTTAGTAACACAAGATATGACTTTGTAAAGGGTTATACCTCAATACTGTATAAATATATAGTTTTTTTAGAAGTAATAGGTTTGCAAAAAAATCTATAAAATCCTTAATATAGGTAAATTGAACATCATGAGATAATAAGATGGAAATAAATCCCCTTAAAATAGTATGGGTTATATTCCTTATAAAGGAATGACATGTCAAGTGCATGACCATTGAATGATGTAGACTCTTACATATTAGGGTTCACCTATATAATAACATCTATGGTATGATGGAAAATGATAAACGAAAGAGTTAGGTAATGAAATATTATTATGATATTTTTGTTGCACTTATCTAGGATAACCTTATAGTTCTGATACTAGGGAAATGGAGTTTACTTTGTCCATATGAGTGATAGTTAATTTATTTCTCTACCCAACTACCTAAGAGTTATATATAATATTATTATAAATGTATATATACCTAATTAACTATGTGGAGTGAAGAACAAAAAAGTCAACACATTACATAATGAAATATATATCTTTTCCCTTTAATTAATATTATATATTCACAACGGGGGTTATAATTTTAGTGGGAGAAAATTTAATATAAGTAACCATCAAATTTATATTAAAAATGATACACATATGATAAAATATTTTTTTATAGATAAATTTAAAAAAATCATACAACTTTTAAATAATTATATTCCATAAAATGAGGGAATGATTAATTTAAAGAAATATAAGTGATTGGATTAAAATAATATAAGAATATTTCTTATAAATGTGATAGAATTATATTTGTTAAGAGAATTCCCTTCCATAATAAATTAATGATACGGTTTTTCAATAAGTGAATCTAAATTTTTTTTATAATGAATATGAGGATTTACTTAACGTTTCAATTGAATTATATTCAATATAATCTATGGAATTTTAATCTCTACTCTTATGCTCAATAAAATATATTGTGAATTACATTGAGATGCTATATATATCATTTAGGGAATTCTTTGGAAATAGAGTTCATTATGTAATCATTGGAAATGTTTTGAATATAAACATGAGTTTAAGAATATTCTTCCTAATTAAATAAAAGTTTTTATAGTTGATGATCATGAAATATGATGTATAATATCTAGAGAGGCGTGGATTGAAACTAGGGTTAATGTTATAAGACATACTAAAAAGATTAGAGTTATCTAATAGTCCAAATCAATCATTGAAACTTTTGTATAATTTCTTGACGAAGTGTAAATGTTTCCATAAGATTTAATTTTTTAAGATATCTAAAGGTCTATGCGAAATTAAATAGAGTTTAGATTATATATTATGGTTATAGAATTTAATTATTTGTATTTGTAGTGTATATGATACAAAATATATATTTTAAAATGTTGAAAATTAAAGAGGGTTTAAAATAGATATATTGAATGATAAAGCTTCTAGATTTCCTGAAACATTTAAAGAAAATAGGTGGTGTATAAATTTTCTGAATGCAATGGAATAGTTCATTATCATATGGATCAAAATAAAATATATATAATTGTATATGATTTCTCTTAATTGTAATATAATTTTATTATTAACAAAGTGTTATTATGAAAAATATGAGATTTCTTTTATAAATATAGTTATAATTATATCCAATTATATAACATTTTTGAGAATGATATTGAGTATAAAAATAATTTATCTTTGATAAAATTTTTGATCCATGATATTCTTTAAAATAGGATGAATTTTGATTTCACCATCTATCAAATGAATATTTTAATGAATAAAGTCTTGTTTATAGAATATTTCATTAAAAAACATGAATACCATATATGATATGGATACAATAGATTATTTATATCTATTACCAATATAATAATTAATTTTAATTTCCTATAAAAAATTTATTTATCTGTATATTATATTTTTATTATGAAAACAATATATTTTCTAAGGGGATATTATGTGTATTTTTTAGTCATAAATATGTTTAAAGCTAATAAATAAATGATTATTTTAATTGAAATTATAATTTAATATCACTAAATCTCCAGAAAGTATTTTTAGGTTTGATAGTAAAGATAAATGCAAATTGTTTTATTTAGTTACTGTAATTAAGTGAATGTCCCTTTATGTACTGAAATAGTTCAGTGTTTATTGTTAAATAAAAAGGTAAAAATATATAGTTAATATCATAAAAATTTTAAATAATAAATTTTATGGAAAGCTTCCCAAATGATTAAATGTAAACATTTTAATGATTTTGTATTAGTCTACCATAGATATAAATTTCATTACATTTGATAATGTGAAGTAAACAGCTTTGAGTTTCTATAAAAGTAGTATAACATTAGTAGCATTGTTAGACCCTTATATTTTTTAATTTTTTTGAATAAATTATTTCTCATAGATTTATTCATTGCACTGGTCCAAATATTACTTTCTAGTGGAACCGACATGTACGGCGCTACATGAATCACAAACTCAGCATGTATTATACGCAACCCTGAGTTTCTACGAATCATTTTCATATTATTATAACTATTTAAATGGGATAATTTTAATTTCAAAATTAAAATAGTTATATTAACAGTAATAAATACTCATCATATATATTTTTAATAGTTTCACATAAAAAACATATTCATAATGAGATATATAATTTTTGGTAATTTATTTATATGTTTGGAAATATTAATTTCTTAAGGAGACTATTTTTATGTCGTTTTATGAAATGTTGTAAAATTAATATTAGGAACTAATATACATTTAATTTGAAAAAATTTACATCATTTTTTAATTAATAATGTGGAAGTCATCTTATGATAAATTATTGGGATTTTCCTAAGAAACAACATTTTTGTTAAAAACCACATTTTCATCTAAATAATGGTTTGTTCAAAATTATATATTAAATTGGTTATTAAAGTCAAAATAGGTCAATTATCTTTATATTAATACAATTTAGTTCATTGTAGTAATTTTTTTATGTTGAAATTATATTTAAAAATTTATTGAACTTTTTAATGTTTTTTTCTTCAAAAACCGGCTTCTGCGCCATGTCTATAGGATAAGAACTAAACTTAATTTTCCCACATCTATTATTTGAGTTATGAAAAATTGACATAAAATTTTTAATTCATATGACATTTTTATTCTAATAAGATCATCTAAAATTTTGAAGAAAATGATTTTTGAAAGGGATTAAAATTAATCAAAACGCTTAAGGTAAGATTAAGCTTAATTAAGGACAAAACCATAATATTAAGGGCTAAAGCTACATGGAAACTTTTCCAAAAGAAATTTTCTACCAATATTTAAAACATTTAACCTATTATATATAATTATATTGGTTATTTGGATATTTTGAAATGGAAGTTCCAAATATAAAATGTTATGTAAGGAAAAAGACAAAAAGGGTACTTTCTTTACTTTTAACAATTTTAAATCAGTGACATAGGTAAAAAAATATCATATATTCGGTTAAAGATACCCTTTTTAAGTATACGTGGTTATTTTTATCATAAAAAATTATCATTATTTTTTATAAATGATTTAGTTATATGAAATTGTTACGAAATGCCACCGTATTGAATATTTAATTAATAATTTACTATAATAAATGATATTATAAATAATAAAAGAAAAGTGAACTAATTGAATTGATATCTTTATTTTTTTTAAGATTAATATATCATATAAAACATCTTAAAACATAATTTTTTTGAAAAAAAATCTTATTTTGTTATTTTATAATCAAATAAAATAAATAATTTCAAAATTGACAGTGCTGTTATTTTACAATAAATGATAAATTATTAAATGATTTAAAATTACTATGAAAAATATATTCTACCAATTTATTTTTAATTGTTACAAATAAATTAAATATTGTAAATTATTGGACCAATTTTTAATTTGAAATTAACACATTGACCCGTAGATTGTAAAAACATTATTTGATGGTTCGGGTTTAAGAAGTGTTTGGAAAGTAACATGTGATTGTTTAAAAAAATTAATTTTTAAAAAATTTGAGATTATAATGTTGTAAATTAAGAATCAAGTTTATAATTTATTGTCTCTGTTTTATATAATAAATTTGACCTTATCTTACTCTTAATGGTTAAATTACTTAGGTTATAAAACATGATGTTTTAATTATATCCAACATAATAAAATAGGATGGTTACTTATATCCAACATAATAAATTATTAATGTGAGAATATTTTTGAGTTGTGTAGATTTGGATCGACCATAACTTGAAATTATACAATTATTTTTCCATTTTGGTGGAACAATATGAAAAGGATACCTCTAATTATTGAACACCTTTTTATTTAAAATAGTGCCACTCTCCCTCCACTATAAAAAGGCAAGGACTCTACCCCTTCCACATAACTCTAAAACAACATTTTCTCATCCAACCTCTTCTTAAATAGTCTACTAAATTCCCTCCTTTACTAATTTAATATACCATTTGGAATGGAATAGATTTAACGAATTCTTTTGGCACAATCCAAAAGGAGTTACCAGATTAAGAGGTATCATCTACTTTCTTGATCATTTATTCTGTTCTCATTCTCTACCCCTCCACTATCTGTATTCCATGTTTTTATATCCAAACCAGTATCTTAAATATACTAGGATGTTTTTATGTAAAGGGTTTGATCTAAACATACACAAAAATCTATATAATTGGTATCAACTATACAGTTTATGTGTACAATAAACTACCGCCTCACAGAAAGACCATTGGTCATTTTTCCATTACCTCCTCTCATGGTGGATATTATTATGAATGCCCTATTAATATATGTTATATATTATATTTATTTTTTCCTTAATATTATATACTTTTTTAAAACACTTGTCTTTATACTTTCCATTTATTGTTATTATGATAATTTCATTTGAGGTAGTGTGGACAATATCCCCCTCAAATTGATGTGATTATTCAATACACTACATGGAATGTGTTATGGATAGGATTAGTGAATATATATGATATATATATTGAAGGACCTTGGAACACCCTGAGTGGGGAGCTGTGAATTAGGGTGTCAACTTTTTCTCCTAATATTATGGATCTTATTCCCATGTATGTAGGTACCTATTAAACTGGTCAGAAAATTGCATTCAAATAGAGGACTCAATAGTTTTACTACGTTTTCCAGAGAGGGCTACATCCAAGGAGAATATGCTGATAGTGTGTCAAGCATACCAAAATCCACTAATCATCATGAGATGGGGAATAACAAGGATCAGTCATAGTCACTCTCTGTCAGGTGCACTACCTTTATAATGGTTTAGGGATAGCAGAATGTGTCCTATAAGATCACATCCCTGGACTCCCCCTAGATCACTACTTTGAGAGAAGTATAACCTAGTTTATTGACTACATTTTTTCCTCAATAGATTAGTAGTGATGTATTTTTCTCTATCGAGCATGAGACACTACTTGAATCATAGAACTGAGTAAATTCTAACTAAAATCCCTAACCACTCAACATTGGTACTAAATACAACCATTCTCAAGGACACTTCAAAAAAACTCAACCCTTTATAGAGCACACGACTTCACAAAGATCCCGCATTCGCAGAGCATAACCCTACGCAGAGCTCACTGCCTCACATAGGTCAACCTTTTGCGGATCTCACTACCTCACTGAGAACCCTACTTCGTGAAGCTCACTATTCGAACATAGAACACCACAACTTCATGAGGATCATATGAATTAGAATAATTAGATTCATTCATGAATTTAAATGTATCTTCGTGAAACTCATGATCACATAGAACAACCTGCTTAGTGAAGCACCCATTTCTTTGCGAAGTTAACGTGATCCCAGACATTCTCTCTCCAAAATCATCCATAATGAAGAGGGAAGGACTCTTATTTATAGGCACGGTCGAATGTATAGCTCCAATTATATAAGCATTAAATGAGGATCTATCAAAAAAATAATTGCGACACATCTCCCTCATCACAAAGCTCCATGGAAAATCCCCCTTCATAATTATCGTCATAACCGCAGAGCTCTCCGTCAAAAACATTTATACCACCGTAAATCACCACTATTAAGAACCACTCATAAAGCTCATTTACTTCATTATTTGCGATGCACTTCATATCCATGAAGAAAATCCATCTCAAAACATGAAGCATCAGTTCTTAGGAAAACCTCAAGACAGACATCACAAAATGCATTCCTTTTCAAATTTTAGGAAATTCTAATTTTAGAAGTACACCTTTTATGAAGCTCAGAGTCTCATAATCACAAAGCACAGTGTCAAAATTTTCATTTCTTAAAAAAAAATCTTCATGAAGCCCACCCCTATGAAACTCATTCATTTTCCATATTTTTAGGATACCTCCACGAAAAACCACTTTTAACAATGCATTCTATTTCCAAAATTTTGGACACCAAAAATATGGAAAACACAGGGAAATGATGTCACCTTTAAAAATTCTTATAGCTTCAACTTTGTGATCTCATTATTTACAACCTCCCAAATCATCCATGAGCACATTGACAAAAAAATATATACCATAATACAATTCCATCAAAGAACAACCTTATATACAAAAATCTCCCCCTTAAGGTTGGTTGGTAATCTGTAGATAAATTCAATAGAACAGCACCTACTATCAAAACCTGTGATGCAAGAATCAACATTTCAAACACTCTAAGTCTATATGAGAAAATATCATTGTAGAAAAAAAGAGTGAATACATGAATCAAGTTCATGTGTGTTTTAATGTAAAAACTAACTTCTTCCTCATGAGACAAAATAGTTTTCCCCCATCACATTAACTCCATTAAAATTCATTATATCATTTTCAATTAACCATCTTTCATATTTTCACCATGAATTTATCCATTTATCAACCTTTTGGATGAATCCCAAAGAGAGGTACTTCAACCTTGTAAAGCTCAGAATATACTTCCCATGTACTGTATCTGCCCCATAAACCTACATCACTTCCAAAAATTGATTAACATGGTTAACAAAATTAGTGATAGGAGAAATCTATAGCTTCATCATGCACTAGGAGGTGGCTGAACACTGAGGTCCAACTGATGTTTCTCAACCATTGCTGCTGATGGTGGCTTAGTCATAATTTCATCTACTTTCTCATTGGTTCCCACATTGTCCATTTTGATAATTCCTTTTTCAACATTTTCCTTGATGAAGTGATATCTGATTTCAATATACTTTATATGATAATGCTGAATAATTTTCTTCATAAGATCAATTATTATATTATTATCACAGTAAATCACTATTGGTTATTTCACCTTATCAATTATGTTAGTAATTTTCTACTTCATCCAATGTAACTAAGATCATTCTTTAGTAGAGTAGATATATTCCACTTCAGTAGTACTAAGCGATGTACTTTCATGTTTCTCGGTCAACCAGCTAACACATTTCATCCTAATACAGAATGCTCCACCAATGGTGGATTTTCTATCCACTACATATCAAGCCCAGTCAGCATCCTAAAATGATAATAGTCCACTCCGTCTTCCTAAATAAAAGTATAACCCATTATTAAGAGTACCTTGAATATAACTCATGATTCTTTTCACTTTTTCTATATGTTCCTGCATCAGATAACTCTGAAAACATTCCACTAAGAATGTTGAAAAGACAATATCAGGTCATGTTTCTATCAGTTATATTAATATTCCAATGATTCTCCTAATAATTTTGGGATCCCAAGATGTCTCATCCTCATGATTTTTGAGTTCTGTTCTAACTGAAATGGCAGTCTCCATTGATTTTGAATGTTACATATTAAATTCCATCAACTGCTCTTTATCACACATTTCCTAAGAGAAAAAGTGTAATCCTTCTTATGAATCACTTGTTTCCCTAAGAAGTATGTGATTTCACCAATCATCAACATTTCAAATTATGATTTCATGTGTTTGGAAAATTCATCCATTGATTCCTGCATGCTTCCACCGAAAATAATGTCAACAACATATACCAATACAATGAACTAATCATTTTCGAAATTCTTCACATAGAGATTGTGATCCACTCCTCCTCTATTAAACTCAAGTATTTTCAGATAGGTATCCAACCATGATTATAACACTTGTGGTGCATGTTACAGGCCATAAAGATCATTCTTTAATTTTTAGACCATCAGTTCATTATAGCCAAGAAGGAAATACCCCAGTGGTTCAATTTAGAAATCTTCATCTAATACCCCATTTAAGAATGTTGTCTTGACATCCATTTGATACACATTATAACCTCTTTAGATTTCAATGTAAATAAATAGCCTGATTGAGTCTAGTCTCACTACTGGATAAAATGTATCTTCAACATCAACACCTTCAATTTGTGAGTATCATTTACAAACAACTAATTCCTTATTTATGATCACATTTCCATGCCCGTCAAATTTTTTCTTGAAAATTCACCTTTTAAATATCACATTGTAACCTTTGAATCACTTGACAAGATCTCATTTCTAATTTTTGCCAATATTATCTAACTCTTCTTTCAGGGATTTCACCCATGACCCATCCTTTGAAGCTTCTTTAAATTTGGATGGTTCAACAACTAATAGATATGTATATTGTTCATTATTATTCATTATACATGTCTTTTTAGGTGCATTCATGTCCCTAATAATTTTGGATTCATCAATATCTAGTCTTCAATTTCTCCTATGAGGTTTAGTCGAATTGTCTTTTGCCATGGTTTCTTCATCTGATTTTTTTTATAATTTAACATCATGATGTAAATCATTCAAGTATTCTACACCCTCCTCCACTTCTGTATTTACATTTTTCTCCATGTTCACATTCCTTCCCTTCTTCTATCGTATCAAAATAATTTTTACTTGAAGCATTCAGTGTTTTCTCTTCAACAATATTAACATCAATTATTTCCAGAGTCCTTCCTAAGCACTTTTTGAAACATTTTTAGTCTTTTCGGTTCATTGTGAATCAAATAAATATTCCTTCATCAGTATTTTATACATAAATCCCTTGATTTCCATCTCTTTTTTGGATGAAACATTTACTTCTGAAAACACAAAAATATTTCAAATAGGGCTTCCTTTCCTTCCACAACTGTTGTGGTGTCTTTATCTCACCCCCATATAGCCATATTGGTTTTTGAATATACAATGTATCCTGAACGACCTCTTTCTAATAATTTTGATGAATAAGACTCTCAATTATCATATTTCTATCCATTTTTTACCTATAAATTCCATCACTCAATAAATCTATTCTACTGTGGGGTTCACACATCAACACCTTCATGTTGATTCCCATGATTCTCCATATAAATTTCAAACTCAATGGATGTGTATTCCCCTATATTATCAGATTTAAGCCCTTTAATCATCTTTCTATTGTTATTCCTAGTAATTCATTGATAAGTCTTCATATAATCAAGAACCCGTTATTTTGTGTGTATGACCATCAAACAACCCATTCTCCTATAGAAATAAATGAAAATTATTGAATTGCCTTTATCCATTTGTTCTAGTAGAATTTATCAGATATGAGACATCTATATGGATGATATCAAGAAGAATCTGTTCCTTTTTATTCTTTGGCTAATATGAACTATCGATTATCTTCCTCTGTATGCACACATCACAAGTCTTTCCTAACTCACACTTCATATTGGGGCGAAGCATGAAAATTTTTATCATATAAATCATCTCCAGGTCTTGTTAGTTAATATGACCCATTCTCGGGTACCACAAGTTATTATCTTATTCAATTATTAGATAGAGCATGTTCTCTTCGCTGTTGACTTGATATTAGTTGTCATCGGTTCTGTATCCTTCCATGACAGGATTTCCTATCTTTCACTTTATAGTGCAACATTTTTATTTAAATTTAACAATGAATCTTGAGTCTCAGAGTTGACTCACACTATTGATATTGTTTTGAAAACCATCCACATAATGAACATCAGTCTTCTTCATCTCTCCATTATCTAGTTTAGTACTTCCACTACCTGTGATCTTTAATGCACCATCATTACCGAATATTACATTTCCATGGACTGTTTTCATAAAATTCATTTGTAAATCAACATTACCTATCATTTGGGACAGAAATCAACTATTAAGAATACAACTTTTGTTTCTCTTTCTAGATTTTAGGTATACTTATACAAGGCCAGTTTTCTCAATTTTTGTCTTTTCATTCCATGAGATATTGGATTGACTGTTGGATGTGGATAGAATTTTAATTCTTTCTGTTGTGTACACAGGTTTTCTATATTCAAAATCTTCTTCCAGAGGAGAAATCTTCTTTGAAATAGAAACACTCTCTTGATAAAGAACATTGAATTTTCTTTGAATTTGGTATGTGGTGTCCATGTAACTACTATTCCCACAATATATAGCATTGTCCCCAATGTTAGAACAACAAAAACAATATCCATAGAAATTTTTTCTTCTATAAGTAGAAGGATATGGTGTTTTTCTCGTTTTTTGAACTCCTACATTTCCTCCATTTAGATAGCTCTTTTCCTCTTCGCGATATGACATTGTTTGGCCCAGATATCCATAGAATTGACAATTAACGAGAAGGAATATCATTCCACTTTGATTTATACTGATGCTTTCTTCTATTGAAAAATTATTTGATTTCCTATAATTCTATGATTCTCGAGGATAGTCTTATATTCCCTGTTTATTTTGATTTCTGGGTCTATTTCTCAAAACATATGGTATCTTTTTATTATGATCATCCTTAAAATTTCCATTATTCTTTTCCACTTTCTGTGCAGCAGTTATTGATTTGACATCACAACTGATTCCATTGTTTCCCCTGTATGCGGGTCTTTGATCACCCAATATCATTTCAAATCCATCAGAACCACATTTTTCATTCTCCAGTAGATAAGAATCTATGAACCTTCAAAATTTTATTTTATTCTTTTCTTACTTCAAATTATATTCATTTTTAAATTTACTATTAAGAGTATTTACTTCTTCTTTGAGTCCCTAAATAGGTTTGGACTTCTCCTACAGTCTCATGGTATAGTCATTGATTACCATTACTTGTTCTTCAATTCTGAGCTTTAGTTCTAGTAAATCATCATTCCTTTCAACGATTGATGACTCTACAATCACTAGTTCTTCTAGTCGTTCACTTTAAACTTCATTTTGATCAAAATTTTCCAATGATTATTTCTCCATTTATTTCCACTTATTCCATCTCATACACTTATTCTCAAGCTTACCCAAATCATTCCTGACCTGTAACATCATATTGTAATTAGTAGTAAACTGGTTTTCTCTAGATTTATCTATTGATGGTTCTGACATTTCAATTTTAAATCACATGAAAGCATGGATTCAAATTTTAAATTCTATTTCTTTTTCTTGTCGAAATTTATTATCATTATATTTATCTTCATAGAGAAAACTCTTTTTCTGTATTCTCTTTCTATATTTGATGTTTCCATTCTTGAAAAACCATTTCCAAGCCTTCACAGTATTTTCAGCTCCACTCTATTCATCTTCTAACTTTCTTGAGCATAGAGAGGCAATGTTCCTTACGTTTCCCCAAAAAATCATGACAGAGGTGACCTCCATTTA
Source organism: Viscum album (assembly GCA_963277665.1). Taxonomy (NCBI): domain Eukaryota; kingdom Viridiplantae; phylum Streptophyta; class Magnoliopsida; order Santalales; family Viscaceae; genus Viscum; species Viscum album. The sequence goes on along the minus strand of OY728123.1, from coordinate 281,068,564 downwards.
GAATTAAATTTCCCTTATGTAACTTCTTGTAAATGAGATAAATAATTTATTTTTCCTCAACATCATCAGCACTACTATCTTTGCAAATTTTTAGTTTTTCCACTACATTGAATGTCATTTCCTCACTCACATGAGTTGTAACATCTTCTACTTTGACTCCCATATCTTATTCCACAAGGATTCTTAGAAGATCATCCATAGAATGTTTGTAAATATATCATTCCTCAATGTTTGAGGGAATTTCATTATAAAGTGGTGGAATTTTTATCAATATTTTCTTTACAATATCAATGTATTTAATTTCTTTTCCCTGTCCTTGAATTGATCCTACCACCTCAGAAATTCGATTGAAGAAGGAATCTTCATTCTCATTAGGATGCATCTTCAAATAGTCAAAACTATTATGCATGAATTGTAGTTTCACCTCCATGACATTATTATCTCATTCATAACATTATTCACATTCATCCCACATAGACTTTGCTGAAATGAAACTCATTACCTTTAAATAGATCTGATTAGACAGGGTTGTGGTGAGAGAATTTTGATCTTTATCATCTGCATTAAGAATTTACGTGTCTGTATCAGTCCTAGAAATCCATGTTGGATCAGTATCTTGTATTACATGTACTTTATAAAAGAGGAATTCCATTAAAAGTAATCTTATATGAGATATAATTATGTTCTTCCATATCTGGAAATTACTTTTATCAAAGAGGGGGACTTCCCTGACATTACAAAAATTCACCCTGATGGTAAGGTAAAGATCTAACACCAATAACATGTCCTCTAATACAACATGAAGGACCCCTAAACACCCTAGGGGGAGATGAATCATGGTGTCAAATTTTTATCCTAAACCGATAGATATTATTTCCATATAGGTCAGATCCTATTAAACCTATCATAGAAATACATGCAAAGAGATGGCATATTCGTTTTACATGGTTCACCACAATGGGCCATGTACAAGGATTATACGCTGATAGTGTGTCAGATGTAAAAAAACACTAATATTCACTAGATGTGGAATACAATGTTTTGGTCACACTCACTCCATGTTAGGTGCTTTGACATTACAATGGTTTTGGGAGAACTCACTACGTCCTTTAGATCATTTCCATTGACACCCACTACCTTATAGATTTGAGTGAAGTTTAACCTAGTCTATCAACTTGAAGGTCACATCAACAGATTGGCAGTGAAGTCTTTGTCTCTATCCAGCATGAGACACTGCATGGGTCAAATATGGGAGGATATTCTCACTAGAGGCCATAACTTATCTACGCTGATTCTCAATATATCCCTACTCAAAGCCCCTTCTAATAGATCTACCCTTCGAAGAGCACACCACTTCTAAGAGCTCACACCATCGTAGAGAACAACCATTTGCAGAGCTCACTGCCTTGCATGGAACAACCTTTCACGAAGCTCACTGCCTTTCAGAGAAACTTACTTCACAAAGCTCAATGAGTATATTAGGAACACCCAATCATCATGAATCTCAAATTACATTGAATCTTTTAAGTAATTCGAGACATTAATAGTATCTTCGCGAAGCCCAAGCTCACATAAAACAACCTGCATCACGGAGCACCCCTGGAATCTCGAAGTCCAGGAGATCCAGGATTTTATCTCTCTAAAATAGTCTATAAAGAAGAGTGGTGGCCTCTTATTTATAGCAACAATCGAACATGGAGTTTCTCTTATTCTGGAATGAAATCTGGATTGTCCTAAAAATTATTGGTAGTGCATTTGTCTCTTTGCAAATATCTATGGAAAATCCCCCTGGAAAAGGTCTTCATAACATCAGAGCTCTCCATAAAACCCCTTTGCACCACCAAAAAACACCACCACAAATAACCACTCACGAATCTCCTTTCCTTTTCTATTCATGATGATCATCATGACCATAAAGAAACACCATATCCAATCAAAAAGCATCAGTACTTACAAAAACCTGAAGACATACATTGTGAAATCCATGCATTTTCCATTTTTATGAAATGTTTATTCTAGAAGTATACATTTTTCGGAGCTCAAAGTCTCGTAATCATAGAGCACACCATCAAAATTTTCATGTCTTCGAGAAACACACTTCATGAATCCCAAATTTTTGGAACTATTGCCTTAAACATATTTTCATGGGACCTTAATGAAAAACCACTTTCATAATGATTTCTATTCCTTGAATATTGGACCCAAAAAATTTTCCAAACACTGGGAAATGACATCACCTTCAAAACAGCTTATATATTCATCTGTATGATAACATTCCTTGAAATCTCCCTGATCTTATATGAGTGGATGGACAACAAACACAAACTATAATATAATTCCAGCAACGAACAGCCTCTGTCCATAAATATATATGATATAACCAAGATATTGAAATAATTATATATACACAAACACACAAACAAAAACATATATATATATGTATTTTAAATTCTTTCCTTTAGAATAACCATTAAATGGAAATAGCGTTCATGCATACATAGGGCTGACCGTGTTCATGAATCATGTATTCCATTTTATACATATATATTAATTGGGTTAGTATAATACATATATAATAAATATAAATTATATTAAAATCATTATTTTCATTCCTGGAATCATTATATAATAATAAGGATCAAGGATATTACAAATTAAGACACATGGGAGAAACAAAGTGGATATTACCCAGTGTGAGACCATAAAATAGAATTATTAGTAAGACTATAATATAAATCCATACTAAAATCCTCTATGGTATTAGAATCAATAATAAGGTTAATTTTTTTATTTATAATGAATTTATACTTATCATACATGATTCATGAATGAGTATGACAATAGTAAAGAAACAGGGTAAGGGTATTTCATCTTAATTATTAATTTTGTGAGAAACATGCCATGTTATCCACTCATTCATTTAATGTAGTGTATATAATTTCCAAAATGTATTATATGAATACTATTATTAAATTTATTATTATTTATATATTCACTTTATGATATTCCTTTCATGGGTTATATGTTTTTAATGTTTCCAAATTAGAAAAATAGTTTTATCTCTATTTTATTTCTTTGAGACCCATATTTTTTTATGCACCTAAATTCTTTTTCATGGTGTATATATATTTCCATTTTACACATTATATCATGAAACTACATCTTTTCATGATATTTTAATCTTATTGTAACTTCCACTTCGTACATGAAAACTGTGATCCCATGTTTCAAAGTGATAAGTCATTATTGATTCAATCTCATCCATTTTCAAGATTGTTGAGATTATGTTCATTTAAGGAAATATTATGATCCATATCTCAATAAAACTCATGGGTTTTATTATCATATATTTAATAAATATATATCCATTTATTATTACCATTTCCTACACATTAGTACTTATTATAATTAGTAAAATGATTTTTAAAATAATCTGGACATATTTATCTCTTCGGTTAGAAATCTGTTTATTAAAAAACCCATGTTTTCATAAAATGTTTTCAAAAAATTATTTCAAATTATCCTTGAAGATCCATTTCATGGAAAAACATATTTTAGAAACGTTTTATTGTTTTCGAATAATCCTTTATAATTTTTTTAAAAAAAAATTAAAGGTAACAGGGTTTTAAATTGTTTTCATGCTCATATTATAAGCTTTTATAGAAAATGGTTATCAAATTGTTTTCTAGATTATTTAATATGCTTTCAAGGAAAAAAAATTCAAAATTTATTCTGTATTATTTTATATGTATTCATTAATAATTTATTTGAAAAACATTTCATGTTTAATTTATATTGTTTCATGGAAAAAGGATTTCATAATGTTATCAAGCCTCCTTAGTATGTTTTAATGCATTTTCCATGTAAATGGGTTTCAAATAGTTTTATTTCTTAAAGATATTTCTTATAAGGTAAAATAATATTTTCCTCATGAAATTGTTTCCAAATAACATTGGAATTAATTTTTTATATTAAATGAAATAGATTGATGTTAATCAATCCCTTCTATGAAATAATCCAAAGGTTTCATTTTTATTATTTCATGAATTGTTTATGTTTTTATATAATGATTCTTATGAAACCCATTTCTCTTTAACAAGTTATATGATTTTGAAACCCAATTATTTCCATGGTTTATTATTATGATGAAAGGATTATAAAACATGTACATTTTTTAACAGGTTATAATATAATTACATGTTTTTATACCCATTTCATTTCATGGGTTATGATATGATTGTTTATGATTTTGTGGAATATGTATGTATGATTTCATTATGAGATATGTGGGACCTATATCTCCAACCAATTAATTGGGTAAATATATATATCTAATGAGGTAGACTTGGCTAGAAATATAGATAAATTTGGTTTAGTATTATAGATCTGGATCAAGAAATTAAATTGTTTCATCAACTCATGGCTATAAACAGTTGTGAGCATTGTTCAGTAATATTGGACTGGAACAATGAATGAACGTGGTTCAGTTAAACACTACTGGAACATTGTGTGCGCCTAGATTAGTAAAGGAACCATTCCATCAATATGGACTTAGAATTTATTTCTTGAATACTATGGAAATAATTTTATACTCTTAGGTTTTTTCAATTATTCCTTTTCTTAGTCCCATGTTATTCTTTTAGGGCTCATGCTCTTTACTTTATTACTATTCATATCTTATAACCTGCTATGTTTTATTCCATGATTCATGTTTATGATCATTGATACACATGGTTTGAGCTTGTAATTATTTTATCACATTCTCATAACCATATCCTCATTTTTGTGATTACATGTCTCCCTTTTTTCTCTTATTTAGCATTTGAGCTCACCAATTTTTATGTTTCCATCCCTCAGTTACAAAGATATATATTTAGAATTATGGTCCGTATTGGGTTTTCATTCCTATAGAACATTGTGTGAGATAATATAGCACACTTATGTACCATTGTTTATGTTACCATTTTTCTAAAGGAACTATACTAATATGGTCTTTGGAAATATTTTTGTATACTTTATTTTTTATTCTGCAAATTTTATATAATTTTAATGTATGAAATAAAAGTGTTGATATATATGGTGTCATATAAAAGGATTAATTAACCATTGGAAACTAGGATGATAAAACTCTAGTGTGATCACCATTTATATTTCTAAGGATATGTCTAGGGTGTTTCTAAGGATAGGTATAAGGAACAGTTCATATGTAGGAAAATGTCCAGGAATTTTGGTAAGGGATAGAGTGAGTGGTATACTAGAAATACATCCCTGTATAGATACTAAAAGTGGATGTAGATGTCAAAAAAATGTAACTAGGGGTAATAAATCTAAAAATATATTCCATGCCTGACTCTGGGAAATCTTTTACATGAAAATAGGCCTTACTATAAAACTAGTTTTCCAGTCTATGGGGATGTGCTTTGGAAATTCACAAACTCTTTATGAACCTTCATGAAGGATTTAAAAAGATAATGACTATGAATATCCTTGGATAAAAAATGGATTCATAAATTAAAGATGTATGATCCATGATTTAGGCACCCAATAGGTATTTTTTTATAATTATATAGTATCACAATATGATGAATGATTCTCAAACTATGATTTGTAGTTTTATTCAATTGAGTGAACTAGAATGAGCATGGTTAATATTTAATGGTTCAGATGTGGAGTGTATGGGAATTAGTTGAACTTATTTCACAAGTGGAAATCTCAAAAATACTACCAGGAAGGTGGTATGAGTATTGGTTATACTTATAAAGATAAAGAGACTGTAAACGACATGTGAAATGTATGTGATAATATTTCAGTATTTTTTACATTGAAAATAAGATACTTGATTAGATTTAGGTTTATTAACCTTAATATGTGATTCATATTTCATATTAAATGAAATACGTATTAAGGAATACTTTGATGAAGCCAGAGTAATGGTATAAGAATAACATTTTATTAATGAAATATTTCTGTTCTGGAATTCAAATATATTGTTATATAAATCATGAAATTTATATGTATGTTCAGTATATTTTTTATTATGGAATGAAAAGGATTTGTTGAACGGTGATTTACGAGAAATGTGATTCTTTGATTAAGGGAATTTAATCCTAAATTGATGGATAACATTCAGATAATGATATTTGGTTTATGTTATGTTGGTTATGAATAAGTAGTTTGGATGATATGGATTACCCTAGAAGTGATTATTGACAATATCTTCAATTTCATGAAGGATGAATTTACAAATTTTTATTTTTAAATAATATATTTAGTAATCATTGTAATATAGACGCAATCACATTTTACAAAAAGATTTTTGGTAATTTGAGGAATATATGACGAGGGTGTTCTCATGTTTTGAATGTAAAAATAAAGTGGTACATTGTGATATATGGGGATCAATGGTAAGACTATTTCATAATTTTATTTATAAATCTTTTAATTTTTATATTTATGAAGGGTAATAAGTGTAAAAATTTATGAAATGTATAAGATAAACTTCAGATCAGTTCAGTAATCTTAATATGTTATGTCTTTATATGATGAATTTTTCACATTGGATAGCATCTTCATACTACTTTGTATTGATGATTTCTGATGGGATGGAATATCATGGGTTCATGATCTGTAAGTACATTAATAATGATAAATTAACCTTGAATTTTATATAAATAACTTACCTTAATCAATTAACAAAATATGCTGATATTTTCCTGAATCCATAAAAGTATATATTTTCATGAATATTATTCAACTTTAGGAAAGGGGATCTTGAAGCCTAAATTTTTTTCATAGTACCTTGATTTTGGATGAATCAAGAGGTCCCTTTGGTTATTACAGACCTATGGCTCTGTAATTGTTAACTTTCCCATAACTATGTTCTCTATCATTCTCCATCAAATATTTATTGTAAGATTTAACTTTCATGTCCATGTTTTCACTTATAACCTATGTTCTCCTATGTGGGTATATCGTAATGATTTACTTTGGGTAAGCTTTATGATTAAAATTTTTCCCTATTATGGAATGTTTTAGTATTAATTTCCATGATGGGGTTTTATAGGAATGAAAATTTTAAGTATTAAACCATAGAGAACCTATAAAAGTTTTGAGGTCAAAATTCATTTTAAGTGGCGTAGAATGTAACACACTAAGATTTATTGAACTATTTTTTTGAATAAATTATTTTTCATTGATGTATTTCATATAACTAAGTCAAATATTCTATTCACATGGAACTGAATTGTCTTTCTCTATATGAAACAAAGACATGGTGTGTGTTATATACAACATTGAGTTTCTACATAAAATAATTTCATTGTTACAGCTATTTATATGAGATAATGATAACCTAAATATTAAAATTCTTAAAATGAATAGTAATAAATAAACTTCATGTTTTATTTATAATGGTTTCATATTAATAAAACATATTGATAAGGAAATATTTTTTTTATTAAGTCTTTATATATTTTAAAATAATAATTTCATCAAGAAACTGTTTTTATGTCCTTTAGTGAATAGTAGTAAAATTATTTTTAGATGATAATAGAAATTTAATTTGATTAAATCAACAAAATTCATGAATTAAAAATGTTTAATTTATCTTAGGGTGAGTTTATGATATTTTTCCCTGAAACTTCGTTATTTTGTGAATAGTAAAAATTACTACAATTGAGTTAAAATCAACAATTTCATCTAAATATTTATTATTGTTAAATTATTTTCGAAATTGGATATTAAATAAAAATTGATAAATTTTGACTAAATTAAACCAATTTTTTTAATTGGAGTCATTTCTTTATATTGAAATTTGATATAAAACATATTGAAATTGTGAATGTTTTTACTTTAAAAACTACTTTCTTGCCACATTTGTGGGATTAAAATTAAAATTAATTTTCTCAATTTTGAAGATGATTTTTTTAAAACAAAAAGACACTTTTTTAACCATTATGATATTTATATTCTAATAATATCAAATAAAATTTTCTCCAAAAATTAATGAATGTGATTAAAATTAATCGCAACGATTAAGCTAAGATAAATCTTAATTAAGGAATAATAGTTAATATTATGGAAGAAAATGAAATGAACTATAAAAACCCATTATTTTTCGAATTATTATTTTTTGATTTAATTTAGCGTTCCTAATATTTTTCATTTCACACAACACTGAAGATAATTTATTTAATTTTAAAGCACAATGTTTGTCATGTGGTATACACGACACTAACATTATCATTCACTTCACACAATATAAACATTTTCATACTCTACATGTAACACTGTAGTTAGATTGAATTATATTCATTAATGAATTTTCATGATGGCATGCGTAACACGCAAGACTGAGTTTTACTAAACAATAATATATTTTTCAAATATTATTATTTAATTTTATAAGATATAACCTAGATGTTAAATTAGTTGTTATTATTGTATAATTTAAAAATATATCATTTACACAATATAATATTAACTCATTTGTTCCCAATTGATTATATATTAATATGAAAGGTTATTAGATATAAATGTTAATATTCTTTTTTTAATGGTCACACACCTATTTTACATCAATAAATTAAATTAAATACGATTAGTGAGTTAAATTAATGTATTATATATTATATATATTCAATAAAATATTTTTTATGTACATTAAATATATTTTATATGCATTAGATAAGAACAAAAAAAATTATGCTTAGAAACATGTATTTTTATTAATGTTGTTTTACCATCTTTTAATATAGAAACCATTTTAAATATAATTTATAACACTTTTAAATAATTAATATGTAAAACTAAACATTATATGTGTAATATAAATGTAAAAAAATATTTTAGGATAATTTTTTTGGTATTTTCCTATAAGGTTTCATTTTTTAATTAATTGTTAAAAATATTGTATTTTAGTTCAAAACTACTTCTTCATCGAATTTATTTATAAGGATAAAATATATATTATATTTGTTTCAAACATTAATTTTATAATATATTATTTCATTAAGATAATATAAGTAATTGAGATAAATTTCAAAATGAAATTTGATATAAAAACTCGGCAAACATTATAATGGTTTTACATTAAAAACCCGAATTGTCATCCCATCAACAAGATTAAATTTAAATTAATTTTTGTCACTTATATATTTGGAATTTGGAACAATGGATTAAATATATAGAATAATGATAATTTATTGTGTCTAATAATATCAAATTAATTTTAAAAAAATTAAAGGTATTTAAAATTAATTACATCATTTAAGGTAAAAATAAGCTTAACTACTGACTAAACATTAAATTTATGACCCGAAACGAACTAAACAATTTTCAATAACCAATTTAATGGACATTATTATACAAAAATCTTATATTATTAATTTTTTTTTGGTTTTTTATGACTTCTGTTTGGTAAAATCATGGTTACACCATACTTGTTTTAGAAAATGCCAAATGTGTCCTTTCCCTTTCCCTATAAAAGGCCACCATATCTTTCCTTTATTGACTCCTATAAAAACACATATAGTAAGACATGATCTCCCAAATACACTTCCCAACATCACTCAAATAATTCTAGATGAATTTCCTTGGGCATAAGTCAATCAATGTATGCCTTTGGAACAAACCAATCAGCGTTACCTGATTAAGTGGTAACTCATTCTCCAAATCTCCTCCCTTTTATTTTCATTTTCCACCCCATTCACTCTATATATACCATGATTGAATAAAACCACCATTATAATAAATATACTAGAATTTGTTTTGAAAATATTTTGACCTACACTTGGACACACCCCCATCTAATGGGTATGCAACATAATGTTTAACTGTAGGACGAACATCCACCTCTCAAAATGATAATTTTTCAATTTTCTTTGTTGCCTATCATGGTTGAAATTGTGATGAAAAATATATATAAATATATCGTATTATTATTATTATTTATTAAATAAACTTCTTTATTCATTTTATATTAAATATCATTATACATTCCATTTGGTGTAAATATGATGATTTTGATTGAGGAAGTGTGGACTACCACCCCCTTAAAACGGTCTTATTCATTCACACACTACATGAAATGTATAAATGATTGGTTTAGATAAAATTTTTGATGTATATTATATTATAATTATAATTTAATGATATTATATACATATATAAATATATTCTATTTTACTTCTATCTTTCAATAAGATAAAAAATATATAAACAACGTTTAGGCATACATACTGCTTATCATGTCCAAGAATAGTGTATTCCATTTCATATATCTATATTATATAGATTATTATGATAAAAATATACTGTATTTACATCATATTTATATCAGTTTTTAAATCTTTGAATAATGATATAATTATGAGGGTCAATGATGTAACAAATTAAGACACATAAGAAGAACAAAAAATATATTATCCAATGTAAATACATAACATAGGATGGTTAACAAGCGGGTAATATAAGGTTTTAATCAAACCATATATGGTGTTATATAAAATAATATGGTTCTTTAAAATATTTAATGAATTTCTATTTATTATATTAGTGGTTTTAATGAGAATGATTTATGTCAAGACACGAGGTTAGGGGATTTAATCTCATTTTTTATTTTCACGAGGCACATGCTATGTTTGAACACTTTCCATTTGGCAGGTGTGCGTAAATACCATGATTTTATTATATTTATATTATAATTATATTCTTGGGAATTCAAATATCCATTTTATTATCACTCTGTCATGTGGTTTAAGTTTCAATATTTACCAAATCGATGGAATAGTTTTGTCTCAATTTTCCTTCTTTAAGACTCATGTTTTTATGTTCCTAAATTATATTTAGAGGTGTATATAATTATATTTTACAAGTAATGACCTGAATTTAATTATTTTCATCATATATTTAAGAATGTATTTTTAAGAAAGCATGAATTTACCCTCTCTTCGGTCAGAAATATGTGTTCTATTAAAATCATGTTATCCAAAAAAGGGTTACCAAGAATATTAAAATATTCTCTTATGATAATTAAAAGAGTTTTTTCAATATTTTATTATTTCAAATATTTTAAAAAGAATATTCTTACCAATTTCCAAATGAGTAGTTTTTCTAACCATTTCATAGTAAAAAAGGAATGTTCTTTTTACCTCATACGACATATATGGATTTATCCACAGTCAATCCTTTTAATATTTCTTTTTGTGTTTATTAGTAAAATTTTAAGAAAATGTTATTAAAAGGGATTTTAATAGAAATGGTTCTAAATTTTTTTTAATATTATTTTATATGTTTTAATGAAAAATTATTTTCAAAATTTTTTCAAGCTTTTTTTATAAGATTTCATAGAAAATGGTTTTCAAAAATTTTCAAAGAAATTTATTTCCAAAATTTTGACATGATTTTTTTATAATTATTAAGTAAAATAATTTTCAAAATATTTTCATGATTCATTGGTAAGTTTTCAAGGAATTAAATTTTCAAAATTTTTTCTTTCTTTTTTTATAACATTTCAAAGAAGATTATTTTCAAAAAAATCAATATTTTTTTAGATGTTTTGAAGGGAAATTAAATTCAAATTTTTTTCATGGTTATTTTATATGTTTTAAAGGAAAAGTTTTTTTTAAAATGTTTTGAAGCCTCTTTTATAAGTATTCAAGGAAAATCATTTAAAAAACTACTTCAAGTCTCATTTTTTTGATTGCAAAAAAATTCAAAGATATGGTTTTCCAAATGTTTTCAATATCCATTTGTAATTTTATGATGAATTTTTTTTAAAAGTTTTATCAAGACTTTATTCTATATATTCAAATTACTATCAATGGAAATGGTTTTCAAAAGGTTTTATGTTTTAATGAATGTTTTCAATTAAGAAAGGATATTTTCATTAATAAATGCATTAAATATTTAATTAAAAGTTATTTTCCTTCTAATATAACATCTGTTGATGTTAATATTTTCTCCAAATTGTGTGCAAAAGAAAGATACACAAAGGGGACACCAATGCTAAAGGATTTACTTCAAGAAGCACCTTTGTGAATACCATCAACACCATAGTCTTAGAAGAGCCCCTCAACACTACGGCTGGAACAAAGCCATGAACACCTCTAAGATCGTGACAGAGTAAAAAGGGGGAAGACTTTGCGGATATGAAGCAATTTACGGAAAGCATCACACCAAAAAGGGAACATGGTCACCTCTGTGATCCAATGGAAATTGATAGAATCCTTTTTGAGTTTCGTAGAGGGAATTAAATATGGATTTGTGTTGAGGAGGGGATGACGGTTGACTCTGAGGTCATGAAAAAAATGACACGATCTACTTCAGATAGAAAAGAACATGTGGCTTCGCTGGACGCTGTCATAGATTCATGTTGCATCTCGCCTATAAATATCGGGCTTCCCTCAGACCCAAAAATAATGATACCCCGACCATTTTCCATATGAGATCTCAAATCACGAATCACCTTCTGCTATGTGAAGTATTGAGAAACATGAGCTCTTCATGGTATTTGAGCATTGTGGAATATATTTTCCTTAGCTCAAATACAAACCCTTTTAAAGCAGGGATGCCCTTCGTGAATCCCATGAGCCATCATAATGGAAGGATCTCCCTAATGATACTTGGTTCAATGCCATGCACACATACTCCATTAAGTACCTTCCAAGCACATGTAAACGTCGTGGTAAGGCATGATCATTGTGCTTCGCAAAGTACTTTTCTATAGAGTTCCACTCTATTCAAGGCACCAATGCTTTACAAATTCCCACTCCATTGAAGCACGTTCACATTATTAAGAGCCCTTTATATGCATGTATACCACATACCTATTGTAGAACACACCGTTTCGTGAATCATACCCCTTTACGGAGTCTCTTTACTTTGTAGGGAACCAGAGAATTACAAGGACCCTTCATGTGAACCCCTTTTCTTCACAACCCTTTCTCCCATATGGCCCTCTATGTTTGTATGATGTGATTTAAAGGTCCCTTGGGAAGTGATTCATATTTTCATTTCATATCCTCATGCTTCTTCGCAGAGTCATGCTAACAGCTTTTTCTTCTTCACATTACAACCCTAACATGGGCCCCTCAATGCATCATTCCATAACCCATTCTCCCCACAACATTCCCAGTGCCTTATATTAACCAAGTGGTAAAGTGTGACGTTTATATATGTCGAACAAGTGGGGAGTGCATCTTCTTCATCTGAGCTATATGATGTTAAACTAATAAGAACCATCATCCTTTCCACATGACATTAAATGTTGGCCTCTCCCCATGCAATGTACAATGGGAGCCCCATATCGGACGTTTTCCACACCCACTGGTCTCCATAGGAGTGAGATATTCCTCACATGGAATGAGATCCTCCTCACATGGAATGATATCTATCTATGGGGGATAGAAACCATCTCGATGTAAGCCCCTAGCCTTTCATTAGGGAGGTAGAATCCTTTCTCCTCCGCTATTCTTTTGTGCACAATATCCAAAGGAGAGATGGGCACAAGGAACATTGTTACCCCGTCCCTCTCCCTTTGGGATTTATCACCATCAGGGCACCATCCTGGAGTATGTAACAATATCCATCTCCATGGGCCACCAACAATGCATAATCCTTTCCCTATTTCATACATGTTCATATTTCATAGTGTGATAGGCCGTCCTTTGTTGCTTATTATTTCTCACACCGAGCATTAATATCATGGGATTAGAGTAATCATTGACCATGGAATCATCCTCAAGTTTATGTAGTGCATAATACACTTCCCTGAAGCCAAAAAAACATGGAATTTGATCTTTTCCATTTATAGGAAAGGTACTGAGGAAGCCTCCTTGAGGTTCAAGTCCATCACCCATCAGTCCAAACCATTTTAGGTCAGTTCACCCTCTTCCTGCACGATGTTAAAATTTATGCCCCTCTAGTCCCGCGTGAAGATAAACTGAATGTATACGAACTACGTTGGTTTTTATCCATGTCTCTTAGATAGAGTACATAGGAAACCTCCTAGAAGATAAATACCAATCTATAGAATGTCATTGTATTCCACTTTGTTGGGATATAACTCTCTGTTCCTCCCTACGGGTGTTAGATCAATCTCAAGCAGCTAACCACACATAATCCCCAAGCACCATCTTGGGGTTGATGTCCTCCACACACACCACGATCCTATTCCCTATCCTGAACTATGTGGACATTGATTACCTACCATGGGGATATGTAGGAATCCTCCCTGAGGTTCAAGATCATCACCTATATCCCATATTTGTCTCTCCCTTGAGCCTTTTTGTTACGGGAAGGTCATGCCCCGACCAAAAGGATCAAATTCATCTGGCTACCATCCATGTGTCCATTTTCATGGGCTACATCCTCATGTGTCCCATAGCTCCTACGAACTACATTGAATTTTATTCCCTACCACATGGATATTTAGAAGCCTCTTGGAGGTTCAATCCTAACAATACTATCACCATCATGGTGGTTTCATGCCATTCCTCACCCACTTCATTCAACACTCCATCATCCACAATGGTTTTTACCAAGGCCATGACATCTAGGTGGGATTATTCCATCCATTTGGGAAGCTAACCATTCATAAATCCCATAAAGATCCATAATAATCTAACCAAGAGTGTCCCTCATATGATAATACACTTTCCATTTGTAATCCCCAACATGTCTATGGGTAGTTTTCCCTTGGGTACACCCTGATTCATTAACCTTTTGAACTGCATGGGTTTTGACCTCTATCTTCTACACTGGGTACATAGGAATCCTCTCTAAGGTTCAATACCATCCAATAGAAAACCTTGGTGTTCCATATTCTAGGGTGCATAATCCCTGATCATCCGGCAGTGGAATCCAGATCAGCCTCTATAGTGTCCTATCATTGCTCTATGGGACACACCGCCTAAGATCTATCCTCATTAGGAGTTCTGATCTATCCATCGACTAAACCTTCCTTGTGAGGTGTGGGAAGTCTGGGCCAACCCAACTGTGATCCCATCTCGGGGGCTGCCAAGGAGGGCTCCCATTAGGATGCATCACTTCCACCACCCAGTCCCAGAATCCATGGAGCAGATGGGTTAAAAAATTGCACCCATGGCCATAGTCTGGTTAACCCAATACAAACATTAGGTGCAAGCCCAAGAGGACGCTCCCAGGGGTGTCATCATCAATGGCTATAGTGCCTTGTTTGACTTCTGACGCATACATTCAATTCCCTATTTATTCTAAATTTGGTAACTTATACACCTGACCAGGATCAAGGCCCCAACCACCCCAAAAGCAAGTTGGGATGACTCTCTTGGTCACCGAAATGGTAATTCCTATCGCAGACCAACTCGCATCGATGACATCTGGCATGGAGGTCCTACCTATGCCACCACCAATTAGAGCATATATCCTCCGCACTCTCAATATCAGTATGGAGGTCCTCCCCATGACACCATCAGTCTGGGAAAAGGCCCACCCCGTTGCACTGACATCCAGCATAGAATTTTTTTTCGTGCATGTGATCCTAGGTATGGAGTTGTTCCCCCTATCACAGGTCTCCAATTTGAAGATCCTCCATGAATGGTCCACCATCAGCATACATAATCTCCCCTGTCCTTACCACAAATGTATAAGGTCATCTACATCCAATTAATTAGAGAAGTGATGATCAGCCTTGATTCATTATCATTCAACACTGAGGACTTCCCCGTGTTCAGTTTGAACGGTACGAATGCCCCCTAATTCAGTCAGTACTAAGGTATACAAACATGGAACTACTTCCCATGATTACACCAACTCTAGAAGAGGTCCGACCCACTTCAACACTTCCCATGGGGATTCTCTCTACACACCATCCAGCGGATATGGTGGCCCTCCCTGTGATCCAGTTGACATTTTTTTGGGTGCTCCTCGCACCCCAGCTCACCCATGCGGATGTTCTCTCTTCCCCAATAGTAGTTTTGTTGAAGGCCCTCCTTAGGGAATAAACCTATCATATCCTAAAAACTATCCCAGGGAAAGAGGGTGGGTAGCTACCGCCAAAAGAAGAATACTAAGAAGTTTTAGACCGCGAATAAACCCATTTCCTTTTCAGATTCTGATGCGTAATGCAATTCGGTAATTGTATACTCACCCTGATCTTCTATTCTTGGGGTCGGGGTAGGAACATGTCATATAAGCCTCATCCTTCTGGAATGTGAGGTCCACCGTATTCTTACATCCCTCCGAAGATACATTCTGAAGGAGGATGATTAAGGCTCTTTTTAGGTAATGTTCGTGCAATACTTCCTATCGTTAATAGGAACATTATCTAACTCAACTAGAGATCATGGAGGGTTATTTTGGAGACCAATGGAGGAAAAACAAATCATGAACCACCATCAGAAACCTCATCCCATGTGCAGGGAAGATGTGGCTACAAGTCCATCTAACCAAGATGTGGTAGCACTATCGTTGCATTCTTGAGAAGACATACCGAGATTTGGTGGCATATCAAGTCACACGCCTTATTCCCCATTGGTCAATCTATCATCTCAATAGTCCTCTTCAGTGCTGTTACCATTCCATCAGCCACCCCCTATCGATGAATGGGGAATCCAAATTCCAGACCTCGATTCTGAGCCAAGGTGCATGTGGGACATCCTTGTAGTAGACCATTTCCTAGTGATGTTCTATCTGGTTCCAACAATAAACTTCAGTATGCTGGAATCCCTCACCTAGGAGGTGTCCACTTTCTTTCACCAAACCCTCTGGGTGAAACACATCTATCATCAACATCAATGACTGTCTTACCCCACGAGTTACAAAAACATTAAATATATTGGCTAGCAATGCGATATGGTTGACATGGATGTGCTCCATGTGCCCCAGTTCCCTTAGTCACACGATCGCAATCGGACCCTCCAGAAACAATGTGTTCAAAGTGTTAATGTTCTCTACATAATTGTTGAGGATTCCCCACACATTCAGATCTAGGGTTGAGGGATGAATATAGACCATCATTTCAGTTCCATCTCGCACTAATCAGACATTCAAGGTGATAATGATGATTTTCCTTCATGTATAGTCACAGTCAACATGGATGACTTATCAGAAGGATTGAATGAAATAGATCTCTTTGAATAGAACATAATCCATAGGGGGGTTCCACACCTATTGGATCTATTGGGAAGGGTTAGTTGCCAAAAACATTACTGGGTCTTCTCGTACCTACCGAGTTATTAGCCCTTAGTCAGAATCCCAAAAAGGGAAAATAGAATATTGGAGTCGTAAAACCCTCTAACCCATATGGATCTATGTAGAAGATGGAAGATGAACCCAAAGCAGTTGTGTTCGTCAATAGATCAAAAAACAAAAAAAAGAGGTTTGATTTCGTCCTCACTGAATGTGATACAGAGTGGCTATCAGACAATGGTAACCCTCTATCGGGAAGTATGGGAAGGTACACCCTCTCCCGGGAGAGTTACCTCTTGCTGACCCTAACCATCCTACCCACATAGAAAGGGTAAATGCTAGATTTTTTGGAAATATAGTGAGATATTCCTTGCCTAATCTATTTTAATTGCACGATAATATTCCTTTAGACAAAGATTAGTTTCCCCCATCCTCTCCACCAGTTGATCCCCCAGCTATCCCGTAGGATATACCACCAGCCGCTCGACGAGCCACTGGGCCGATCTATTAAGTTTAAGAACCTTCCATGGCATTTATATTTAGGGATCCTCACCAAGATAAGAATTCCTACCTAGGAGATCCAATGGCTTTGCTCAATTCCCACCTCGAGGAATTGGAAACTCGACTGGTTCCAATTCTTCCTGAAGGCAAGCCATATCCGGTATAGGTGGATGATATTCCAGCACCCCCTTGATTCTAAAATCATACCATTTCCCCCTTTAATGGGATAGGTGATCTGCTGATATATATGACCCACTTAATCTTAATGACTTTACCGATACGGGGAACTCCAACACAGTAGGAGGCTGCCAAACTCTAGTGTTTCGTAAAAACATTGGAATGGACCACATATGTATGGTACAACAAGATTCCCATTGGGTCAATTGTATGTTGGTAGGATCTTTGTAGGAATATTCATTACCAGTTCAGTTCCACCACCAAGTAGACAAGTATTTTAGAACTCTTCAAGTGCATGAAAAGTATTGACGAGTGTGTCGCAAACTTTGTCAACCAGTGGAAAGGCCTCACCTACTACCTTGATATGCCGCTAACTTAGGAACAGCTACTGAAAATGTGTGTGGGAAATTTCAAAATAGAACTAGTCCCCTATCTAATCATGCAAAAATACCTAGTGGGATTTCATTATTTCTCTTAAAAAGACTAGTTTCTAGAGAAATCCTTATAGCAGGCCAAGCAGGCATATTTATTCCCCCCATTATTTCCTACGAGAAGAGTTGTTAAGGCCGATCCCGTCGTGGTAGCACAAGTAGATGACCCTAAGAATCTAGATTTTTTACCAGTGGAGCCTCCTCCACAGACTTTTAGTGGCTCGCTCAGTCAAGGACATCCACTGGCCTAGTAGCACCCACCTCAGAATTGGTAGGCGCCCCTGCATAACATGTCGCCACCACCAAGGATAGATAACCAGGTTCCACCTCCTCGACATGATCCTCTATCACCTAGTTAGGGACAGGCTCCTAGATCCACCTTTGTAGATAAAAGGAACTACACCTACTCGTTTTATGAGGCTCAGGTCCCATGTTATTTATGAAGTGCTTTAGAATTGGGAATTCTACGGTTTTCAGAATGCAGGTGGCCCGAAGAGGCAGATCTCACTGATCACCCCAATTACTACACCAATCACTGGATCTATGGGCTCACCATCAAGCAGTGATATGTTTTTAAAGACTATATTCAAGACCAGGTTGATAACAACATAGTCAGGTTATGTTCTCCTATAACATATCTTGAATGGGTATTCATAAGGCCTGACAGTGACAGTAACAATAACGGTGAGTGGCAACTGGATTCCAGCCACAGGTCCCAAAAATACGCGGACTGGATGGCCCGTAAGACAGTCACCCATGGCCATGGTATTTTCCTTGCACGTTTGAGCTAACCCAAGTCTTCATAACCCACCGCGTCTCCTATAACATCTACCTCGACATCGAAATATCATCCTTTTTCTTCAAATAATGGAAATCATTGGGAGTTAAATCTAAAACCAAGCCCCCCAGCAATGCCAATGTCATACAGTACTCTTGGAGATTTCATTCCCCTAGAGATAGAAAAATTCCCCCAGAATCAGTCCAGGGAGGGAGGATTCTTTATGTGATAATATAGGGTATGTTTCTGTTAACACCGTGCGGCTGGTAAGCCCCTACATGATTTCAGAAGACAAGGAGTGCCAGATAGATCCTCCCAATGTCCCCAGTCATCGCCAGAGTTGAGGGACCTGTGGTAATGTGAGTCCTTGGAATTCCTCGATCAATACCTCAATCCAGGATATACATGCCACTGAAACCATACAACAAGACTATCATAGATCTCAACAAATGAAGCCTTATCATCTTATTTCTGCGGATCCAACTCTATCGCCGTTTGTTCTAGATGATCAGGTGAAACCACCATGATCATACTACAATCAGCCACACTATATATCATATCAGCTTCATTAATCCAGCACTCTTCCGGTAGTTTCTCCCTGCATTTCAACTAGTGAGTTGTGGGACATTCCCAGCACCAGTCTGCCGCCATTTCATCCAGACGGTCCCATCATAATTCCTATCATAGCATGACCTCATGTCTGCAGAAGTTCACACTTGGCATAGAAATATTATATCCTTAATCATCTTATGAGCATTCCTGTGAAGATCTCAATCCTCTAGTCTCTTTCCCTATCAACAGATATGAACAAATCCTTAGTAAGGATTTAAGAATCCCCCTCCAGTTTGAGATGAAGGTAGCAGTCGCAGAAACCTTCCATGTTGATATAGTTGAGCATGATGAATGTCAAGACATTATCTATTTAATTGGATAAGATGAACGTTCTTCAAAATAGGGGTACATGCCCCCATTTAAAATCACTATCCATTTCAACGGCATGGAGGTTCATCATTGTCTTGTCGACATAGGGTCACCGATCAACCCCATCCCCACCAAGACACTCAAAAATATAGCACTATCTGTATACGACCTGAGTCCCTATGACCTAAAAAGTCAATGTTTTGATAGGGAAAAATAGAAAATGGTTCGAAACAACCTCCTTTAGAACGATTTCAGTGGACTAGATTCCAGCACTGAGTTCATGGTTTTCTCACAAGACATGACCTATAATAGGTTGATGGGTATTCCATGTATCCACCTACAGGTAGTGGTCTGTTATTCATACCAACAATTCCTTAAGTACTCTATTAATGGTCAAGTAGGCGAACTCTAGTGTGATGCATATTTTTATGCCTCTTTTAATGTCCAATACCTAGATGCTTACTATTACATTGGAATGTAAATATAGATTCTGGCTAATGAGGTTGAACACGAAATGGCTACGACCGACCTGTGGATAGACCTGGATGATAGCTAAATATTCTTGATGCACTGATTGAAGGCCACGACCTAGGAAATTGGGAAATGCTTTGATGATTATATAATGAGGGGAAAGAACATTCCCAAGACTAAATAATTCTAGAATATCACCTCATATTCATATAAAAATAAGGTTTAGGTGATCTCAGAGCCCATACTCCCATAAGGTGTCGAGATGTTCACCCCATGGAAATGAAAATACGTCACACATTCCTGTTTTGTGAGGATGAAATAAATCAGATCAATCTGATCCCCACTATTACTATGATATCATCAAGTGGGGCCCCTTAGACCAAAGGCTAGATGGGATCAGGTTGAAAACATTAATCATCATGGATTCAGCTATGTAGGTGCCCCCTGATGTGATGTCCATTGTCACTCAGGTTAGTGGCAGTGGCCCATTGGGATCAGTCGACTTGGAATAATTGCCTACCGTCGAGGATCACTACTCCATGAATGAAAAAGAGGATCTGGAGGATGCCTCTCCCACATTCGAGGAAGATTTCTCCACCATATCTAATGAATTGGTACATGTGATCCTTGGTAACAAGTTGGATTAATAAACCCCATTTATTAGTGCTGTTATTACTTTCGATGTGCAACCGTGATATGTGGTCTTCCTAAAAGAGCATTGTGTTGTATTTTTATGGAGTTATGATGAGATTCAAGGACATGGACCTGAGTTCATTTTATGTCACCTTGGTATTCCAAAAAAATCACCGTTAGTTCAAACAACCTCCTTTAAAGTTTCACCCTTCCCACGGTACCATGGTCGAGGCTGAGTATGATATTCTCATCAGAGCCAACATCGTCATTGAGGTCCAGTACCCCATATGTTTAGCTAAAACTATCCATGTTGGAAATAATAATGGCCATGTCAAAGTCTTCATCAACTTCTGGGATCACAATTTTTACTTCCTGAATGATGACATTCCCCTTCTTATGAAGGAACTATTGATTGATGCCACCATAGGGTTCCAGGCTCTCTCTTTAATGGATGAGTAATCTTGGTATAACCAAATTCGAATGGACCTTAAGGATAAAGAGTCTACAGCCTTTAGGGAACCACAAGATACTTTCAATTACTAGTTAATTCCCTTTGGTCTAAAGAATGTAGGTTCCACCTATCAATATTCCATGAATTTCATAATTAAGATGATCCTTGGGACATTGGTGGAATTCTATGTGGATGGTCTGGTGGTCAAATCTCAGCAATGCCAGCACCATGTCAAAGATCTTGAGAAAGTGTTTAGTTTCCTATGAAATCACATTCGGAAGAAGATCCCATTGATGTGCTCCTTCATAGTCACTTCTGGAATGTTTCTCGGCTTCATTGTCAGAAATACAGGCATTGAGATTGATCTAGAGAAGATCAAGGCCATCATTCAGAGGTCTCCTCTGAGAAACATTTTAGAGCTTCAAGGATTTCAAGTCCACTTAGCCTATAAATGCTGATTCATCGAAAATATGGATGGAAAGGGTAAGCCCATTTCCCAGCTCATGAAAAATGGTGCAGATTATTCGTTGGACGAGGGGTGTTAGACTGCTTTTCAAGAAATAATGCAGTATCTATTACAACCTTTTATCTTGATACAACCCATTTATGGGAAGTCGTGGGTCCTTTATGTGACTACTCTGGAATGATATCTTGACGCTCTCTATTCCTAGATGAACGATGAGGGAATAGAGAAATATTTCTTCTCTATCAATCATATGATCCTCAATACAGATTCTAGAAACTCCTCTATCGAGAAGACCAACATTGCGCTAGTGTTCATAGTGAATAAATTGTGAAATTACTTGCACCACAAGGAGATGTAGTTAGTGTCCCGAGTGGATCCATTGAAGTACATTCTAAAATTATACTTGTTGATAGGTCATATAGCTTGGTGGGTAGCGATCCTCCAACAATTTGACATCATGTTTATCCCCCAGAAGTATATTAAGGGACAGGAATTGGCATAATTATTTTCCACCCATCCAGCTCCTGCATACTAGTCTTTGGATCTTGATTTTCTGAATGAGGCAGTCATCTCAGTAGCTAAAGACATTTTGTCTTGGAAAAGGCATTTTTATGGTGCTTCCTAAATCCCTACCAACAGAAGACTCAATTATCCTAGACTCAACAGAGTGGGCCCAGGTATCGCCTTCATCACGCCAGCACAAGCTGTTCAACCATACTAAAATTTATTGTCATAAGATTGTACCAAAAATGAGGAAGAGTACTAGGATCTCATTACTGGTCTCGTGCTAGCCCTCCAAATTGATGTTCCTCGCCTACATGTGAATGGGGGATTCTAACTAGTCATAAAAAAAGATAAATAGTTACTACATTTTCAGGAATTTGGAGCTCGTACCACTGTTAGAGAATACCATCCAGTTGATGGCCTAGTTCCCATCTCGGCCAAAATTTACTCACCTCCCCATATCACAAAACGGTTGAACTGGTGCCTTGGCCAGGTTGGAAATATCACATTCTGAAACCAACTAGGATGATTTGATTATTCATGTGGTTCATCAAATTGTTATTGCTCCCATTACTCTGGATGATGATGATAGCTTGTAGGTAAACAACCATACCTCCGATGCCTCCACGTCAAGACGCCCAGGATCCCCTTCCACAATGTTCGAAGAGAATATTGACTGAAGGACCCCTTTATTGAGTATCTCTAATACAGTAATCTCCTGGTAGATTTAGTCGTGCGTGAGCGAATCTGATGGCACACATTGCATTTCACCCTCTAGAGTGGTCATAATCTTGGGCAGATCCTCTGTATATGTGGGTTTTATGGAGTTATCCTCTATTACATTCATGGAGGTGATATTTCTTAGGTCATGCAAGAGGTTCATGCTAGTTCTTTCGGGGCTCATCAGATCAGGCCAAAACTCATTCATAAGATCCTGAGATTGGGATATTTATTTCCTGCCCTAATCCGCGACTGTATCAAGTGTTCCAAGAGGTTCCATGTGTTCCCACTCCATACTAATTTTGGTCATCGGCCACCATATCTTATCCACAATACCAAGTACTCTTGGACCATTGTAGTCTGGCGACTCGATGTCATTGGACTATATCCACTAATAACAACTCGCTAGTGTAGGTTCATCCTGACCACTACAGATTTGTTTTACAAGTGGACAGAGGCAGTTATTCTCATGGAGGTCAAGGCCCATTATATCATTTATTTTTTGAGCTCTAATATCATCTATATATTTGGTGTCCCTCAAACCATCATCATAAGTGATAGGGGAACCAACTTTCAGGAATCCAAAATAATGAAGTTACATGCCATGTACAATATATATTCTAACCATACCTCCCGCTATCATGCACAAGAAAATGAAAATATCTTGTCATTTAATAAAAACCTGTCTAAAAAATTTCAGAATATTTTTAGTTAGAATAAGAAGTGTGGGATGGATAAACTCCCCAATGCTCTCTGGGACTATCGGATGATGACTCTTAATTCCACTCTGGTTACCCCATATTCCATGGTGTTTGAGACAGAGTTAGTCTTACCCATCATGATTTTGTTTCCTTAATTACGCAAAGATGTCTATGATTAGCATACACCAGATAAGGTACCTGAGATCCATTTGGCTGAATTGGAAGAATTTTATGAGAACAGACTTTGTTCCTTGCACAATCTTGAGAGGCATTAGAACAAGATAACCAGATCTTTCAACAAAAATGTTTTCCTTTGATATTTCTTACAAGATGACAGGGTTTTGACCCTAAGAATGCTGATGATACCTGGAAGGAAGACACTTAATTTGGAGCACATATGGGAAGGATCTAACATCATTCAAATGTTTTGACCCAGTGGAACATACTCCCTAATTACCTTAGATGATGAGTGTATTACTCATCCCACCGATGCTAAATTCCTCAAGCAGTATTCACTTGAACAATCCCACATGACCTAAAATTGTACCTTTTTCAATACATGACATTAAACTGCATGATCCATCTTGGATAGTGGACATAAAAATACCCATCACCGATCCCACATGAATTTAAACTGTAACTTATTAGGCACATGATGTTAAATTGCATGATCCATCTAGGTTGGAGGATATAAAACTACCTCGCACCAGTCCTACATGACATTAAACTGTACCATCATCATCGCACGATGTCGAACCATGTTGTCCTTCCAGGATGAAGGACGTTAAACTAAACAGCAGCCATACCAAAATATATTAAATTGCTTTATCATCCTGCGTGATGTTAAACAGTTTTATTGTCCTGCAAAACATTAAAATATGAGTTGTAGATATTCCGTTACAGTTCGAGCTCTATGACCATAAAATAAGATCCATCAGTATCCTTGTCACATGATGTTAAAATTCATGACATATCCAAAACTATGTATGTATTGATTCATACCCACGTAGGATACATAAGAACACCCAGGAATATTTTCTTTGGGCCCAGCCCCAAACTCCACTATCTCCCCTAGGCCCGGATTCTTCTCCAAACAAATGGTGTGGTGCTGTATTTTTTCCTTCATTTACGTTAGGATTATCATGAATGCACCATGTATTCCTATCCTTGGAGATCTCTTCCTCTTTCATCCTCACCTCATGATGTTAAAATGTGCGGGCATATTCATGCTTCACACATCCCCATTATTTGGGCCTCCATATATATTCACATATGAAAGGACCCCTGAATGGTATGGATGCACATCCTTATAGCTCGCCTACCATTTCAGGCCATTGTCTAAGAGTTTTCTGAACAACACTTTGATAAATTTCCTATGTTTCAACTATGGTCAGAGGTCGACGCTCATTTTTTGTTCCAATTTCAGGTCACAAGATATGGATTATATGTTTCAAACACGGTAAATATTCATCCTCCAGCGTTATTTTCACACCTATATATCCAAAATATTAGTTTTCGTTATTCATTTTGTCCTACTATCCTTTAGAACACCAGTGGGCCCCGAGCAGGAATGTTAGTCTAGTTGGGATCGAACATGTCAGATCTCGTTTCTTCAATGTCACACCCTTATATGCTAGGAAGAACCTGATCCCATTCTTTATTTCCCACACCGATCATTTCTCACATGGTCTTAGGTGATTTGGTAAAGAAAAACCTACATAATGGGTCACATGATCATGGTATGAGACTTATGACCATGAAAAAAGATCACCTCCATCCTCACCACATGAAGTTAAACTATGAGATCTGTCTAGGATGATGGACATGAAAAATTCAGCACTCATCCCACATGACGATAAACTACAAACTGGCTAGGACATTTTGCTCGTAGCCCAGCCTCAGGTCCCTCAACCTTTCCATCCCCCTGGACTATGATCTCACATTAGATTGTGCGGTGTGGTAAGAACTCTATGTCCTCATTCATGTCAGGATATATTTTTTCTAGGTAGCACACATCCTCTTGAGACATCCATCCCTCTCCATTTTCATTTCCATAAGACATTAAACCACATGGGTACCACCATGTTGTATTCATCCCATCATTTTCTTTTCAAAAATATTTTACATTCGAAGGGACCCCCGAACGGCATTGATTTTAGGCCTCAACGCTATCCTTTTGTCTTATGCCAAAGTCCCCGAGGATTTTGAATGATAATTTGACACGAGTCCCGCATTACGAATTTGGTCAGCGGTCGACACTTAGATTTTTTGTTCCTTTTAATGCCACACAATATGTATACTATGGTTCAAACAAGGGAAATAGTTATCCTCAATCCTTAAATCCATTTTTTTGTCTCTCAAATGATAGGCATTGTGATTCACCCATTCTCTCCATCTATCCCATGAGCGTGACATTAAACTGGGCATCTATGGTCCAAGCTCTATGACCAAAAAACAATGATCTACCATGTCCTTGTCGAATGATATTAAATAGCACGACATCCTGAGAACTACATATGTCTTGATTCATGTTCTCATCGGATACATAGAAACACCGGAGTATTTCATTTTTTGGTCCAACCTGGGTTTATCTAGCCTTTATATTGGCCACTTGTCTAGGGTTATCTTTGTGAATTATGAATGGTGTGGAATATTTGGTCTTAGGCCCTCATTCATGTAGGGTTGTTCACCACGCCATACACATTACTCATTGAGATCCACCTCCTTTATCGGTCCTTGTTGCATGAAGCTAAATGGAACGACAACCTTTAAAACTATATATATATTGATTATAATCCTCATGGGATATGTAGGAACACCCAGACAGTTTTTCATCGGGTCCATCGTTCTTTCTTAGAATCCATCTTTGCCATTCGTCCACTTGGCCTATGTCCTTCGGGGGGGTATGTGGTGTTGTGTGGGATTATGTCCTCATTCACACACATTTTGTAACAATCATGCCACATAAATATATCATGATAGTTCTCCACCCCATTTCCCCCACTCACCTTGTCAAGTCATCTACAATAAAATTGTACCCCTCGACCCACTATGTAAATTCACTAATGTTCCCTTGAGTACTCTAGTTTAGGACCTAAACTGTTGGATTCTACATAGACACGTTTCCATCCATTTCCATGATCCATGATTAAATTTATTTAGGAATTCATCACCATTCACATTCTAAGGGAGCCCTTCTAATGACCTGGTATCATGCCACATTGTCTCACCTACCTTCTTGGGCCAACGTCGCCAAGTATTCTGAACGACAATTTGACACATGTCCCATGTTGCGAATATGGTCAGTGGTTGACACTCATTTGATTGTTCCCATTTCATGTCACGTGAATTGGATTTTGTGTTCAGAATACACATCAAAAAATACATCCCTTACTCTTATAAACATTCCATTAGTCATAAGGAAATCCACGGAATCCTTTCGGCACAATCCAAAAGGAGTTACCTGATTAAGAGGCAATGTATTATATCAATCTCATTTCTTTAATTTTCTTTCTCCACCCATCTACTATATTTAATATAAGATTATATAATAACACAATTATCTTAAATATAATATTATTTTTATGATATTTTTTCAACCTACACTTATATACACCTACATCTAATGGGTAACAAAGATACTGTATATGTGTACGGTGAACTTCCATCTCACAAAACAATGACTATTCAATTACCCTTACCGCCTCTCATTGTGGAAATTATGATCCAAACACTATTTATATATACTTTATATTACTTTTATTTTTTATTTTTTATTATTAATTTTTTAAACAAAAGTATTTTTCACTTTACATTTGATGTAAATATGATAATTTCATTAGGTGAAGTGTAGACAACCGCCCCACAATGCGATGTGATTCGTTCAAACACTACATGGAATGTATTAAGTATTGGTTTTGGGAATTTTATTATATGTATAACATTGTAATTATAAAATAATTATAGTATATACATATACACATTTATGTTATTTTATTTCTTTATTTCAATATGACAATGAAAATAGAATCATCGTTCCTACATATGTACCACTTACCAGCACCATGAACTGTGCATTCTATTTCATAATTATATATTATATCATATATTATAAGACAAATATAATTGATATAAATTATATTTATATGATTTTTTTACATTCTATAATCATGATATATGTGAAAGTACCAATGATATAAAAATTTAGGACACATAGGAAGAACACAGAGAATATTATCCAAAGTAAAATCTTAATAGAGGTTGTTATCAAGAGGGTTATATAAGTTCATAATATGACTAAATATGGTATTAGATATAAGAATATGTAACTTTAAAATATTTCTACTTAATTTTTATTTATTATACAGGTTGTTTGAATGCGTTCTATGAATGTCAATAAATAAGTTAAGGGAATTTCATCTCACTTTTTATTTCCCTGAGGCACATGTTATGTTCTCCAATCTATCATTTTATGTGGAGTATGTACTGCAGATTATTTTTTTATATTTATCTAATACATAAAGTTTTGGGTATTCACATATCTATTTTATTATCTTTATTTTATGGGCCATAATTTTCAATAGTAACCAAATTGGTGGAATACTTTGTTCTCAATATTCCTTCATTGAGACTCATGTTTTTTTATACACCTAAATTTTACTTTGAGGTGTTTATACATCCATTTTAATAGTTATAGAAATAATTTAATATTGTTCATGGTATTTTAGTCTTCATTTAATTTCCTGTTCTTACATGTAGAGAATGATCAAATGTTACCAATTTTTAAGAGTTTATTGAGACAATGTCATCTCTTTTAAAGTGTGTTTATGTTTATGCTTTCCTTGATGAAATCTTATGATCCATATATCAAAAAATCATGAAATTTATTATGATATGGTTATTGAATGTTTATTTATATATTTGTACCATTTCTTACACTCTTGGGTACAATATATAGTTATGAAAATAATTTTTAAGAAATCCAGACTTTACCCGCTCTTAGATTAGAAATAGGGGATCCATTAAAATA
The DNA here is from genome assembly GCA_963277665.1 of Viscum album. Taxonomy (NCBI): domain Eukaryota; kingdom Viridiplantae; phylum Streptophyta; class Magnoliopsida; order Santalales; family Viscaceae; genus Viscum; species Viscum album. The sequence continues at coordinate 281,039,612 of OY728123.1, read as the reverse complement.
ATGTTTCCAAAAATTATTTTCCCATGTTATTACACTATTAACCTATGATAAATAAATTAAATTTTTACCTTTTTTATATTTTCAATTTTTTAAAGGAATATTATTGTCACTTCCTAATGGTGTAATTTTTTAATATTTTTACTGTTGAAAAGGAATGTTCTTTTTACCTCATATGACATGTACATATTTATCCACTATCAATCCATTTATGATTAGTTTTCAAGATTAGTGTTTAGTTGAAATAAAATGTACTAAAAATAGATTTTCCATGAAATGGGTTTCAGATGGTTTTCAAGCATCTTTTATATGTTTTAAAGGAAAATGATTTCTGAAATACTTTCAAGCATCTTTTATATGTTTTGAAGGAAAATTATTTCCAAAATGTTTTCAAGATTCTGTTATATTGTTTCAAGTAATATTATTTTCAAAATGTATTCAATATTCTTTTATGTGTTTCCAAGGATAATTATTTTCATGATTTTTCATGATTTTTTTAAATTTTCGAGAGAAATTATATTAAAAATGTTTTCCATATTCTTTTATATATTTTCATGGAATTGTTTTTAAATTTTTTTTCAAGATTATTTTATAAGATTTCAATGAAAATGGTTTTATAATAGTTTTCAAGCGTCTTTTATAAATTTTCAAGTATTTTTTTTAATTCAGTAAATATTCTTTTAAATGTTTTCAATTAAAATGGTTTCTAGAATGATTTCCAGCCACACTTTTAAGTTTGCAACATATTTTACAAGAAACGGTTTCCAAAAAAAATTATGATTTGTTTCTATGTTTTCAAGGAAAAAATGTTTCCAAATTTTTTATATCATTCTTTCTATTTATTCAAGGTATTTTCCAAGGAAATGTTTTTAAAGTCTTAATGTTTTAAAGATATATTTTCAAAGAATAAAGAATATTTTCCTCAAGAAATAATTACAAAATATCCTTCCATGTTATTTTACTTCTAATATGAAATTTGTTAATGTTACACATTCCCTTTAAGGAAATAATACAAAGGTTCCATTAATATTCATTATCAAATGGTGTATGTTTTTATGGAATAATGCTTTGGACACCCATTTCTCTTTCACAGGTTATATGCTTTTGAAACCCACTTCATATCATGAGTTATACTTATGATGAAATGATAATGAAACTTGTATCATATTCCACTGTTTATGATATGATTACTTGTTTAGGATAACGATTTCATTTCAGGGATTATGATATGATTATTTACAATTTTTCCACATGTAAGTATGATATCACTATGAGATGGATGGGACCATTATCTCCCTCTAATGAATTTGGTACATATTTATATCTAATAATATATCCATGGATAGAATGTGAAATGAAGACATTTCAGTATTACATGGCTGGAATGGGAAATTAATTTGGTTCAGTAATTTTGGGTTGGAACAAGTGATTAACTCAGTTCAGTAATATAGGTCAGGAATGGGGTGTGAACCTTGTTTAGTAAATGATATTTTCCACTAAGATGGTATCAGTATCTATTCCTTGGAACCCCTAGAAATCATATTATATTCTTATGTGTTTTCCATACATTCATGATTTATTCATATGTTATTATTTTATGGCCTACGCCCATATTTCTGTATGATTCATGTCTTATGAACATCCATGACTTCCTCTACGATTCATTTGTATGATATTTGATATACAGGGTAAGATCATCTATATTCATTATCATGTTATCAAACCCTTATGATCATGATTATTATTAAATATATCCCTTGTTTACCATTTCTGGGAATTTTCGATCCCCACATTTTATGTTTCCTTCCACAGGTTATATAGATATGCCTTATATTTGATGTGTCTAATAAGGGTGATAGTCAAAAAGAATGTAGTGTTTGATAATTTAGCTCATTTATGAATAAGTGTTTATGTCTTCCATTATTCAAAATACACAAGTCTCTTATGGTCTTTTTAAATCTATTTGCATAATGTTTTATGTTTTACAAAAAGGATAAGTAAATTAAATGTATGAAACTCATGGTTTGATATATAGACACCTTTACAAAATCCATTACCATCTAATAATTCAACCATAACTCTCTTGGTTTATATTTAATTTGTTATTAGGATATTATAAAATGGATGTTACCGATATAAAATATTGTGTAAGGAATAAAGATAAAAAGGGAAAGTTTCTTACCTTTAACATTTATTAAAAATTAGTATATGTAAAAAACATATATTAGATTATAGATATCCTTTTCAAAGATAAGTGGGTTATTTTTATCATAATAATTTAACAATATTTTCTATATATGATATAGTTACATAAAATGATTACAAAACACCAACATAGCAATTATGTAATTAATAATTACCAGAAATAAATGATACTATAAATATTAAAAGTGACGTAAACTGATTGAATTATAGTCTAATACAATTTTAGAAGATTAAAATAACATGTTACACATTTTCGAACATAATTTATTTTTTAAAAAATATTATTTTGATTTTTGAAAATCCAAATTAAATAAATAATGTGAAAAATAATTTTATTGATAGCTTACAAGAAATGATGTTTTATTGAATAATTTAAAATTTATAAAACCAATACTTTATAAATAGTTATTTTTTGGGGTAAAAAATATATAATATTTTCTATTAATAGAAAAAATGATCATTTATAATTAATATTTTGACCTATAGATTGAAAATCATTATAATCAATGTCCAAGTTTAAGCAATGTTTTCCCTGTCACCGTGCATGATTTAAAAATTAATTTCCAAAACACTTGATATTTTTATTTCTAAAATTAAATATTATATTCATAATTTAGTGGATATATATTATATAATAAATTTAACTTTATCTTTTTATTAATGGTCAAATTAATGAGGTTAGAAAAATATATGCTTTATTAAAATCCAAAATAATAAAATTGGGGAATCTTGGAAGATAAGGTACCAAATAATTAAAATGAATATATTTTTCTGTCATTTAGATTTTTATTGACCAAAATTCACATTAATCCATTATTTTTCAATTTTTTTAAGCACACTAGGTAAAGGATATATCCCATTATTTAATACCTTTCTGATTTTACAATAGTGGCACTCCCCCTCCACTATAAAAAGGTAACCACTCTACCCTTTCCTCAATCCTATCAGGCCACATTGGATAATAAAAACACTACCCAAATAGTGACTAAAAATATTTACCTTCCTCATTGAATCCACATTTTTGGAATTATGGAATCTAAGGAACCCTTTTGGAATAAACCAAAAGGAGTTTCAAGATTCTAAGGCAACATCTTCTCTCAAACCCCTTTCTTTAGTTTACATTCTTCACCCCCAACACTATAATTATTCAATGTATGTATATCAAAACTAGTATCTTAAATATAATAGGATATTTTTATGCTATGGGATTAACCTACACATACACACTCTTTCATATAATTGGTAATGAACATACTGTTTACATGTACAACGAACTACCACATCACAAAAGGATGATTGTTCAATGTTGTAATACCACCTTTCATGGTGAACATTATGATGGAAAATCATTTATATATATTATTTATTATATTTATTATTTCCTAAATATAATATAATTATTATACAACACTTGTCCTTATACTTTCTATTTTTTGTTAATATGATAATTTCATTTGAGGAAGTGTATACTACCACCCCCTCCATGTGATGCGATTCTTTCATACACTTCATTGAATGTATTGTGGATGGGTTTAGTGAATATATATAAAATATATATATGATATAATAATTATTATATAATAAGTATATATATAATGAGATATACACATATTTCTTTTACTTTCGTTCTTTCAACGTGAAATTTAAACAAAAGTAGCGTTCATGTGTTCGTACATTTTATCATCTCTAAGAATAGTTTATTTAATTCCCTACTAATATATTCAATGGGTTATTATAATAAAAATATAATTGATATAAAATATATTTAAATTAGGGTATATATTCTGGGAATCATGATATAATTATAATAAACAATTATATAACAAATTAAGACACATGAAAAAAAAACAAAGTGGTTATTTGCAGAAGTGAATCCATAACATTGAATTTTTTAAAAGACGGTAATATAGATCCATAATGAGAAACAATATGGTATTATATGTAAGATTATGTTTTTTTTATAGATTTATAATAAATTTAAATTTATTATACATGATTTTTAAATGAGTAATACAGTAGTAAAGACACAAATTTAGTGGATTTCATCTCACTTTTTATTATCGTGAGATTCAATCCATGTTCCCCACTCTTTCATTTTTGTGATGTATACTATGACTATGAATGTATTATATGAATATTATTATTAAATTTATTGGCATTTAAATATAAATTTTATGATAATTATTTCATGGGTTTTATTATTTAAAACCTACCAAATCTGTAAAATATATTTGTCACAATTTTTCTTCTTTGAGACCCATGTTTTGTTATGCACTGAATTTTTTTTCAAGGTGTATATACTTCCATTTTACAGATTATATCCTAAACATGCTTTATTTAATGATATTATTATATTAATTAAGTTTTTATTCTTACATGGGGTATATGATCCCATGATACTAAATGATAATAGTATGTTGAAACGACCTCATCACTTTTCAAGATTGTTAATTATTATGCTTCATTAATGAAATGATATCATACATCTCTCTAGAACACTCATGAGTTTTTTTATCATCTGTTTATTCATGATATATCCATTTATTTGTTAAATTTTAATACTATTGGGTGGTTAATATAATTAATAAATGTTTTTTATAAAATATTACCATATTTCTCTGTTCGGTCAAAAATCTATATTATTACAAAAACCATGCTTTAAAAAATGTTTTCAAAAATGATTACAAATTATCCTTGAATATAAATTTAATGGAAAAAGAATTTTATAAAAGTTTTATTATTTTAAAATATTATTTTATAAATTTTAAAAGCAATTATTAGGAAAAAAAATTTCAGAATGATTTCTAGAATATTTGATAATTTTTAAAGGAAAATGGTTTTGAAATTGTTTTTAAGATAATTTTTTATGTTATAAAGGAGTTTTTTTCAAAGTGCTTTCAATTCTATTTTATATTATTTTTTTGGAAAAATGTTTTCAAAATTGTTTCAACCCTCCTTTCTGTGTTTTTATAGTATTTTCAAAGGAATTTGTTTTAAATGTTTTATATTTTAATGATTCTCTTTCAAGGAATATATGAAATTTTCCTAAAAAAATTCCAAATAACATTAAAATATTTTTTCTATATAATATGAAATCCATTGATGTTACTCATTCCCTTACAGAAAATAATCTAAAGGATTCATTCATATTATTTATTTAGTGGTTTATGTTTTGATAGAATGATGCTTATAACACATGTTTCTCTTTCATGGGTTATATACTTTTGAAATGAGCTTCTATTCACTGGTTATGCTTATGATAAATGATTAAGAAGCATGTATCTTTTTCCACAAGATATTATTTGATTACATGTTTCTGATACCCATTTCATTTCATGGGTTATGATATAAATTTATTTGATATTGTGGCACATGTATGAATGATTTAATTATGAGATTTGTGGGACCTATATCTCCCTCCAATTAATTGTGTAAATTTTTATATCTCATGATATAGAAAATTATGGAATGAAAAATGAACTCGATTTAGTATTATCAGAATGGAATGAGTAATGAACATGGTTTAGTAATACTGGGATGGAAAGAGGAGTGAATCAAGTTCAATAATAAAGGGATCGATAGAGGAATGAACACAATTCAGTAATACATGGTTGGAACTGGGTGTGAACCTGATTTAATGATGGAATTTTCCCATAAATATGGCCTTTTCATCGATTCTTTAACTATAGTAGAAATAATATTATATGATAATGTGTATTCCAGAATTCCAGGTTTTATTAAAATGCTATGTTTTCATGGATCATATTCATTATTTTCTTATGATTCTTGTCTTATGAGCTACCAAAAAATTTATATGATTCATTTTTATGATCTCTAATATGTATGTTATGATCTTATAACGTTTTTATCATGTTCCCATACCCCTATGATCATGTTTATTTTTACATGTCCCTCTTATTTACCATTATTGGGCATTTCAACTAACCCCTTTTTATTTTTTCTTCCCAATGGTATGAAGATTTGTATTAAGTAATTTGTGTCTAATAATGGTTCTTTTCATGATGTATATAGTGGGAATCAATGTATATCACTTATGTAATTGTGTTTAGGTTTCAATGTTTACAAAGGCACTTGACTAATACTGTCATTGGGCATATGTTTGTATAATGATTCAAGTATTTAGCAAATTTTAAGTAACGTTAATTTATGAAAAGTGAGGGTTTATGTAAATATTATTTTCTAAGTCTCATCATTTTTCAAAATTGATTTATTCATAGTTGTTACTATTGTATTTTTTTGGGATTATTTTATCATATGGTCACACAGATATGTGGTAAGAATTATATAGGGATATAATTTGTATAAGTATATCTAAAAAGTGTATCATTCATAATAATGAATTTGTAGTCTATCATGTTTTATATTCATACATATAGGGTTTTAATATTCCTAAAATACATTAAGAATATAAAATGTATCATTTTACACAAATGTAAGACTCTATGTTATCATTATTTCACACATAAAACTTATATTTTAGGAAGTGGAATGATTATTAACCTCTCCAAATTTGATTTATCCCACACCAATGTTTATCATGGAGTATTATATATTTTGAAAAAAATGATAATGTTAGTGTGAGTAAGAATTCATATAGTGATATAAATTATACTAATGCGGCCTGAAACATGTTTTATGCACTAAATTACCCATAATTTCATGACATATTGAGTGTCATAATGTATATCTTTATTATACCAAGGGTATATGATTCGTATTGAATAATTATTCCTATTTTTGGTGATATACCCTTTATTATAACCTTTATACTTTGACACATTTATGTAATTATTGAGATATATTTAATTAGTGGGTTATTGGTAATGTTACTGGTCATTTCATTAGTTGAAGCTTAACCAATATGGTATTTTTCCTCAAATATTATGATTATGACTAATGGTACCTCAATTGACAATGGATATGAATTTTATAGTTTACCAATTTAGTAATTATTATTAATTTTTCTATTTTTGTTATAATTAGGTGATATAATTATCAACATAATAAAAATTTCTTGTGATGTATTAATCAACCTTGTTATTCGGTATATAGATAATTGATAATGTATGAGTAAGATATATGTGATTGAAATAATCTATGTCCCATGGTTACTCATTATCTTGGAAAATGGATAATATTATAATGTGAACTTTTATATGATGTAGTTTCTGAACACGGGTGTAATGATATAGGTTTTTATATAGGTCACACTAAAAACATTTGTAGCATAAATAACATTGATTTTCATTCAAGATTTCTCACTTTACAATAATTTATAGATTATTAACATTAAAATTATTTTGATCACTATAATGTCCCATGTAGTCACACTTTGTTATTAGGAAACTAGAGATGAAGTTTAACAAACTCTAAGTTTTACCCCATAATTTTTTTAGAGGTTATCTAGATGAATTTCAAGATATATTTCCACATGTTTTTACATATGATGTAGTTTTTTTTTGAAGATGAGTGAAATATTTTCAAAAATTAGTTTATGAATTTTTTTTAAAAATGGATATTTTTTGAAAACCTATTTCCTAGGATGTGGAATAAGATGAATGTTCTCTCAGTCTCTGAGACATTTAGTGAATTCTGGATATTGATGGATATATACACAAAGTGTAACCATACAACATGGTTTATACCACTTCATGGTATAGCATTATGTGCTCCCTGGAATAGTGTGAAACATTATGGAATTAAGTCTATGAAAGATAATTTTCATATTATATGACAATTTTTGATTTGGAATATATCTATTATAGATGGTCTTAATCATTATATGATGATGATTATGTGTCATTTTACATTAGATATGTTAATTTAAACATTATATAAATTGATAGAGGATACAGTTTAACATAAAAAAGCGATGTAAATTAAGAATATATTTATTAAATGTTTCATAAATGATGGGTGACTATTTTGGTCTATTGTATGCTTTAATAAGTTGTATAAATCACTATATACATTTTTGAAGTCATTACACTACTAAAATATGAAAGTATAATGCTCTAATTCTCTAAATCCATTTAATAATGTCATAATAGTCCACAATTCTAAGAGAAGTTCTTCCTTAGCATCATTTTATTATCATAATATATGGATACATCCATAATGAGGATTAATTTAGAAACGCCTTAGTGAAATTGATCTAATATGTTTGAATTCAATGAGAAGGATGATATATTAGTGTAAGTTATATATTTACTATCATTATTTATTAATATTTATTCCAAATGTTTAGATATATTTTGATATTAATGGTGTTTTGGTGTTATTCTGCCGCTATGTTTAGGATTTCATACATCCCTCTAAATCACAATAATACGTACCCTATTACATGTTACCCTAAATAAGATATTTAAGAATTTTCTATTTTTCATGACATTATAACACATGATATAGACTTTTTATATTACATAAACTTTTATAAGAATATGTGGTTTCTTGTTGCTCCTTGATTATTAGTTCCATAAAGACACACATTAATGTATATACATCAAGAAAGTCATTTTTAAGATAATAATAAATAATTTTTCCTTTTTGATTGGATTCATCAGAAAGTGTTTTCTATTTTATTGGATTCTCTAACACATAGAAAAATTCTTCTATCCAGGGAATAATATTAATGTTCCTATACTAGTTGATTAATTTTCTTGGATGAAGATTTTATTTATAAAAAATTAATCTCATGGATAAGATACATGAAAATTAATCCATTAACCCAAAAAATAATTTCATATAATATGATTATCATGTCAACATTCTTTTAATGAATACATTTATTAAATCTAATACTAGTAAATTTATTTTCCCTTTCATCCCAACATATATATTAGTAGGTCATGAATCATATTTTACTAAGTAATGATTCCACTTTAGTTTTCTTCTCACAACATAGATATTTAATGTTGACATAATTCCATTCATATTATATATGAATCTTGGCTATTTGAGTTAAAAACCCTTCCTTATGATTGACCTACTAAGATAATCAAAATGATAATTCCAAAAATGTGTCAACTAACTTCTATAATATCCTCCTTACATGATTTTCTAAAAAAAGATAATCATGGGTCACCCAAATTTGGAATTAAACTGTCCATTTGGATGATTGAGGTAATGAAAGTTGTATTATTATGATGGAATATAAAAAATTGTAAACAAAATGATATTTAATCTCCCCACCTAATCTAATGTATACCATTTACATGTTTCCAAGTATGTAAATATTTGTTTTTCATTCACTACTCTTCCCACTATATCATTGTGTTGAAACAATATTAATGTGTAACTCTTTACAAGACTCTTGAATAAGATATTTCCATTTATGAGGTAAAACAAACCAATTATCAAATGTTGCACATAACTGTTTAAAAAGATGTGTGATAATTTTTAGAAATTTTTTAACACATTAAACTGAAGCATATGATTATCCATAATATGAACAATTTATTTCTAAAAATAATAAAGAAAGGAATAAAATAATTAAATGAAAATTTTATATATTCAATAATGAGATAACTAATTTTGAATTATTCATAAATAATTTAAAAATAGTTGATAATTTATATATAAAAAATCACTAACATTTTACATTTAACTAAATTTAACATTTCATGTCATTATTTTCATAAACTTTATATGAACTTCTTTATATTAAAAATATGATATAATTTATGGAAAAATTTGTTATAGAATAAACATTTCATGTGTTATTTAAAAATTTTACATAATTAAATATGAAATATTTTATTTAAATAATTCATCACATCATCATCCAAAATACCTTTTTTGATGGATTAATTTAATAATTAATATATATATTTTTTATCAATGTTTATATGTCTTTCACTAAGGAAACGTAATCCCCATAGTGAAATCCCTTACCTTGAAGTTCATAACAACCATTTTGAAATCCATTTATGGGGAATCCATTTCATGTCCATGCAATTTTAGTAAAGCATTTCACAGGGACAATTTTTCCTAGTAAAGATAACAAAACTTCAAAAACTACTTAGAAGACATTCACTATGCAATGATGTATCATTTTTTTGGTGAAAATTGTGTGGAAATCCATTGAACATGGTTTTTAGAAGACAATTGAAATGCTATATTTTTCACATTTTCCTTGTGAAACCCATAACAATCATTTAAAAGGTTATATAAAATGGTTTTATAAATTTTAGAATCACTATAATTATTTCTCAATTTAACATTTCATGGTCTTTTAACATCATGAAACAAAAACCCATTTATTTGAGATTTATATAGTGTGGTTCCTTGAAAACTTCTTTTATATATTTAATTATTCATTAAAAATGAATCATTTGTAGAATAAACTAGATATTACTGTTCTATTTTAGAGTGATTTATAACATCCAAAATAATAATAAATCCATTCCTAGATGATCTACACTATCAAATATTCAAAAATACATTTGATATAGATCAATTAAGAGTATCTAGTGGGTTACTCCTCCAAGGGTATCTATGGGTCATTCCAATCAGTTAATACATGGGTAAGAACTCGCTTCAATCTATAGTCAACTAAAACAATTGATTTAATGTAATAAGAGAACAAGAGATATTATTTATCTTGTTTTGAATGTGTCATTTCAGTAACATTAAGACTCATTATCATTTATAGTTTCTTTAGGATTAAACTATCATAGGTAGTATTTCAATTACTGAAAATATTCAGCCTATATTTTTAGTACATTTAATTAAACACACCTAATTTGTCTCTATGAAAAATTCAATTCATTATTTATAATGATACTCCTAAATCTAAATATCATATAAAATATTAAAACATCCCAAAATAATCATCATATAATGGAGAATTATATATTATTGTAATCATAATGGAATAATAAAGGAAGTATATTTTTATCTTATAACATGTATATTTATCCATAAAACTATGATCCAATAAACCTCTTTTTTCATTGTGGATTCGAAAATATACCGCATTGTTTTATAAGCTACCAAACCATTTTTATATCTATTAGAGAATAATTTCCAAACTAAGGTGTAATGGCGGTGGTTCTGTGAAGTCCAACATCCTCCCAGTGGATTTGATATGAGTATTGAGTACTCGGTGAAATGTAATCATGTACCCAGTGAACCATTTGTATTATTTTAAAATAAATTATTAAAATTATGATTTTTATTCTATGTGTGATGTTATATTATTTTCTCATAATTTGGGATCTTAACCTCTTCCTACCTCATTCCATCATTTCTCCATCTTTGGGGGATTTCATCCATTTTATGGCTGATTTTGGAGTTTTCATTCACAAGATGTTTATAGGTGTAAGAATATCAGTCCTTCATTCGTAGACAATATTTATTTTACCATTTATTAATATCTCTCAAGGATTCCATTATTCGATGTCTTTCTGCAAATTTAGAGAAACTTTTTTATTGGATTTTAATTGACTATTGATCTTTAACGACCAATCCCCTCACAGTACAAGGTATGTTGGTACTAGATACTATCATTTTTATAAGGATTTCTTAAAATAGGTGATACCTAGGATTTGGTAGGGTCATGTGAGTGATGGAGGATAGTGATATTTATAGTCTTTGTGATCCAAGGAGGTGTACTAGGTTTAATCTAGTGAGAGTAGGTATGGTAATGGTTTGAGCTATATTGGGGAAGTGTTCCATTATAATTGATGGACTTGAACTTGGTTTGTGAGTTATTTAATAGATTATTGTAATCATTTAGATTTCTATATCTACATAGATATTATATAAGTTGATATGGTTGGAAGGTGATATATCATTCACTGATGATAGGGTGGTGTAGGTTCTCCCGGTTCGTGGCCATATGATATTGTTCTTACTGTATGCAATTCTATTTTGTATTTATAGAAGAGGGTGGTTTTAACACCATGATATTTTTGAAAAATATTTCCCATAATATAATTTTATTACAATGATATATTGAATTACATGCAAAGTTGAGTTTCAACGAACCACAATATACTATTAATAAATTATTATATGTCGCTTATCTGTTATATATTGGATTGAAAATTTTGAATAAAACTAACTAAATTTTGAAAAATATAATTTCTACACTTTTACAAAAATAATTTATTGGTTATCAAATAAATATAATTATAAATAAAATTTATTTGAAAATAATATTGTTGTTTTTTCGGAAACTTTGTTCTTAATGAACACACTGTATTTTTATATTAATAAATTATTGAAATAACTGTTAATGAATGATTATAATTAGAATTATATAATACATATTCAATAATTTTTTAAAAAAAAATAATATTTTAAAAGTCATAGTGTAATAATATTCTATGTTTTATGCTTAAAAATCATCCTTTTCTAAAAGTAAGTATTTGTCACATTTTTAACACATATATTATAATTAATTTGATCCACATATAGGTATTTAATTTGATAAAATGGTTTCTATAATTATAATTATGAGGTTAAAATGTGGTAAATCAGCCACATTTATTTTTTCTCAAAATGATTAGTAGTCATGGTAAACTTTATCACCTCGATAAAGTGTAAATCGAGTTACTGTAGATTTTATATTTTTAACAAGTCTATAATTATTCATAATAATTCATATTGAATGAATTTATTTCAACCCTTATCCCCTTAGAATGAATTTTTTTAATATACATTTTTCCTTGAAAGTGATGAAAACATTATTTTAGTCAAAAGAATTGAAAAATCCCACTCTTAGAGTTTTAAATATTTATTATGTGTCAAAATAAATAAATAAATAAGTAATGACTGAATCCAAATTTCGATTTCAATCATCAATGATATTTTTTAACAATGATAGTTTATTTAAAAAAATTAGTTCAAAAATAATTACCTCAGATTATCACAAAACTCTAAATAAATATTTATTAATTATTGACACAAAATTTATATTATAAATATTAATATTGGTATAATTTATAATTTTATTGTGTTATAATAATATTATAGATGAATGTGACATATTTGTATTTTTTGAAAGATTATATTCGAATTAAAAAAATTTCTTTATGATTTTTATGTGAAATTGAATGAAAATTTTAAAATAGACATTTATCATATTTTATCAAAATAACAATATATAATCTTATTCAAAAATCATAAAAATATTGAAAGAGGAAAATAAATATAATATATGTTATAAAATTTAATACATTTACCACATATGATCCAATTTTCCCTTAAATGTAAAATTATATCACATTAAGAGGGGAAAATATGTTATTATGGTTAAAGCTAAAATTCATCTACCAAATATTTAATCAGAAAGTTTAGGTTTAATATGAAACCATATTATAATCCTAGACCTAGTTTACTATAATGTAATTGAACACAGTTGGTCCCAAGGCCTAAAGTGTGCCTCCCCACATTCTAATGTATGTTGACTATGTAGAATCCTGAGTATTTATATAATAATATGTTTTCATATCTAATAATATTTATGAATAATATATTAATTTTATGTTAAAGGGGATGATTTTTCTAATAGAATACTTGACACACAACAATGGGTTTCTCCAAAATCTTACGTTGCACACAACGTTGAGTTATACAAAAAATGATATAATAATACTATTATTATTTTAAATGTCTTTTAACACCTCGTCGTTATATTTTGTGGAATAAATATAACTTACAAAAATGTTATTACACAAATTTTTTTAATGTTTGTACATTTATACAGTAAATAACAGAGGCTTAAAATGTGAATGAATCTAACATTAAGGATAAAATACTCAAATATTTTTAAAAGCTCATTTTACTATCATTTGAGGGGGAAGTAGTTTTAAATATATATATTTCAATTTTATATGTGATATTTTACAAAATAAACTTATTTATAAAATAAGGACATCAAAATTTACTTTGTATGAAATTTTGGTATTTTTTTTGATAAATTTAATATATTAATGAATTGAGAACAATTCTACATTTGAATTCAAAATCACATTTTCATCTCATTAACTTATATAGTATTGTTGTACTTTTAATTAGTTATAATTTTTAGATTTATTTTTATTTTATCATTTAATACAACATTGTTCATTATAAGTGATTTCACATTAAAATTGTACATAAACACATGTCAATATATTGACTGTTTGTAGATCTTAAAACCCCTTTTTCTTGTTTTGACAACAAGAATTAATTGTAATTTAATTTTTTCTAATTATGTGTTTTGAATTTGTAAAAATTAATTCCATATTATGAAATTATAAGTTCCAAATTGTGTAAATTGTTACCATTTATTTCTGTTCCTTATGAATAGAAACCTTAGAAATTATTTCTATTTTCCATGGTTAAAGGGTAATTATAGTAAATAAGGGTAAAAACAATATTTTAATATTTTAAAAATACCCCAAAATATGGGTCCTAATCATATTGGATGAGGTATTTCAGACCATTTTACTTTGGTTTATATAAATGATATATTTGACGGTAAATAATATTTATAAATTTAAAAATAATTCTTACATATTTGAATTTTTTTTATAAATTTTATTTTTTAAATAAATAAATTTATTAATGACATAATGATGATTCAGTGATTACCTTGTTAATGAATGACTCAAATAAATGTTATTATAAATATTAAAATAAATGTATTTTGAACATTTTGATTACATCCACGAATTTTTTGGATTATATTGACATGTTATGGAGGTGTTAATTCCTTTAGTTCAAAAAAATAAATATGTTAGGACCTTAATATAAATCAATTACTAAATAGTGTCAAAATTTAAAAAAAAATGAGTTTTAAAAGAAATAATATTTTATTAAATATTATAAGAGTCATGAAAATTTAATATTCGTCCAAATGGGATATATAATTTTAAAATATTAATTAATTATCCACATGTGGTTCTGGTTTAATTTTATTGTAACTATAATAACCAAATATTGTGAAAATACAAGAAAACATGGTAAGAGTTAATGTTTTTAACTAAGGGTTAAAGTTAAAATAAAGGGTTAATTTTATAACCAAAACATCTATAAAAACAATTTATTTAGATTATTTCACCCAATAATCTTATTATCCACTAAATATCTCACTTTTGTGCCATTATAATTTCAAAATAATTTATAATAAAATAATATTTCACGACATTCCTAAAGTGCCCCTCCCCCCTCTTATAAAATACCACCACCTCTACCCATATACTCACACCTCTCTAGCTCATTTTCACATCTAAATGATGCTAAACTAATCAACCAATATACCTAAATTACACTTATAATCCTTACCTTGGGTAGAAGGAAATTCAAGAATTCCATTTGGGTGAAATCAAAAGCAGTTACCCAATTTAGAGTTAATGTATTCTCATACGTTCCATTCGATTATTTTCCATCTCCAATCCATACGATCTTCTTATTCAATGATTACATAAAAAACAGTATCCTAAATATACTAGTATGTTTTTATGATAATTATTTTAACTACACTTACACAAACCTCTATCTAATGGATAAGAACATTTTGATTCGGTATACGACGAACTAGTGCCTCACGAAACGATGATAGATCAATTTTCTCCTACCACTTCTCATGGTGGCCATTATTATTGAACTATATTTATATATTTTATATATTATATTTATATAATATCTATTCTTATGTAAATTTTATTTACCACATACATTTATTCTCTCCATAATGTGTAAATACGATAATTTCAATTGTGAAAGGGTGGACTATCGCCCCCTCAATGTGATATGATTCATTCATGCCATGCATGGAATTTATAATGGATGGAGTTAATTAGATTATGTAACATATATAAAATATATATTATATTTTAATTATTATATACCTATATAACATTTCTTTTTCATTCCTTTATTATGACATTGAAATGAAAGTAGCATTCCTGCGTACGTACGGCCTACTATCTCCATGAACGGTGCAGTTCATTTCTTATCTCAAAATTTTATAGAATATTATAAATACATATTTAATGGAAATATATGATATTTAAATCATGAATATCATTATGGATATTTTTATGTTTTATTACGTGGACAATTAACCTCAAAACATCTCCATTTTCGACTAAAGTACTGAATATCTTCAAAACGAACAATATTAACATAAAAAATTATATATTTATTATAACATTGTAATAAGTGATATAAATGGAATAATAATGTTTAAAAAGTCTATAAAAAAGTTGAAATTATCTTCAGTTTATTGTTGTAGAAGAGCAATGAACATACACGACGATTTGGACTCAAGGTAAGGGACTTCATCTCAATCCCCATTCATTGACGCCAATTCTGATTACATACACCCCCTTATTTTATATGGTTTATAATAAACCCCTTTTACTCTTAATTAATCTCAAAGAGAATATTTTATCTTTGAATCATTTACTAAATCACAAAATGGATAGTGTTTAACTTATGCGACAACCATGACTCTTCTACCGCCATAACCATTACTTGATATTTGGCTTCCTCTATAAGCCTAAATGTTTTTAAAAGGAAAATAAATAAATTATTCATTTTTTGGGTTCTTTGGTATTGATAAAGGGATATAAAGTGGATTTACTATTTCAATAACTTGAAATGGTCTCTTGTGATTCAAATGAAATTTTAGGACTGAAATGTTTATAATTTAAAAATTTTATGTGTTATGATTATATAATGGAACTTCGACATTTGACAGGTTGATATGTGATAAAACAAAGATGTCTGGTTATATGATAAAACAAATTATTGGTGGTTTCATCATACAACATGGACAAGTGGTTAATTTATAACCTCCAATGCATTGGGTAAGAATGTCAGCCGTATGGAATTTCTATTTAGTGATATTTCTGAAAGTCGACTAAATTTTTATTCCATTTAACTATTTTTATGTCCCAAGATACCTATATATGTCATATGTTTCATTCAATGGAATTTATGAAAATATTTTGGTTACATAAAGGTTAATCAATGAGCTTATATTTAGTGAATTATATTTACAACTTTTTTAATGTGAAAAGTTTTACTTTATGATAATGCATTCATAGTTTTCATGATTTCCTAAGAATAACATATTTCCATTTTTTGGTATCCCTTATTGTTTTTTTTTATTCACATCCCATGATTTGAAAAAAAATTCACCAAACTTAATGAAGAATATAGTGAAGGAATTGATAAAAGAAATGTGATTCTATTAAAACATCAAACAATACCATGACTTTTTTAAAGAGTTTTATTTTACGAAAAAAATATATAGTGAGTATAAGTTTCTACATGTAATATTTAATTTTTTATGTATGAGTTATGAAATAATTATCTTAATCTCTAAACCTAAAAATATCATTTATGTGAATTAAAGTCAAATTAATTATTTATCTTATGATTATGTAATGGTTAAATATTGGGAATTATATTCGGTTTGATAGGTCAGTTTAGATAAAATTTTGAGTTAGAATATGTGTAATTTAATATCCATAAAATATTTTTACATTACGGTCATATTGAAATTATACAACATTTGAATATTACATTGTTGATTTTTATAAGATATATTCGTTCAGAATGGTTTTACACAATGGAAACATGGTAGTTGTGTTGAGAAGGAATATAGAGGGAAATAACCTTCCAAATAAACATCATGATATTTTCAAAATCGAAACTATACAATTTTTTGCAGTGCTGGCTCAGTTAAATCAAATGATAAATGCTGGTGGTATCCATGAAAGAGATTAACTGGACCAACCGTAGAGGAATATGTTGATCATGGAGAATTTCATAAGGCAATGGCCCACATCATTTAGAGGATCATATGACAATGTTAAAGATGTAGGTAGGATAAATGCACTGGAATATATTTTTTGATTTAATGGTGTGTTCATAAAATCTAGAGGTCAGTCTTTATATTTACCATTTTGAATGTGATGTTGATCAGTGGTGGTCAATGATTAAAAACATATGAGGTAGTTAAGATATTGATTCCATGGAATGGGTTGAATTTAAGAATGTCTTCCTTGAGAAATATTTTCCAAAGGTTGTTCAACTTATTGTGAAAAAAAATCTTGGAATTTAAGAAAAATGATGAAGATTATGTGGCTATATTAGAAGAATAATTCACCCTTTTGTTAAGGAACATCCAAAATTTTATCTGAGATATCGATTGTATGACAAATCAGTTTTACTAAGGACTTAAGATGAAATATCGATAAATGTTAGCTTCATGTGAGTTCAAAGTCTATAAGAAACCTGAATAATGTTTTGAGAAGGTATAAATGGAGTTTTCAAATGATCATGTATTACATGAGGGAAAAGAAAATAAGTTATACAATGGGTACATAATGGGAAAGAATTCATCAAAGAAGTTTGGAGGTAAGAAAACTAAATTTCCAACTTGTGTAATGTGTGCTAAAAAACCATCCTGGAGAATGCCTCTCAATGTATGGGAATTTCTTTTGATGTGGTAAGACTGGTCATACTGCCCGTAACTATAAGGAAGATGATCTTGTGGGCAATGAAAATAAGTTTTAATATGATTTAGTTGAAATGAGTTTGTCTATTATTCCAATGTCTGTCCAAGGTTGATTACCCAAGGTTGAAACTAGCAAGATCAAAAGAAAAAGGGTGTGGAAAAATCATTTGATACTACTACAGTTGATGTGGGACCATGAAATGAAGTGTGGAATGGTATTTTATAGATTGTTTCAAAATATTTCAACACTATCTTTGACTCAATACATCACATTCCATTATTTCAAAGGGATCTTCATGTAAATTGGAAATAGAACCACCTAAATGAGATATATAAATTTTGTTAAAAACTCTATGTGGAAGTATTAAAGAAACAAATATTTATAGGAAACTTCTAATTATCATTAGTGGGATAGTCTTTCATGAAAATCATGTTAAACATTCCATAGTGGAATTTGATATCAATTTGGGTATTGATTTGGCTTTCAGTTGATAATGAAAAAATTTATTTCAAATCCAAGAAAGTTTTATTCAATGATTTCATACATTTGATAGCATACACAAACCATAAAAAATTGATTAAAGATGGACGTAAATATTAAGTGGATCGTGTTGTCTAAAATAATGAAACATTTTTTATTCATGTCATTCCTGTATTGAATGAATTTACATTTTTCCTAATTAATTTCATGGTATTGTTCATTTTCAGGACGATTAATTCAATATTGATTTAGTTCACGACAAAAAGCCTATTTCTAAACCCCTTTATCCAAAATATCATGTAGAACTGGTGCAATTGATAAGAAGTTGCAAGACTTACTTGACAACATTTTCATTCGACTAAGAACTTCACCATGTGGTGCTGCTGTTTTATTTGTGAAAAAGAAATATGGTTTCATGAGACAATGTATTGATCACAAGGCCTTTAGTAACACCACTATTAAGAAACAGTATATGATTCATCATATCGATAATTTGTTTGATCAGCTCTAGGGAGCACAGTATTTTTCGATGATTGATTTGATGTCCGAGTACCATCAACTGAAGATAAATGAGGATGACATTCCAAAGATAGAATAATGAATGAGATGTGGGAATTATGATTTTGTAGTTATTACCTTTTAAAAATCTAATTCACCTACTCTACTTATGAATCTCATGAATGGAGTCTTTCATCAGCTTTTGGATTAGTTTGTGGTTGTGTTTATATGTGACATTTTCGTATATTCTAAAATATGGTACGAATATGGCAGTCACTTATGGACTTTTTTTTCAGACCATAAAAGAAAATAAACTATATCGAATTTTTAGTATGAGTGAATTTTGGTCGCAAAAAAATTTAGTCCTTGTTTATATTGTTTCTAAAGATGACATAACTATTGATCCTTCTAAAACAAAAGCTGTTGAGGATTGTCCAAAACCTACCAATATAAAAGAGTTTCTAATTTTTCCTGGATTGGAGGGTTATTATAGAAGGTTTGATGAAACAATTTCTCATATATCTATCACACTAACTAATCTAACATGTAAAGTATTTATGTTTATTTTGAAAAAAGAATGTGATGATTATTTTTATGAATTGAAATGAATATTGGTAAATGCTCCATTTTTTGCCCTACCTTCCAGGAATGGTGAATTTTTATCTATATTTATGCATCATTGAATGGAATTGGTTGTTTCCGAATGTAGAATGGTCAGGTAATTTCTTATGATTCACGTAATTTGAAACCTTATGTGTTAAATTACCCTACACATGATTTGGAATTAACTGCTATTGTTTTTGAATTAAAACATTAGAGGCATCATTTGTAAGGAATAAAGTGTGGAATATATACTAATCACACAATATTGAAGTATATATTCACATATAATGAATTAAATATGATACAACATAGACTTTGGTAATTAATCTAAGAATATGATTGCATGATTCATTACAATCCAGGAAAGGCAAATAAAATGGTTGACACATTGAGTCAAAATATTAATGTTACATTAACAATGCTAAATTTGAAATGAGATCCTTTTGTTTGTGATTTTATAAATATTGGATTGTTAGTTTTTCATGTAGGGAATTCTTATGCTTTGTCTTAGGTGGCAAGAAAATCATCTCTATCATGTATAACTAATCAAGCGCATAATAAAGATAGTGAGTTATAGAAAAAGGTATGATTTTTTACGAAGGGTATGTTTCCTAAATTTATCATTTATAATGACTATGTTTTTATGTTTGGGAAGAGTTTATTAGTGCCTTGAGATTCACATTTGAATAAAGAGTTGTTATAGGAAGCTCATAGTTATCCATTTTCAGTTCATCCTGATAGTACTAAGATGTACCGAGATCATTGGTGGTTTTTCTACTGGGATTGAATGAAAATAGATATTGATGACATTATATTTAAGTGTTTGACATGTCAATAGGAGAAAGAGAATGAAAGTTTCCTAAAATGACACTTCAAAATTTTCCAATGCCATAGTTTAAATGGAAATATGTTTCTATTGGCGTTGTAGTGGGATTTACGAAGACTTCTCAAGGAAATAATTCAATTTCGGTTATTATCGATCATTTGAATAAATCTGAAAATTTCATTCCTATTTGAGATACAATATCTCAAGATCAACTTTCCTAATTGTATATCAAAGATATTTTCAGGTTTCATGGAGTTTCTCTCTCCATTGTATTTGATCGTGATATTAGGTTCGCTTTGCACTTTTAGAAAGGCCTTCAGAAGTCATTCTGAACTGAATTAAATTTCATCACAACTTTTCATCCTCAATCAGATGGGTAGTTAGAATGAACAATTTAAGCCATCGAGGATACACTACATTCTTGTTCAATGGATTACTGGGGAAGTTGTGATCAAAATCTTTATTTTTTTTGAGTTTTTCTTATAATAACAGTTTTCATTCTGATATACAGAATGTACCATTTGAGGAATTACATAGAAAGAATTGATGAACCCCATCTTTTTGGGATAAAGTAAGAGAATGGAAGTTGATTGGACCATAATTGGAAGAAGAGATGGTAAATAATTTCCATTTGATATAAAAGCACATGAGGACTGTACAGAGTAGGTAGAAAAGTTATCCAGATAACCAGAGGACGGATCTTTTTTTCAAAGTAGGTGATTATTTCTTTCTCGATGTTTCTCTATGGAATGTGTGAGGTGTTTTGGTAATAAGGGAAAACTGATTCATAGGTTCATTGGACCCTATGAAATCCTTAATAATTTTGTATTAGTTTCCTAAAGGGTGTCTTTACCTACATGTTTATCCTAGGTACATAATGTTTATAACACACTGATATTTAATAGTAAGATATTTCATTAAAGTAATTTAATAGTTATATTGCACACAACACTATCTTGGCTTGTATTTTAAACAAGACTGAGTTTCTACAAAACAACACATTAATATTATAATTTTTTAAATGATATTTTTATTTGTCAATTAAATTTTGTATAATGAATAGTAAAAAATAAATTTTAAATGTTTTTTATAATTTTTTCACTGAAATATATATTATTTAAAATGAAATTTATATATTCTGTTAAAATAGTTATATATTTAGAAAAAAAATTCATAAAAGAACTACTTTTTATGTGCTTTTTGAACAATAATAAAATTAATTTTAGACACTTCTAAAAATTTAGTTTGGTAAAATAAACTTCATTTTTGTGTTCTAAAAATCAAAATTAGCATATGTTTAATTTTTTGTATTTTTCTAAAAATATTTAATTTTTGATGAATAGTGAAAAATACTACTTAGTACATAAAAACCAAATTTTTATTTAAATAATCATTTATAATTATTATTTATCCTAAAGTGAAAATAGATACATAATACATATATTATTTTAATAAAAGTCATTTGATTCAATTTATAATAGAATTAGATATAATAATTCGTTGATCTATTTTAACATCATTTTACCAACCTTATAGGCCCATTTACCACCTTTTAGGCACATTGGAGTTCATTTGTCTTGTTATATTAAGTTTAATACCCATATAATATAAAAATACAATGAGACATGGTAAATGTCAAACTATTTATCTAAGAGTTAAATAAAAAAGAAAAGGTTAATATGGTGATCTAAACCTATCTAAAACCTATTGTTTGAGAGGTTTTCGACCAATAACTACCTTATCCTCGAAATAAATCATTTTTGAACCATTAGAAACAGACAATTTTTTTATTATAAAAAATACATTTCAAACTTTTCCTAATGTGACCCTCACCTCTCATATAAAAGGGTACTTCCCCTTCTCATAATTTCACACCTCCAATGCCATTTGGCTCTGCCAAAACCTACCCGAATATCCTCCCAACTTCCCTAACATCATCATAGAGTCCTTACTTTATTCATAAAGCTAACCTATGGAGCCGTTTTGATCGAATCAAAAGGAAGAACCCGAAGAAGAGGTAAATATTTCATCACCTCTTTCAAGTTCCTTTCTTCTACCACTTCCTCATTCTTTTTTGTTTCCATTATTAAATCATAAATACATTATATTATATATACTGTGATGTTATTATAAAAATTTTACAACCATATTCATTATTATATCCATCATACAAATGGAAAAGTCACAATACGTGCATATGTACAGCTTACCGTCTCCATGTCGTGGTGTAGTTGTTATTCAATACATTTTTTTGGATGGGTATAATAATGATGTATAATGGACTTAAATAAGAAATATAACATGTTAATTATTCTATATATATTATATACCATCTACTTACATATGTGTTTAATATCAAAATAATGATATTGTGGCTTGTGCGTACGAAAGGATTACTGTCTCCAAGAACTCGATTTGATACGATCACCATCATAATCATTGAAGAATAATTTTCATTTTATGATTAAAGAAAAAATTTATGAACAAAATTTCATTATTTATATGAATCAAATACATCCTATCCAGAAAAAACATGGCTTATGTAACCAAGCATATAATGGAAAACAAATCAGTTAAAACCCGAAACGACGATAATAAAAAATATTATTAACAATGCAATATTCGAAGATCATATATGATAACATATTTATGTATATGGTTCTTTAATAAATTAATAAAAATTATTTAACTAGTATAAAGGTGGTTAACGTACCCTCGACCAAAGAAAAGTACAAGTTAAGTGGTTTCTTATCTCACTTTTAATTTCATGAGATTTCCATTGTTCCCCACTTATTTATTGCATGTGGTATATTGTGTACTGCCATTTGATATATATATAATCATGATTATATTTATATTCATGGTATTATTTCATTCATTTTGTGGTTATTAACTTTTGGTCATACGAGTCGGTTGATTACAACATGGTAAGAAGTTTTCATATCACTTCTTATTTCCGTGAGAATAATATTATATTGCAAATATTTCCTTTTGTGTAGTGTATGTACTGTACATGATTGTATTCCTTATGTAATATAATTTATTTTATGGGTATTAAGATCTATATTTTATGATCCTTCTTTTACAAGGGTGTATGTTTCATAAGTCACCAAATCACTAAGGGAATTTATAATTTCGATTTCCACTCATCGGGGTTTACGCCAACTTTATTGGTTATTTTACTCCAAGATTGTGTGTGAAATCACTATTTATTTATTTATGTTGTAATTTCAACTCCACATTTTTTGGTAATTCTTTTGATACACATAATCACTACATTGATAAATTCTCAAGTCATCGATATGAACTTTATAAGAGTAATCTTAAGTCAATTTTCATTCATTGAGTTAAACATTCAAGTCATTGGTGTTGTTGTTACAAGAATATGTGTGAATTTCCCTTGATTTTTTTACACTAAATATCAATTCATATTTAGTTTATTTATATTTTTCACACTTAATTATTTCATTTATTTATCCTTAACCAAAAGATACAGTCTTAATAAAGGATTTATTCTCAACTTACATTCCATTGCGACTTATTTGTTGTTATGTGCCAATTCACATTTATTTGGTGTATATACTTTACATTGACATAATATTTCATGAATACCTTTATTTTCATGATTTAATTAGGTTATTATTTCCTCAATTATTTATATCCAAGTGTCTCTAATTTTGTTAGTAACTCTAACTAAAATATCATTTTAAATGTTTTAAAAATTTATTCATCTAAATATTTCTCATTAATATACATGTATTAAAACTAGTTTTAAGGATTTATTTATATGGACATGAATGTTTAAAAATTTAAATTCCTTTTATGAGTGTTTTTTGGTTTTCGGCTTTCAGCCTCAAAACACCCAACGGCTCTGTATCCAATGATGGAGGGACCTGCTTTCCAAAGGCAGGCGTTCACTGGATGGTCTGATCAGTGACTCTTAAGAACTCACATTGGTTGAGAGGATGGGAAGTTGGGCTCATTGAACCCTTTTTGGGGGGAAATTATTTCCTATTCCGGGACCCTCTTATAGATTTAAGACGAATTCATATGATCGTGAATCATTGGTTTATACCCAAAGATAGTATCCATGGATTCAACCCTGGTGGGCAATGGTCAACAGGACGCTGGTGTTTAGAATCATTTATACTCGAGGTTTACCATCCCTCATCAGATTAATGACCCCGAAGAGTCATAACATGCTTGAGGCAGTGTTAGGAGCGGTGCCAAGAACAGTCGGATCGACCGGTTGTTGGACTTGAACCACATGGAGACTTCCTATGTACCCTTTCTAGGAGACATGGATCAAAGTCCATGTAGTTTGGATTGGTTTCGGGGAACCGACGTGAAGATAGACCGGGTGGTCTGATGGGTGATGGGATTGAAACTCATGGAGGCTTCCTATGTACCCTGTCGAGGAGGCAAGTATCAAAATCCACGTAGTTCGCATTGGTTGGGACTTACACTCTGAGGCAGCCCAGAATGATGGATTGGGGCTTACACTCTAAGGAGGCCCAGAGTGATGGAATGGGGCTTACAATCGGAGGAGGCCCATGAAAGAATGTCATTGTCGATGCTTACTCTAAGACCACGTGAGTCATGCTCGGTGTGAGAAACAAGAGGCAGCAGGGACCAGAGGATCACGTCGTGAAAGGTGCGTCTGTGAAAAATGGAGTGGGGCTTACAAATGGAGCAGCCCACAAAGTCGGGTCTTACTCCTAGGTGGATTCCCATAGGAATGGATTAGGTATTACACTCTGAGGAGGTCCAGAAGGTTGGGGCTTACTCCTAAGTGGACACACAGGGTGATGGATTGGTGCTTACACTCTGAGGACTCCCAGAAGGTCAGGGCTTACTCCTAGGTTGTAGAGACCTGAAGCATGACGTACATGGACATTACATTACTTTTGCGGAATACTTAATACATAACAAAAACAGACACACACGGACCGCAATAGTTTAGTGTCTTTGGAAACTTGGAATGTAATCTTCTAATCATGGTGAAAGATCTTCAACATCTCCCATAAAGATATTCCCCTTTTGTTTTCTTACCTAAAACCATTATTTTTATCCTGGGGAAAAGAAAACATATAAATGGTGATCTCAAATGCTCATTAAGGGTAAGCATGGATAAAATAAAACAAATCATATACATTTGAACTTAAAAACATGAACATAATGTTTAAACATCAAAAGCTTGAGCAGTGACATAAAACATGGAAGTACGTAAGGCATAGATCATAAAGAAACATTAAGAATGATAAAATATCATGGGTGTAAAACATATAATTGTGGAAACCATTCAGCACATGTCCTGATTTCCATAGTAGCCAAGAAATTGCTGCGAAGACCATCTTAGTGGAAGAAGTCCCTTTCTGAATCGAGTTCACTCCTCGTTTCAGTCCTATAACACAGAACCGGATTAACTTACCATTCCAGCCATGTCTATCTCATGAGATATAAATCTTTACCCAATTCATTAGAAAGATATATAGGTCCCACCCATCTCATAATGAAATCATTCTTACTCGTCCGACAAAATAAACTTAAAACATTCACTATTACCCAAGAAATAAAATGGGTTTCATAAACGTCATCCCATCATCTCATAATCCATATAAA
Source organism: Viscum album (assembly GCA_963277665.1). Classification (NCBI taxonomy): domain Eukaryota; kingdom Viridiplantae; phylum Streptophyta; class Magnoliopsida; order Santalales; family Viscaceae; genus Viscum; species Viscum album. The sequence goes on along the minus strand of OY728123.1, from coordinate 281,012,897 downwards.
ACAAATGGAAATTTCATCATAAGAAAAGTGAAATCATGTAAATAATAGAGACATTAAACTTGAAACATACACATATGAAATAATGTCATCTTATAAGAAAATGGTTTTCATAAAACATTTGAAATGAATTCTTGAGGAAAATATCCTTTCTTCTTCAAAATCAATTTCTTTTCACAAAACGTCATGTAATTTTAAAAGAAGGATATTTTTTTTAAAATAGTCATGAGATATTTTGGAAGAAGCTTCATGAAAATAAGGCTTTATAAAACCGTAAAAATCCTTTCATGCCGTATAAGTTAAAAAAAATTCTTCTCGTACTTTTTCCAGAAAAGTAAAATAGTACCTCGTAACGTAAACAAAAGAAAGATTCCTTACATACCATGTAGTAAAAGTCAAAATGTCCAAAATGAAAACATTTTTATAAAACTTGGACATGGATGATAAATATAACCCCAGTAAATACTTACGAATAAACAATCTCAGATAAGAATGAGATTGGAATAATTATCCCTTACCTTAGGTCTGGTAGGATTCGTACGTATCCAAACCTCCTGTATAGTGATTTAAATAATTTCATTGACTTATTGCATAATCATATTAATTTTTATTATATCATATATGGTACACTTATGACTTTATATTACCCGTTCTTTTGTAAATTCATGTTAATGTAGCGTTTGGGGTAAAATCATTTCATTTGTCCTTCTTGTTTTAAATTGTAATTATTCATATGATTACTTAGATCATGATTAATTACATCCATAATGTAAAACATTATTTATATATAATATATATTCATAATATACATATATATAATAGATCGATAAATGGAAAGAAATACACCGTTCATGGAGACGCTAGGCCGTACGTACGCATGGACGTTGTTTTCGTTTCCATATTGAATTGAATGGAATTAAGTATATGACATACATATATATGTACATAAATACAGTATAATTATTATGTCATTAATTTAATTATTTCTTATTATATATACTTTATAATCATTCTTGAATTTTTAACATGGAAAATGAATCTCATCGCGTCATGGAGACGGTAATCCGTACGTACGCACGAGCGATGATACCATTCCCATGGAATTGTATTGGATTGTATGTATAATATTTCAGAATAAATATCACTTTAAAATAATCTTATATAGTCATTATTTACACCATTATACCCATCCAAGTAAGGTGGTGGTGGAAAATAGATTACACCACGGCGAGGAGATGGTATTCCGTACGTACGCACGTGCGGTGATTTCATTTTCTGTTGGATGGATAGATGGTGAAATAGGGTTATTTCATACTTATGATAACATATAATTATATTAGTGATACTGATGTTATTACTTCATAATGAAACAACTAATGAATAAGAAGTAGAAGAAGAAATAAAGTTGAAAGAATCGGTAACAGACATTACCTCTTCTTTGAAGCGCCTCTTTGAGACCTCCACTTAGGGCACTAAAATTGGTCTTTGAAGAAGAAAAGGACCTCTGGGATGTTTGTATGGAAGTTGGGAAGTGAAATGGGAAGGGTTTGGCCGAGCATGAAGGCTCAAATTGGTGTGAGGAGGAGAGGGAGGAGGTGCCCTTTTATAAGGGAGGATAGGGGCACCTTTGGAAATATAAGAAATATTAGTTTATATTAAATCCCAAACCCACATAAAAAATTCAAAAATGACACATATCCTAAGCTTAGATGAGATTGGGTTGTAATCTCATCAACCAATAAAATTTAGACATGTTAGAAATTTATTTTAAACATTATCAACTTGATTTATCCTTATTTAATCAATTTAAGTTTATTTTTGGTAATAACATTCTAAATTCTAAATTATAACAAATAATTACTTATTTGTTGTGAATTTTCCATAATTGGATTCTTTATAAAATGTTAGACCATATAAATTTAAATTTATAATTTTTAAATATTTTTGTGATTTTTAATCAATTTTATAGTATGTTATTTTTATAAAATAACAATAGTGTCAATTTTGACACTATTCATTTATTTGAATTTAAATAAATTATATACCGAAGAAATGTTCAAAATAAAATCTTAAATAGATTCATAAAATGTTAAATGTTTCTAGAAAATTAGTGTATGACATTAAATAGTTAATATAATATTTATTTTATTATTTAAAAACCATTTATTTGGTTTATCTCTTAATAAAATAATTACTACAACATTTTTTTATAATTATTTAATATACTAATGTGTTTCATAAAAATTAAAAATAAAATATTATGATGAATATAAATCTATTTACTTTTACAATAATACTTTTACATTAATTTATCATCTTAAAATAACAATATTTAAATTGTTATATTTATTAAATTATGAAGGTGACAACTTTGGAATCATTTAAAATAAAATAATATAAGTGTCATAATCACCTTAATAAGGATCCTAATGGTCAAAAATTCGGCCATTGGATTATTAGGGTTTATATATACACTAATAATAAGTTTTTTTCAGATTTTTGGGCCTTTTGATATGTATTAATATTTCAATAAAAACTATATTATTGATTTTTCACTAAATAAATAATTTCTTCATCATTAATGTATAAGATAATAAGGTAATTAAATAACTCTTAAAAATAAAAAATAAATTACCATGACATAGAAAAACATTTTATATTTCAAATGAGTATTTATAAACAAATTTATATTCTTTATAAACTTACATTAAAAATACATTAATTATTAAAGTTGAGTGAGACATATTTCACATTCCTTTAAATAAAATAAACTAAAGGTCTTAATCACCTCCAAGTGGGTTCTAATGGATTCAATATCAACCCAAATATGAATTAGGATAAATTTTAATCGTCCAATTGTATTAATAAAAGTATTAGGATAATTTTATAATATTATATTTCCCCTTAATTACCTAATTTACCTTTTACTATGGTAAATAAAATTTATCGTTGTTACTATTCATAAATCCCAAAAATAAAAAGTAGTCTATTAATATAATTTAGACCCACTGATTCCAAATATGGAATCATTTTTTACAAATTCAATTCACATAAGTTGCAGAAATTAAATTAAAATTAATCCCGTTGTCGAAATAAAACAGGTTTTTGTTTGAAACATTGCAAAAGATTGAATTTATTTAACCTACGAATTCAATGAAAAATCAAGGCTAATGACATAAATTATATTAAATGGTAAAAATATATTCTATTTATACTTTAAAACCATTCAATATTATAATTTAACCACATAAGGTATTACGATTAAAAAAGTTGTTTTTAATTTAAATATAGCGTGTGTTTACTATTCATTAAAATATGAAAGTTATAAGAATAATATGAAAAAATTATCCAACGTAAACTTTTATATCCTGATTCCAAATAATAATTTTATTTTGTAAAATTGAAATTATAAACATGTCAAAAACTAGATTTAAAGTGGGTGCGCCATCAAAAGGCGGAAAAACTGCATTTTTTGAAAAATACTTATTTTACCCAAAAATTTTATTTTGTTCTTATACCATGTTCTAGAAAATGTGTAAGATGAATAATAATGTTATAAAATTCAAAATTTAGTTAATACTATTCATAACGTCTAGTTCATAATAATATTAATATAATATATTGTTGTTTAGTAAAACCCGGTATTGCGTACAACACATGCTATTGAGGAAGGTCGTGATTGTGTGTAATGCAAGACAAGTCAGTGTTGGGTGTTGTGAAAGAATCCTTCGTTGTTTCATATAAAAGAATCCAACCATATTTCATTTATATATTGAATATATATATATACACTCAATGTTGCGTAGAATGAATATTATACAACGAACTTGAAATTGTGTGTAACACGATCCAAGATTAGTGTTGTGTATACTGCAAGCTAATATGGTGTTGCGTATAGCGCAAGATAATTTTGGTGTAGCGTACAACATAAGATCTGAAAGAAATTAAAACGAATATATCTTATAAAATCTCGGGTTTTAACATTCTACCCCCCTTAAAATGAATTTTTCCCTCGAAATTTGTCAGGGTTATAAATCGTTTACTATTCATAGAAACCCACATCGTAAAAAGGAATACTAAAACTTAATTTTAAAAACTAAAGTTTGAAATGCAACGATTAGCCAATGTAACTCATCATTGGGTTTCCATATAGGAGAACATAGGTGAAAATATGGATATGGAAGAAAAATATAACCATCAAGTTATGGTGGAGAGTGGTAGAGAACATGGCTATGAAAAATCCATCAATCACAAAGCCATAGATTTGTGATGATCTAAGGTACCATCTGATTTATCGGATATAAGGGCACTAGGACATCATTTTTGGTTTTCAAGATCATTTCCCTAAAGTTGATGAATTAAAATGAAATACTTACATGAATTTGGTACAATCTCACTGTTGTTCGTGAATTGAAAAATTTCCACTTCATCTCTTAAAGAAATAAGTTGAATTTCTAATTTGTTAACCGTCAGCAGATCATGTGATAGAGTGATGGGTCATTCCATGTGTTTCAAACAAAAGGTTAGAAAATGTTATCAAATATACATAAGTCCATATTTGGTGAGGTTAATCATATATGATTCCAAAAATGAACTTACACTTCATATATCATACCGCTTAATAAAATAAAACTAGTTTCTTCTAACCAGGGACTTCCTGTAGGCTAGTGGTATGCGATAAAGGCCAGTCACACTTCAGTTCTGGGTTAGATTCCTATAGCCTTGTCCAACGCGATGGGTTGTCGCCCATCCTGCAGGTTGTCCTTTTCCTAAAACTACATTATTATAACATCCCATCAATAATATCAAAAAAACTTTTATCCTTAAACAATACTAAATTATGTCCAACATAATCCATTCCAATCTTTAGGCTTATCCATAATACTGCAGTCCACTCTCATATTATAGTGAAAACTATTACTAGTGATTTCATATAACAAGCATGTTAATACCATCGTTGATCCCCATATATCATAAGATATGTCTTGTTAGTCACATTCCAAGCATTCGAAGTCCTTAATCATGTATTCTCTTGAAAATTGAATACCCATTGAATCATAGTGAAAACATGAGTGCTGTCAAAAGTTAACTCTTTCCACATACCAAAATCCCAAAATTATATATACTCAAACCATGATATAACTATTTCCTTATATCATTCATGAGCTCATGAATACTATCAAACTTTTAATTTTCTCCTTATCCCTTCATTATGCGCATATCATCTACTTTCCAAAAAATATCTGAATAACCTTTCATGGTTACTGGTATCATTAATCATACACTTTCAAAACATAAGGAAAGACAACAGTGTAAAAATCCTTAGATGTCTCTTTATTCCATAGTACCATGAGATTACTTATACAACATTACACTTGATAAACATTTAATCATTCCACTACCTTCTTAAACCATTGATCGAGCATCAACAATTCTTTCATCTCACATATCATTTGTAGTCTCTTCATCATCATCAACAAAAATACTACCCATACGACCGTACTGATTCTCTTCATGAGACTTTCCCTTAGGGCATTGGTTTTCATAATGCCCGTACATTCCACATATAAAACATTTAAGGATTGTTGATGCCATTGAAATACCATCATCCTCATCCATGGTGTTAACTGAACCTTTTCTTTTGCACTTAATGGCTTTGTTTCCTTCTTTTCCACACCCAAAGCATCTTCCAGTTCCTTTGAAACATTCTCCTTGATGCCTCTTCCCACATGATTTACATAGGGGAAATTGAACTTTCTTTCCTCTATGATCATCATGAAACTCCATCTTTCTCTTATTATCTGAGTCGGGAAACTTACCAATGTTGAGATTATTGATCATATTATGAGATTTATGATTAGCAATAATAACGATGTTTGGACTTCCAAATCCTATTTCATTTGGTTTCTCGTGAAGAATATCATTCCATTGTCTGTCATATCCTCCATTATCATGAATCTTCCTGTTTCCAGCCATTTTCTAAAACCCAAAAAGAATAGTGTGAGAGACAAAAATCATGCTATGAAAAACAACATAGTAAAGCGGAAGCACCCTCAATATCTAACATCTTAGGTTAAATTCTAAGATAATTACCGTAGTTCTAGAACTATATCCTATACATATACTTATCTTTAGGGACATCCCTAGACATACCTTAGAAATATCTTTATTGATCTTACAAACTTTTTCGCATCCTAGTTTCTAAAGGATGACTAAACCTTTCCTCTGATACCAAATGTAGATACCCGAAGCTTGAAGTACATAGATATTACATTACTTTTGTGGAATACTTAATACATAAAAAAAATAGACACACAAGGACCGTAATAGTTTAGTGTCTTTGGAAACTTTGAACGTAATCTTCTAATCGTGGTGAAAGATCTTCAACATCTCCCATAAAGATCTTCCCATTTTGTTTTCTTACCTAAAACCTTTCATTTTATCCTAGGGAAAAGAAAACATAAAAGGGTGAGCTTAAATGCTCAATAAGGGTAAGCATGGATAAAATAAAACAAATCATATACATTTGAACTTAAAAACATGAACATAATGTTTAAACATCAAAAGCTTGAGCAATGACATAAAACATGGAAGTACGTAAGGCATAGATCATAAAGAAACATTAAGCATGATAAAATAGAATTGAGTAAAACATGTAATTGTGGAAACCATTAAGCACATGTCATGATTTCCATAGTAGCCAATACATTGCTACCAAGACCATCTTAGTGGACAATGCCCCTTTCTGAATCGAGTTCACTCCTCGATTCAGTCCTATAACACTGAACCGGATTAAATTACCATTCCAGCCATGTCTATCTCATGAGATATAAATCTTTACCCAATGCATTGGTGGGATATATAGGTCCCACCCATCCCATAATGAAATCATTCTTACTTGTGCACAAAATAAACTTAAATCATTCACTATAACCCAAATAATAAAATGGGTTTCATAAACATCATCCCATCATCTCATAACCCATATAAAACAAATGGACATTTCATTATAATAAATGTGAAACCATGTAAATCATAGAGACATTAAACTTGAAACATACACATATGAAATAATGTCATCTTAGATGGAAAATGGTTTTAATAAAACATTTGAAAAGAATTCTTGAGGAAAATATCCTTTCTTCTTCAAAATAAAATTCTTTTTCACAAAACGTCATGTAATTTTAAAAGAAGGAGATTTTGTTGAAAATAGTAATGAAATATTTTGGAAGAGTCTTCAGGAAAATAAGGCTTTATAAAATCGTAAAAATCTTTTCATGCCGTATAAGTTAAAAAAACATTCTTCTCGTACTTTTGCCAGAAAAGTCAAAAAGTTCCTCGTAACGTTAACAAAAGAAATATTCCTTACATACCATGTAGTAAATGTCAAAATGTCAAAAATTAAAACATTTTTATAAAACTTGTACATGGATTACAAATATAACCCCAGTAAATACTTACGAATAATCAATCTTGGATAAGAATGAGATTGGAATAATTATCCCTTACCTTAGGTCCTATATGCTTTTACGTATCCAAACCACCTGTATAATGATTTAAATAATATCATTGACTTGTTACAAAATCATATTCATTGTTATTATATCATATATGGTTCACTTATGACTTTATATTACCCGTTCTTTTGTAAATTCATGTTAAAGTAGCGTTTTGGGTAAAATCGTTTCATTTGTCGTTCGTGTTTTAACTTGTAATTATTCATATGATTACTTATACCATGATTAATTACATCCATAATGTAAAACATGATTTATATATAATATATATTCAGAATATACATATATATAATATATCGATAAATGGAAAGAAATACACCGTTCATGGAGACGGTAGGTCGTAAGTACTCATGGACGCTGTTTTCGTTTCCTTATTGAATTGAATGGGATTAAGTATATGACATAAATATATATGTACATAAATCCATTAGCATTATTATGTCATATATTTCATTTTTACTTATTATATATACATTATAATCATTTTTGAATTTTTAACATGGAAAATGAATCTCATCGCGTCGTGGAGACGGTAATCCGTACATACGCACGAGCGATGATATCATTCTCATGGAATTGTATTGGAGTGTATGTATACTATTTCAGAATCAATATCAATTTACAATAATCATATATAGTAATTATTTACACCATTATACCCATCCAAGTAAGGTGGTGGTGGAAAATAGATTACACTACGGCGTGGAGACCGTATTCTATACGTACGCACGGGCGGTGATTTCGTTTTCTATAGGAAGGATAGATTTTGAAATAGGGTTATTTCATACTTATAATAACATATCAGTATATGAGTGATACTTATGTTATAACTTCATATTGAAACAACTAAATAATAAGAAGTTGAAGAAGAAATAAAGTAGAAAGAATCGGTAACGGACATTACCTCTTCTTTGAAGCGCCTCTTTGAGACCTCCTCTTAGGGAACTAAAATTGGTCTTTGAAGAAGAAAAGGACCTCTAGGAGGTTTCTAGGGAAGTGGGGAAGTGAAATGGGCAGGGTTTTGCTGAGATTGAAGGCTCAAATTGGTGGTAGGAGGAGAGGGAGGAGGTGCCCTTTTATAAGGGAGGAGAGGGGAACCTTTGGAAATCTAAGAAATATTAGATTATTTTAAATCCCAAACCCACATAAAAACTTATAAAATGACTCATATCCTAAGATTAGATGATATAGGGTTGTAATATCATAAACCAATAAAATTTAGACATGTTAGGAATTTATTTTAAACATTATCAACTTGATTTATCCTTATTTAATCAATTTTATTTTATTTGTGGTAATAACATTCTAAATTCTAATTTATAATAAATAATTACTTATTTGTTGTTAATTGTCCATAATTTTGATATTTTATAATATTTTAGACCATATAAATTTAAATATATAATTTTTAAATATTTTTGTGATTTTTAAACAATTTTATAGTATGTTTTTTTTTATAAAATAACAATAGTGTCAATTTTGACACAATTCATTTATTTGAATTTAAATAAATTATATACAGAAGATATGTTCGAACTAAAATCTCTAATAGATTAATAAAAGGTCATATGTATCTATAAAATTAGTGGAGGACATTAAATAGTTCATTATTATTTATTTTATTATTTTTAAAACCATTTATTTGGTTTATCTCTTAATAAAATAATTACTACAACATTTTTGTATAATTATTTAATATACTTATTTGTTGCATAAAATTAAAAATAAAATCCTATGAAGAAGATAAATCTATTAACTTTCACAATAATACTTTTACTCGAATTTATAATCTTAAAATCACAATATTTAAATTGTTATATTTATAAAATTATGAAGGTGACAACTTTGGCATCATTTAAAATAAAATAATATAAGTGTCATAATCACCTTAATAAGGATCCAAATGGTCAAAAATTCGGCCATCGGATGATTAGGGTTTATATATACACTAATAATAAGTTTTGTGAAGATTTTTGGGCCTTTTGATATGTATTAATATTTCAATGAAAACTATATTATTGATTTTTCACTTAATAAATAATTTCTGCATCATTAATGTATAAGATAATAAGGTAATTAAATAACTCTTAGAAATTACAAATAAATTACCATGACAAAGAAAAATCTTTTATCCTTCAAATTAGTATTTATAACCGAATTTATATTCTTTATAAACTTATATTAAAAATACATTAATTATTAATGTTGAGGGAGACATATTTCACTTTCCTTTAAATAAAATAAACTAAAGGTCTTAATCACCTCCAAGTAGGTTATAATGGATTCCATTTAGACCCAAATATGACTTAGGACAAATTATAATCATCCAATTGTATTAAGACAAGTATTAGGATAATTTTATTATATTATATTTACCCTTAATTACCCAATTTACCTTTTACTATTGTAAATAAAATTTACAGTTGTTACTATTCATAAAGCCCAAAAATAAAAGGTAGTCGAATAATATAATTTGGACCCAATGATTCCAAATATGGGTCCATTTTTACAAATTCAATACACATAAGTTGCAGAAATTAAATTAAAATTAATCCCGTTGTCGAAATAAAACAGGTTTTTGTTTAAAACATTGCAAGAGATTGAATTTATTTAACCTACGAATTCAATGTAAAATCAACTCTAATGACATACATTTTATTAAATGGTAAAAATATATTCTATTTATACTTTAAAACCATTCAATATTATAATTTAACTACATAAGTTATTACGAATAAAAAAGTTGTTTTTAATTTAAATATAGCGTGTTTTTACTATTCATTAAAATATGAAAGCTATCAAAATAATTTGAAAAAATTATCCAAGGTAAAATTTTATTTCCTGATTCCAAATAATAATTTTATTTTTTAAAATTGAACTAATCAACATGTCAAAAACTAGATTTAAAGTGGGTGCGCCATCAAAAGGCCGCAAAACTGCATTTTTTGAAAAATACTTATTTTACCCGAAAAATTTATTCTGTTCTTATACCATGTTCTAGGAAATGTGTAAGATGAATAATAATGTTATAAAATTCAAAATCTAGTTAATACTATTCATAACGGCTAGTTCATAATAATATTATAATAATATATCATTGTTTAGTAAAACTCGGTACTGCGTACGACACACTCTATCGAGGAAGGTCACGATTACGTGTAATGCAAGCCAAGTCAGGGTTGCGTGTTGTGCAAGAATCCTTCGTTGATTCGTATAACAGAATCAAACCATATTTCATTTATATATTGAATATATATATATATATACACACACACTCAATGTTGTGTGGAATGAATAGTATAAAACGAACTTGAAATTTTGTGTAACATGATCCATGATTAGTGTTGCGTATACTGCAAGCTAATACGGTGTTGCGTATAGCGCAAGATAATATTGGTGTAGCATACAATAGATGATATGAAAGAAATTAAAACGAATATATCTTATAAAATCTCTGGTTGTTACATAGGTGGGTATGTGAACTCAAAATGTCGCACTGATGCGCCTGAAAGTTACACCACGCAGATCCGGTGGCTCTGATGGAGGCCTCAGATGGGGGATGATGAACATTCTAATGAGGGAGTCGCAGAGGACTTGGTTGGAATAGATGGATTTTATCTGGATCGGGGAATGAGAACACCGAAGTAATTGGCGAGCCACCGAGAGGTATGGGTGGTGGCCCCCTTCACATAGGGAAGTGCCACGCGGCTGGAGAAGACATCCTCGAATCAAGGTGGTCCGCGGACTGATTGGCTTCCCACAAACCAGGGTGGTTCGCAGATTCAGGTTCAATCCATGAACTAGGGTGGTTTGTGGAGGGTTCCAGGCGGGCTGCAGCGGCCAAGGGCGGCGCCGGTCGGAGGTTCGTTGGTCGGGGTTTCGCCCGCGTAGGAGAGTTCTACACAGTTAAATGGATGGAAAAAGAGGCATAAACTCCCATTTCAGTGGGGAATTCATCCTCGGCGGGGGTATGGTTCGTGTTTTTCCTTGTTTTTGTTATTTTAGGTTCGTGGTTCACCAAGTTATTATGCGTTTTCCAATTCCTTGTTAATTCGTATACATGTTGTGGTTCATGGATGGGAATTTCACTGCTTGTGAAATTTGAAGCCTTCCTTCAACCAATATCCTTCTTAATCTCCAATCCCCCCTAATCCAATTCCAATTCTTCGACCTCCTTTTTGTTCCACATTAGTCTCCTTTTACAAAGTGGGGAAAGGGATGTATCTATGGCCACGCAGAACCTTTTTCGGAGGCCCATAACCAAATACCCGGTTTACAGCTGAATTGGTCAATCCGTGATTCATGTTGGCTATTGGATGCTTCCCCCCATCTCTGCGAATCGAACTCAAGGAGTGCTCCACGTCTATGGAGGGTTCTGCCTCTATTCCGCAAACAACAGTAGGTGTGGCTTGAACTGGAAGACGAGGTCCGCGGTTGGGGTGGTTCATGACGGTGAACCGGACTGGCGCCCATCCTGCCTTGTTACCGCGGAGGATCTCCGCCTCCATTTCACGAACGACAATGGTTCGCGGAGGGGGTGCTTCGTGGGGCCTGACCACGTTGCATTTCTGTGGGACCGTTTCATGGACCGGTCCGGTTTGTGTCCCTTCTTTGATTATTTTCCCTAATTCATTGGGTGATTTGGGTAGAATCTACATTGTGTATTTTTCAGGACCCTACAAATTCCCCCCATAGGTATAGGGTCCAATCGGAATGAAGAGGAGGCCATTCCGAAGCAAAGTGGTCTTGAAACTGAGAAGGTTTGTGGTAGAGAGGTGGACCCGGTAGGGGACCACGCCTATAAATACGGGGATCCCTTCATTTTTCCATTATCGAATTCTTTGAGAAACTAGAGCTCATTCGCCTATTCGTGCTTGCTCCTTCACAAAGTGCCTTGTCCGCGAACCGTCAGTGACCTCCATGAACCATTCCTTCTTCGCAGTCACCTTCACCCGTGAACCAACTTATCAACCGCAGACCATTACTCTTAATTAATTAAAATGTAAGTGATGAAAGGATGTAGAGGAACTTGATTCGCCGTTTCGATGAAAAAACTTCGTTCGCGGTTTCCTGTCCAATGCTCCACAGGCCAGGGTTTCGCGGACTGATTTCACGAAGGGCCGGTTCGTGGGATGATGTCATCACGAACCATCCTTCGGGGCCTCCTTACGGGCTTTGCTTATGAAGGCTCCTTAGCAATATATCTGGAAAAAAAATTCCTGATTTTTATTCCGGAATAACAAATTGTTGGCTCTCATTGTGCAGGGAGAAAATATGATACCCCCTCGTCCTGTGCCAAGGCCTGCTGCAGAGCCCCTCTCAACTGCTGATCAACGCCTAAAGGACATGGCTGGATCTGTTCGATAAGGAGTATGCCACTCCCTACTGTCTTCCTTCCTTGTCGGCCAGCTATCCAAATCATAGTAGGAGTATCCTTTTTCTAATAACCTTCCTGCCTATGGGTTCGGTTTGTTGTCTGATACCCCGATTCCAGAACCACCCCATGACAACAATCCAGAATCATGGATATTTACCACCACTATCCCCCATTTCATGATACTTGTCGGCGGGCGGCCTGCCCCAAGGGGTACAGTTTTCATATCTGTGTTGAATCACCTTCCAGTATCTCCGATAGGAGATCCACGTCCACAGGAAGGAAGAATTCACTGTTATCGGAGCATTTCCCATAGTGACATGGTAAGCGACCAGCATGGTTGGCTGGCGAATCAGGATCTTCGGCCGGGAAGAGCATTTAAGTCATTGGATTGGGGGTGGCCCTTCTGGGTTCGCTAGAGATGTGCAGAATTTGGGGCAGATTTTTGAGTCGTAGGCTTGTATGAAGATGCCTGGGTGTCCCAAACCTATACCCACCAGCCTCAAGCCCTCGCCAAGCAAATTATGAGCCACTGGAGCCCAGACACCAACACCTTCCATCTGGTCCTTGGGGAAGTGGGCATTAGTCTATGGGAGGTCTTCCAGATTTTGGGGGTCCCCATCATTGGGAGTATGTATGAAGAGTTCATGTCTCCTTCTTCTATGCAGGAGAACAAAAAGAGGGCTCCCCCCTAGTGAATCAGCTTATTAACCAGGCTCGGAAGCACTCAGAGGATACGTCTCCAAAACAACTCGTCCCATACCATGAATGGATCAAGGCTTTTATAAGAGAGAAAAAATACGACGAATCTGTGGCTCTGCCATGCAGGCCCATGACATGCCCTAAGATGGAGTCCCGTAAATAGAGGGGAAACTATTGGCTGACTTTGGACAAGGCGATTTTTGCGGCTAGGGCTGGGAGCTTATTCCGGATGTCGATCGATTGCTCCATCTAGAATTTTTTCTGGCCATGTTCTTAAGTGGCTAGTTATTACCCGTACGCAAGGCCGGTGGCGTGCGGGTCACTAATTTTGTCATGGAGACACAATTGTCTACTGGTAACGTTTTCTACCTAGTCATCCCAGTACTGGCCAAGATTTACTGGTTGCTTGGTAACAACACTGATGGGAGTTGTCCAAACTGAGTGGCCACCCCTTTCCAAATTCTCTAGGGATGGTTAAGCGTACACATTAAGAACTGATACACCTTCATCAACCCTCTTCAGATTCCGGGCACCACATTCTGGCCATACTTTCAACTGACCAGTGGGGTTATGCCCGAAGAGTGGGCGACCCAAGAGAAGGATAGTCAACAGACAGTTCTGAACAAGCATCTGCTATCAAGTCGAATCTCAAATTATGACTATTTCAATTTTCATCTATTTTCTTCCCCAGCTGGTGCAATTTCGAATACCATAACAGAGGAGTTTAGAAAGTGGGGATACCTCTTCTCCCTCCAAGAGGGTATTTTGGTGGCTTGTATTGGTGGAGAATTGATTTGCGAGGGGTACGTGCCTTACCGATTTGGACATCAATTTGGCTACATCCAAGCATAGTTCCCTTCTGCACTTAATGGTGTCCGCGAGAACTGTCATTTAATGGCGGCCAGACAACTGTGGTTAATGTTTACCCGGGAGGATACCAGCTGTGAGGTTATGACCCCCACGCTTGCGGACTCCATGCCTTTCTTATCCAAGAATTATGCTGACTCCTGTGTACAATCATACCCAAATGGCCAACTAGTGACATTGGTGGCTAACATCTCAAGTCCCAATCCATCAAATGGAAAAGGGAAGCGAAAGAAGGATGGTGCTCCAACTAGGCCAGGCAAAATCTTTCGTCACCCTACTGGTCTCGTGCTTCTGGGGAAGATTTTAACAGACATAGGTGTAACCTCTCATGCCCTTGAATCTTCTCGAAGGGGGTTGGCTATCCCCACTAATGCTACCTTTCCGACAGCTTGGGGACAATGGGACGAATTCAAAGCCCGGTTGGCCATTCACAGCTAGTACCCTCGTCCTCTATGGAAGTATATTCAATAATCAAAGGTAGCTTTTGATGGGATGGGCTACATATCTGCTCTGGATGACATTCTTTATGACGCGGACCCTGAGAGGGCCGTTCGATATCTCCAGGACCTTGAGGTCTATATTCAGCAACGCTGGGGTTATGCGGTGTTGACGCATCGAGTCCAGGCCATGCTGCACCTGATTAATGATGAGGAGGAAGAAGGAAGTGACCGCTTTATAGGGGCGATGATTTCGATGATCTCCCTGTCATTGCTGAAGCAAGGGAATTCCCCAACCTACCCATGAGGTTCCGTCCACAGGTAGCCCCAGAGAGTTCTAGGGCGGCAGTGGGATACAGAACACAAGTACGGGCATTGGCGGCCTTACTAGCCTCTACCACTTCCCGACCATCTCAGGTTGATCCTCCCCGGTCGGTGATTCATTCCATGGCCACATTCATGGAGGCATGGAGGATTTAGGATGACCTGAGGGTCAGTGGTTCGGATGAAGAAGTTTGGGCGTTAATTCAAACAGGCACTCTTAAACTTCTGGGTATTGGGATGATCTTCGCTCGACCCCACTTGCTGTTGGAAGAGGATTTAGATGAAATAATCTCCTCGTTAAAGGAGATGGATGCATACATTCATTCACTCCGGAATCGTCTCTATGGGAGCATCTGAGTGTCTATGATGATTAGACACCACGAATTGTCCGTCCCTGAAGAAGAGGTTTCTCTACTCACCCATTCTGACATTCTCCCTCCTTTATTGTGGAGGTTCTAAGGTTTCTTCCTTTAATGCAGGGTGCTGAAAATATCAGGGGGTAATTCCTTCTCCGGAGTATACCCCTCATGGTACTGTGGTGGGTGAGCATGCGCTTTCGCCCATAAGGGTCAACAAGGAAGGATCCCCTGGAGCAGCTGAGCTCATGGAAGCGACCATCGTAGACTCAGCTAGGGTCATTCCTCCTCCCGCCCCTCCTAGAATTCTAGGCGAACTATCCCCTGGGCAGATCCAGAGATGGCAACAGGTGTCCCATTTATCGGAACGGCTCAGATAGGGAACATCGGGTAATCATGAATTCCCTTTTTCTCAATCGCCAACTCATATTCTTAGACTTCTCCGGTCATTAACAGTTTGGCGTATGGTGCAGGGCCACTTGGGAATCTGGTTGTGGCTGCCCAAGTGGTTTGACCTTCCGCCTCCTTGCCATCTGCGGAATCACCCATAACCACGCCTGGGCGCGACGAGATGGTGGGCCCTGCCAAAGGGGTCGGAGATATGGATGCTTTACTATCTCCTTTATTAGTTAGAGATATGTTAGAGGACGAATATTTGGTATTCGAGACTCCTGCTGATCAAACAGCCCTTCTAATTGCGGAGGAAGACGGAGCTCCCATGATCGCTAAGGGGGCTCCAGATCCGACGGGGCCGGCCACCTTAGACCGAATGGATCCCATGACGATAGAGGTAGAACCTTCCATTCATCCAGTTTCTGGGAACCTAGAGCGGGCCATTATCATGTTCACCGGGGGAGTGATTTCCCCAAGCTTTCTCTCCATAGGTGACCACTTGGGGACGACTTTGGAAACTGCTGGCCTTAGGCATGGCCTCAGGCCCTGGAAACCTCTAGGGGCTCCCCAGATTCCCTTGCCTGCCGAAGATGTGGCATCCTCTTCGAGTGGCTATCGTGGAAGTGCAGAGCTTGAGGATGTCGATGCCTTGTCGATTTGGAGTAAGTTCCCCTATCTCCTACCACTGACTCCGTTTTCTTCCCTTTTCTAATTAGAGGTACTCATCTGTCTTATTGACTCTCGGGCTTTAGGACCACAACCTTTGGCGCTAATGATTGTGTCGCCAGACCCGGCTGTGCCTATGACCACAACTGCTGGGGGCGAAGCTGCTGTAGTGCCAGAGTTTGCGGGTGAAGCCGCATCGGGTCCCTACTAGGTGACGTTCATCCCTGAGTATGTTTCCTCATCCTTGAGTGATTCTAAGCCTGATCAACAAGTCCTCTCCAGCCATCGACCCGCTCGCCAAAGGTCTTGGGATAAAATCTGGAGACTGATCTCTCAAACGTCCTTGGTCGAGATGCCGACCAAATTACCGAGCATACGCAATTTGTTTATGTTGCTGGGATTTGATGGATTTGACTATCATGGTGTTTATGACATAGTCAAGTAGGTAGTCACTGATCGGGAGAGGCTAGGTGATTTCGAATCTCACCCTTCTGCTGCCCAATCTGAAGCCTACCTTTCTGCAACTCGACAGCTCTGACTAACAGAGGATCATGACCACGCCGGGGTCGACGCGAGGCTTCATAGAGAAGTTATTGAGAAGAGTTCTCACTTGGATGTACCGAGGAATGAGACACTGCGGCTGTAGCAGGAAGAGTCCAACGTCGCTACCATGATTAGAGAAGGGGAGTGGCGGATGGAGGAGGAATTGAGGGCAAGCACAAAGGAAAATCAGGAGGCAGAAGAATTGTGGGCTAGTGTAGAAGCTGAGGTGGCCTTACTACAGAATCTCTCTCAGACAATCGAGGATTCTCACCAGTTCCTGATACAGCTTTTAGAATCCGCCGAAAAACTCATGTAATAACCTTTCGCACTAGAGGAGGCTTAGTATTGAGGATTCCCTTCCTACCAACTTTGTTATGAAACAAAGAAAAATTTCTCCTTAATGCTCGTGTCTCCTTTTCTTGTGATAGAAACTATTTGGCACGATTGCTGCATATGTTAATTCCCTAAACATAGAATAATCCGATTATAGGACAAAAAATAAATCAGGCTCTAAATTTTTCCTGGACCATGGGACCCAGCGAGCATAGTTTGACTATTTCTAGGGTTTAGTTGGAAAACCCCACAAACATTTTGTCTCTTTCTTTTTAATGCCCTGATTTTTCCTGGTCCCATTTATTGTGGACCCATCAGGTATAACTTGGCTTTTTCTTAGGTCGCCTTTTTCGGGTTTTCGGCCTAACAGGCTTTGTGCCTCTCTTTTTTGTGAGCAGTTTAAAGTCCCGCCGTCAAGACTATCACTACTGATGTTTTAGGTCAAACAATTTTGACCAAATATAGTGGGGTGAGGGCCCCAATGGGGTTAAACTGATTAAAAGATGTCTCAATAATCTTGCGACACATGTGGGGGGAAACATGTTTAAATTTGAACGGCATGTAGGGCATGTCTCAAGATATAGGAGCTGTGTCGGCGTACAGAGGTAGGAAGAACATTGCCTAAGGAAAACATGACTTTGGTAGACTGGCCAGGGGTGATCAATATTCAAAGCCGCTGAGGGCATGGTATGAATAGTCATACAAAGGTTTCCTTAAGTAAAAAACTTATCCATTTCTGATTTCCAAGGGACTTCATGGAAGCCCAGCTCATGGAAACCACGATGGGTGGTTTGGAAGAAAAAAAATGAAAACCACCAGGGGTGGCTCAAAAAGGGTATGTGATGTCTAAAAGGTTTTGAGAATATCTGTATCAATCAGGAGTGTGGAAGAAAGGTTCCTATCCTACGCATTTATCTAGCGTAAAGAACGGTTGGGGCTCGGTGCAGTTTAACGTCATGCAGCTGGGACATCATCTGAAATGGAACGACTTCTCCTGGTTCTCGGTAATCTCATCAAAGACGTTCTGCCACATTCAGGTCGGATTTTTGAAGAGGTTGGTAAATGGTAGCTCAGAGGGTTTCTGAATCCCAGGATAGAAATGAAGGCTCAATGGCCAAGAGGCATATAGTGAGAAGCACTGCATAAAGAAATCTTTCCTTTGGTAGACGGGCCAGGGGCGATCAATATGCAGAGCCGCTGGGGGCATGGTATGCATAGTCATACAGAGGTGTCCTTAAGTCAAAGACTATCCACTTCAGATAGCTGAGCAACTTTAGGGAAGTTGTGATTTGGGACCACCAGGGGTGGCTTAAGAGAGTTTGGCTTTTTCTGAGTACAACGTATGGCTTATTATGAGAGGGTGCCTGAATACAGGGGAAATATCTAGACTAAACATCCTGAGAATGGGTGAAGTAATTCTTTCTCATGCTGGTGTGAGGCAGTGGTTCGTGCAGGTCTAACCTGTGCACTAAAGGATGGAGAAAAAAACCACAGTTTCTCACTGAACCCATGACGAGTATGACCATGTAATTTGTTGTCATGTGTTTGGGACATATTCCGTGCATCGTAGTGTCATGCGGCAAGGACGAGAGGCATTTTTAAAGGTTTTTGTGAAATTTAACGTCATGAAGCGAGGACGGGGGGATTTTTTTTGAGCAAGTGAAAACGCTTGTGGTTGTAGGCATTTTCCTGGATAGTTAATGCCTGGACTTTGCAGTTTCGTGCCAAGAGGCCAAGATATCCCGTGCAGTTTAACGTCATGCCGAAAGGACATAGTTGCAAAGGCCTCTCTTCATCGGAATATAATTGGGCTTGAATTCCTTAACATGCCCCAAACGTGGATGGGGTGGCTGGTGTAAATCATGGTTCTGGGGATTCTTGGATTAGGAGAGATGATATGGGGGATCTGAGGTCAATAAGTGTAAGGAGCCAGGAAGAGTATCACCTGTAGAAATCTTTCATTTGGTAGACAGTCCAGGGGCTATCGATATGCAGAGCCGCTGAGGGCATGGTATGCATAGTCGTGAAAAGATGTCCACGGGTTGATAACTCCCCCTTCTAATGGCCATGAATGGTTACGAGGATCCGCAATTATCCGGGCCACGAAGTCTGTCATTTGGCAGGATAATGTCTAGACATATCGGGGATATCCATCCCTGGTTTCTTGTTGAGTTTCAAAGAGCCCCCCTGCACTGATCTTTTCTTTTTTTTTATTTTTTTTTTCTTTTTTTGCACGGGGGTGTGCCTTCATTCCATGTAGTTTAACGTCATGCGGTAAGGACGATGTGCTCCTAGTTTATCGTTCATAGATCTCGGACCATTAGGTGACTATTGCTGTAGTCACTCGAAGGATAACTGAGTCAACATGTTCTAATATACTTGGAATAAGATGGCGGATTAAGGTTGTAATTACAACTTTGAGTTTTCCCAGATCAAGAGGTGTGGTGTGGGGGCTCTGAGGCTGGTAAGCATATGTCGCTAGGAAGAGTACCGCCCGAGGAAATCTTGCCTTTGATGGATGAGCCATGGGATATCATTATGTAGAGCCGCTAAGGGAACGATATTAATAGTCTTACAAAGGTGTCCCCGGGTTAATAACTTTACACTTCTGATGTCCATGAATGATTATGAAAATCCGTGATTGCACACAGTGCAGAGTTCGGCACGTGGGGATAATGGTGTCCGAGTATACAAGAAACATCTTCACTGAAATTGTCTATTGAGTCAAAGTTGCCTAGTCCTGGGTTGTTGTCTGTTGATGCAGGTCGCTATGTGAACCACTGATAGACACATAGGCTAGCCTGATAGGGATACCCTGGAAACACCAGGATGTGAAAAGGAGAATGAACTTGTAAACCACTTCACCATAAACATCTGGATCAGGAGGTATGGTATGGGGGATCTAAGGTCGGTAAGCGTACGGAACTAGGAAGAGTGTCACCTATGAAAATATTTCCTTTGTTAGACAAGCTAGGGGAAATCATTATGCAGAGCCGCTGGGGGCATGGTATGCATAGTCATGCAAAGGTGTCCACGGGTCGATGAATTTCCACTTCCGATGGCCATGAGTAGTTATAAAGATCCATAATTATCCGGGTCATGGAGTGTGATGTATGGAGAGGATGTATCCAAATGTGAAAGGAGTATCTCCATCTCATATCGCCATGTGTATTGGGTGGGTCGTGACAAAGTCCGTACAGTTTAACGTCATGCGGTGAGGACGAAGTTCGTGCAGTTTAACGTCATGCGGTGAGGACAAAGTATACACCCCGTGCAGGTCTGGTCTGTACACGGGGGAAGGGGAATTTTTAACATTATTTTCTATGCAGTTTAACATCGTGCGGCATGGACAGAGACATAAACCCCATGTAGGTCTAGCCCATAAATGGGGAAAAGTGATTTTTTTTTAAATCTTGCTATCCGTGCAGTTTTACGTCTTGTGGTAAGGATGAGAAGTACACCCTGTGTCGGTCTGGTTCGCACATGGGGGGAAAGGGAATTTTTTCTTTTATTCAGGGGGCTGGGATAGGACTAGAGATCCTGGCGTCACTACGTATCCTGCAAGGGAAGGAATCAAGACGTACATAGTTCTTTGGAAGAAGTACACCCCGTGTAGGTCTGGTCCATACACGGGGGAAAGGGGATTTTTTAATTTTTGTTATTTAGGGGGCTGGGACAGGACTGGGGATCCTGGCATCACTATGTATCCTGCGAGGGCAGTAATCAAGCCATATGTAGTTTTCTGAAATCCGTGTAGTTTAACGTCATGAGGTGAGGACAGTGTCCATACAGTTTAACATCATGTGGTTAGAACCAGGGGTATTATTAGATTCCGTGCAGTTTAACGTCATGCGGTGAGAACGTGATACTCATATTTTAAGGTCATAGAGTTTCGACCGTTGGGTGCTTGGAAGTTTAATGTCATGCAGTTCGGACAATGATTACACCCCGTGCTGGTCTGGCCCATACACGGGGGGAAGGGAGCATTCTTTACTCTTATTATCCGTGCAGTTTAGCGTTGTGTGGTAAGGACGGACTCCATGTAGTTTAACGTCATGCGGTGAGGACGTGAATACACCCCATGCAAGTCTGGTCCGTACACGGGGGAATAGGAATGTTTTTTGTTTTTGAGGAGGTTGCGCTAGGGTGTGAAATTCTGGCGTCACTGTGCATCCTGTGAGGGCAGGAATCAAGCTTCACATAGTTCTCGGAAAGACGATACACCTCGTGCAGGTCTGACCCGTACATAGGGGAAGAGGTCATTTTTAAATCATCTTGTCTGTGCAGTTTAATGTAATGTGGTGAGGATGAAATACTCTTAGTTTAAGGTCATAGAGTATCGACCGTAGGGTGCTTGGCAGTTTAACGTCATGCAGCTCGGATGATGAATACATCGCTTTTTTTCATCAGTGCATTTTATCAGCTTGCGGTAAGGACAAAGTACTTCTTGGTCTCTATGCGAAATACTTCTTTAGGAATCTCGCATTGGTAGGAGTCGTGGTGAATTTCTCGTCCATGGAGATCAGATCATATGCTCCATTGGAGTAGACCTTGTGTACAAAATATGGTCCATATCACTTGGGCTCCAGTATTGGAGGTTTCCTTCCAGGTATCATTGGGGTTCGGAGGACCAATACCAATTATCCTTCCAAGAAAGACCAGAGGTGAACCTTTTTGTTGAAGGATCGTGCGATCCAGTTCTGGTACACTTTCAGGTGGTGCAGAGTGTGCAGCCGCTTCTCATATAGCTGTTTCAATTCACCTAGCCACTTTTTTGAATGCTCATCATCAGATAATTGATCACAGATGGCAACACGAAGTGAGGTAAGTTGGAGTTAAATGGGCAGGACTGCCTCTGTACCGTACAATAACGAGTACGGTGTAGACTGATTAGCGGTGCAGATTGTGGTTCGATAAGCCCACAATGCATGGAGGAGTTTATCTGGCCATGACTCTTTGCCTTTGTCCACCATTTTCTGGAGGATGTTGTACATGGTCTTGTTGAAGGATTCTATCTGTCTGTTGGCCGATGCATGGTAGTGGGATGAGTGGTTAGCCTTGATACCATACTCGTGGTATAGCTTTTCCAATTTAGCAGAGCAGAAATTGGTGTCGTTTTCCGTTAGTATAGTATGAGGGACACCAAATCTGGTGATGATATTGGTCTTCACAAAGTGGGCAATATTTCATTCCCTAAATTCCTTGAAGGGTATGGCTTCTGCCCATTTAGAAAAGAAGTCGGTTGCCGTAAGGATATACATCAGATGTTTGGCCATGGCGGGAGGGTATGGCCCCATGACGTCCATCCCACAGATGGAAAATGGTCAAGAGTACATAGCGTGATGAAGTAAATCCGGGGGTTGGTGTATGAAGATGGCATGAATATGGCATGAGTGGAATTTCTCGGTAATGTGCTCGCAGTCTCGTGCCACAGTGGGCTAGTAGTACCCAAGCCTTCGAACCTGATGGGAAAACATGGTCCCTAGTTGATGTGCTCCACATGCTCCTACATGTACTTCATTCATGACAGTAGCGGTTTCTTGTCCATCAGTGCATCTGAGGAGCACCCCATAGAGGCCTCCTTTTTAGAGGACCTCTTGCGGACACACGCCGCCATATAGGTCAATGTTGATTTCCCTTCTCCGTATTTGCTCTCATTCAGCCCCGTCTGATGGAAGCTCTCCCCATTGAAGTTAGTTCACGATGGGGATCATCTAGCCGGTGGGAGGAGCATATGGCTCGTGGATAGTATTGACTTCGTGGATTTATTCCGTCTTAGCTGGGACAAATGGAAATACCATTCGATGGTGAGCAATACTGATGACCATTTCATCCCAGTCTGGGTCGGCTAGGGCTGTGGCCGCGTCGGCTAATGCATCAGCCTGAGCGTTCTGGGAACGGAGAATATAAGTCCATGTTGTTTTTGTGGAGAATTATGCCATTATCCCTCGGACATGGTCAAAAAGGGGGATCAAATCCTCCTTTTTAATAGCATAGTCACCATTGACTTTCTTGATGACTAGCTCTGAGTCGCCTTTTACCTTACGGTGTTGTACTTGTGCCTGGAGTGCGAGCTCCAGGACTATAATGAGGGATTGATATTCTGCTTCATTGTTTGTACATCCCTCTGATAAGATAATGGAATACGGAGAAACTAACTTTTCTGGGGACACGAGTCTTATCCCCAGACCAACTTTTTTGAATATGGGATCCTCCATCCTCTTCCCGGTGGGGGTTCTGGACGCACCGTCAAAGTACATTTCCCATGCTAGGAACTCCTCTTGAACCGAGAAGCTATCTTCATCAAGTAGTTCGGCGTCCAGTGTAGTGGTCCCTGTTGAATGGTGCTTTTCCAGAATTTCTGCTAATTCCTGACCCTTGATGGCTTTTTGAGGCACGAAACGGATGTCGAACTGTTGCAGGATGACCGCCCATCGGGATAGGCGTCCGGTTAGCATCAGGCGACTGAGGATGTACATGAGAGGGTTACTCCACGAGATCAAATGGACTTCGTGATGTTGTAAATAATGTCGCAGCTTTTGGACTGTGAAGACCAAGTCCAGACAGCTCTTCTCGATATTCGAGTATCGAGTCGCATCATCAATCATGGTTCGACTAAGGTAATAGAGACTGTTTTCGCTGCCGGCATCATTATTCTGCATGTGGAAGGCTCCCAGTGACAGATCTAGGGCCGTCACGTACAGGATGAGAAGTCTTCCTTCAACCGAGGGCATGAGCACCGCCGGACTTAAGAGGTACCTCTTCAAGATGTCGAACGCCTCTTGGCAGTCATCCGACCATTGGTATGTGACCCCCTTATTCATTAACCTGGTAAAGGGAAAACATTTTCCTGCCAGGTTGGCTATGAACTACCTAATATAGGCTAGGTGTCCTTGGAATCCCCTTAGATCAGTGAGATTTCAGGGAGGTGGAAGGCCAAGGATAGCCTTTGTCTTCTCAGGGTCGACTTCGATGCCGCGATGGAGTACGAAGAAGCAAAGGAATTTCCCTAAGGTAACCCCGAAGGCACATTTCAAGGGGTTCATCTTCAAGCTATGATATCGGAACTTGTTGAAGACAGTCTCAAGGTCTGACAGGTGATCCAAGCGCTGTATGGACTTGACCACTAGGTCATCTACGTAACATTCAATGAATTTTCCCAGGAACGGGTTAAAGATCTGATGCATGGCACGCCGATACGTGGCGCCAACATTCTTGAGACCGAAGGGCTGGACCCTGTAACATAATACCGCTTGAGGGGCCCTGAAGGTACTGTCTTCTTCGTATTCTCGGGTCGTCAGAATTTTATTATATCCAGAATAGCCTTCCATGAAGGATAGGGCCTAATACCCGGCCGTTACATCAATTAAAAACTCGGTGATTGGAACTGGGAATTCATTTTTCTAGAAATGTCGATTAAGGTCACTGAAGTCAATACAAATGCGGATTTGTCCATTCTTTTTCTTGATGGGGACGATATTGGCCAAAAAAATGGGGTACTGGACCTCTCAAATAAAGTCTTATTTAATGAGCTTATCGACTTTAGCCTCTATCTTGGCGGAATGTGAGGGATGTGTCTTTCTGGCGGCATGTTTATAGCCCCGATGGTCTTCTGGAAGGCCCGGGTGATGCGTCGCTACCTCAGGATCGAGACCTGGCATCTCTATGTAATTCAAGACGAAGATGTCCCGGTGTTTCCTTAGGAAGGAGGTATATACCTTGTGTTCCTCAGGAGACATGGCTGCACTAAGGAGAGTGGGCCTCGGGTCTTCCTCAGTACCCAGTTTTATTTCCCCGAGTTCGTCCATAGTGGTGGAGATACCTTCCTCAAATGCGGGAGGTACATCCCTGAGATCTTCCCCCTCTCCTTCTCCCATATCCTCATCTTCTTGATCAGATGAGGAGAGAGCTCCTGACATAAGCTCTTGGGAGTCCGGAGGCAAGGTGTTCTGGGCGTCCTTGCTCGAGCTTTCGCCACCAGATTGAGGGTCAGTGGACGTTCCCACATTGTCACACTCGGTCGTTATGGATGATGTCATGAGGACATCCGAGTGTGTGTCCAGACTTGAACTCCTACCTTCCATGTGGTTGATGGGAAGGACATAATCTCTGCCAAGCTGCCTGAGGGGGTCTTCGGGGACCATTTCCAGGCCATTTGGAGCGGGGATCTAGTCGACACCATCGACCAAAGTCTTCTTCTTCTTTTGCTCATAGAATCCGGTGTCAATGTAATGTGACTCGGAGAGCTTGAAAGGGTCCTTGCCGACATGAAATGTTCCAATTTTTCCATTGACGCAGTACTTGATACATTGGTGATAGGATAAAGGAATGACCATGTGCTTATGGAGCCACGACCTTCCCAGCAGGGCATTGAATGTTGTGCTCTGTCGGACCACAAGGAATTCCGTGTAGGCTACCAAGTCACCAAAATGGGTCTTTAGATTGATTTTTCCCATTGGTTTCTACTCACTCTTGTCATAACCCAACATAGTTGTGGCTGAGGGAATTAGGTCATCCTCACTGTAGCCCAACATGAGGAGTGTCCATGGGGGAAGGAGGTTAACTCCAGAGCCATTGTCTATAAAGAATTTCCGAATCTCAATACCATTCAGTGTGTTGGACATGTATAGTGGTGTAATGTGTCCTTGCATGATGGAATCTTCATCCTGATCGGTGAAGGAAATCACCGCATGGCATTCAGCCAGGCCAGTATCTATCCGGTAAACCTTGGCAGCAGCTACCTCGGCTTGAAATACCTGGGGACTGATCAAATCTTCGATAAGCGCCTCCCTATGGTCGGCTAACAAACCCTGGGCATCTAGGATTGACAACTTGGTTGTTACTGATACCAACTGCTTAAGGATGGCGTATTTCTGCTCCAGTGGCTGACGCTTCTCCATTGGTGGGAGAGTTTTAGTGGTTGCTTTAAGGGCTGGAGCATCTGACGAGGAGGGGCCGGCCGCGGGGTCATATATCGATGGCGCTCCCGCATTTTGAGGAATCGGTCGGGCCGGTCTGTTTGTGTGTACTCGACGGCCAGACACTTGCTCCTCCTCTGGTGGGTATCACAGAACATTAGGGCTAGTGTGGATGCTTGTGGAGGTGGCAGTTCATTCTTTCTCCAACTGAGTCCGTTGAAGGGCTCTCCCACGGGTTTCCACAATATTAACTGTTTGGGTCGGGGTCCAACCGTAGGGTTGGATTCAGCCGTGGCTACGCCTCCCCTGGTATCCTCTGCCTCTATGATTCCTCTTCCCGACTCCTCGTGTAGGGAACTCGGGTTCGTAACCATACCATTCGTTAGGGAATTATTCCATAAGATGGATGACATTGATAGAACCAAAGATTGGATCTTCATCCTCTGACAGGTCAACCTGGTCGGTTGTCCCTGATGGTGCCGTTTGGTGGACGGTTCCCATGACGCCAGATTCAAGGGCATAAAGTCTACCAGGGTTGGGACTAACTTTGGCCCCATCGCAGACTGCTCCTCTTACGATTGTTTCCTCCATCAATTATGCCCGGATTACTAGCTTCTGGAGGGTTGTGAGGCTGATACTGTTGGTTGTGAAGAATCAGAGGTTGTTGGTGGGAACACCGGCTGCTGTAGTTGAACTCGGAGTATGCCCTAGGCTCGGTTGATAGTCTTCTGAGTCACCCAATTGTCAAATTTCTGCCCTTGCTTGCTGGTGACTTTCTGCCACCCCTCCTCTTTGTCGGAGTCGGTAGTAATGATACATGCCACATGGGTTGGGGGTGGTCCCAACTCGACTTGTCTGGAATCTACCATCCTCTGCTGGAGGTATTTGAAGACGAAGCATTCTCCAATTCTGTGCCCCATCATCCGATGGTAGGGGCAGTAATTTGTCCTATCATCGCAGCTAACTTCTTCAGGTTTCCATGGCTCTGGGAGGCGGAGAAGGTTGCAGTTCATGGCGGCAATGATGTAGCTGCAAACTTGATCATCTCAAAACGAGAATACTTTTTCTCTTCATTCCTCAAACTGGTTCTGCTTTGGTCCTCTCTGATCATCCCATTTAGGCAGAGGTTGCCGCTGATATGCAGGAGGCCCTTGACGATTTTGTGGAGGCCTAAGCGGTGGAGTGGACCCAGGGGCCGGCGTGAGTGTGATAGCAGATACTTCAGCTCTAGGTGTAACGACCCAAAATTTTGAATAGATCTTGTTTCCTAATTTTGTGTGTTATTCTATTTTTCATACTCAAAAAAACTGTTTCATTTGATAAAATGGGTATAATAAAGATGACATTTTTGGGTTTTGACTGTTATATGACCGTTAGTCAGTATGACCGATGAAAACTGAATGTTGTGACTTTTTTCTCTAAATACAAGTGACCTTGGTTAATTAATATAAAAATAAGATTCTATGGTCTCACCCAATAGTCTTGGACCAATCGAAGCCCATCTAATAGAACTTGCAAAGTAGGTAGCACCACTGGGCTTTGCTCTGGACCAAACCCAAGTCGAACTTCATCGTGTGAAGCTAAAACGGAATCGCCTTCGCGAGAAGTTCAAACTGATAGAAATTACTACTCGTGCGATGTTGGCCGAGCCTCCCTCAGATTCTATCACCTTAGCACACCTTACACTTAGGTCCTATGCTGGTGTGATAAGGGGCTATGTAAGGAGACCGTAACTTCCTTGTGTAATCCTTTGTTTTAAATAAAAATTTTGATTTATTCTTATGATGAAGTTTATGAATTTTCAAATGTCCGGATAAATATAGTATGCATATTTTTGGTGAAATTTAGAGAAAGGATATTTTAAAAAAAATGTTTATGTAAACCTTAAATAATTAAAAATGTGTAATGATTTTCCAAAAATGGTCTTCTACAATTATGTTCAGTATGAAATCTAGAGTCTAGTAAGATCAATTTAATTTTTGATTAATAGTAAATTATGAATAGTGATTTTATGCTTAGGATTAGTAATGTGACCAAATGGATTAGTAATCTCACTTAAGTAAAGCATTAATAAAATCTAGGCACCTTGATTAAGTAATGTGATTCATTAAAATGGTTAAATAACGGTTTCATAAATTATTAGTCAAGTATTAGTTTTTTAGGGTGAATGGTGTTTTTTTATTTAAAAATTTAATTAAAAATATATAGAAAATTATTTTTATAAAATAGATTTCATTTTTGAACTCATAGCATCGATATTATGTTAAGGTAATTTTTGGGGATTTTTCTGAAAAAAATGAATTTTCGGTGAATAATGTATTTATTTAAAAATTAAATTAAAAATATTTCGAAAATTATCTTTATAAAATGGATTTCATTTTTGAAATCAGAGCATCGATATTTGGTTAAAGTGAAATTTTGGGGGTTTTCTGAGAAAGTTGAATTTTCAATTAATAGTGAAAATACAGTTTTAGGGTTTTGGTATGTTTAATGACATCATAACTACGTCTTGATGATGTCATGAGATATTTTAAGGTTTGGCTGACAAAAGGTGATTACATATTGTTTGGGGGGATCCATCTGTCCAATACCATGGGCAAATACCATGGGCAATCCCATGGTGTTGCCAAAACCATTAATGAGGTGTCGCTTGGCCATTAATGGCTTGTCCCCTCACATTCCCTATAAATAACAAGCCATCCTATCATCAATTCGACACCCAACTCTCCCACAACTATTCTATTGTATCATTACCTCCTAATGAGTCCTCCCAAGGTTCCCCAATGCCCTCAAGGTCCCAACCTTTGAGTTTTAAGAGTTACGTTTTAAGGTAAGGGATCCAAACTCTCTCTTTCTTTTCAAATACTCTCTTTTAAGTCATTTCCTTTATGATCCATGTTCTTATGTTGGAGGATGTTATTTTATAATCCTCTTACTAAACTTTTCATGTTCATATTATGAGAGACCCTATTTGATCTCTTCAATTCAGTATGTTCAAGTTTTAAGTGGCGCCGTTAGGCTACCGAATTTTTAAGAGATTCATTCACCTTTCTCATTTTTCAAAGTTCTACTTTAATGTCAAGTATTTCAAGTTCCTTTTTATTTTGTTGGGGTATGGTCTCTAAATATATCATACTGATCATTTATGTTCATATTATTAGAGACCCTATTTTATCTCTTCAATTCAGTATTTTGATATTTTAAGTGGCACCGTTAGGCTACCGAATTTTTAAGGGATTCATTCACCTTTCTCGTTTTTCAATGTTCTACTTTCATGTAAAGTATTTCAAGTTCCTTTTTATTTTTTTGGGGTATGATATCTAAATCTATCATACTTATCTTTTATTTTCATATGATGAGAGACCCTATTTGATCTCTTTAATTCAGTATTTTAATGTTTTAAGTGGCGCCGTTAGGCTGCCGAATTTTTAAGGGATTCGTTCACCTTTCTCATTTTTCAAAGTTCTACATTCATGTCAAGTATTTCAAGTTCCTTTTTTTTGGGGTATTATCTCTAAATATATCATACTGATCTTTTATGTTGATATGATTAGATACCCTATTTTATCTCTTCAATTCAGTATTTTGAAGTTTTTAGTGGCGCCGTTAGGCTGCCGAATTTTTAAGGGATTCGTTCACCTTTCTCATTTTTGAAAGTTCTACTTTCTTGTCAAGTCTTTAAAGTTCCTTTTTATTATGTTGGTGTATGATTTATATATATATCATACTTATATTTTCTGTTCATATGATGAGAGAGCCTATTTGGTCTCTCCAATTCATTTTTTTGATGTTTAAGTGACGCTGTTAGGTTGCCGAATTTTCATAAGAGAAATATTATTTTTGTCTTCCTTTCATGTCCTTCATTACATATGGTATATCTTTCAAATTTCATTACCATGTTCATATTTCCTTAATATTCTGTCCCTATACTTTTTTTGTGTCATTTATTATTTTTTGACCCATGTCCCCACTCTTTTCAATGTTTTCTAAAAGCCCGAAACATAGCTGTTATGCTGCAGAATTTCCGTCTCAAAATGTCTCTCACTTATTCTAAAATTAATTTATTTTATTTAGTTAATACTCAAAGATATTTCTTCTAAAGGGGTATTAAAATGTATAAAAAAATGTTCTATTTTAAATTCTGGGATTTACATACATGAGACCCACTTTCCCTTTCTGTGGGTTTAAAGTGACATAAAGATCATGTCTTTAAAGCTGTTTTTAAAATATTATGATTATGAAATGAAACCCATTTCTTTTATTCTATATGGGTTTTTTATGAAATTATTGATGATTATATATGTGTCTCACATGATAATAAAGGCGAATTTAAGGGTGCACCCTGATAGCGCTCCAATGCATTGGGTAAAGGCTTAATCTCTAGAGATGACCATTTTGACTGATACCTTGGTGAATAACCTTGGTAATTTTTATTAACACCTTGGGGATGGACCATGGTGAAACAGAAATGATTGTATTTGTTAAATTTTGTAGCCACATTTTCAAGTTATGAAAAACTTTATTTTTATGATGATATACCTCGTGATTTCTTTCTCATGCCTTAAAGTTCTTTTTCATGACATTGTTCATGTATCTCAAGTTCACATGTTAAATGTTTCCCCTTGTTTCCCTTACTGGGCCTTCTGCTCACCCTTTCTTTTGATGTATTTCCCCAGGTTATGAGATGTAGTAATGAACCTAGGATGAACATAATAAGAAGCCTTTCAAGTATTTAAGAAAAATGTTTTTTTGTTTCATGTATTAAGTTCTTGGTTTCCATGACACTAAACCTTAATGATCCTCAGTTTTTATAATGTAATGAAAATTTATGTGACAATAAGGCGGGATGATATAGTTGGTATAAGAGGAGGGTTTAGTTATTTGGGGAAATTAGGATATGAAAAATTTAGGAAAACCCTATTGAAAAGTTTAAATATAGGAAATATTCTTGGTATTTTGGTGAATATTGAGTAAGGGGTTGCCAAGAAAATAAATCCTTGTCTAGATACAAGCAGGTAGAGGTGGCTCTGGAACAGATGTATATAGGGGTAAATCCCAAAAACACCGCTTTGAGCTAGACTCGAATGAGAACTGGTAAATGAAAACGGGCCTTGCTGCACTCTTGGTTACGACACTCCTGAGGGATATGATTTGGTAAATTCATAAGCTTAGTATGAACCATTATTAAAGGAACAAAGATAAAATAAAATAAAGATTCACATAAGAATATATGATCATGGATAACCTAGTTTGGAACCTATGGGATCACATGTTAGGGTATAATTTTCTTCTACAAGTTATCCTTCTATGATTTAAGTTCCTTTTTATGATTATTGGCTAAGTATTTAAGCCCCTAATTGTACTTTATTTTCTTAGTTAATGGCGGGAAATAGAAGAACATGTCCCAACAACCAATGTGATTGGAAATGTGACGATTTCCATATTAATATGATAGAGTTGATTAGGGAATTAAAAAATGATTATTATTTTGGAAGACGTTCACTATTTTGGGAACCCTATTTGATAAAGGTAAATAGATAACTACAGTATTTTCTTTAAGGAGTAAAGGTTGACTTATATTATGAATAATCAATGAATTTAAGGTGGACTTATCGTAATTTAGGTTACTTATGGAAATGATTAACCTATCTTGGGGTAATTATGTTTAGGTTAGTTACTTTTGTTATAAGATGTTAGAAGTGGTTGATGTTGTTTGGAGATGAATGATAAAGTTTACCTTGGAAGACTATGTTATCAAATCCTTCTTTTATTTTAGTTTCAATCTTAGTTTGGTTTATTTTGAGGATTTTTAGGGATAGTTATTTATGGAATGGTCTATGATGAACTTTGGGTAGTACCATGGAACTTTGAAGATTTAATGTAGTTTCCCTTCCTATGAGGTTCTTTATTTTGGAAGAGTTGTTTTATCTTACCCTTTTATTTTTGGGATAATATTTAAAGATAGAAGAAATAGATAATTCATCTTTGGTGGATTTTGTGATTCTCTATAAGATTATTCTTGTGCTTTGATGAGACCAAGTAGTTTTGAATGCTCATAGTTTGGAGAAAATATTAGTTTTGGTAGAAACTTATTAAAGGATGAAACTCTACTGGATGGTTGGTATATTTCCTTATGTTTTTATTATATGTAGTAAATGAATTCCTCAAAACTATGAAAAGGAACGTAAAACAAAAATGTTGTCTGTTAACTTTTCCTACTGGGTAATCAAAGACTGTTTATACACATCAAAAGTTTGTGATTTTCATATTGTTAAATTTCTCCTAATCATGTTTTCTATCACTCTCCCTCAGAACTTGACCCTTCGTTTTTTCTTCCACATCCATGTTTTCCTACATGGAATCCTATTATGGGTTAACTCGGGTGGACTTTGTACTTCATTTTCTTTCTTTTAAAGTAATAGTGTTATTGACTCTTTTTCCGATATGGGACATTCAATGAAATTTCAGAAGTCAATTTTAAAAATTGCGAGGATGCAATTTCTTAAGGGGGGAAGATTGTAACGACCCGAAATTTTGAATAAATCTTGTTTCCTAATTTTGTGTGTTATTTTATTTCTCATACTCAACAAAACTGTTTCATTTGATAACATGAGTATAATAAAAATGAGACTGTTGGGTTTTGACTATTATATGAACGTTAGTTAGTATGACCATTGAAAACTAAATTTTGTGACTTTTGTCTCTAAATACAAGTGACCTTGGTTAATAAATATAGAAAAAAGATTTAATGGCCTCACCCAGTAGTCTTGGACCGATCGAAGACCATCTAATAGAACTTGGGAAGGAGGTAGCACCCGTGGTCTTTGCTCTAGACCAAACCCAAGCCGAACTTCATCGTGTGAAGCTAGAACAGAATCGCCTTCGCGAGAAGTTCAAACGGATAGAAATTACTACT
Source organism: Viscum album (assembly GCA_963277665.1). Classification (NCBI taxonomy): domain Eukaryota; kingdom Viridiplantae; phylum Streptophyta; class Magnoliopsida; order Santalales; family Viscaceae; genus Viscum; species Viscum album. Next base: position 280,979,554 of record OY728123.1, on the reverse strand, counting down.
CGTGCGATGTTGGCCGAGCCTCCCTCAGATTCTCTCACCTTAGCACACATTACACTTAAGTCCTATGCTGGTGTGATAAGGGGCTATGTAAGGAGACCCTAACTGCCTTGTGTAATCCTTTTTTTTAAATAAAAAATTTGATTTCTTCTTATGATGAAGTTTATGAATTTTCAAATGTCCAGATAAATATAGTATGCATATTTTTGGTGAATTTTAGAGAAAGGATATTTTAAAAAAATGTTTATGTAAACCTTAAATAATTAAAAATGTGTAATTATTTTCAAAAAATGGTCTTCTACAATTTTGTTCAGTATGAAATTTAGAGTCTAATAAGATCAACATAATTTTTGATGAATAGTAAATTACGAATAGTGATTTTATGCTTAGGATTAGTAGTCTGACCAAATGGATTAGTAATCTCACTTAAATAAATAATTAATATAATCTAGGCACCTTGATTAAGTAATGTGATTCAATAAAATGGTTAAATAATGGTTTCATAAATTATTAGTCATGTAGTAGTTTTTTCGGGTGAATAATGTTTTTTTAATCTAAAAATTTAATTAAAATTATTTATAAAATTATTTTTATAAAATGGATTTCATTTTTGAACTAAGAGCATCGATATTATGTTGAGCTAATTTTTGGGGATTTTTCTGAAAAAATTGAATTTTTGGTGAATAGTTTATTTATTTAAAAATAAAATTAAAAATATTTTAAAAAATATTTTTATAAAATGAAGTTCATTTTTGAAATCAGAGCATCGATATTTGGTTAAGCTGAAATTTTGGGATTTTTCTGAGAAAGTTGAATTTTCGATGAATAGTGAAAATACAGTTTTAGGGTTTCGGTATGTTTAATGACATCATAACTGCATCTTGATGATGTCATGAGATATTTTAAGGTTTGGCCGACAAAAGGTGATTATGTATTGCTTGGGGGGACCCATGTGGCCAATACCATCGGCAAATACCATGGGCAAGCCCATGGTTTTTCCAAAACCACTAATGAGGTGTCCCTTGGCCATTAATGCCTTGTCCCCTCACTTTCTCTATATATACCAGGCCATCCTCTGATCCATTCGACTCCCAACTCTCCCCAAACAAATATCTGGTATCATTACCTCCCAGGGAGTCCTCTCAAGTTTCCCCCAATCCCTCAAGGTCCCAACCTTTGAGTTTTAAGAGTTACGTTTTAATGTAAGGGATCAAAACTCTCTCTTTCTTTTCAAATACTCTCTTTTAAGTCATTTCCTTTATGCTCCATGTTCTTATGATGGAGGATGTTATTTTATATTCCTCATACTTCCCTTTTAATTTTCATATGATGAGAGAACCTATTTGATCTCTTTAATTCAGTATTTTTACGTTTTAAGTGGTGTCGTTAGGCTGCCGAATTTTTAAGAGATTCGTTCACCTTTCTCATTTTTCAAAGTCCTACTTTCATGTCAAGTATTTCAAGTTCTTTTTTATTTTTTTGGGGTATGATCTCTAAATCTGCCATACTAATCTTTTATTTTTATATGATGAGAGACCCTATTTGATCTCTTCAATTCAGTATTTTGAAGTTTTAAGTGGCGTCGTTAGGCTGCCGAATTTTTAAGGGATTCGTTCACCTTTCTCATTTTTCAAAGTTCTACTTTCATGTCAAGTATTTCAAGTTCATTTTTATTTTTTTGGGATATGATCTATAAAGCTATCATACTGATCTTTTATGTTCATATGACGAGAGACCCTATTTGATCTCTTCAATTCAGTATTTTGACGTTTTAAGTGGCGATGTTAGGCTGCCGAATTATTAAGGGATTTGTTCACCTTTCTCATTTTCCAAAGTTCTACTTTCATGTCAAGTATTTCAAGTTCCTTTTTATTTTTTTGGGGTATGATCTCTAAATATATCATACTTATATTTTATGTTCATATGATGAGAGACCCTATTTTATCTCTTCAATTCATTATTTTGAAGTTTTAAGTGGCGCCGTTAGGCTGCCGAATGTTTAAGGGATTCGTTCACCTTTCTCATTTTTCAATGTTCTACTTTCTTGTCAAGTATTTAAAGTTCTTTTTAATTATGTTGGGGTATGATATCTATATCTACCATACTTATCTTTTATGTTCATAGGATTAGAGACCCTATTTGATCTCGTCAATTCATTTTTTTGAAGTTTAAGTGACGCCGTTAGGCAACCAAATTTTCATAAGAGAAATATTATTTTTGTCATCCTTTCATGATATTCATTTCATATGGTATATCTTTAAAATTTGATTACCATGTTCATATATCCTTCATATTCTATCCCTATACTTTTTTTGGGTCATTTATGATTGTTTGACCCATGTCCCCTCTCTTTTCAATGTTGCCTAAAACCCCGAATCATAGTCGTTATGCTGCAGAATTTCTGTCTCAAAATGTCTCTCTCTTATTCTCAAGTTAATTTATTTTATTTAGTGAAGACTCAAAGATCTTTCTTCTAAAGGTTTATTCACATATATAACAAAATGTTCTATTTAAAATTCTGGGATTTACATACATGAGACCCGCTTTCCCTTTCTGTGGGTTTAAAGTGACATAAAGATGATGTCTTTAAAGCAGTTTTTAAAACGTTATGATTATGAAATGAAACCCATTTCTTTTATTCTATATAGGTTTTTATGAAATGATTTATGATGATATATGTGTTTCCCATGATAATGAAGGCTAATTTAAGGGTGTGCCCTGATAGCGCTCAAATGCATTGGGTAAAGACTTAATCTCTAGAGATGGCCATTTTGACTGATTCCTTGGTGAATAACCTTGGTAATTTTTATTGACACCTTGGGGATGGACCTTGGTGAAACGGAAATGATTGTATTTGTTAAATTTTGTTTCCACATCTTCAAGTTATGAAAAACGTTATTTTTATTATGATATGCTTCATGATTTATTTCTCATGCCTTAAAGTTCTTTTTCATGACATTGTGGATGTATCTCAAGTTCTTATGTAAAATGTTTCCCCTTGTTTCCCTTACTGGGCCTTCTGCTCACCATTTCTTTTGATGTATTTCCCTAGGTTATGATATGCAGTAATGAACCGAGGATGAACATAAGGAGAAGCCTTTCAAGTGTTTAAGAAGAATGTTTTTTTTGTTTCATATATTAAGTTCCTGGTTTCCAAGACACTAAACCTTAAAGATCCTTAGTTTTGTATAATGTAATGAAAGTTTATGTGAAAAAAGGCAGGATGCTATACTAGGGGATCTTTTCACTAGAGCTTGAGAGGCTATTCGTGACTTCGAATTAGTCCGTTGTAGGGTGTCCTCAATTATCTTGACAATGGCCGAGAGATGGCAGAAGCCAGTGGTGCACTCCACCGGTATGAGCGGTGTTCGCAGCTCATCTATAAGATTATCGATGCATATGGCTAGCATCTCATCTTGAGGAATTGGTCTGTTCAGAGAATAGGTCAGAACTTTCCATCTGGCGATGAAATCTGAGACCCTCTCATTCTCCCTCTACTTGCAGTTTATGAGATCGCTGACCATTGTTTTAGGCAGCGTTGAGCTAAAGTGGAACAGGAAATTCTTTCGGAGGTCCTCCCATCTCTTTATCGACTGGGCTGGCAGACTCATATACCAGACGAAGTCAGATCCTTTCAAGGTCCGTATGAAGCATCTGAGTTTCACTTCTTCTTGTTTTTCCGGAGTTCCCATCATAGGGTCGCAATAGGATGCGTAGTGCATCCAATGCTGCTCGGGATATCCTGATCCATTGAAGATGGGGAATATAGGGCTCCCAAAATTGGGTGGAGATGGTGTGTTTGTCAACCAATCTGTGTAGGGTTTCTGCTCCTGCTGTATCGGAGCGCGTCGACCTTCCATCACTTTCAATCGAGCTGTTAGTGCCTCGATGGTGTCGGTGAGTCCCTGGTTTACATCCTGTTGGGCCCGGCCTCGGGCAGGCGTAGCCTTAGGCATTGCCTGAAGATCCGCGTTGGCCGGCACCAAGGGTTCATATTCTGTGCGGGGTACCCTCGGAGGGTTCGGGAGTACTTTCTTCGGTTTCCTCCTATGTGGAGGGAAATCTTGGTATTCATCATCCACGTTTAGGTAGCTGGACGAACCAATTTCCACATTGGGCAAGAGCCCTGATCGTGCTTCATTTGCCGGGGCAAGCCTTAGCCTTTGAGGTGCACATACTGGGAGTGCATGATGTGGCTCTTCTTGGGACACACATTCAATAAGGCGGTTCCTCTGGAGAAGCTCGACGTTAAGTTGCCTCAATTCTTTCATCTCTTCTTCCTGTCGAGCGAACCTTTCTTCGAGCGTGAGTGGCTCATTTTATTTTGAGATAAGGGGACGAGTTAAGGGTAACCGTTCCTTTATTCTTATCCTTTTTGAAATCTTGCAGGGTAAGAAGAGGGAGGTTAGCTGAAGGGGCAGCCATATTTAAGTCAGCCCTCTGGTTCCGGGTGTGCACACCTGGGGGTTCGTTGTGAGTCACTACCTGACCAGAACCGTCATCTCCCGATCCGTCCGGATTTTCATTTTCCCCGGTGTCACCCGCGGGGTTAGCCTCTATGGCGTTGATAAACACATATTGTGGGGTGGAGAGGACGTCAACTTCCAAATAGGAAGAGGATATCTCGTGTCTTTGTCTGACCTTCCCTTTCATGACCTGGGATTGCCTTCGGACTTCTTGATGAAGGGTGACGTGGAAAGTTATTTGATGCGACCTTACGGTGCACCTTCCTCTCAGAGGGGATGATGATTCAAATGACGGAATAGGAAGGGAACCTCCTCTTCGGACTGTCCTCCCTAGAAGAGAGAATACTGATTCTCATGGGGGAGATTGTTGTTGAGGGGGTAATAATTCCCCCAGCCCTGAGGGATGGGGTTGGCCTCGTTCCTTGGACATCAAGTATCCTCCCTGTTTCACTGGTCTTACGGGGGCATTTGTTGTTAAAAATGCCACCAGCCCTACATTCTAGGGTTGACCCTGGATTGCGGCAGTAGCTGCTGCTATCACAACCTGCCCGATCTTGCGTGCCCCCATTCAAGGGTGAACCAGATTTGGTGCCGAATTTACCTATGGATCAGTCCCTTCTGGGGAGGCAGGCAAAGATCACCAATTGGCCTCTCTTAGGTGAGAGACCTTTTGTATGCTCTCGGTGGCCTAATTCAGGAGTTCTTGGATGGCTTGTTCCCGCCGGGCCTGACGCCTCTGGGACTTACTCAAATCCTGACCCTATTGGGTGTGTTGCCTTTCCTGAATAGGGGGTCCACTCGATTTCCATATTACTGTGATGACGTTTCAAGACACCATGCTAAACGGGTTTTTCTGGGTGGGGAGCGGAGTGAAATGCAGAGCTCCGTGTTCCCCCCATCCCTTGATATGGACTCCCGTTGGAGGTGTTTCCGACGATTTCGCCGGGGCGCGCACATCCATCCGTCAGGAGGACGCGCGGCTTTGTTACCCCGCATTCTCGCTTTCCAAAGGCGGGCGACATTCGCTCCTTATTCAGGGACGTCTGCTCCTTGATCGAAACGGGATGATGGGATGTCGGCTCTTCCTCCTGTGGATTCCTCCTCAGAACTCGTCACCTAGTCCGGGTCTCCCTTATAGATTTAATACGTAGTTCGTGAAACTCTTCCCAGTGCCATGTTTCCATGGACACCGGTTAATTACACTGCTTCTGTCGGGACATTCCAAAGGGTCCAATCAGGGCAGCAACCTTCGGTCAGGGGAGTAGTCGCGTTGAGGCATCAGTAGCGTGTCTGGATGCTGGGGTACCTGGCATGTCTGTCTGTTATCCTTGATCACAAGGCTTCTCGAGGGCGTGGAAGCCCGAGGCATCCCACATCGGGCGCGGGGAATTACATGTCGTAGACACATATCTGAGGTTTTCCTCAGCTTCCCGTGCTCAACACAGGGTATGCCGCGAGTTTAACATCCAGCGGAGACGGATCAACCCAACCAGAGCATTAGCTGGGATAAATCAGATTGAGGGATCCTCCTTGAAGGGATATCGACACCGGGGCTAGCCCGTGGGCGACAGTGAAGTTGGGCTTGAGCCTTGACGAGGCTTCCTACATATCCCCGTGGCAGGGAATCAAAGTCCGTGTAGTTCGGGATGGTGCTGGTAAACCGATGTGAAGCTGGACCTTGGCCCGATGAATGTTGTCAGCGTACCGACGTAAAGGTGGACCTTGGTCCGATGGGCATCGTCAGCATACCGACGTGAAGATGGACCTTGGTCCGATGGGAGTTGGGCTTGAGCCTTGACTAGGCTTCCTTCGTACCATGCCTTGGCATGGATCAAAGACCTCGTAGTTCGGATGGGTTGGGTCACAATGGCTTACCACTGGACCAGAGTGTAGTTTAACGTCATGCTGGACGTAGGTAGAACACGACGTGAATTGGGTAATGGGTGGGCTTGAACCTCGTGGAGGCTTCCTACGTACCATGACTTAACACGGATCAAAGACCTCGTAGTTCGGAGAATACAGTTTAACGTCATGCAGGACGATAGTGAATCCGGACGTGAATAAACGACAGGTGGGCTTGAACCTCGTGGAGGCCTCCTACGTACCATGCCTTAACACGGATCAAAGTCACCGTAGTTCAAATGGGTTTTGTCGGTGAACCGACGTGAAAGTAGAACTTGGTCCACTATTGGTGGTGGGCTTGAACCTCATGGAGGCTTCCTACGTACCATGCCTTAACACGGATCAAAGACCTCGTAGTTTAAAAGGTGGGTCGCAATGGCTTGCCACTGGACCGGAATCGGACCCGACGTGAAGGAGCGATGGGTGGGCTTGAACCTCATGGAGGCTTCCTACGTACCATGCCTTGACATGGATCAAAGACCTCGTAGTTCAAATGGGGCTTTGTCGGTGAACCGACGTGAAAGTAGACCTTGGTCCACTGTTGGTGGGCTTGAACCTCATAAAGGCTTCCTACGTACCATGCCTTGACATGGATCAAAGACCTCTTAGTTCAAATGGTGGGGGTGTCGGTGAACCGACGTGAAAGTAGACCTTGGTCCACTATTGGTGGGCTTGAACCTCGTGGAGGCTTCCTACGTACCATGCCTTGACATGGATCAATGACCTCATAGTTCAAATGGTGGGGGTGTCGGTGAACCGACGTGAAAGTAGACCTTGGTCCACTATTGGTGGGATTGAACCTCGTGGAGGCTTCCTACATACCATGCCTTGACATGGATCAAAGGCCTCGTAGTTCAAATGGGGCTTTGTCGGTGAACCGACGTGAAAGTAGACCTTGGTCCACTATTGGTGGGCTTGAACCTCGTAAAGGCTTCCTACGTACCATGCCTTGACATGGATCAAAGACCTCGTAGTTCATATGGGGCTTTGTCGGTGAACCGACGTGAAAGTAGACCTTGGTCCACTGTTGGTGGGCTTGAACCTCATAAAGGCTTCCTACGTACCATGCCTTGACATGGGTCAAAGACCTCGTAGTTCGGGTGGGGATTTGTCGGCGAACCGACGTGAAGGTGGACCTTGGTCCAATGGGTGGTGGGCTTGAACCTTGGGAAGGCTTCCTACGTACCATGCCTTGACATGGATCAAAGACCTCGTAGTTCAGAAAATACAGTTTAACGTCATGCGGGACGATAGTGAACCCTGACGTGAATGAACGATGGGTGGGTCGCAATGGCTTACCACTGGACCGGAGTACAGTTTAACGTCATGCTGGATGTAGGGGGGCATACAGTTTAACGTCATGCTGGAAGAGGGCGAAACTCGACGTGAATGAACGACCGAGCAATGTGTCTTGAACCTCGTGGAGGCTTCCTACGTACCATGCCTTGGCATGGATCAAAGACCTCGTAGTTCAGGTGGGTTTGTCAGGGTCGGTGCTCACTCTAAGCCCACGTGAGTCATGATCGGTGTGAGAAACAAGAGGATGCATGGACCTGACGATCACGTCGCGAAGGGTGCGTCCGTGAGAAGCGAAGAGGGGCTTACGCGTTGGGTGGCCCATGGTGTTGGGACTTACTCCAGGATGGAGGCCCATGGCGCGACAAAGCGCGGGAGAGATGGACCTTGGTCCGACGATGGGAGGTGCCTCGTTCCCTATCACGTACTCCACTGACCTTGGTAGTGGGGAAGTACAGAGATGCACGGGTGCAATCATCCGTACCAATGGTTAGGGGCTTACGCTCTGAGGCAGCCCTTCCCCTGCAAACATATACCACTCCGACAAGGAGGATCTCATTCCATGTGCAGAAGAGTTCCATTCCTGTGGAGACGAGTGGTGTAATGAATGTTCGAGCTGGGGGGACCCTTCGTGAGGGAGACGAGGTTGGGTCACAGTTTAACGTCATGTGTTGAGGATGTGGTGCTTGGCAGTTTAACGTCCTGCAGCTCAGACGAGGTGGGTTCACTCCACACCCCTAGGACTTACATAACCAGTACCCTCTGGTCCTTGGGGAAGGGAAGGTGCCGGTAAGGCCATAGTAAAGGGGGGTAGTGGGGCGAACCATCGAGGGGTCCACGTTAGCGTGGCTATGCGAAGAAGCAATAGCCGTTAGCGTGCCTATGCGGAGAAGCATTTAGGCGAAGCAACGCTACGGGAGGTGTTGTCCATGGGACTTTGAAATCACATCGTGAAAACCTGGAGAGTCGCACGGAAAGAGGAATCGCTAAGTAGAGGAGTGTACATTGCGAAGTGCGGTTCCTTGGCCTTAGCATGGGGCATAGGTGAGAGTGGGAGGTGCATCGCGAAGTGGAACAGTGTTCGCGGAGCACTGCCTCGCGAAGAAGGAGTGGTTCGCGAGGCAGGGTCCTGCCAAGCAATGTACTTCGCGAAGTGGAGAGATCCTGCCTTAGCATAGGGATTACTCGTATGGTTTGGGTGTTTCGCGAAGCACAAGTGCTCCGCGGCTGCCCGGGTTCCCTTGGGAATCCCCTTCCTTCGCGAATTCCCTTGAGCTTCACGAAGGGCATCCCTCTCGGAAGAGGGGCTCAAAACGAAAGAGATCAGAGTCGTCTCGCGAAGTAGAAATACCTCGCGGAGCTCATGATTCCTGGGGCAAAGCGTGCTTCGCGATTCGGGAGAGGAGAAGCCGAAAGGTCGGGTTGTCCGTCGTCTGGGACTCAGGGGGGGTCGAGTATTTATAGGGAAGGGGCGCCGCGAAGCAGGGCTCGCGTGCCGCCTTCGGGGCTTCGCGGCGGCTCGCGAATGTCAAACGGGTTCGCGGAGGATTTCCACCTCCGGAGCTTCGTGGCGGCTCACGAACGTCAAACGGGTTCGCGGAGGATTACAGCCTCCGGAGCTTCGCGGCGGCTCGCGAACTTCAAACTGGGTTCGCCATGGTTGGGGCGCTTCGCGGCGGGGCTTCGCGGCGGGGCTTCGCGGCTATGCTTCGCGAGGCAGCGCGCCGGCTGTCTTTTTCGTTCTTTCCTTTCGGGCCACATTTTTGGCGCCAACAAATGCCCCCCCTCAGACTTGGTGCCGCGGAGGGCGATGGGTCGAAGTCTGAGGGATAATCGCCAAAACTGTCGGTGGTTCGCATTGCGGCATCGCGAAGGGGGGCCGCGATGCTCGCCGGGGCCGCGGATCCGGACGCGCTGCGATGCTTCGCACGGGTGAGGCGCGCCGCGATGCTCCGGGGTCGTCTCCTATAAATAGGGGGTCCGCCCTCTTTTGTCATTACGTGCCTTCCTTGTCTTTTTCTGATCTCGATTTCGCGAAGCTCCGCGTACTCCGTGACAGCACTCCACGAATCGGGCTTCGCGGCGAACCGCGAGTCTCCGACTCCGCGTCCGCGCCAAGCGAACCTTTGCTTGTCTGCCTTGGCCAGACTTCGTGGTTTGAACTTGCGACCGACCTTCGCGATCCGGCTTCGAAATCGAGCTTCGTGATCGAGCTTCGCGATCCATCCGAAAGAATCCTTTTCTGAGGGCCAGAGTTAAAATGGCCCATCAAGAAGCTGTCTTGGGGGTCCTTGCAGATGCTGCTCGTCGAGATTAGATGGCCAACCGTCCAGGCTTGGGGGAAATGGTTCGGAGCCACTCGGACCACACTTCCTTGACAGACCTGCTGTCGGAAGGTCAGAAGGATTACCCGCAGTGCAAGAAACTGCCGTTGTACGGCTTCGGGCTGAGGGATGACGTCTTCATCCCTGAGGCAAGAAGGGATGAACCAGCTTGCTGGTTCAGGAGCACACCATGCCAGCACCAATGGTTCAGGGCGGCCGACGGTCATGCGCAGGAGGATTTTACTCCCGTCACCGCTGATTGCCTCTATAATCATGTGAACGACATTGACGGGAGGCCACTGCAACCGGAGACGTCCCCTCCTCTCTACCGCACCGTGCTGAAGGTGGCTCTGCAGGATCCGAAGAAGGGATGGTCTGATGAGTGGGACCTACGCTAGGGCGGAAACTTTACCGATGAATAGGCCTGAGCCTACTGGGTAGGCACCTCATGCGAGGAGTTCGAGGCCGAGCTGAGGAGAGTGGGATTGTATGAGGCGGCATGGGCCTCCCAGTTCCACATTTACCAGCCAAAGCAGCTGATGCCGGAACTGCTGAGTAGATGGTCGTCCAGGACCAACACTTTTCACCTGCATCACGGGGAGGTGGGCATCAGCCTGTGGGATGTCTACCAGGTTTCTGGGGTCCCGATCTTGGGGGCCATGTATGACGAGTTTCTCCCCGTTGCCAGCGTGTGGGGAGATGCTGAGCAAATGCCACGGTTGGCGTCAGCGCTGATGGCGCTTGTCCCTGGAGAGGACAAGGAAGCAGTGAGGGATGTCCACTTCAGAAGATGGTTCAAACGCTTCCTGAACTTCCCAGAAGATCGAGAGTTCCCTCCAAGGCCTCGAACTTGTCCGAGGGCAACCCAGCGGGGCAAGGGACACTCGTAATGGCGGGTTTTGGAGGACAGCCAATGGAAGACTTGGGGTTTCAGTGTTAGCACTGAACAACAGCCAATAGTCAGGCTGGCGACATTCATCGCGGCTCTCATCTGTGGGTGGATTCTACCGGTGAGAGATACAGGCATGGGGGTACGACCCAGCTCGTTCATCATGGCATCGATGTTGTACATGGGGCAGCGGATCAACCTGGGGATCCCGATGCTCGCCAAACTATACAGAATGCTGCGGCGTATTAGCGAGGGAAAGAAGTCGCCAAGAATATGCGGGCCCTTCCACCTCCTGTATGGGTGGATCGCGGGGCATATCAGGGGGATTTACGAGTATCCAAACCCCATTTCGTCGCCGGGATCAGACTTTCGCCCCTCCATTCTGAACGCAGTTGGGAGCTTCCCATTCAAATTGGCCGTTCCGATGGTGCTGAATAGGGTGTGGAGGGCGGACGAGTTCAACTTTCATCCCTTCCCACTGCCGACGGGGAGGCTTACTGATTATGGACAGGGAACGGAAGAACTTCGGGCTTACCTCCTGGCCTTCCGAGGTGGAGTTTTGGTGGCTCGGATAGATCGTGAGCCAATCTGTGAACCGTACACCCCGCATCGTTTTGCGAGGCAGTTCCGGTGCCTCCAGCGGCTGACCCCGCAGGTATACTCGGAGGTGCGTCACGAGGAGCACCCGTGTGTGATGAGGCAGCTGTGGCTCATGTTCACACGTGAGGATGGAAAGATGCAGATCACATTGCCTCCGTCCACCGTCGCCTTCGGCTTAGTGAAGGAGTACGCCATCAGCTGGGAGGCCGCTTATCCCGAGGAGATGCTGAAGCAACCAACGATCCGGGTTGGTGACGGTGGGCCTCCTTTATCTCGAGGTCGATGTCGGAGGGCAGCTAGGGCCGCTCGCGGCAGCGGGGCTGCCATGGCGGCGAGACCCGCACCGGCCGAGGGTATGGCAGCAGCGGCGGATCCGGTGGTTCCGGGAGAGCAGGGTCATCCGGAGGGGCGGCCACCGAGGGGGTTCCGTAGGATACCCACTCAGGCTCCGGGGAAGTGGCTGCTTCACATCGATATGGCAGAAGTTGCTGTCTTTCCGGAAGCTTGGGAAATTTGGGATGTCAACCGGCAATTCTTCAGCCCACCTGAGATGTGGGCCCACCTGAATCGCCTCGGGATGAAACTGCCGGGCATAGGCCCAGTTCGGGCTGGATTCATGGTGTCTCCGGCGGAGGCGGTGCAATACTTGAACGAGCTGTAGGATTACGTCCACTCCAGCGGTGTTCCTCGCCCAATGACAGACCGGGTGAGGGTACTATTGAATCAGACGGTCCCTCCACAGTTATCGGCTACCGATCTGAGGGAGCGCTTCCCCTTGCCGGAGGAATCAGGGGACTCTTCTCGGGAGGATGAGGCTGGAGGAGGGAGCCCGCTGGAGGAGGGCGAGGTCGGAGACCGAAGCTCAGAATCCGACGACTTCGCGGAGGCTCTCGAGGTAGCATTTCGAACTTCTCTTCTTACGATCTGTTCTTGAATCCCTATGGACTTCTCACCAATGTTTGAGCCATGCAGGAGGAACTTGTTCGTAGGCCTTGTTCTCGCTCCTTGACGGGTGATGATGCGGGACCTTCAGAACCCGCACCTATGGCTGCGTCCAGTTCTGCGTCTGGTGGGACCAGGGGGTCTGAGGCGGCTCCTCTGGAATCTCCAGACCTTCCAACAGTATACAGGGGGTCTCGTCTCAGAGTCCCATCAGTACCGGCCCAGGAGCAGCACTCGGAAGTCGATCTTCGTACGTCTCCTCCACCGGTCTCCTCGTTGCCACATGTGGGTCATGCCAACTAACGTTTATGTCTCTTTCTGTCATACAGTTCTCCGACTGGCGTGGGCTGCTGCAGCGAGGCTGGTCGGGATGTCTGGCAGCGTCCCTCCCAGGGGCATGCCGGTGATGGTGACGATAGTCCCTTCACCTCCTCAAGCTGCGGCGCACACCATCACTGGTGGGACCACTATCAGGGTCATACCTGAAGTCATCGAGGTGGACTCTGAGGAAGAGGATCAACCGGTCGGTCCCAGTCCTGTCGTGCCTACGCCGGCGTCAGGTGTCCTACCAGACTCAACACCCGATGCAGATCCCGCTGAGGAATTCCTGCAGGCATATCCTGCGTACGAGCCTGCCGACCACGCAGATTGGGACGAAACGGCCTCTGATGAGGAAGACAGCAGCATAGTCCGCCGCCGGTCGTGGAAGCTGATCACGCGCTTTATCAGGGACACTCCCCAAGCGCAATGGCTGGCCGAAATGGATAGGCTCCGCTCGCGGTTGCACGAACTGTGTGCCGGGGGAGTGGATGCCCAACGCCCTCACGCACTCATCCGAGACCTCATGGATGAGAAGATCCGGGAGCATGATCATGGGCTGAGCGTGGGATGGTAGCGGAGGAAGGCGACCAGCATTAAGAAGCTCCAGGAGGCTGAAGGCGAGGTCCAACGGATGCAGATCGGGGCCAACGATCTTTCAGCCACTCTCGATGTGCAGTCTGAGCTGGTCTCACGATTGAAGTCCCAGCTAGTGGAGGCTGAGGAACATATGGGGCAAACCTCTAGGAGGATGGCTGTCGCCCAGGCCGAGGTAGAAAGGGCCAGGGCCAGGATTGACGAATTACGCCCCACCACTGCTGAAGAGGAGCGGGAGTTGAATCAGCGGCAACAGGCTTTGGACGCCGCAAGTCAACGGGTGGCAGAGCTGCAACGCTCTTTTGACGGAGTCAACCCATCCATGGGGGAAGTCAACCCCCGAGTATTGTAGCGATCCCAAAAGAAACTTTTATTAACACTTTTGTGCTTCAACTCTTTCTTTCTCCATTGTTTTGAGTTCCGTGGCACGCACGATTTCCACTGTTGAATTGCCTTGTTACATCCCTACAATGTATGCGGGACGTTTGGTGGCAATTCCCTCAAACCAGTCCAGATTCCCGAAAGATGGGGAAGGCTTGATCGGAGGAGGAACTTCCAGGATAACCGAATTACCATTCCTCCAACGTGCTCTTATGCACGAACGGGGCAACACCAGGGGCGCTGAAATCGGTTCAAATAGATGAAAATGGGAAGTGTGAATCACGATGCCCAAATTCGGAACACTGTGGGGATGGCGTGACAATAAAGGACAACCACTAACCGTGGCGGAAAAACGGTATCCTTACTGCGTTAGCCTGAAATGGGGACAACAAATGAGCATCGACCGCTGACCATATTCGCAACGCGGGAGTTTATCAATTTGTTGTCGATCAATCTTTCAGGACGTTGGCCCAGGACAGTTGGTAGACCATAGGTCAGACATCCATACTGTTAGGGGGTCCTTCCAGACATGGCCAGTCTTCCGGAACGTTGGCCCAGGACGGTAGGTGAGCCGATGCGGCATAAGACCAGGCCGTTAGGGGGTTCCTTCAAACATGAAAGAGGACGAGGGTCCGAATAAGGGACACGCAAAGCATGGAACATGGAGTGGTGGTTTGTTCAAACAGAATCCAACACCTTGGTAGTTGCACCACCGTGGAGGGAGTACACCAAATTGGGTGCATTGGCCTGATCACGGATCATTCTTTCTTCCAGACAGGGCCTCTGGCGAGGGTTGGAAATGGGGAGGAACAAGATTTCGTGATTCCAGGGGCTGAAACCTAGGTGAAATGCCTGGGTGTCTCTAAGTATCCCACGTGATGATGGGAATCAAGCCGCACGTAGTTCTGGAAGTGTAGTTTAACGTCATGTGGGACGGGGAGCAGCCTGACCGTGTTGGTACACATCCAGCCAAAACTACTAAGCCCACGTGAGTCGTGCTCGGTGTGGGAAACAAGCAGTAGTGGTGGGAATTTCCCGACGCAGAGAGGGGCAGGTTAAGGCAAAGGGATGCTCGGTGACTACCGGCCCGATGACACTAACACGATCATTTAGCGCACCTAGATGCGTGAAGAGAAATAGACGAGTATGATGGAGTTCCACTTGAACATGAGGGAGTGGAAATGTGTGAATCATGACGCTCGAGATTCAGATCACGATGATGGCGGCGTGGCGATGGAGGATTACTGCTGACCACGTTCGCAACACAGCATCCTGTCACGTTAGCCTAAAATGGGGACAAACAAATGAGGGTCGACCGTTGACCATGTTCAAAACACGGGACCATGTCACAAATGTTTTCAGAGATCCGTCGGGACGTTGGCCCGAAACGATTGAAGGGCCCTTAGGTCCAACATTCATGGAGAGCCCTTAAGCTTAGTATCCACGTCGTCCGAGGGTCCTTTTGGATGTGGAAGAGGATGAGGATCCAAATAGCGAGCTCACGAAGCTTGGTCATGGGATTAGGGGAATGTCCCTGTGAAAATCCCATGCTTCGGGGTTTTTGTCAAAACACATCTGAATACGTCAACAAAACGTATTAGAGAGAGGGAGAATATTCCTTTCCCTTGGGGAGATCATAGTTTAGGGTCATAGAATTCGGACCATGGATGGGAAAAGGGATCAGGGGACGCATGACATCAAAACCTGGCGTGAATAAGGACATAGTCCCACTTACCATGCGTTCTCTGGGGAAATGCTCGAGTCGAGGGACCGAACACCAGGGTTAGGTTGAGCCTGCGGGGAAGTACCCGGGCGCTCCTATGTATCTCATAAGGATGACAATCAAGCCATACATAGTTCTGGAAGTGACATGGTAGAATACCAGTGCCAGGGGAAAAGGGGAGTGCGGACGTGGCCCTTGCACTAAAGAAGCGGAATTTGATGTATCTTGTTTGTTCTTTAAGGTGAATGGGGTTTTTTTTGTGAGGCGACATGCCTAGAACAGTAGATCGTGATGTCGCCACAAGAATCAAGCCGTGATGGGCGTTGAAAAATGGCATGGCACGTGACCAATACCCAACGTGATGTCCTCTACAGCGAGGTCACCACAATGTGGTGCCGTTTTTCGTCGTGCGGCCAGGACGATAATGTCACAGTTTAGGGTCGTATGATAGGACCAAGCATGCATTTTATCGTCATGCAGCGCAGACGTAGCAGAGACGATGCTAGGTGGGAAATGTGCGCAGTGTTATAAAACACAATTGATGGAGACATGATCCCACATCAGATTGTACGCCATCCAGAGAGGGAAACCTTAGGCCGAGGGGCCTACACAGAGGTGAAACAGGGAGAGAGACTGGCTTCCTGAATGGGTTGTACCCAGAGACAGGGCGTCTGGGCGGTCCTACGTATCCCATGAGGATGGGAATTTGAACGTAGTCCCGAATGGGTCTTAGTTTATGGTCTGAGAGCTCGGACCATGGGAGTCCCAAAGGACGCTAGATTGCAGCTTTGTCCCCCTAGCATGCAAAGGTGCACTGAGGGATAGCGCCAAAAGTGTCGAGATTCCACCTGGACATGATGGGGAGGAAAATGATGTGAATCATGCAACCAAAATTCGAGGACTGAAGGGGCTGGCATGACGACAGAGGATTACTGCTGACCATGTTCGCAACACAGCATCCTGTCGCGTTAGCCTGAAATGAGGACTAACAAAACGAGCATCGACCGCTGACCATATTCACAACGCGAGATTTTATCGATTTGTTGTCCAAAAACCCTCGGGGGCGTTGGCCCGTATCGGTAGGAGAGCCCTTGGGAATTGTATCCAGGCCGTTCTTGGGGGTCCCTCCAGGTGTGAAAGATGATGGAAGTCCGAATAGAGGGGAACACGAAGCTTGACAAGTGGAAGGAACTTGATCAAGTTGAAACTGACACTCTTGGTCCTAGACTAGAGTGCTCTTAATACATGGGTGAACCACTGCAAGGAGTCAAGGGACTCAACTTTGAGGGTGACCGAGAGATGGCAGGTCCCCAGGGGAAGGGGGCATGGTGCCCAAAACCTTGTATCATAGCTACACATCCCCCTTCTGGAGAGGGATAAACTAAGTGGCCTAGGTGACTGGGAGATCAGGGGATCACCAGGAGGTGGGGCTGGACCCGAATCTTAAACATCCAGGTGGTCCTACGTATCCCATTAGGATGGGAATCAAGCCACACATAGTTCTGAAGGGTGCCTTTTAACGTCATGCAGGACAGGGAACAGGAGGACTGAACCTCAGAATGGGGGCGTGTGTGGTGCAGTTGTTGCAAACCCTACGTGAATGAGGACGTAGTCCTACACTGCGCCACGCAGTCCTGTGATCAGGGTCCTGAAGGCAGGATTAGAGAGGTCAATTTTCTGAACTCAAGCTGGGTCTGAAGACAAGGGGTCTTGAACGTAGTTCCAGATGAGAGTCTTAGTTTATGGTCTTAGAGCTCGGACCGTGGATGGTGACAACTCCCGAGTAAGCACAGATGTTAACCCAATCCCTAAGCCCACGTGAGATAAACTCGGTGTGGGAAACAAGGGGGGTATCCTCATCGCAGTACTTGGGGCGTCCACCAATGGGGAGTCAGCAGAGAGTTTCGAAGGACACCTTTGATGTAGCTTGTTCCTCGAACGCGCAGACGTGCACGGGGGAAAAGTACCAAGAGTCTCGAGACTCTACTTGTAAATGATGAAGTGATGAAGGGTGTGAATTGTGTACCTGGCATTTGGGCTTCATGGGTTGGTGTGACGACAGAGGAAAACTGTTATCCATGACGGAAGCACATCGTCTGTATCGCGTTAGCCTGAGGTGGGAACAAAAAACGAGCATCGACCGCTGACCATATTCGCAACGCGGGATTTTATCGATTTGTTGTCTGAAACCCTCGGGGGCATTGGCCCGTATCGGCAGGAGAGGCCTTGGGCATTGTATCCAGGCCGTTCTTGGGGGTCCCTCCGGGTGTGAAAGATAATGAAAGCCCTGATGCGGGGATACGCAAAGCCTGGAAAGCGGGTGCGGACGTGTCCGAGTAAAGCTTGGCATTCTAGGTAATAAACCAGAGTACTCTTAAGCATATTGGTGAACCGCCGAAGAAAAAGGATCGACGAAACAGCTCAGTAGGGGGGGGGGAGCATGGCGTAGTCATTACGAGATCGTCGTGAATGAGGACATGATCCCACACCACACCATATGGTCCCCTCATGGAGGAAGGATAGGCCAAGGGGCCAAGATGGGATGGGGATTCCCGAGAGATGGGGCTGGACCCAAAGCCTAGACGTTCAGGTGATCCTACGTATCCCATTAGGATGGGAATCAAGCCACACGTAGTTCTTGAAATGCAGTTTAACGTCATACTGGACGAGGAGGGGAGTAATATACCCCTAAACAAGGGAGGTGTATGGCATGGTAAAGAAGTCGTCGTGAATGAGGACGTAGTCCTACGTCACACCATACGATCCTATAAGATAGGTCCTGGGCCGTGGCCCGGAAAGGCCAAGGGGCCTGGGACTGAGCCTCGGTCAGGAAGACCTGACTGGCTTGCAGTTTAACATCTTACATGAGGACGGGGGTCGGGGACCCGAGGAGGCCAAGGGGCCTGAGGCTGGGCCTCGTAAGGGGAGTTGCACGACATGGTACATGATCCCGACGTGAATGAGGACGTAGTCCCACATCACACCGTACACTCCGGGTAAGAAGGGACCTAGGATGTGACTTGGAAAGGCCAAGGGGCCTAAGGTCAAGCATCAGTCAGGAAGACCTGACTGGCTTGCAGTTTAACGTCTTACACGAGGACGGGGGGCCAGGGGCCCAAGGTGGCCAAAGGGCCTGAGGATGGGCCTCGTAAGGGGAGTCGTACGGCATGGTACATGATCCCGACGTGAATGAGGACGTAGTCCCACACCACACCGTACACTCCAGGTGAGGAATCCTGGGCCGTGGCCCGGAGAAAAGGGGAAGTTATCAGTCAGAAAGGCCTGACTGGTTTGTAGTTTAACGTCTTACATGAGGACGGGGGGCCAGGGGCCCAAGGAGGCCAAAGGGCCTGAGGCTGAGCCTCGTAAAGGTAGGGCGTACGGCATGGTACATGATCCCGACGTGAATGAGGATGCAGTCCTACATCACACCGTACACCCTTATGAGGAATCCTGGGCCGTGGCCCGGATCGCTAGCACCGCCTGGGGGAAGTTTGTCACCTTGGGATGGGGCAGAGGGGATCACTGTTCTTGATGCCTGGGGCATCTCGGGGTGGACCCGAAGATCCAGGACACTGTTGACCATGTTCGAAACAGAACGTTCCTATGGTGACCCGCATGGGGCATCAAATGAGCGTCGACCACTGACCAAATTCGCAACGCGGGACTTGTATCGACTTGTTGCTTAAGAAAACCATCGGGGGCGTTGGCCCGTATCGGTAGGAGAGCCCATGGGCATTGTATCCAGGCCGTTATCAGGGGTCCCTCCGGGTGTGAAAAGGTGGCAGAATAACAGTCAAGGAGTGGGTGAAGCCCAGTTGCGTTCATCCATGAAAGGGGCAAACACCTCCAGGGGGAATGTGCAGCCGGGTCGAGGCATTCTCGATGTGGGTCGGGGCAAAAGTGTGCACCCCGCCATGTCTTGACCCGAGGGGAAGATTTTGGCTTTCGGGCTGGGCCAACGGACGAAATGTCCGGGCGTTCCTACGTATCTCATAAGGATGAGAATCAAGCCATATGTAGTTCTTGAAGGCCATGCAGTTTAGCGTCAGGCGGTGAGGACGTGGGAGGGTAGAAGAACGGGAGTGAGCGCATGGTGCGACTTTTACAATCTTTGCGCGAGTGGGGTTGCATGAGCGGGGCCAAGAAAGCCTACTCCCTGCTACACAAAGATCCTCCAAGGAGACTATCCCCAGGGGGAATAGCGGAAGAAAAAAGCTTGGGGCTGGGCTCAAGACGAGGCGTCTGAGCGTTCCTACGTATCCCATGAAGATGGGAATCAAGCCGTACATAGTTCCTGACATGCAGTTTAACGTCATGCGGGACGAGGGGCATCTCATTTGGGGATGTGTACGGTATGGTACATGATCCCAACGTGAGGACGTAGTCCTACACCGTACCGTACGATCCCGTAAGAGGGTAAGTCAGAGAGAAACGAGGGGGCCTGGGGCCAGACCGCTGTGAGGACGGGGCCAGGGGCCCAAAGAGGCCGAGGGGCCTGAGGCTGAGCCTCGGTCAGGATGACCTAACTGGCTTGCAGTTTATCATCTTGCAGTGAGGACGGAGATGCAGTTTAAGGTCATGCGGGACCAAGTCGCAGTTTAGGGCCGTGCAGGACCCTCTCGCAATTTAGGGTCGTGCAGGACCACCTCGCAGTTTAGGGTCATGCAGGACCAATGCAGTTTAATGTCGTGCAGGACCCTCTCGCAGTTTAGGGTTGTGCAGGACCAATGCAGTTTAATGTCGTGCAGGACCCTCTCGCAGTTTAGGGTCGTGCAGGACCAATGCAGTTTAATGTCGTGCAGGACCCTCTCGCAGTTTAGGGTCGTGCAGGACCACTTTTTTGCCCTAGGCAAAGTATCGCTTGAGGGATTTGGCATTGGTGGGAGGAGTTACACGCTCTCCATCTGTGGTCACCAAGGAGTATGCTCCGTTGGGGTAAACCTTATGGATGATATAAGTCCCTTCCCATTTGGGTTCTAACTTGGGTGGTTTCCTACCGGGAATCATTGGCGCTCGAAGGGCCAGTACCAGGTCACCCTGTAGAAAAGAGCAGAGACGAACCTTCTTGTCAAAATCTCTCGCTATCTTTTCCTGATGCCTTTCCAGATTGTGTAGGGCACGGAGCCGGTTCTCGTCTAGTGCTTCCAACTCAGCTAGACGGATCTCGGCTACCTCATCTGATGTCTGGTGATCATAAACTGCAGTGCGCAGCGACGGCAGCTGGATCTCAATGGGTAGGACGGCCTCAGCTCCATACACCAGGGAATATGGGGTCACCTGGGTAGAGTTGCGAGTCGTCGTCCGGTAAGCCCAGAGGGCGTTGGGGAGCTTGTCCAGCCAACTCTTTTTGTTCTGACCAACCATCTTCTGCAGAATGTTAGAGAGGGTCTTGTTGAACGCCTCGATCTGTCCATTCGCCTGTGCGTGGTAGCGGGAGGTATGGTTCGACCGGATGTCATACTTAGCGTACAATTTCTTCAATTCAGCTGCTCGGAAGTTGGTGCCGTTATCGGTGAGGACGGTGTGAGGGACTCCAAACCAGTGAATAATGTTGGAGCTCACAAAGTCAATGATGGAACGGGCCTTGACTTCTTTGAGCGGAACTGCTTCTTCCCACTTGGAGAAGAAATCTGTAGCAGTCAGGATGAACCTGCATTGGCGGGCTGTTGCCGGCGGATATGGTCCCACTACATCGAGTCCCCATACCGCAAATGGCCAAGAGTACTTGGTGGGGTGGAGGGGTTCTGGCGGCCGATGCAAGAAGTTGGCGTGTACTTGGCACGCGTGGCATCTCTTGGAGTATCCAATACAATCGTGGATCATGGAGGGCCAGAAGTGCCCTAACCTCCGGATTTGCTGGGACAGCTTCGGCCCAGCTTGATGGGCGCCACAGGAACCGGCGTGAACCTCCTGCATAACTTGAGGTATCTCTACTCCTTGGATGCAACGGAGGAGGACACCATCGAAACTCCGTTTATAGAGAATCTGCTCAAGACTGGGGCCGCTCTGGAGGGTAAATTGCAGTGCGCGGCGTCGTATTCGCTCGCGTTCGGCCCGGTCATCCGGGAGCTGACCATTTTGGAGATACTCGACAAAAGGTGCTCTCCAGTCGAGGGTGGTTTCAACCACTGCGTCTGACGAACCTGGGACTCCCGATATGGAGGTTCCGGCGGTGAGATGACTTACCCGCAGGCTATCACGGTCCTCTTGGGTGACGAGAGAAATGACTCTCCGGTGGGCCACGTGTATGACCAAATCATCTTGCTCGGGTTCTACGAGCGACGCGGCTAAGCCAGCCAGGGCGTCCGCTTGGCCATTCTGCGACCGCGGGACATGGGTAACCTATGGCCGAGGAGAGAACTGGGCCATTAGGAGGAGGGTGTACTCCAGCAACGGTGCAAGCTCTGGCTTCCTGACGACGTAGTCGCCATTAACCTGTTTGATCACCAGCTCGGAATCTCCATTCACATGTAGATGGGGAACATGGATCTCATGGGCCAACTCGAGGCCGGTGATGAGTGCTTGGTACTCTGCCTCGTTGTTCGTACAACCTTCTGACAACAGAAAGGAGTATGGCAGGATGGCTTGTGCTGGGGTAATGAAAACAATTCCCATACCCACTCTGTTGAGCTTGGGGTCGTTGAGCCTTCTACCGGTGGGGCTCCGGGAGGCGCCGTCGAAATGCATTTTCCAACATGGGGCAGCATGATCGACTGAGAGGATCGTCTCGTCGGGAAAATCCAGGTCCAGGGATTGATCAGCGGGGGTGGGATGGGCAGCTAAAAAGTCTGTCAACGCCTGTCCCTTAACGGCCTTCTGAGGCACGAACCTGATATCAAATTGCTGGAGAATCACCGCCCACCGTGCTAGTCGTCCAGTCAGCATGGGGCGGTTCAGGATGTACTTCAGCGGATCTACCCGAGAGATCAATTGTACCTCGTGGTGTTGCTGGTAGTGCCGCAACTTCTGCACAGCGAAGACGAGCGCAAGGCAGCTCTTTTCGATAGGGGAGTATCTAACCTCCGTATCGAGAAGCATGCGGCTGAGATAGTAGAGACTGTTCTCAGTGCCCTCGTTATTCATCTGGGCGAGCAGCGCACTGAGGGATCTCTCCAGGGCGGTCACATAAAGGACCAGCGGCTTTCCGGAGACGGGTGGCATCAAGACCGGAGGTTGGAGCAGATACTTCTTGATTTCCTCGAAGGCGGCCCGACACTCCTCATCCCATTCGTAGGCAGCGTCTTTCTTCATGAGCCGGGAAAAGGGCTTGCACTTGCCAGTCAAATTCACAATGAATCGGCGTATATAGGCTAAGTGGCCTTGCAGGCCTCGAAGCTCCCGAATGTTGCTCGGGGGAGGCATTTGGCTGACGGCCTTGATCTTCTCCGGGTCGATCTCAATACCTCGGTATCTGACAACGAAGCCCAGAAACTTCCCGGAGGTGACTCCGAAGGCACACTTCAGCGGGTTCATCTTCAGGTGACGGTAACGGAGGAAACCAAACACTTTCTCAAGGTCTTTAAGATGGTCCTGGCACTGGAGTGATTTTACTACAAGGTCATCCACGTAGCATTCCACCATTATCCCGAGGATTGGTTTGAATATGCGATGCATGGCCCTCTGATAAGTGGCACCTGCATTTTTCAAACCGAATGGCATTACCCGGTAGCAAAAGGTACCCTGGGGAGCCCTGAAGGCAGTGGACTCCTCGTCTTCGGGGGCCATCCGGATCTGGTTATACCCGAAATACCCATCCATGAAAGAGAGGGCTTGGAACCCGGCCGTGGCGTCAATCAACAGCTCCGTCACTGGGAGTGGGATGTCATCCTTTGGGCAGTGGCGATTGAGATTGCGGAAGTCGATGCAGACTCGGATCTGCCCATTCTTCTTCCTGACCGGCACAATGTTGGCGAGCCATTTGGGGGTACTGGACCTCTTTAATGAAGTTGGCTTTGATAAGCTTGTCAACTTCGGCCTCCACCATAGCACCATGAGAAAGGTGCATTTTCCTGGGAGGCTGCTTGAACCCACGGTGTTTTGCCGGGAGACCCAGACGGTGGACGGACACTTGGAGATCCAGCCCTGGCATCTCATCGTAACTCCAGGAAAACACATCGCGGTGCTGTTTGAGGAAGTCTACATACTGCTGCCGCTCCTCGAGGGACATGGCCGCACTGATCAATGTGGGTCTTGGATCTGCCTCGCTACCAAGGTTCACCTGTACCAGTTCATCAACCGTGGTAGAGACGCCTTCTTCAAAGGCTGGGGGAGCATCCTCCAAGTCTTCCTCTCCAGCCGTGGGGGGACTTTTTGCGACGGAAGATGCTTTTGGGATCTCAAAACCCGAGGGGAAACTGGTGCCGGCTTGGGCAGCAGCGGTCATCACATCAGGAAACTCACTTGTTGTTGAGACCATAGCAATGAATGCATTTGATCCGATCCCATCTGTCATTCGGCCTAAGGGGCCACGTTTGATGATATCAAAGCAGTGGTGACGCGTCGGCCTGAGTCGGTTAATCCCATCCCGGCGAAAGAGACACGTATGGCGCACCGCCGTTGTCATCAGCTTGACGTCCCGGTACCGTACAGGAGTAGGAGGTTCCGGGATGACCCGAGCCTGGTTGATGTAGGAGTACGAGGTGATTTTCCGCCGTCGCTTGGACACGGGAACATGCCTTCCTTGCGTACCCGAAACAACAAAACATTGCCCCATGTCGGGGGTCGTGGCCTCCAACCGGTGGATCGGGAGGATGTAGGCGTTGTCCATGCTTGCCCAGGGATCACTTGTGATCGGGGCAGGCTCATCCTCGCTTACCAGGATTTTCTTGTCCTTGCTTTTGTAATAACCCACATCCAGATAGCGGGCCTCACAAGAAGCGAAAGGGGACGCGTCTCCTTGGAGCACGCCTACTTGACCGTTGAGTGAGTACTTAAGGAACTGGTGATATGACGAGGGGACCGCTGCATGCAGATGGAGCCATGGCCTACCCATCAATGCGTTGTAGGCGGTGTCCTGAGAAACAACCATGAACTCGGTGCTGGCAATTAAGCCACCGAACTGGGTCTTCAGGCGGATCTTGCCGACTGGGGTTTGCTTTGTCCTGTCGTACCCCTGGATCCTGAGGTCAGAGGGAGTGAAATCACCTTCGGACAGACCCAGCTTTCGCAGTGTCCGGGTTGGAATTAGGTTGATTCCAAAACCCGTGTCGACGAGGCATCGGCGGACTTCCACACCGTTGAAGTGGCCAGTGATATACAGTGGGTGAATGTGCCCCTGTATAGGGGGGTCCTCATCTTCGCCGGAGAACGAGATAACCGCCTGACATTCGGCGTTTTCAATCGTCTCGGCATGGAAGGCTTCCGCAGCTGCCACTTCCGTCTCGAACTGGAGGGGGCTCTTTAGGGCCTCGGCAAGTGACTCGCGCATTTCAGATGACAGGCGAAGGGCCACGAGTATGGAAAGCCTCGCCGGAATGCCGGCCAGGTGCTTTAGGACATCATACTTGCGTGCCAAACGCGAACCTCTGCTTACAGGAGGTCGTTCGGCATTTGGATGCACAGCGGGTCCGGCTGGCTGAACCGGCGAGTAACTAGTACTGGGTACATCTTGCTGCCTACCAGCAAAAGCCTGAAGAGTAGTCGCCGGACTAAGATCGGACAGCGGAGGCTGGCCTATCGCCGGGCAAGACTGGCTGTGATACGAACGAGGCGGCTCCCCCCGATCCAGCAGCACGAACGACGGTGGAGGTAGAGCCGAGGGTGCTGGATGGGTCTGCGCGTGCTGAGATCTGCGCTGAGCCTACTGCCTGGTCTCGGTAGCATGCACGGCTTGGTCACAAGTGCCCGCTGACGTACCTCGCTGACTGTCGCGATTGCGATTCCACCGACGTTGACGGCGGCTGGAAACGTTGGGGAGGTCTGCCTGGGGTTTCCCCTCGTCGGGGGTCATATAGGGCTTTACCAGCTCCACGGTGTTAACCGAAGCGTACCCTTGACTGTCGCTCGAAGAGTCATCCACCGCTGGGCGGATTCTGGGAGGAATGCCCATTTCGGGAGGCATAAAGTCGCCGAGAGTGCGGGATGACGACGACATTGGCGGTGCACGTTGCTTCTTCTTGCGTTGCCGCTGCTTGCCCTTTCGGGCAGAGGTCGACTGTGAAGACGATGCTGAGGCACCGGCTACTTCTTCTGAAGGTTCAGACTTCTTCAGGCGTGCCCGGATGATACCCTGGGCACGAACGACGGTTTTTCGAGCCATCCAGTTGTCATATTTCTGGGACCCGCGGCTAGGGACCTGCTGCCACTCACCTTCGCCGTCACTGCCGATTTCTGATCCCGCAAAGACGCATGCCACTTGCACTGGCGCTGGGCCCAACTTGACTATGTTGTTGTTGACCTGGTCCTGAAGCCAGTCTTTAAACACATAGCATCGCTTGAGGGTGTTCCCCAGGATCCGATGATAAGGGAAGTAGTTGGGGTGATCAGTGAGATGCGCCTCTGCCGGCCTCCTGCGCTCAGGGAGACGCACGATCCCTTGCTCTAGAGCACTTCAGAAGTAGCCAGGGACCTGATTTTCGTTGAACGAATAGGTATGGTAATTTCTTTCAGGGTAAGGAGCCCTGGGGGCCTGGTCCTGTCGAGGTACCGGAGGTGCCTACCGAGGAGGTGGTGCCTGGTTGTCTCGCCTAGGTGGCGGTGGCTCATTGTGCGGGGGAACCTGTCATTTATGAGGCGGTCGCTGCTGGGCAGGAGCCTATTCTTGAGGTGGAGGACCTCTGCGGGGTTGCAGGGGTGGTGCCGCCGGTAGCAATTCCAGCCGCCCCGGGGCTTCTATCTGAGCCACCGCGGTGGGTTCAGCCCTGGCGGCCCTCCTGGATGGGATCATAGGGGGCAGCAAACGTGCCTGACTAGCCTGTTGCAGGGCCTCCTCGAGGCGCTGGGCCTTATCCGAGAAATCTATGAACCCTCCAGGATAGTTCTGGGTAATCAAGGAGGGTACCAGCTCTGTCTTTACGTTCCCCACACACATCGTCAGTAATTTCTCCTGAGTTAGTGGCATATCGAGGGAATGCGTAAGTCCTTTCCACCGGGCGATGAAATCTGCAACCCGCTCGTCAGGCCTCTGTTTGCACTTGAAGAGGTCCACAATGATGGTCTTTCGCGTGGTGGAGCTGAACTGGTATAAGAACTGCCGGCAGAGATCCTCCCAACCGGTCACCGATCCGATAGGGAGCTGGTTGTACCAGACGAATGTCGGACCTTCCAATGTCTGTACGAAACATCGGAGCTTGGCGGCTTCTTGCTGAGCCGGGGTCCCCAGCACGGGGCCACACCTGGAAGAGAAATGAGCCAAGTGCTGGGGTGGGTCCCCTGTCCCATTAAAAGGTGAGAAAGTGGGGTTCCCAAAACCCAGAGGCGCAGGCATATCATCCACCCACGCGGGATAAGGCTTGCCATCCGGTGGGACCGCCACCTGTCGTGTTTCCAACGCCTCGAGGCGGGCTGTGAGTGCCGCAATGAGGTCCTCCGGGTAGGGGTCCCTGTCTTGATGGGGATCCCTAACCACAAGCGCATTGCCAGGTTCTTCAACACGGTAGACGGCTTCGGCCGCTCGTGGGTCAACTGGCTGGACGACCTGCTGGGCGACTGGGGGAACCCGGGTTGGATTCTTCAGATTGCCCCGTCGCTCAGGGGGGTTTGGCGAGACGTATCACGCCCTCTTGCCGTATGTTCCGGATTCCTCCCTGTCCGCGGCAGTAGCATGATCAGGGTTGCCCAGAGGCATCTCACCGGGGGGAAATTGTTCCTGCCCCTGCTGCCCCGGCCTGGGATTACCATAGTCGGGTCGCCGCTCTGCGGCGCGCTCAGGAAAGAGTTCGTCGACCAGCCTCTTCTGCTCAGCAAGTTGTTGGCGTAACACGGCCTTCTCAGGATCTTCGTCCATTTTCTGCACAGATGCGGACGGGTCGGAGTGCTTGACTGTTCTGACGTGCTCCTTACCCTTTCCAGTGCTTCGACCGAGTGCCAGCGACTCGGTGGGTACGGGGAGGCCTAGGAGGTTCCTCTGATGACGGGTAACTATCCCTGATGGGTCAAGAAGCGGCGGTATGCCCTCGGATGGTAATTCCCCATCAAGGAACTCAATCTCATCTTCCTTATCCACAACGTCGACCATGTGGACTGTGACCCCTCTTGAGGGAATATCCTCAATGTCTCATAGCGAATCGGGATATCGTCGGATAGGGTCGAAGAGGAGAGCGGCATAGTGTCCCCAACCACGAACTTCCACATGGGGGTGGCTTCCCTGATGATTCTGCGGAGTTCTTTAAGACTCTGAACGCATTTTTGTTGAAGGGCGCTCTGGTGGCCTGGCGACTCAGGGTGCTGGGCTGCAAGAAGTGCGGCTGCATCAATCAGGCGGCATTGCTCGCCGATTTCTTCGAAGTGCTCACGACTTCTGGGGTACACCACCCGTTCAAAACGGAGGCGGTAGTGTGTCGCCCACAGGGTTCGACAAAGTCACCCCAAGTTTTCAGGGGTAAGAGACTCTGGTACGCAGAAATTTCGTGCCGCCGTCAGCCATAACTTCTCCGGGAAGTAATCCGTTGCAAGGATACTCCAGAAGCTCCTAGGCTCGGACTCAGGGTCTGGCCCTGTGTTGCCCCACTCGTCAACCGGGGGCGGCTGAGGAACCGGAAGCGGTACCGAGGCGGACCTTTGGGATAATAAGCTCGGCGGTGGAGAATATGGCAAACGAGCTGACTGGCCGCCGAATTCCGGGCCATCCTCCGAAGAGTGAGGTGACCTGGCCACGATGTCACGATACGACGGGCTGATCACAGCTTCCGGAACAGGAGCCGTGGCTACCGGCGACGGGTCGTGTTGTCGCTCTACCGTCGTGGGCCCCCAAAATAACTCTACGTGATCCCTGGTAGAGGTAGAGGGCTCTTCTGGTGACAGGGGCGATGATTGCGTGGCCGAGCCCTACGGAGTTCCCAGGATTTCTTCCTCCTGGATGTACCTGCGGAGAGAGAGGGGAATCCGGTGGACCTCAAATTCTGGGAGAACGAGGCTGACACGTCTGGTTCCTGCCCCAGTCCTTGATACGGATGAGCTGGGAGAGGGTTCCATCGCTGAATCGCATTCCGCTTCCGAATCGGAGAAGCGGGCAGGTTTGATCTCCACATGGGCCTTCCAAGGATTCTTCTTGCGGCGGCGACGACCCGCTCTTCTACCCCTGGCTAGCTCTTCGGGACAGGGTTGACCCCTATCAGGCAGCATTGGGGCGGCGCTGGCGCCGTGGAGGAGAGGGCCCCCACTCGAGACAGCCGGGGTGCGAGGGGCACCAGGGCAAATGTCGAAGGGTACATGGGGAGGACCTCCATGAACAGTACCCATGTGGGCGGGGCCTCTGTTGGAACTGGCAGGAGCATGGGGAAGACCTCCATGGTCGATGCGAGTGGAGCGAGGATGACCTTCGCTGGTTGCCGAGAGGACGTAGGGAGGCCCCCCACGTTGGAGGAGGACCGGATGGGCGGTGCCTTCAGCAGGGTGACCTTCATACCCTGTACAGCGGGCGCGGGAAATGTTTCCGCGCTGAGCGCCACTGCCGTAGGGCAGGTCTTCCTGCAAGATGGGGGCAGCACGAGGCATGCCTCCATGACGAACCTCGGAGCGGGGAAGTCCCACGCTCTGTGGAGTAGTGGTACGGGGAGGACCTCCGTACGGGGTGGCATCATCGCGGGTTAGCTCGCGGCGATCACCACTGGGGCCTGCAACCCGGAGAGTCAACCCAGCCTGCCCATGGGGCGGTTGGGGTCTCAATCTTGGTTGGGCGAAGGGGTGCCCTTGCTCAGTGTACGTGGGGGCTTCATAATGTACGTCGGCGGTGGCTCGGGCCACTGTAGCTGTCGACGTGGATGCGCTTGAGCGAGCGTCCTCAGCCCAGGCCCGGCGATGACGTCGGGTCAGGCGAGCCGGTGCAGGTGGTGCAGGGACGTAGTCTGCCTACTCTTCCTGCGGGGCCGGACGGTGGCGCTGACGTGGCCAGACGGGAGCTCTCGCCTGGGGGCCCCGGGTCGGGGCCCTGAGCGGACTGAGCCGGACAGCGCATGCCTCTTCAGCGTAAGGCGAAGAGTCGTCAAGGCGTTCCGGAGATAGGCTCCCGAAACGGTTGAATGTCTAGGTGGGGAGCAGGGGCTCCCTGCGCGGCCTGTTAGGGCGGCGTTGATGGCGGGGCCTGGAGGCCTCCAGGTCCAAGCAGGCCATATCCCTGGTCGGGATGACCCCTTGTTCCTCATACCTGCGCACGAGGCTGTTGATCACCCTTCGTTGGATGACCTTTGATGGGGAAAGGGGACGTGGGCATCCCACATCCCGTGACGTGGCAGCCGTCGTGGCGGTAGTGGCGCCATGTGGAGTGGTCGTAGTGGTGTTGCCCCTGCCCCTGCGCGGGCGAGGAGCGGATGGTGACCGCATCTCTGAAATAGAAACCTGGTTCCTGGCAAACGAAGGGATCAACTCATCAGTACTGAGGGGAAAAGGATTGACGGCCAGTGCCCCAGCGTTCTTCCATCCTGCATGTCTGTGAGAAGGATCCACGCCAACATGCTGCAGAGCGGAGTGCCCCACGTTCTACTACCCCGACTGCCGGTGAGTTTCACGACAGGCCCGCCATTTGCTTGGCGGGACCAGGCAACGGATACCTGGATCCGGTGACACGTCAATCTACTGGTGTCTCGAACGCTACTAATCTCCATGCTGAGGAGAAGAAATTCACGTCGGGTTCACCATTTCTGTTTCCGATGCTTTCGCCGGGGCGCGCGCATCCGTCCGTCAGGAGGACGCGCGGCTTTGTTGCCCCGCATTCCCGCTTTCCAAAGGCGGGCGGCATTCGCTCCTTATTCAGGGACCTCTGCTCCTTGATCGAAACGAGATGATGGGATGTCGGCTCTTCCTCCTGTGGATTCCTCCTTAGAACTCGTCACCTAGTCCGGGTCTCCCTTATAGATTTAATACGTAGTTCGTGAAACTCTTCCCAGTGCCATGTTTCCATGGACACTGGTTAATTACACTGCTTCTGTCAGGACATTCCAAAGGGTCTAATCAGGGCAGCAACCTTCGGTCAGGGGAGTAGTCACGTTGAGGCATCTGTAGCGTGTCTGGATGCTGGGGTACCTGACATGTCTGTCTGTTATCCTTGATCACAAGGCTTCTCGAGGGCGTGGAAGCCCGAGACATCCCACATCGGGCGTGGGGAATTACATGTCATAGACACATATCTGAGGTTTTCCTCAGCTTCCCATGCTCAACACAGGGTATGACGCGAGTTTAACATCCAACGGAGACGGATCAACCCAACCAGAGCATTAGCTGGGATAAATTAGATTGATGGATCCTCCTTGAAGGGATATCGACACTGGGGCTAGCCCGTGGGTGATAGTGAAGTTGGGCTTGAGCCTTGACGAGGCTTCCTACGTATCCCCGTGGCAGGGAATCAAAGTCCGCGTAGTTCGGGATGGTGCGGGTAAACCGACGTGAAGCTGGAACTTGGCCCGATGAATGTTGTCAGCGTACCGATGTAAAGGTGGACCTTGGTCCGATGGACGTCGTCAGCGTACCGACGTGAAGATGGACCTTGGTCCGATGGGAGTTGGGCTTGAGCCTTGACGAGGCTTCCTACGTACCATGCCTTGGCATGGATCAAAGACCTCGTAGTTCGGATGGGTTGGGTCGCAATGGCTTACCACTGGACCAGAGTGTAGTTTAACGTCATGCTGGACGTAGGTAGAACACGACGTGAATTGGGTAATGGGTGGGCTTGAACCTCGTGGAGGCTTCCTACGTACCATGCCTTAACACGGATCAAAGACCTCGTAGTTCGGAGAATACAGTTTAACATCATGCGGGACGATAGTGAACCAGGATGTGAATAAACGACGAGTGGGCTTGAACCTCGTGGAGGCTTCCTACGTACCATGCCTTAACACGGATCAAAGTCACCGTAGTTCAAATGGGTTTTGTCGGTGAACCGAAGTGAAAGTAGACCTTGGTCCACTATTGGTGGTGGGCTTGAACCTCATGGAGGCTTCCTACGTACCATGCCTTAACACGGATCAAAGACCTCGTAGTTGAAAATGTGGGTCGCAATGGCTTGCCACTGGACCGGAATGGGACCTGACGTGAAGGAGCGACGGGTGGGCTTGAACCTCGTGGAGGCTTCCTACGTACCATGCCTTGACATGGATCAAAGACCTCGTAGTTCAAATGGGGCTTTGTCGGTGAACCGACGTGAAAGTAGACCTTGGTCCACTGTTGGTGGGCTTGAACCTCATAAAGGCTTCCTACGTACCATGCCTTGACATGGATCAAAGACCTCGTAGTTCAAATGGTGGGGGTGTCGGTGAACCGACGTGAAAGTATACCATGGTCCACTATTGGTGGGCTTGAACCTCGTGGAGGCTTCCTACGTACCATGCCTTGACATGGATCAATGACCTCGTAGTTCAAATGGTGGTGGTGTCGGTGAACCGACGTGAAAGTAGACCTTGTTCCACTATTGGTGGGCTTGAACCTCGTGGAGGCTTCCTACGTACCATGCCTTGACATGGATCAAAGACCTCGTAGTTCAAATGGGGCTCTGTCGGTGAACCGACGTGAAAGTAGACCTTGGTCCACTTTTGGTGGGCTTGAACCTCATAAAGGCTTCCTACGTACCATGCCTTGACATGGATCAAAGACCTCGTAGTTCAAATGGGGCTTTGTCGGTGAACCGACGTGAAAGTAGACCTTGGTCCACTGTTGGTGGGCTTGAACCTCATAAAGGCTTCCTACGTACCATCCCTTGACATAGATCAAAGACCTCGTAGTTCGGGTGGGGATTTGTCGGCGAACTGACGTGAAGGTGGACCTTGGTCCAATGGGTGGTGGGCTTGAACCTTGGGAAGGCTTCCTACGTACCATGCCTTGACATGGATCAAAGACCTCGTAGTTCAGAAAATACAGTTTAACGTCATGCGGGATGATAGTAAACCCTGACGTGAATGAACGACGGGTGGGTCGCAATGGCTTACCACTGGACCAGAGTACAGTATAACGTCATGCTGGACGTAGGGGGGCATACATTTTAACGTCATGCTGGACGAGGGCGAAACTCGACGTGAATGAACGACCGAGCAATGTGGCTTGAACCTCGTGGAGGCTTCCTACGTACCATGCCTTGGCATGGATCAAAGACCTCGTAGTTCAGGTGGGTTTGTCAGGGTCGGTGCTCACTCTAAGCCCACGTGAGTCATGCTCGGTGTGAGAAACAAGAGGTTGCATGGACCTGACGATCACGTCGCGAAGGGTGTGTCCGTGAGAAGCGAAGAGGGGCTTACACGTTGGGCGGCCCATGGTGTTGGGACTTACTCCAGGATGGAGGCCCATGGCGCGACAAAGCGCGGGAGAGATGGACCTTGGTCCGACGATGGGAGGTGCCTCGTTCCCTATCATGTCCTCCACTGACCTTGGTAGTGGGTAAGTACAGAGATACACGGGTGCAATCATCCGTACCAAAGGTTAGGGGCTTACGCTCTGAGGCAGCCCTTCCCCTACAAACATATACCACTCCGACAAGGAGGATCTCATTCCATGTGCAGAAGAGTTCCATTCCCGTGGAGACGAGTGGTGTAATGAATGTTCGAGCTGGGGGGACCCTTCGTGAGGGAGACGAGGTTGGGTCACAGTTTAACGTCAAGTGTTGAGGACGTGGTGCTTGGCAGTTTAACGTCATGCAGCTCGGACGAGGTGGGTTCACTCCACACCCCTAGGACTTACATAATCGGTACCCTCTGGTCCTTGGGGAAGGGAAGGTGCCGGTAAGGCCATAGTAAAGGGGGGTAGTGGGGCGAACCATCGAGGGGTCCACGTTAGCGTGGCTATGCGAAGAAGCAATAGCCGTTAGCGTGCCTATGCGGAGAAGCATTTAGGCGAAGCAACGCTACGGGAGGTGTTGTCCATGGGACTTTGAAATCACATCGTGCAAACCTGGAGGGTCGCACGGAAAAAGGAATCGCTAAGCAGAGGAGTGTGCTTTGCGAAGTGGGGTGCCTTGGCCTTAGCATGGGGCATAGGTGAGAGTGGGAGGTGCTTCGTGAAGTGGAACAGTGTTCGTGGAGCACTGCCTCGCGAAGAAGGAGTGGTCCGCGAGGCAGGGTCCTTCCAAGCAATGTACTTCGTGAAGTGGAGCGATCCTGCCTTAGCATAGGGATTACTCGTATGGGTTGGGTGTTTCACGAAGCACAAGTGCTCCGCGGCTGCCCGGGTTCCCTTGGGAATCCCCTTCCTTCGCGAATTCCCTTGAGCTTCGCGAAGGGCATCCCTCTTGGAAGAGGGGCTCAAAACGAAAGAGATCAGAGTCGTCTCACGAAGTAGAAATACCTCGCGGAGCTCATGATTCCCAGGGCAAAGCATGCTTCGCGATTCGGGAGAGAAGAAGCCGAAAGGTCGGGTTGTCCGTCGTCTGGGACTCAGGGGGAGTCGAGTATTTATAGGGAAGGGGCGCCGCGAAGCAGGGCTCGCACGCCGCCTTCGGGGCTTCGCGGCGGCTCGCGAACGTCAAACGGGTTCGCGGAGGATTACCGCCTCCGGAGCTTCGCGGCGGCTCGCGAATGTCAAATGGGTTCACGGAGGATTACCGCCTCCGGAGCTTCGCGGCGGCTCGCGAACGTCAAACCGGGTTCGCCATGGTTGGGGCGCTTCGCGGCGGGGCTTCGCGGTGGGGCTTCGTGGCTGTGCTTCGCGAGGCAGCGCGCCGGCTGTCTTTTTCGTTCCTTCCTTTCGGGCCACATTTTTTGCGCCAATAGGAGGGTTACCGATGAGGCGGTGCAGTTGGTGTAGCGCACGGAGGCAGGCTATCTCCATGTTTCCTTTACGCCTCTCGGGTCGCTGTTGCTGTGATGAAGGAAGAGCTTCTAGGTCGATGTTATGCAAGAGGTCTCCTATCGTCTTGACGTGGTCTACATACACGTCGTAGGGCAGGAAGCTTGATTTCAGTCGGCAGAGGGTTGTCCATATATTATGGAAGATGATTTGCATGCATTCTTCCGACAACTCTCTCGGTATGTCGAACTGAGTGGTGGCCGAGGGCAAGAACAAAACTGGTATATCATCCCTATCCAGTCTTTTCCTCAGGTGTAGCATATCGGAATACTCCTCTACTAGTGACTCCTCTACATGGTCATCCCAACTGAGATGCTCACTGTCAATGTGGTCGGAGGTAGTGGGACCGGTAGGTGCTGAATCATTATGTGGGCGATTCCGAGGTGGTTCAGAGGATGAACGCAGCCCTGGAATGGCTCCTGATCGAATAAGGGTTTCATTTGTGACAAACTGGGAATATAACATGATCGATCCCATTCTTTTGAATGCCTTGGCATATGAGGGATTTTCAGTGCTTGATTCGGTAGGGGGAGGACCTTCCTGTCGATATGATATGCCATCGAGGGGAGGACCTTCGTAATGGCGACGGTAATGGAGAGGGATACCGTTGCTGCTTGATGCTTCACTGCATAGAGTACCTTTGCAGTGCATGCCCTGGGGAGGACCTCCAAGGCATGTCACAGCAAGGGGAGGACCTTCTGGCTGCGTAGCGTCGTTACAGGGAGGGACTTCGCAACAACTACCCTCATGGCAAGGATGACCATCATGGCTTGACATTCGATGTGCATCCTAGGGAGGACCTTCAGGACACGCTATGACAAGGGGAGGACCTTCTTGTTTCTTGGTGCCAATGCGGGGAGGACCTTTGCAATGGCGGTCGTGGTGGTGAGGACTACCACCACAGCTGTGGCAATGGCGAGGACTACCATTACTGCTTCCGCATGGAGAATATCAATGGAATACATCTTCGGGAGGGACTCTAGAATGTACCGCAATGAGGGGAGGGCCTTCTCGTTGCTTGACGTCTCTACGGGGAGGACCTCTGTTATTAGGGTGGCGAGGACTTCCACCGTGACCTGATGCCTGACTGCGTGGAGTTCTATTATAGAGTGACCCTTGGAGAGGACCTTTAAGGCAGGCCACGACAAGGGGAGGGCCTTCTTGTCGTGATGAGACGTCACTACGGGGAGGGCCTCCTTAGTTGTGACCAATATAGCGAGGACTACTATCACAATCTGTGGTCACACTGCATGGAGAGCGATTGTAGTGTATACACCGGGGAGAACCTTCAGGGTGGACCATAGAAAGTGGAGGACCTTCTTTCTAATCGATCTTCTATTCACGTGGAGGGTTTCCGTTACTCGCATCAAAAGAGGATCTCTTGTGATCGATCGTTATATGCCCGTGGGGGAGGCCCATGTGGGTGCTCTGGGGAGGACCATCAAAGCTGCGGTAGTGACATTGCTGGGAGGACCTTCCAAACTGCTACTACCACTCCCATAATATGGTAATGGGTGGGTAGGGTTCTGAGCCTTTGATGTGTGCTTAGAGGTGTCGGGAACCCCAGCTTCCAGCAGAGCAGAGTCATGAACTCCCTCTTTATTTTCCGTCTATCTTCGGCACATTCGAGGGATCTTTTGCGGGCAGCGGGGACCGTCTGCTATTGACAACGGCATTCACCTTTTACTCCCTATCTAATTGGGTCCCTTGATGTTTCCGAGATACGCTGACGAACATCTTGACTTTTAGCAGGGATATATGCTTGCTCTAGGGAATCCATTGTGATGGACAATTGTCCCCTAGTTGGAACGAGTGAAGTTGCTCGATCCGGTTGCCCTTGAATCGTGGAATATAGCCGGTGACCCTCCTGGGCAGAAGCTGGGATGCTGATATACTCCAAGGCGGCTCTCTCGTCTCTTATATGAGTCACCTCAATTGGGGAGACGGGATCACGGGCCCGAGTCCATGATGTTACCGCCGATGCAATTACATTTTGGAAAGTCTGCAATATATGATCTGGGATCGATTGCTGCTCCTCTATCATTGCCACGATATGTGGAGAGACATCTCTGGCTCGAACAGGTATGAAGGCCAATTCCGGTATCGGAGTAGGAATATCCTGCTCCGGTCCTCTAGTGGTTAGTGGGTACAGAAAATTATCCTATGTCGGGGCAGGTGAATGAATCTTCCCCTGTACCGGGATACACCGATTTATCTCTCTGTTTTCCGCCTCATCGGGGTGGTGGACATTCCTTGCATCTGCAGGCAGCTGGCCCTGCATAGATTGGTTTCCCACCATATCGATTCGGAGGCCTTTGTTGGTAGGGAGATATGCCTGCCTATGAATTGACGCTACATCTGGGTGGCGGGCTTTGCAGATTGCCGCCATGTCATGATGGCGGGAGTTAGAAGCATCTGCTAGGAGATGGTCCTGCAGGCACTGGGTCACAACCACGTCAAGCTGGTGGGCTTCACGACCCTAGGTAGGGAGAGGTGCCAGCCGAGTAAGTGTCGTCTGGCATGAGCGATAGACTTGATGGAGCTCGGCGGGGATGTGCGTCGGCTCGTATGATGCAGCCATGTCAAGATGGCGGGCTCGGGAGTAGCGAACAGCTGTAGGTGACTGTTCGTGGTACATCTCCGTGGCTGGGCAGCGGAGCTCCTCCTCAGGGACTAGGGTGATGACCGATCCCTGATTGTACATCTTCTGCCCTCATCGGGCGGTCCGAGGAGCTGGAGCTCGGGGAGCGTGGGCCAGAATCCTCGGGGAGACATCCTCCTCAGCACGAGGATGTCGAGTCACGATGTGACCGCAATGTCGTCTTCCGGTGGGGGCCTTGGCATGGAACCCCCATTCGACAGGGATTATGTCCTCAATGTCGTCCTCATCGGCCTCCCTAAGGTAAGGGAGGTACGCATTGTCCTGTTCTGTGGATAGACTCCCAAAACGGTTGGAGACAACAACTGGGGCTGTCTGGATCTGTATTTGCAGCCACTACTGGGTGGGAGACCAGCGAGTTCTGGTGGATTGGAGGGCGTACATGGCCGCCTCTACCATTGGGAGAGTACCATTCATGTGGTACTCTTGGATCATCACGTCCGAGACCCAGTGCTGAAGACGTTGGGTGGGTGACGGGGTCCTCTGTAGGTGAGGATGTCCAGTCCTTGCGTTGTTGGAAGCGTGTACTTGTGAGTTCCTTTGCGATGCCATTGGATCGAAGGGAGTTCTGAAGGTAGTACCTGTAAATAAATTTAGCAAATACATGCAGCAAACCCATCAAAGCAGCATCTCATGATCCCATGCGTATTTAGTGAAATTTCTTTGCCCTCCTTATGAGTTTAAGGGGGAACAGGGTGAGATTAGGTTAAATACTTCATGTTTGGTTAAATATTCATGTCGGGTTCACCATTTTTTGTTTCTTGGTTTTGGTCTTTCGGCCTCGAAACACCCAATGGCTCTGTATCCAACGATGGGTGGACCTGCTTTCCAAAGGCAGGCGTTTGTTGGATGGTCTGACCACTGACTCTTAAGAACTCACATTGATCGAGAGAATGGGAAGTCAGACTCATTGCACCCTTTTTGGGGGGAAATTATTGCATGTTCCGGGACTCTCTTATAGATTTAAGACGTATTCCTATGTTCGCAAATCTTTGGTTTATACCCGAACATTGTATCCATAGATTCAACCTTGGGGGAAAATGGTAAACTGTACGAAGGGGTTTAGAATTATTTATACCCTAGTTTTACCATCCCTCGTCAGATTAATGACCCCGAAGAGTCGGAACTTGCATGAGGAGGTGATAGGAGTGGCGCGAAGAACAGTCGGATCGACCGGTTGTTGGGCTTGAACCTCATGGAGGCTTCCTACATACCCTATCATGGAGACAGGGATCAAAGTCCACGTAGTTAGGATTGGTTTTGGGGAACTGACGTGAAGATAGACCGGGTGGTCTGATGGGTGATGGGCTTGAACCTCATTGAGGCTTCCTACATACCCTTCCTAGGGGGAAAGGATCAAAGTCCACATAGTTCGCATTGGTTCGGACATACGCTCTAAGGCAGCCCAGAATGATGGATTGGGGCATACACTCTAAGGAGACCCAGAGTGATGGATTGGGGCTTACACTCGGAGGAGGCCCATGAAAGAATTTCATTGTCGATCCTTTCTCTAATCCCACATGAGTCATGCTCGGTGTGAGAAACAAGAGGTAGCAGGGACCAGAAGATCACTTCGTGAAAAGTGCGTCTGTGAGAAATGGATTGGGGCTTACACATGGAGCAGGTCATAAAGTCGGGTCCTACTCATAGGTGGACGCCCATAGGAATGGATTCGGTCTTACCCTCTGAGGAGGCCCAGAAGTTCAGGTCTTACTCCTAGGTGGATGCCCAGGGTGATGGATTAGGGCTCACACTCTAAGGAGGCCCAGCAGGTCGAGGCTTACTCCTAGGTGGACGCTCGTGGCAATAATGCTCAACAGGAGAGGGAATGGGGTGATTCGTTTGCCCGTCACCTCTCTTGTTCCCCCAGGAAGTACCTAGGGAACTACCGAGGTGCATGGGGATGGCTGCCTTCTGATGGGTATACCGCCCCCTCTCCGGGGAGGGGAGAAGTGCCTGACCGCCCAAGCGTGCAGCCCCCTCATCCTGACGAGTAGAGGCAGGATGGGGGCTCTCGGGTTCAGACCCCGCATTATCGTGGGAATGTGAACCCAGGAATGCTTCAGGGATCTTCCCAAGGGTTGGGGAAACCCCTTCGCCTCTACTTACCGAGGGTATGTGAACTCAAAATGGCGCGATGATGTGCCTGAAAATTACACCATGCGGATCCAGTGGCTCTTGTGGAGGCCTCGGGTTGGGGCCTATGAACATGCCAATGAGGGATTCATGGAGGACTTGGCTGGATCAGAAGGATTTTATATGGCTCGAGGAATGAGAACACCGAAGTAAGTGGTGAGCCATAGAGAGGTATGGGTGGTGGCGCCCTTCGCGTCGGGAAGTGCCACGCGGTCGTAGAAGCCGTCTGTGAACCAAGGTGGTCCACGGACTGATTGGCGTCCCACGAACTAGGGTGGTTCGTGGATTCGGGTTCAATCCACGAACCAGGGTGGTTCGCGGAGGGTTCCAGGTGGGCATCAGCGGCAAGGGTGGTACCGGTCGGAGGCTCGTCAGTCGGGGCTTCGCCCGCGTAGGAGAGTACTACGTGGTGCAATGGATGGGAAAAGAGGCATAAACTCCCTGTTCCGTGGGGAATTCATCTGCAGAGGGGGTATGATTCGCGGTTTTCCTTGTTTTTGTTATTTTAGGTTCGAGGTTCACCAAGTTATTATGCGTTTTCCAATTCCTTGTTAATTCGTATACCAGTTGTGGTTCACAGATGGGAATTTCGCTTTTTGCGAAATCTGAAGCCTTCCTTCAACCGATCTCTTTCGGAATCTCCAATCCCTCCAAATCCAATTCCAATTCTCAGACCTCCTTTTCTTTCCCTCTTAGTCTCCTTTTATAGAGTGGGGAAAGGGAAGTATCTGTGGCCACGCGACACCTTTTTCAGAGGCCCATAACCAAATACCCGGTTTACAGCTGACTTGGTTAATCCGCGATTCGTGGTGGGTATTGGACGACCCCCCCCCCCTCTCCGCGAATCAAAATCAGGGAGTGCTCCGCGGCTGCGGAGGGTTCCGCCTCTATTCCGCGAACGGCTGCAGGTGCGAAATGAACCGGTCGACGCGGTCCGCGGTTGGGGCGGTTCATGACGGTGAACTGTACTGGCGACCATCCTACCTCGCGACTGTAGAGGATCTCCGCCTCCATTTTGGGAATGACAGTGGTTCGTGGAGGGGGCGCTTCGCGGGGAATGGCCATGTTGCATTTCCATGGGACCGGTACGTGGACCGGTCCTATTTGTGTCCCTTCTTTGATTATTTTCCCCAATTCTTTGGGGGATTTGGGTAGAATGTTTTTTGCGGATTTTTCAGGACCCTATAATGAGTTTCAAAGTGGTATGGGAAACATTGATTCAAAAATCTATTTGAAATAACTACTTGATAGATAATGATACATTCAAATGTTTTCAAGAAAAAGGGTATATTTCTTTCAAATAGTTTTGATGATTATTTTCGTCTATTTCAATATACATCATTTTTCTTGATTGAGGTTAATTTATAATAATACAATCTTCTATATTGTATTGAATGGGATATGATTGACTATGGATGTGCTATTTTTATACCATTCATGGTTTATGGTCAAATTATTGACATTTGGTATGCTACTTTTAATACGAATGTTTATATTATGTTTCACCATTTCATATGAGGAATGCATTGGACTTAGTAAGTGATGGGTGGAGCCCGCTATAGATCCTCAATGCATCGGCAGGTCTCATGAGACAAACTAGTGTCTTGGCACAAGGCCTTGACAAAATCTTATTTGTAGTCTTGGAACAAGGTCGTGACTATGTGGTTATGATGTTTGGGATTATGCATTCAATTGTTATAAAATTTTCTATTGATATTATATGTGATTATTAGACTAGTAGAATATCATTGTGAATTTTTAAATGGAATTATTTGGATTATCTTTTACATATTATGCTGAATTTTATGTTTAAAAGGCTTTAGTTCTATTCTTATACATTTCCTTAAAAGTTTATTCTTATTTATGATAGTTTCCGCTATATTGTTATCCTTACTGAGGATTTGGGATCATACATTTCTTATGTTTCATTTTCCCAGGATACGAAGAAGTTAGTTATGGGAGACTTTTAGGCATAATTTAGGAGGCTTGGATGTTTCTAATGGAATAAATTAGTATTAAAATTTTTTTCAAGTTGTAATGTAAAACTTATGTTTGTATCTCGTATTTCCAAGGCTACTAAACTGACCAGTCATTTGGGACATTATTCCTTGTATCATTCCAATGTTATGTAATAATGCCCGATTCTGGATAACTATGGTTGGGTTATTACAGTTGGTATTAGAGGAAGTTTAGTACAAACCATGGAATCTTGATTTAGAATAAACACTGATTATGAAACACTACCCTCAGATAGACATTGATGATTAGTATAGAAGAACATCCAAACAATTTGGTAATTTAATTATTATGTGGATTTTCCATGAAATACATCCATGTCTGGATACAAGCTGGTAGAGGCGGCTCTGGAAACGATGTACCTAGGAGTGAAATCTCCGACAAGGGGTTTCAGGCTTGACATGGGGTATCTTGGTACACGACAATGGGACTTGCTGCACTCTTGGTTACGACACTCCTGGGGGATATTCTTAAGATAATTCACATTTTCTTTCCAAACTGACTTGAAGTATTTTAATATAAGATGAAAATAAATATCCTTGGTTTATCCTTAGGTATTTTAGATTTAAAATAAGGTTTTATGATATTCTCTAAATTATTTTATGACTCACACTATTCTTTCTTGAGTTAGTCATTGGGTGGATTCTAAGGAAGTCATTGTAACATTGAACATGATGTACTAGGTGGGCACAATGGTGGAATTAAGCAATGAAATGGAATGTTGGTAGGTGTAAAATATATTGTGTTCAAGTCGAATCATTTTTCCAAAAAATATGATCAAAAACATATATATTAACCAACTCCCTAACTCAACAATGAAGAGAAAGGTGGTGAACGATAAGAGCTCCGGTAGTGGAGACGACAGAGAAAAGAAAGCTCAATTTTCATCATGTAGGAAATGTGGAAGGAGACACCTAGGAAAGTGTCTCAATGTAACAAATAATTGTTTTATGAGTGGGAGAGAAGGACATAAAGTAAACAATTGTTGAGGAAAAATGAAGAATACAGTGGAAGAAAATAAAATTCATCCTAATAATCCAATTACAGTCATTTATTGTAAATGTAAGGCACCTTGGAATTACCTGAGTCAATGCACTATTCTATAGGATAACCTCTAAGTCAAGGATGATCCTATTTGGAAATAAATGGATGGAGAAAATTTTAAAATTATGGGATTGAATTGGAAGACTATTCTCTTGTATATGTAACTATGCAGTTTTTTATGTTAAAATGCTATTTGAGGAAGAATTATCTTTTCTTTTATGGATATAGTTATAATGAACCATTTGGGTTTATATGATCCTTGAATTTGAGGCAATTACAGGTTATTAAATTTTAGTATGAAAATGCGAGTTATGAGATAACATTTATGGTGAAATTATGTATTGGTTATTTAGAAGAATTTATCACATTTTGGGAACGTAATAAAATATAGTTTTTGAAAATGGATAGCACACAGACCGTGTGAAAACCCTTCACGTCAGACAAAGCTGTGGGTATCGAATCTACAACCAGAGTGTGATTGGGAATTATCGACTACCACTAGACTATGTGAAGTCCCTAGTTAGTGTGGATAATTCGTTTTACTTAAATGATTTTATTGATCAATAATATGTTGATTTGGAATCTTATATCATATGAAATGGATATCCTTCGTATAGGAAAATGATTTGGTGATTAAGTGATGAAGGTTATTCTTAAAGATGTTCATTGTGTTGGAAACACTATACGACTAAGGAAAATAGAATTCTCTGGGATTTCATTTGAGGAGTAATTGGGGATTTTTATAAATGCTTTTATTCTGGATTTATAGAGATTTTGGTTATTTATGTAAATGATTAACCTATCATAGATAATATATTATTAGGTTAATTAAATTTAATTATGTGACATTAAGAGTATTCGAAGTTAATAGGGGAGACAATTTAACGTGTATGTCTACGTAATAAAATTATTACATGTATTAGGTGTCAATATTAGTTTGGATTATATTGTAAAATTTTAAGGAAAATTGTTTATTGAATGGTAGTTATTAAACTCTGGGTATTGTTGGTTTAATTTTAGAAATTAAGATTTGTATTTCTTTCCCTAATGGATTATCCCTTATGGGGATCATCTAATCATGTACTAACCATCTTGGTTTTGTTTAATCTCTAAATACCAATTAAATATATATTTTATCCTTTCTAGATCATCTGATTCTCAAGAAGTTGATTCTTGTGCTTTAGGTGTGGACAAGTCTTCTTGTATACTCATCGTTTAAAAAAAGATGAGTTAGTGGTAGAAATTTATTAAAGGATGAAACTATACATAAAAAGTAAGTATATATCTTTATGTTCATAGTCAATCTCATAAGTAAATCATTCAACTTTAAGAAATAAATCTTAAAACAAAAAACAATTGTCTGTTTACTTTCCCTATTGGAAAACTAATTACTCTTTATCCCATTAAAATATTGGAGATTTATTATTTTTAACTTTCTCCTGATCATGTTTTCTGTCACTCTTTATCAGAATGTGACACATAGTTTATCTTCCATATCCATGTTTCCAATATGGAATCCTAATATGGGTTATCTCGGGTGACCTTTTTACTCCTTATTTCTCATAAAGTGATAGTTTTATTGACCCTTTTTCTAATGTGAGACTTTAAATGATGTTCTGAAGCCCAATTTTAAAATTGTGAGCATTCAATTTCAAAAAGGAGGGAAGAATGTAACACCCCAAGATTTCTTGTAAGTTATTTTCATTAAATTAATTCAACAGTTTGCGTTATACGCAACACCATGTTTGAGCACACCACGACTTAACAAACTAGAAATTCAAAAAGATGTTATGAAAAGTATTAACTGAATTTTGAATTTAATATAATCCATAAATTTTAGAATCCATATTATCTGTTTACTGGACATAATATAAGAACAAATTAATTTTTTCAGATAAAAAATGTAATTTTACCGTTTTTTAATAGAAAACCCTTTTAAAACCCAATATTTAACACTTTTATACATTCAATTTAATGATATTAAATTATTATTTAGAATTAAAAAATTTAACGTAATTTTGGATACAATTTTGGTATTTTTCTAATCACTTAAATATTTTTATGAATAGTAAAAAATAATAAATTTTAATTAAAAACAACTATTTTAATCGAAATAATTTATAGTGTTAAATTATAAATTTGAATGGTTTTTATGTATCATTAGATTTTATTTTTATTTTTTATAATAATTAATGTCAATTGATGTAATTACATGTTTAAAGTTAACATAAATAAGTTTCAATATTTTT
This sequence comes from Viscum album, assembly GCA_963277665.1. Lineage (NCBI taxonomy): Eukaryota > Viridiplantae > Streptophyta > Magnoliopsida > Santalales > Viscaceae > Viscum > Viscum album. Next base: position 280,935,091 of record OY728123.1, on the reverse strand, counting down.
ATAGTTATTATTTCTTTAAAACACGCTTTTTGTTTTGACAACGGGAATACATTTTAAATTAATTTCATCCAATTATTTGTTTTGAATTTGAAAAAATGGATTCCATATTTGGAATCAGGAGGTCCAAATTGTGTAAATAGGTAAGTTTTATTTTTAGACATTATGAATATTTACTTTAGTAAACATTTTATTTACCGTGGTTAAATGGGTAAATCCGGTAAATAAGGGTAAAAATATATTATAATAATATTAAATTACAAAAACATGTGTCCTGTTTCTATTGGTTGATACATGTCTGACCATGGCCATCCTTGGGTCAATTTTGGGAACCCCTCGAGCCACATGAGAGTGATAATGAAACCTTATATTAATTAATTTAATGTGAAAACAAAATATGACAAAATCATATATCTTGTAGTAAAAAATATTTACAATGGGTTATATAAATTATATCTTACACTATAAATATTTAATAGAAATATAAATATATTTCCTACATTATGGTAATTTATTTATAATTTTTATACATTAAATAATTAAATTTATTAATGACACAATGATGATGCAGTAATTGCCGTATTAATGAATGATTAAAAGAATTTATATTATAAATATCCAAATAAATGTAATCTGAGACTTTTGATGAATTATGATAATTTTAAAGGATAATATGAAATTTTAGGGTTTTATAAATAAATTTTATTCTATGTGATAAAGTTTTTATGGCTTTCAAAAAAAAATAATACTAAATAGTGTCAATTTTTTCATAATTGAGTTTTTACAACAAATACTTTATTATTAATTGATATAATATTCCTAAAAATATATGGTTCTGCCAAAGGACTTATATAAGGTTATAAATATTAATAATGATCTACTTGGGGATCTCTTGTCTTGTTATAGTAAGTTTATAAACCACTTAATATTAAAATACAAAGAGACATGGTAAATGTCAAACTATTTAACTAATAGTTAAATATAGAAGATAATGTTAATATGGTGACCTAAACCTGTCTAAAACCTATTGGTTGAGAGGTTTTCCATCCACAACCTCCTTATCCACGAAAGAGATCATTTTAGAGCCATTATAAACCGATAATTATTTTATTATAAAATAAGATTTCAAGATTTTCCTAAAGTGAGCCTCACCTCTCTTATAAAAGGGTACTTCCCCTTCCCTTAATTTAACACCTCCAAAGTCATTTTTCTCGGAGAAAACCTGCCCAAATATACTCCCAACATCCTTCAAATTAGCCTAGAGTCCTTACATTGGATATAAAGCCATAATATGGAGCCATTTTGATCAAATCAAAAGGAACAACCCGAAGAAGAGGTAAATATTTCATCACCTCTTTCATGTTCTTTTCTTCTTCCACTTCCACTTTCTTTGTTGTTTCCATTCTAAAATAAAAAAACTAGTATATTATATATACTATGATGTTATTATAAAAATGGTACAACCATATTCAATATTCTACCCATCATAATAATGAAAAAGTCACCATATTTGCTTACGTACGGCTTACCGTCTCCACGTCATGGTGTAGTTGTTATTCAATACATTATGTTTTTGGATGGGTATAATAATGATCTATAACTGAATTAAATATTAAATATAACATGTTAATTCTTATTTATATAGGATATACCATCAATTTAAATATTTTTTTGTTATCAAAAGAATGATATTTTCGCTTGTGTGTACGTACTGATTATCGTCTCAACGAACGCTATGATATTCATTCCCCATCGTAATCATTCAAAAATAATTTTCATTTTAAGTTTAAAAATAATTTTTATGAAAATTATATCATTCTATATATGAATCAAATACATCCTTTCCATAAAAAACGTGGCTTAAATAACCATGCATATATTGGAAAACGAATCAGTTAACACCTAAAAGGATGATAATACTAAAATATTATTAACAAAGCAATATTAGAAGATCATACATGATATCATATTTATGCATATGGTTATTTTAAAATTTAATAATAATAATTTAACTGTTATACAAGAGGTTAAAATACCCTATACCAAGGAAAAATACAAGGTAAGTGGTTTCTTATATCCCTTTTAATTCCACGAGATTTCCATTGTTCGCCACTTATTAATTTCATGTGGTGTATTGTGTATTGAAATTTAATATATATATATATATATATATATATATAATCATGATTATCATTATATTCATAGTTTTCTGTGATAGATTTGGTGGTTATTAACTTTTGGTCATACGACTCGATTGATTACAACATGGTAAGGGGTTTTCTTCTCACTTCTTATTTCTATGAGATTCATGCTATATTGCAACTATTTCCTTTTGTGTGGTGTATGTAATTCCCATTATTATATTACTTATGTAATATAATTTTATATATGGGTATTAAAATCTACATTATATGATCATTCTTTCCGGGGGTGTATGTTTCATAAGTCACCAAATTTGTAATTGAATTTCTAATTCCGATGTCCACTCATTGGGTTTTACACAAACTCCATTGATTATTTTACGCCAAGAATATGTGTGAAATTACTATTTATTTATTTATGTAGTAATTTCAACTCCCCTTTCTGTGGTTATTCTTTTGATACACATAATCACTCCATTGATAAATTCTCATTTCATCGGTATGAACTTGATAAGTTAAATCTTAACTCAATTTTTATTCATTGATTTAATCATCCAAGTCATTGGTGTTGTTGTTACAAGAATATGTTTGAATGTCCTCATATTTTTTTACACTGAATATAAAATCATATTTAGTGTATTTATATTTTTCAGAAATATTATGTAATTTATATATCCTTAACCTAATGATAGGGTCTTTATAAATGATTTCATCTCAATATACATTCCATTGAGACTACTTTGTCGATATGTGCCAATTCACTTTTATTTGGTCTATATACTGTACATTGACATAATATATCATTAATCCAATTATTCACAATATATTATTATGTTTTTATTACCTCAATTATTTTCATTCAAGCATCTCTCATTTGTGTAAGAACTCTAACTAAAATATCAATTTAAATGTTTTAAAAATTTATTCTTCGAAATCTTTATTATTAATGTCCGTTTTTTAAAAATGATTTTAAGGATTTATTTATATGGACATTAATGTTTGAAAATTAAAATTTCTTTTAAATGTTTCAAATTGGTATGGGACACTTTAATTCAAAAATCTATTTGAAATAGCTTCTTGATAAATAATGATACTTCTAAATGTTTTCAAGAAAAAGGTGGATGTTTCTCTAAAATAGTTTTGATGAATATTTTCATCTATATCAATATCCTTCATTATTCTCGATTGAGGATAATTTATTATAAAACAATCTTCTATATTGTATTGAATGAGTTATTTATGACTTTGGATGTTCTATTTTTATTCCATACATTTTTTATGGTTAAAGTATTGACATTTTGTATGCTAGTTTTAATACGAATGTTTAGATTATGTTCCACCCTTTTATATGGGGACTGCATTGGACAAGGTAAGTGATGGGTGGAGGCATCTATAGATCCTCGATGCATCAATAGGTATCATGAGACAAAATAGAGTCTTGGAAAAATGCCTTGACCAAATATTATTTGTAGTCTTGGCACAAGGCCTTGACTAGGTGGTTATAAAGGCTGGCCTTTGCATTCCATCGTTATGAAATTGGCTATTGATATTATATGTGATTATTTGACCATTAGAATATCCATGTGAATAAGTAAATGACATTATTCAATTTATCTTTTCCTTATTATGCAGAAGTTTAAGTTTAGAAGGATTGTGTTCTGGTCTTTTACATTGCCTTAAATGTTAATTCTTATTTGTGCCAGTTTCCATATATTGTTATCCATACTGAGCGATTGAGATCACCCCTTTCTTATGTTTCATTTTCCTCGGATATGAAGAATTTAGTTATGAGTGACTTAAATTCATAATATAGGAGGCTTGGATGATTCCAATGGAATAAATTAGTGTCTTATTTATTTTCTAGTTGTTATGTAAAACATATGTATGTTTCTAGTACTTCAAAGGCTACTAAACTGATCGGTCTTTTGGGACATTATTCCTTGTATCATGCCAATGTTATGTAATAATGAACCGATTCTGGGTAACTGGGGTCAGGGTGTTACAACATAGTTACCTTGAAACTTGTCATAATTCTATTGGATAAGTGTATTTCGACCAAAATCAACTTTAGGAAAAAAATGAACCTTTTTAATTCACTTGGGTTAGATTAAGACATGTGTTATTTTTTATTTAAAGAAGTGTTAGAAGTGTCAAATTCAAATTTTTATAACTAAAACATTTTTAATATAGGTTTATGAATGATATAAATTTGAATATAAATATTAATTAGAAAGATAAAAATATTTCCCACATCAAGGTATTTTATTTATAATTTTTAGACATTGAATAATTAAATTTATTTATGAAACAATAATTATGCAGTATTTTTTTGACTAATGGGAGGATCGAATAGTTGATATTATAAATATTAAAATAAATATAATTTGATTGTTTTGAATCCATCCACAAATTTTATCAATGAAATTGACATATAAGGTATGATTCAAATGATTTGGTTCAAAATAATCAAGTTTTTGTGACTTTAACAAAAACAATTACTAAATATTGTCGAAATTGACATAAATGAGTTTTAAAAACAAATACTATTTTATTAAATGATATCAAATCCCTAAAAATATAATAATAATCCAAATGATATAAATAATATTAAAAATTTCATTAATGATCCACTTGGGATTCCCTTGGCATTTTACTATAACTAAATTAACCCTGTAGTATAAAGATACAAGAAGATATGGTAGGAGTTAAAATGTTTAACTAAGTGTTAGTATCAAAAGATAAGGAGTCTTTTATGAACTAGACATATATAAAACCTGTTGGATGAGAGGATCGAGACCCATAACTATCTTATCTTCAAAATAAATTAATTTTTAACAATTATAAAACGAAAAATAATATTATAATAAATTAATATTTCAATCTTTTCAAAAAGTTCCCCCCACCTCTCTTATAAAAGGGAGCCCACATTTCTTTTAATTCAAAGATACAAAAATATTTTTATTAGTCAAACCTCCATACTAATCACCTCCCAACTAACCTCCCTTCACCCTAGAGTCATTAATTTTTGTATAAACTCAAACTAAGGATCTGTTTTGTTCAAATCAAAAAAACACTCGTAGAAGAGGTAATTATATTATCACCTCTTTCAAAGTTCTTTTCTTATTCTACTTCTTCATTATCTATTGTTATAATAATAAAATAGTTACTATAATATCTTATACATTATTTAGCTTATTATAAATATAAGACAAGCATATTCCATATTCTATCCATCCAATAAATAACAATGTCACCATGTGTGCGTAAGTACGGCTTACTGTCTTCACGTAGTAGTGTAATTTTCTATTCAACTTTATGTAATTTGGATGGATATAATGATGAGTATTATGTACATAAATAATTAACATAAAATTATAATGTTTCTGTATAATTAATATTCCAATTAATTCCACACCATTTAATCATTAAGGAAATTATATCATCCCTCATGCATACGTACGACTTACCATCTCCACGACACAATGAGATTCATTTCCATGATCACAATTCAAGGATGATTATAATAATATATATTAGTAATAAGTTTGTAATATATGACATAATAACGCTACTATAAAAATATATGTCTGTTTAAATATATTTCATTCACTTACTTCCACTCAATACTATATAAAAAAAGGAAACAATGTTTATGTGTACGTATGGCCTAACGTCTCCATGAACGGTGTATTAAATTTCATATATATATATATATATATATTATTCTGTATATATATGATATATAAATAATTTTTTTTATTCTGGATGTAATTAAATAATTATCTAAGCAATTTTATAAAGAATAACAAGTAAAAAAACGTACGCTACACAATGTGATTGTTACCTGAAATGTTGTTTTAAATTGGAGTTGTTAATGAAAGGCTAATATAAGGGTTAATTCCTCAATGTCATTATTACCTGAGGTTGTTTTTGTGTAAGTAATTTCTGGGACATATTTATCCTAAATGTTCATGTTTCATAAAAGAGTTTTCAAAATGATTATTTTTAAGGGACACTTTAACTAAAACATCGTTTTAAATGTTTTAAATATTTCTTCTACTAAATCATTCTCATTAATTCCAGTGTTTTCAAAATGGTCTTAAGTACTTATTTATATGGGTATTATAGTTTTAAAATGACAATTATTTTAAAATGTTGCAAAGTTCTAGGGGAATCTTTGATTCAAAAATATATTTTAGATGTCTTCATTTATGAATTTTTTGACTATTAAATGATTTCATGAAAATAGATATATCTGTTAATGATTTTTACTTATCATTTTCAACAATGTCAATTTCCTTTAATAGATATTATTCTTGAATGAGTTTGATTTATTATAACACAATATTCTATATTTTATTGAATGAGTTATGATATGTTTGACTATGGATGTGCTATATTTATACCATTCATTGTTTATGGTTAAATTATTGACATTTCATATGCAATTTTTAAAATGAATTTTTATTTCATGTTTCACCCTTTTTATATGAGGATTTAATTGGACAAAGTATGTGACGGGTGTAGACAACTAGAGCAGCACGATGCAATGGTTGTTCTCATGATAGAAACTAATTTTTGGCACAAGTTCTTTGAAGAGTAATTTTGAATGGTCTTGGAACAAGGCCATGACAGAGTAGTTGTTTTGTCCGACATTATTGTCACGAATCATCCCCTAGGGCCCGTACTGTGACTACCCCAAACCTGCCTTCCATAGGCCAGGGGCTGGTGACTAGCACCGAAGGCATATTCCCTAAAACTGGGAAGGCATTGTCTTTAAACCTGTAAACCCACACCACCAAGCACACATCAAGATATGAACACTAGTAAACTGTATAGTAAAAAGAGTGTTTACAGTAAGTGAAAAGGGGTTAGAATAAAAGCCCAAATGGAATGTATAAGTAAAACTGGGATGTACAAGTAAACTGAAACAAATCCTGTGAACACCCACCAAGGTTCCTACATGATGGGTAGGTACAGCTCTCGAACAGTCGCCTCTGTTGTATGCCTCATCTAAGGTCCAACTTCGAGCTACCTCTAGTCCTGGTACCCTCATCCTCAGTCAGCATTGACCATTGTCAACACTAAACACAACAAGGTGTGAGCGTAACCCATGCAGGGGTGAGTATAACAATACTCAGTAGGGACCCCGAGAACCCCAATGGTCTCAGGAAATCCACAAATGGTAAATCACAATGCATGTAAGAAACTGAAAACCCTACTTAGTTATATGCCCATACATATACCAAAGATATCATGTAAACCCATCTCAACACAAGGCCTAAACCCTCAACCAAAGTAAAAATGTTCCATGAAGAAGATAATACCACCAAGGTAACCACCATGAAGGTAAGTGTCACATAGGTACGCCATATAGAATAATACCACAAAGGTATCACTACAATGGTACGTACAACAAATGTACACCACACAGAAGATTTCCACAATGGTATCACCACGAAGGTAAGTACCGCAATGGTATGCCACAAAGAAGAATATCACAAAGGTATCACCATGAAGTTAAGTACAAAAAAGGTACTGCACTCAGAATATTAACACAATGTAAAAGATTCAGATCACACCAGGTATAACTTTGGTATAGTAGTAAAGATTATTAGATGTAACTACTTAATCTTCTTACTCTATTAAGAGGAAAACCCACGTAGGATCCTAAATCATCAGACCCACATAGGATCTAAATCATCAGACACACATAGGATCCTAGTACATCATCAGACCCACATATGATCCTAGTACGGTAGACCCACATAGGATCCTAGAGTAGTCCCATGTAGATTCCTAGAGAGGATCCAAGTGAGACTATCAAAAACAGACCCACAAAGGATCCCAAAGCACATACCTAGATAGGATCCCTATCTCAAGTTACAACCACCTATATTGTTCCAACACTAATATCACTTGATTCTGGGAGGGTCCTCTCTTCAATACATAGGTCGAATAATCCCACCACGTAAAAGGGGTCTCAGTGCAATAGACAGTGCGTCAATCGGATACCCGGTCTATATGTTATTGGCCTTTTTATCCTCAGGGCCCGGTTGTATTCATGCTCGATCCAACACACCGGTACCCCCAACATTATCCAAAACTCAATTTGGGTATACCAAAAAGACCATATTGATCCAATGTTTCTGGCATCACAGGTGGTTAATCAAATGGATGCTCGAAGATGAAGATATGGATGAAAGAGAGAAAATGGGTCGAAGTTGGTCTGGGTTCAGTTCAACTTGGCCTGACCCGACCTGGGCTGTCCCGACCCAGATCAAGTCGACTTAGGCTGCGGGATCTGACAAGCCCTTCTGGGTCCGGCCCAGCCCATGCTAGGCGGCCCGCTGTGCGATCGCCCGCTGTGCGGTGTCCTTTCGACTCGTGGCTAGCCGGTCAGCCAACTGCCCTCCTTCGCATGATGCAGTCATGTGCCACACCATCACCGACAGTCAGCGTCGAGCAAACTAGGCCTTGCCTCACCACTGTGGCTCAAGGTCGCGTCTCTTCTTCGCTTGGCGTCCCATACGCTTACCACCGCCCCTTCGTGCAGCTATCCACAACCGGCTGCCGCCCTTGCTCCTCTACGACCGATGGGTCGGGGCTCTTCTCCAGCGCCGTTGTTGCACCTCCTCCTTCATCGCAGCCTACCAAAGTGTTGGCCACTGCTCCTGAGTTCCACAGGTTCCAAACGCTAGCATCGGTCACCATCCTCCTCCATCGCGATGATTTCATCAAAACCACATAGTTTGCAGAGAGTACAGGCCATGTTCGGTTGGCCAGCACCCTCCGCATTAGCATGGTAGCAAGCGGCTTGTTTATTCTTTAATTATGATGAATGTCAGGAACAGGGAAAGGTGTATAAAAATAAAAAACCCTACATTTTTGTTCATTGTAGTATGTAATGAGGAAGAAGTCAAAGTCATTAGAGAATGTCATCGTTCATTTCCTCCGCAAGGTGCTTCTAATCCGGGCTCAAGTTCGATTCCTCCTTCTTCGTTGGAGAGGCGTTCTTCGTGGGAGAGGAAGAGTTTCTCCAAAATTATCCCAAGCTTCTCCCTTTTTCCAACACTTTTTCCAAATCCCACCAAAAATAAATATCCCACTTATTAAATTATGCTTTAATAATTAAATAAGTGTGGGCCATTGATTATCATGATGTTGGAACAATTAAATGAATTGTGTTGGCATAATTAAATGGGTTGCTTTGGCATTATTAATTGGGAGGATCCCAAGGTACTTCCTCACATTAATGAGGGGGTTCAGGTGGTCCCCTCCATTTGAATTCAAATTGAGAGGATTAATGATCTTGTGGTCCCCACCTCCATAAATCAAAAAGAGGTTACAAGAAATATAAAAATGTTAAATATTTTTATTTTTCTATACTTCCACGAAAAGTTGAAAAACTAACCTCCACCCTCGACCTACTGTGATAGAAGTGAAGGTCTCCTTAAGTAAATACTGGTGTTGCGAGTTCAACGGTGTCCTTCGATTTCACATCCGAGCATCAATTCAAAAGTTAAAAAAACCCGCTTGCACGTTTACTGTACGTACCAAAAAAAAGTTCATAAATTCATTTTGGGCACTCTGGTCCTTGGAATCAGGCGCCGTAAATTTTTTGGTACTCGTAAGATTCCCATATAATTAAAATAAATTACAAGGAATTTCTGGGTCTTTACATTCTCCCCACCTCAGGACTTTGCATTACCGTAATCCGTATCTCAATCTAAGGGAACAAGTGGGGGTACTGAGCATGTATCTGAGCCTCCAACTCTCATTTTCTCTCCTGAAGGTTCCCATGCTTCCAACTCATACACCCCAAATATATCGACTACCCATGAAGGACCCACTCCAGTCGATCCTCAATCTCCACTAGAACCTTCGTAAACGTCTCCCCATCACCGATGTCTAGCTTCACATGGTCGATGATGTGAGAGGGTCCTGCACGTATCACCTCAGTTGGGATAAGTGGAAGACGTTGTGCACCAGATGAAAATGAGGTGGAAGTACTAAGAGGTAAGTGACCTTGCCGAATCTATTGAGGACCTGAAAGGGTCAGATGAACCTTGGAGATAACTTGTCTTTCCGGACAAATCTCTTCAAACCTTGTCAGGGTGAGACCCATAGAAAGACATGATCACCATCCTCAAACTCTTGAAGTCTCTGTCTCCTATCAGAATAAGTCTTATACCTACTCTGTGCAGTCTTCATCTGGTCTTGGATTATTTTCACCTTCTCTGTGTTGGCTTGTATCATATCTGGTCCCACAAGTGTTGACTCCCCTCGGTTATTCCATCACAGAGGCGATCTGCAAGGTCGATCGTACAATTCCTCTAAAGGTGCCATCCCAATGGTGAAGTGATATCTGTTATTGTAAGAAAACTCCATCAAGGGTATGTGATCCTACCAACTGCGACTGACGTCGAGGACGCAAGCACACAAAATATCCCTATGGGAACGAATAGTCCGCTCAATCTGGCCATCCTTCTGAGGATGGAAGTCGGTGAACAAACAAAGCTGCATCTCGAAAGCCTCATGAAACCCCTTCCATAGCCAGGAGGTGAAATGTGAATCACGATCAGATAAAATTGTAGAGGATACTCCATGTGGCCGCACAATCTTCGGCAAATAGAAGCATCTCAAGATCTCTACTGAACCCTTCTCTTTGATCGGTAGGAAGTGGGCCGACTTCGTGAGTCGGTCGATGATCACCCAGATAAAATCATGACACCTAGATGTACACAATCATCTTGTTAGGAATTCCATGGATATCATATCCCACTTCGACTCTGGGACCTCTAAATGATGATCCAAGCCTGCTGGTACTTGATGCTCTGCCTTCACTTGCTGACAAATGAGGCACCGAGAGACAAACTCTACCACTGCTTTCTTCCTTCCTGGAAACCAGTGATATTGTTGGAGATCCTGATACATCATCACCACTCAAGGATGTAAAACTAGTGGGGGTGTGTGGAACTCCCTCAACACTTCCTCATGAAGCATCACTGGTAACATGGTACATCCTCTAAAGAAGATGAAGTGCTCCCCTCCTTTAGAGAATCCATTAGGTACCTATCCTGTGGATATCTAAGCACATCAAGCCTCGCAGTCAGCATCCCCATTCTGCTCCACCCTGACTCACTGATGAATAGGGGGAGTGACTATAAGAGACTGAAGAAAAGATGCTCCATCTTGATCCACAATGGATATCTGCCAAGCGGCCAGCTTCTGCATCGTCTCACCTAGTAGCTGTATACCAGATCTCCTACTGAGGGAATCTGCTAAAACATTCCCCTTCCCAGGAGTATAGACTATCACTAAGTCATAGTCATGGAGGAACTCAAGCCATCACCACTGTCTCATGTTCAGGTCCTTCTGGGAGAAGATATACCTAAGACTCTTCTGATCAGAGTAGACTGTAAAGCGTTCGCCCATCATGTGACGTCACCACATCTTCAAGGTGATGACCACTACTGCTAACTCCAGGTCATGGGTAGCGTAGTTCATCTCATGTTGTCTCATTTTTCGAGAACCATATGAGATAACTACTTGTTCCTGCATCAGGACACATCTGAGCCCTGTCCCTGATGCGTCGTAGTAGACTCTGAATGCAATGCCCTCCTCCGGTAGCCTCAAGATGGGGGCACCAGTCAGCCACTGCCTCAGCTCCTGAAAACTCTGTTGGCATCTCTCCGACCATACGAAAGGATTCCCTTTCTTCATCAACTCTAATAAAGGTGTTGTAACTCTGCCAATATTTGGAAAAAAACGCTTACAATATCTATCCAAACCCCGGAAACTCTGCACCTCCGCCCCACTCCTAGCTGGCTCCCAATAAAGTCATGCCTCGATCTTTACGAGATCCACCACTACTCTAGCCTCTGAGATGATATTTCCTTGAAAGTGAACCTATCAGATCCTTAAATGGCACTTCGATTGCTTTCCATAAAGCATGTTCTCTCAGAGTGTGTCCCAAACTATCTATAAATGATAGGCATGCTCCTACCTGGTAGCCAAGTAGAGCATAATGTCATCGATGAAGACTACTATAGAGAGATCAAGGTATGGATGAAAGGTCCTATTAATGAGTCTCATGAACACTACGAGAGCGTTGGATACACCGAACAACATGAAAAAAAACTCATAATGGTCGTACCGACATCTGAAAGCCTTCTTTTTCACATCCTCATCTCGTACCCTGATTTGGTGATATCATGATCTGTGGTATATCATCAAGAACCACTGTTCTCCATTTATCATATCATAGAGGTCATCAATACTCGGAAGTGGGTACTTTTTATTCTTGGTCACCTGGTTCAGGCAGCGATAGTCAACACAAAGTATCAAGCTCCCATCATCCTTTTTGGAAACAAAATCATGGCTAACTAAGGAGAAACATTGGCCCATATGAACCCATACCCCTGTAAGTCCTCCAACTGTAAAAGTAGCTCACGAAGCTCCTCAAGAGCCATCCAATATGCTGGTGTAGATATTAGTGACATACCAGGGTAAAAATCAATGCAAAAGTCCACCACTCTATGAGGAGGTAGACCCAGAACATTTCCAGGGAAGACATCCACGTACTGGTCCACTACTACAGGATAACTCAGACTCTCTACATCAACTGCTCCAAGGGTAAGGCTATCCAATTGATGATTGATCACATGCACTCTCCTACAGGTAAGTCCATCTTGTGCTGCAATGGATCCCTTCTCGCCGTTGAAGGTAAAGCTAGTCCCATTCGTGTAGACACACTGCACTTTATGCCTAATACAGTAAATATGAGCATAGACTGTAGATAATTAGTCCATACCCAATATGAAATATTAAGGCCTCGATGCCACTACTGGGAGATCCCAGCCAAAGATCTCACCTCCTAGAGTAAGATTACACTACCGGCACCAGTGTATAATCGTCAAATCCTCTCCCATAAGAGTCTCTAGCCATAACAATCAAGCCAACGGCTCCATCGGAATCTCTGAGCTCTAAACGAGGGCAGTGGCAATAAACTAATGACTGGAACAAGTTTCTATAATTATTGCAACTATTTTGGAGTAGACATAGAGCATACCTCATATCATCTCTGGACTTCCATTGTCATAGGCCACAGCTGCCTGGAGCTGAGCTCGCCCCTGGCCACCTGCTCCCTGGGGACCTCCTCGGTCAAACCTCTGTCTCTCCCATGGTCGTCCTTCCACCATCTATGGATCATCCGTATAGAGGGTCAGATAGTCACGAGCCATGTGACCCTTCCCACCCTATTTGTAACAATGCCTACTCCTCACAAGACTGGATCTGTCTCTGGTGCCATGCACAACCGACCCTGAATCCTGTGGTCATCCGCCTGTAGGTCCGGTCCTCTTGGACCTCTGTGACATCTTCATACTTCCTGCTACATAAGACTCCACTACGTAACTCCTGGTGGTGATTATCGCTACTCGTGACTGCTATTAAAGAAAACTCTCCAGTAACAGGGCTCTCTCTAACACCCCCTCTTGTGTTGGGATGCTTAGAGAAATCATCGAATCCCTGATCTCCCGCATGAGACCCTGCTTGATGGTTCGGGCCCTGAAGAATGGGTCTCGTACCATATCAGTGGAGTAATGTGTGAGGTTGGTGATCCTCACTGAGTACAGAGCCTTAGTCATGCGACCCTCATTATATGAAGAAGCTCATGAATGCTCACTACGCGGAGGGTCGCTAGGATAAACTATTCCTGAAACATGCTCTCAATATCTTCCCAGAGAAGTGTCGCCTCATCGTAAACCTGAAGCATAAAGATCCACCATCTACCTGCAGTTTCCTATAGAATATTGGTGGAAAATATCACCATAAGATCAGTTGGTGTCCTTACCTGTTTGAATACTCTCACCATGGCCTCCATCCAATCCTCAGCCACCTGTGGGTCCGTCTCACCCATGATCCTAGGTGGCCTATGGTGCTGGAACTCATGAAACGTGCTCAAGCGGCATGCACCCTCTATTGTTGGGGCTGGTGGAATTAGTGGACCAATGGGTAATGGTACCGCTGGTGCCTCTGCTGCTACCCCTACTGATAAAGGACATGTACCAAGGACTCATCACTCGGTGGGCTATCATCACATACTATACCCTAAATCCTATCCGTTTATCTACGTGGAGGCATCCAAAAAGGAAACAGGTGTTCCACGGTCAATAAGTTATACCTTCTGAGCTGACTCAAAGAGTTAATAAAAAACTATTCAAAACACACACACAATTAGTGTTTTCGTGCACTGAGTCAGAAATCCGAAGTCAGGGTTATGGTGTATGGATACGATGGCCGCCGCACCAACACTGGATTCCCTAAAATGATTACCACACTCACTACACATAACACTCCTACCGTTAAAAAGACCAAATTCCAAAGTTCTCTGGCAGAACCAACTACTCTGACACTAATTTTTCATGACCTGTCCCCTAGGGCCAGTGTCGTGACTACCCTAATCCCGCCTTTCATAGGCCAGGGGCTGGTGACTAGCACCGAAGGCGTATTCCCTAGAACTGGGAAGGAATTTCATTTATAACATCTAAAGACACATAACCAAACACACATTAAGATAAGAACACTAGTAAACTATATACTAAAAAAGACTGTGTATAGTAAGTGAAAAGGGGCCAGAATACATGCCCAACTGGAAAGTACATGTAAAACTAGGAAGTACAAGTAAACTGAAATAACACCTGTGAAGAACTACCAAGGCTCCAACCTGAAGGGTAGGTACAAAACTTGAATGGTCTCCTCTGTGGTACGCCTTGTCCAAGGTCCACCTCCGAGATACATCCAGTTCTGGTACCCTCGTCCTCAGTCAGCATTATACGTTGTCTGCACCAAACACAACATGGTGCGGGCATAGGCTGTGCAGTGGTGAGTATAACAATACTCAGTAGGGACCCCAAGATCCTCAAAGGTCTCACAAAATCCAAAATGGGTAAAAAAAGAATGTACGAAACTAACAACCCTACTTAGGTATATGGCCATACATAAACCTATTTTATCAAGTAAACCCATCTCAACAGAAGGCCCAAACCCTTTTAGATAAAGTACAACTATTCTACAAAAGAAAGAATACCATGAAGGTAACCACCACAAAGGTAAGCAACACATAGGTACGCCACACACAAGAATAGCAAAAAGGTATCACCGTGAAGGTAAGTAACACAATGGTAATCCACATAGAAGATTACCACAAAGGTATCACCATGAAGGAAAGTGCCACAAAGAAGAATACCACAAAGGTATCACCATGAGGGTAAGTACCAAAAAGGTAGATCACACCGAATATTACCACAAAGTTAAGGATTCTGCTCACACTGGGTATAACTTAGGTACGGTAGTAAAGATGATTAGTTGTAACTTCTTGATCATTTTACTCTGTTAAGAGGCAGCCCCACGTAGGATTCTAAATCATCAGACCCACATAGGATCCTAAATCATCAGGACCACATAGGATCCTAGTACATCATCAGACCCACATAGGATCCTAGAACAGCAGACCCACGTAGGATCCTAGAGTAATCCCACGTGGATTCCTAGTGTGAATCCAAGTGAGACTCTCAAACATAGTCCCACAAAGGATCCCAAAGCACAGACCCATTAGGATCCTTTTCTCATGTTACAACCAACTACAGGGTTCCCGCACTAAGCTCACATGATTCTAGGAGGGTCTGATTTTCAATCCATTGGTTGAATACTCCAAATTCCACAAAGTCCCACAAATATGTATCCCAAAGGATCGAAACCAAAAAGGAGTTTCAACGCAATAGACGATGCGTCAATCTGATGAACGATCTGTATGTTATTGGACTTTTACTCTCGATGGCCCAGTTGGACTCGTGAACGATCCAACCCAGTTGTACCACAAATATTACCCAAAGCTCAAGTGGAGTATACCAATGGACCACCTTGAACCTAGTTTTCCGGCACCGCAGACGGTTCGTCAAACGAATGCCTGATGCTCAAGATATGGTCAAAAGAGCGAAAATGGGTCGAAGTTAGTCTAGGTCCGGTCTGACCCAGCATGGGATAAACCAACCCGGTTCGGGTTGACCTGGCCCACCGGATCTGACCTGGAAGACTGGGTCCGGCCCGGCGCATGCTGGTCGGCCCGTGGTGCGGCATCCGCTCGACTTGCGGCTGGCTGGTCGGTTAGCCATCCTCCTACTTGCAGTGCGGTCACGGGCCGCACATTCACTGGTGGCCTTCATCGATCCAGCCATGCCTCACCTTGCCCCTACATCATAAGGCTATAGCTCTTCTTATCCAGCCGGTGTGGACGCACGCCGCGACACCTTTGCGCAGCCGGCCGCCGCCCTTACTCTGCCACAGCTGACGGGCCGTGGCTCTTTTCCGGTGAAACGGTCGCACAGCCGCTGCTCTTGAGTCCCACTGGTGCCAAACTCCAGTGCAGGTTGCTATCCTCCTCATTCATGAATATTGCATCAAAACAACATAGGTTCCAAAGAGTTCGGTCCACGTTCGTTTGTCATGAACCATCCACTTTTGAACGGTTGCAAGTGTCTTGTTTATTTTTGAATTACGAATAATGTCATGAACAGGGAAAGGGGTATACAAATGACAAACCCTAACTTATTTTTAGTTGAAGGATGTGAAGAGGAAGAAGTCGAAGTCATTGGATAATGTCGGCGTTCATTGCCTCCACAAGGAGCTTCAGATCCATGCCCGGGTTCGGTTCCTTATACTTCATTAGAGAGGCGTTCATCATTGGAGAAGAAGATTTTTTCCACAATTATCCCATGTTTATAACTTTTCCCAATAGTTCTTCCAAATCCCACCAAAAAGAAATAGCACACTTATTAAATTAAGTTTTAATAATTTAATAAGAGCTGGCCATTAATTATCTTGATGTTGGTGTAATTAAATGAATTGTGTTGGCATAATTAAATTTGTTTCGTTGGCATTATTAATTGGGAGAATCCTAAGGGACTTCCTCCCATTAATGTGGGGGTTTTGGTGGTCCCCACCATTTGAATTCAAATTGGGAGGATTAATGCTCTTCTGGTCCCCACCGCCATAAATCAAAATGAGGATAAAAGAAAAATAAAAATGTGAAATATTTTTATTTTTCTATTCTTCCACGAAAAGGTGAAAAAACTAACTTCCACCCTCATCCAACAACGGTCGAGGTGAAGGTCTCCTTATGCGAATACATGCACTATGAGTTCAACGGTGTCCTTAGAATTCAATTCCGAGCACTTGTTTGAATGTTACATAAACCCACTCGCACGTTTATTGAACCTACCCAAAAAAAAAGTTTAGAAATTAATTCCGGGAACTCTAGGACTCAGAATCACGCTCCATCAATTTTGGAGGACTCATGAAATTCCCATATAATAAAAACAATTACATGGAATTTCTGCGTATTTACAATTATGCATCCCTTGTTATAAAATTAGTCATTCCATGTTATTATTCTACGAGTATAATATAAATGTGCATGTTTATATAGTAATTTTTGATTTATTAGGTACTTGATTATGTTTAAAAGGATGATGTTATTATTATATATCATGCCTTAAAATATTATAGCATCTGATGATTTATTTACCCTTATTGAGTTTCTGAGCTCCCCCTTTATTATGTTTTATTTTCACAAGATTCCAATAAGAGTATTATGGTTGATATACATGGTTATTCTAAGGAAATAATAGAGTTATCGAAATATAATTTATGTTTTTTATTTTATATGGTGTAATGTAACATTCATTTTGGTAATATATTTTCCAATACTACTAAAATGATCAGTCCTTTGGGACTTGATTCCTTGTAATCATGTCAATGTATTAATATAATGCACCTGCACTGGGATTCTAGGGTTGGGGTATTACAGTTTGTATCAATGTAAGTTTAGAAATAACAGTGGAAACTAGAGTTAGATTAACTCTGATTAGAGAACATTACACAAGATAGAATTGAGGATTAGTATAGAAGAACATATTTGAATTTTGGTAATATAGAGATAATGTGGGTCATCTAAGAAATAAATACATGTTTGGATACTAAAATTGGACGTGGTTCTGGAATGGATATACCTAGGGGTGAAAACTATGACAATGTGTTCTAGGACTGACTTGCGGTGACCCGGTATATGACAATCGGCCTTAATGCGCA
Organism: Viscum album; assembly: GCA_963277665.1. Taxonomy (NCBI): domain Eukaryota; kingdom Viridiplantae; phylum Streptophyta; class Magnoliopsida; order Santalales; family Viscaceae; genus Viscum; species Viscum album. The sequence continues at coordinate 280,916,801 of OY728123.1, read as the reverse complement.
CCTGGTTTGACTCTCTTGAGATATTCTTGTATAAATCACTTTTTCATTACATACCATTATGAAGTATTTATGAATAAACACGTCCACAAAGAATCCATTTTTATGATTATAAGATTATATATGCATAATGTTTCTTATTTATATTATGTATTTCACTAGTTTAGAATCATGCAATATGATTCAAACCCTACTCTAGTGTATGACATTTCTTAGAAATGGTGCCTAGTGGGGGGAATGACTACCCCACCAATGCACATGTTTGAAAGAGTAAGAAGGATCCTATTATTCCTTGTATTAAGACAACATTTAGAAGTTAAATATCATCCCATGTATTCTCATCATATCGGAAAATAGTATCATGTTTTAATAAGATAATTAATGAATTCCTCGAGTCCTATGGCATAGAAGGGAAGCTAAAGAAGAAGATGTTAACACAGAGAAAGATGGATAATGGTAATAAGGGAAAGAAGGATTTTCCCATATGTGAGAAATGTGGGAAGAATTTCCCTAGGAAGTTCTTGAAAGGACTGGGTGTCTGTCATAAGTGTGGTGGAAAGGGTCATCCAGAAAAATAATACAAAGGTAAAAATTAAAATAATAATATTTAGTGTTTCAATCGTATTGAAATGGGGAATTATGGAAATAAATGTCTTATGTGTTAAATAAATATATATAAGAATAATAAAAGGGATCAAGATCAAGTATAAGATGTTACTATAGTCAAAATGGAATAATTAATGTATTTGTGTTTTTATATTGAATAATTATGTCATTTGATTGTTATATAAATGTTGTACTGTTTATATGAATTATGGAAATAAATCAGTTTTTTACTACAATTCTATTTCATTGAGGATATGAGATTGTATGATACTAAGAAAAGTGACTTAATGACAGATTAAAAATTTTGGAAAATACATGGTTGAGGGCATGATTTACCTTAATATGGTCCTGATACTGTGGTAGTGTTTTTGGAATAAGATATTTTTGATTTGGATAAATTATATTGGATATTATTGACTACCTTAGAACAAATTAACTGGATTTCATTCCATAATTGTTGGAATTTACAATATTTTGGGATTTAAGGAGTATATCTAGTATTCTATAAAGAATAAGGGAGAATGAACATATTCAATAAGGTTTTATGATAATTTAGGGTGTTAATATATTTTAATAGAATACACGATGAAGGTATTCACATGATATTATTCGGAAAATGATATCTTAATAATGTTTACCCCTCATATCACTTTTTGGACTCTGATTTTGCAAACAACTATTTTGGATAAGTCTATTGGTTGGAATGGACTAAGTTGAGTAATTGATATTTTTTTGAGGATAAAGTATAATTTATTGGTTACTTTTATCTCACCTTTTTGATTTCAGTAAACATATATAACATTAAGGAAATACTTGTGGGCCTTATGATTTATAAAATGTTCTTCAGGAATTAAGATAAAAAATCATTTCGAACATTTATTTCCTAGTGTAAGGGATGAAGTGAAAATATATTGAAGCACCACTAAATGATGAGATTATGATTATGACATGTAATGAAATAAATTATGTTTTATTGAGTTCTTATCTTGATATTAAATCAATCCATCCTATTTAAAAAAATAAATTAACTAATTTTTTATTCTAATTCCTTATGTTTTGTTGAACTGATGATATATTAAATCATCATATATTTATGGCTTTGAGGCCCTCTTTTTTCAATTTATTGTTCACTTGTTTGGTATGGATGACCTCATTCACTTCCTATAAATATTTAAATTTTCCCTCCAATTATGTGTCTCTAATTTCCACCAACATTATTCTATTTGAAATCCTAAATTGGTGGATAATTTTTCATTTCCCTTTCCCTATAATTAAGAGTAAATTTTATTAAACCTATTTCTGATGTGGGTTTTCCACAAACGTATTTTCTATTTTTCAAACTTTTATTTTCGAAGAAAAATTTCAAATTGTGAGGATGCAATTTATTGAAGAATAGGAGAATTTGGAACCCCTATATTTCATAATATTTTATCACTTTAATGTAATTTAATAGCTTATATTGCACACAACACTTACTCGTCTTGTGTTATATGCATGACTGAGTTTATGCAAAACAACACATTAGAATTACAATTATTTAAATGGTATGTTTATTTATCGATTAATTATTATTACAGGAATAGTAATAAATAATATTTAAAAGCTATTTATATTGTTTTCAGAAAAATAAAACATACTTATAATGAAATTTATATGTTTTTTAAAATAGTTACATATTTACAAAAAATATTTTCTTGAAAGAACTACTTTTTATGTCCATTGTGAAAAATAATATAATTAATTTTAAACACACCTAAAAAATGGATCTGGTAATATAGAATTAATTTTTGAGTTCTAAATATCAAAATTAAAATAGGGTAAATATATTGTATTTTTCTAAAAATATACCATTTTTGATGAATTCAAAAAAATATTGCGTAGTATATAAAAACCGAATTTCTCATTTAAAAAATTAATTTTAATTAAAATTTATCTTAAAGTAAAGATAGATACATAATAAATATATTATTCCAATGTAAGTCATTTGAGTCATTTTATAAAATAATTATATATAAAAATTCATTGAACTTTTTAAACATCTTTTCACCAACCTTCTAGGCACACTTACCCACCTTCTAGGCACTTTTGTAAATTAGCGTAAAACATAGTTTTATATCTTCGATGAATTGAATTTCGAAAATCGTACATAAATGGTTGTCATCAGATAGTATCATGTGGTCAAATATGATTGAAATAATTGTTTGGTGAATAATATCTGTTGAATTTTATTTACCACAGTTTAAAGTAAATATGGAAATTAAAGGTAAAAATAAAATTATAATAATATAAATTTACCCTAAAAATTGTCATAATTCAATTTTATATGCATATTTTGACCAAAATAAAACTTATGACAAAAATATGACCCTTTTTAATTCATTTGAATAAGATTATGACATTTATTATATTTTATTTAAAAAAACAGTTAAAAGTGACAAATTAAAATTTTAATAAATAAACCATTTTTAACATAGTATTATACATAATTTAAGTTTGACTATAAATATTCATTATAAATAAATGGATAGTTCCTACATCATGGAATTTTATTTATAATTTTTATACATTAAATAATTAAATTTTTTATGAACCAATAATGATGTTGTATTCTCCTAATCAATGAAAGAATCAAATAAATGATATTATAAATAAAAAAAATTAATCAAATTTGAACATTTTGATGTCATAATAGGATTTTATGGCTTAAATTAACATATTAGGTATGTGTTAATTCCTTTGTTTTTAATTAATCATGTTTTTATGACTTTAACAATAATAAATTACTAAATAGTGTCGAAATAGATATAAGTGTGCTTTTAAAAAAATATTATTTTATTAAGTTGTATAAAAATCATAAAAATATATAATTTGAAAAACTAACATACATAATGTTAAAAATTTCATTAATTACCACTTTTATTTCCCTTAGAATTTTATAGTAACTAAATTAACCATATAGTATAAAAATACAAGAATATGTTGGAAGAGTTAAACTCTTTAACTAATAGTTAGTCCCAAAAGATAAGGATAATTATGTTTCTTAAAAACATCTAAAACCTATTGGTTTATAGAATATTGATCCATAACCATCTTAGACGATAAATAAATCAATCTATAACTATTAGAAACTAAAATCCATTTTATAATAAATTAATATTTTAAGATTTTCCTAAAGTGCCTCTCATATCCCTTATAAAAGTGAACCTCCCTGTCATTTAATTAAAATCCCAATATACAATTGGATTAGCGAAAACCTATCCATATATTCTCCCAAATACCCTCCCTTCAAACTATATTCCTTACTTTGAGCATAAATTCTACTTAATGATCTTTTTAGTTCAAATGAAAAGGAAAAACCTGTAGAAAAGGTAATTTTTTTACCACATATTTCAAACATCTGTTCTTCTTCTACTTCCTCTTTCACTATTTTTTCCATAATAAAATAATATCTATAGTTATTTATAAATTCTAAGATGTTATTATAAATATGGGTCAATGATATTTGTTTTTCTATCCATCTAATGAATAACAATTTCACCATGCGTGCATATGTAAGGATTGCCGTCTCCAGGTAGTGGTGTAATTTTTATTCAACTTTATATTATTTGGAATGATAAAATGAAGAGTATTATTTATATAAATAATGCAAATAACATGATAATGTTTTTTTGAAATTAATATACCATCCAATTCCACATCATTTAATCATTTATGAAATGATATCGTTGCTCGTGCATACGTATGACTTACCATCTCCACAACGAGATGAGATTCATTTCCACGTTCACCATTAATGGATGATTATAAAAATATATATTATAAATATGTATGTAATAAATGACATAATAGATCTACAGTAAATATATATATATATATATATATATATATATATATTAATATATGTATTTACAAATATTTCATTCACTTACTTCTATTTAATAAGACATGAAAATGGAAATAGAGTTTATGGGTACGTACGACCAACCGTCTCTATAAAAGGTGTATTCCATTTCATTTATCTATTATATATATATATATATTATTTTGTTTATATAAGATATATAAATCATGTTTTATATTCATTAAATAAGTAAATCATGATCTATGTAATATGATTAAGAATAAAAAGTCAGAACATGTACAATAAACAACAAAATTATTTCCTTAAATGTTCCTTTAACATGGAATTGTAAATACATGGTTAATATATGTCATAAAATAATCATATATGATATCATAAATATTATTATTATTTTTATATAAGTTCATAATTTGTTTAAAAACAATACACATGATTTTTAGACACGTTTGAAGCGTATCAAATCCAAGGTAAGGGTTAATTCCTTAATATCGTTATTATCTGAAAATGTTTATGTGTAAATATTTACTTGGAAATATTTATAACATAGGTCCAAGTTTCATAAAATCGTTTTCAAAATGATTATTTTTATTGGAATCATTAACTAAAACATCATTTTAAAATTTTCAAATATTTATTCTTCTAAATCATTCTCATCAATGTCCATGTTTTCAAAATGGCCTTATGGATTTGTTTATTTGGAGATGAATGTTTTAAAATTATAATTCCATTAAAAATTTTCAATGTGATATTGGACACTTTGATTCAAAAATTTCGTTTAAATGTATTCTTTTATAAATTGTGTGACTTTTAAATGATTTTATGAAAAGTGATATTTTTTCCAAAAATTTTTACGGATCATTTTCAACTATATCAACATATTTTAATAGATATAATTCTTGATTGAGAGTGATTTATTATAACAAAATATTCTATATTTTATTGAATGAGTTTTGATATGTTTGAATATGGATGTTATATTTTTATACCATTCAAGGTTTATAGTTAGAGTATTGACATTTTGTTTGCTAGTTTTAATATGAATGTCCATGTTATGTTTCACCCTCTTCATGTGAGGAATGAATTAGATTTAGTATGTGATGGGTGGGGCCCCCTATAGACTCTTGATGCATCAGTAGGATTCATGAGAAAAACTAGTGTCTTGGTACAAGGACTTGATAGAATATATTTGAATAGTCTTGCCATAAGGACTTGATGTAGTAGTTATTATGTCTCGCATTATGCATTCCCTTGTTGTGAATTTAGTTATTAAATATGATTATTTGACCAGTATACTATCCATGTATATGATTATATGGTAATGTATTATTTATTATGTCCATATTTATGTTTTAAAGGTTTCTATTTTTATTATACATCTTGCCTAAAATGATTATAGATTATACTAATTTATTTACCCTTACTGAGAATCTAAGATCACTTATTTATTATGTTTTATTTTATGAGGTTGTAAAAAATTATATTATGATTGACATATTGAGTTAATCTAGGTGAATAATGGTGTTCTAAAAATATTATTTATGCAACATTTATGTTTGAAGGCGTAATATAACATTCATGTATGTAATCTATTTTCCCAGACTGTTAAACTGATCGGTCCTTCAGGGCTTGATTCCTTACAATCATGCCAATATATTTTACCAATTCCCCTGCACTAGTCTTCTGGGGTCGAGATGTTATTATGTTTTTCGTGTTTCAATGTAAATTATGTATATACCTGATCCATCTAATGTTTTGAGTCTAGAGGTAGTTCAGTTGGATGAAAATCGTTCTTATGAGGAATAACCAGTACAGATTCTTAAACATAGATAGAAAGTGTTACGAAATAATATTATTAGTTACGTAAAGGTTATTTGGGAAACCTATATGGTTGAATTGGAAACATGGGAATCTACAAATTATATGAGGGATAAATACACCCACTTATTTGTTAAGTAAAAAAATTTATAGGGACATAATTCCCAAAACAGGGGAATGATATTGCATCCCATGTACATATAGAATAATACTTTTTCATATCTATTAATATATATGAAGAATATATTAACTTTATTTTTTAGAGGACACTTTGTCTGATAGAATAATCTACAAGAAACAATGGGTCTCTCTGAAATATTACGTTGCACACAACATTGAGTTATACTGAAAAATAATATAATAATTCTATTATAATTTTAAATGTAACTTAACGCCAAGTTATTGTAATGGAAGGATTGATCAGATCTAAAAAATATATGATTACACAAGATTTTAATTTTTTTACATTAATCAAATAAATATTATTGGCTTAAATGAGAGTGAATCCAATTTTATGCATAAAATAATCTAATATTTTTTAAATCTCATTTACCACCTTTTGATGTCTAACCCCATTTAAATATAGTTTTTATCACTTTTATATGATCTATTTGAAAAAATGAAAATTTTCATTATAATTGAGACATCAAAATTTACATTGGATGAAATTTTGGTAATTATATGATAAAATATATATTTAATGGAATTGTGAAAAATACAGCATTTAAATTCAAAAATGCCTTTTCATCTATCTTATTCATATATTTATATTGCACATTTACTTGGTTTAAAATCTTAATTAGATTATTTTTTTATCATTAAATACAATTTTGGTCAATGGATGTGATTTCACATTAAAATTTGATAGAAACACCTCTCAATCGTTTTCTAGTATTTACTTCTTAAAAACCCATTTTCTGGTTTTGACAACAAGAATTAATTTTAATTTAATTTCTTTAAATAATTTTTTTTAATTTGAAAAATATATATTTAAAATTATTATCAGAAGGTCCTAATTTTTTAAATATTTACCTTTTATTTTTTGACATTATGAATAGTTACATCAGTAATAATTTTTAGGTTCGATGGGTAAAGGGTAAATCTGGTAAATAAGGGTAAAAATAATTTTATAATAATATAAAACTACCTGAAAATGTCTCCTGATCCAATTGGATGAGATACTTTTGACCTTCAAAAATCATTGCGTTGATTTTAGGATCCCATTGATCTACTTGGTTGTGATGGTGACCTTTTATAATTTTTAATTTTATGAAAAAGGAAGTATAACATAAACATGTATTTCCTAACTAAAAATGTTTTAATTGTGTTTATATAAATGATATCATAGAATAAAAAAATTAATTATAAAGATAAAAAAAATTCACACATCATTATATTTTATTTATAATTTTTATTATTTAAATTTATAAATTTATTTTGGACACAATGATGATCCAATGATTACCTTATTAATGAAAGATAGAAATAAATAATATTATAAATAGTAACATAAACGAAATTTGAACATTTTGATACCCTCAACGTTTTTTAGAATACCTTGGACATGTGAGGGATGATCTAGTGACTTTTTATCAAAACAATCAAGTTGTTATGACTTTAAAAAAATCAATTACTAAATAGTGTCAAAATTGGAAAAAATGAGTTTATTGGAAAAATACTTTTTTATAAAATTATATAATAGTCCAAAAAATATAATATTAAGAAAAATTACATTCAGACTATTATAAAAGTATTTAATGATCCCCTTTTCCTTTTATTGGAATTTTATTGTAACTACAGTGACTATATATTGTGAAAATACAAGTAGATATGGTAAGAGTTAATGTTTTTAACAAATGGTTAAAGCTAAAAGATAAGATTAATTTTTGACATAACCTTGAATAAAACTTATTGTGTTAGAGTATTTGGACCCATTCTTATATTATTCTAGAAATATATCACTTTAGAGCCATTATAATTATAAAATCAATTAATATTAAAATAATATTTGAAGACTTTCTTAATGTGCCAATCCTCCGTCTTATAAAAGGCCACCACCAATACCCACATAATCACACATATAAAGACCATTGGATCATCCAATTGTTTCTAAAATAATCTCCCAACATACCTCCCTTCTTCATAGAATACTTTCCATTGGTATATGGAAATTGGAGAAAGCCTTTTTTCTCAAATCAAAAGATGTTACCTGATTTAGAGGTAATTTCTTCTCTCATGTTCCATTCCATTATTTTACTTCTCCATTTCCTATTATCATTTTATTCTATGATTAAATAACAACACAAGTATCCTAAATATACTAGGTTTTTTATAAGATGTATTTGAACTACATTTACACACACCTCCAGCTAATTGAAACGAATATATTGTTTCTGTGTACGGAAAACTACTGCCTCACGAAATGATTAATGTTCAATTTTCTCCATCCATATCTAATGGTGACCATTATAATGGAATTGAATTTATATATTATATTTATTATATTTATATTTTCTCTATTCTTGGGTAATTTTAATTTAAACCATACCATTATGATTTCCATAATGTGTAAACATGATGATTTCATTTGGAGAAGTGCAGACTATAGCTCGCTCAAAGTGATATGAATCATTGATGCCATAAATGGAACATATAAAGGATTTAGTAAATGAGATTACGTATCATATATAAAATATATATTATAATTTAATTATAATATACCTATGTATCAATTATTTTTCATTCCATTAACATGACAATGAAATGGAAGTAGTGTTTATGCGTACGCACGACCTACCGTATCTAGGAATGGGGCATTTCATTTAATGTCTCCAAATGTTATGTAATATTATAAATACATATATACTAGATATATTTGATATTTAAATCATGAATATCAATCTAGAGATGATGAAAATTTGATTACATGGTAAATTGACATCAAAACAAGTTTGTTTTTAACTCAAGTACCGAATATCGACAAAACGACCGATACTAACATAAATGATTATATAATTGTTATAACATGTTAATAAGTGATCTAAATGGAATAATAAACCTGAAAACAATTATAAAATATTTATAAATTAAATTAATTTTTTTTAGGAAGAACAAGGGACAAACATGACGATTTGGACACAATGTAATGGACTTCATCTCAATCTCCTTTAATTGATTCATATTTTTATAATATATCCACTTATTTTATATGGCGTATAATAAACCATTTTGACTTTTAATTTAATTAAAAGATAATATTTTTTTTATGATGAATTTTACTAAATGTCAAAAATAAATTTTTTTGACGTATGCAGCAACAATGACTCATCTACCGCCATAACAGTTATTTGATATTTGGATTCCTCTATAATCCATAAGGTTTTTAAATCGATAAGAAATAACTTATTCCATTTTTGGTAGTTTTGGTATCGAAAATGGTTTTAAAAGTGTATTTACTATTTCAATATTCTGAAATTTTCTCTTGTGATTTGAAATGATATTTTATGAGTGAAATATTCATAGTTGTAATCTTTTATGTGTTATGATTATATAATGGTACTTAGATATTTTATGGATGGTTATATTATAAACAAAATACAAGTGGTTACATGATAAACCAAATGACGTGTGGTTCTAGGATAAACAATATATGTGTGGTTTTTATAGCATCTCGGGCATTGGGTATGGAAGTTGGTCATATAGATATTCCATTAAGAGATATGTGTGGAAGTAGGCTATATGGTTGTTCTATAAAAGTATGTTTATGTCTCAAGTTACCTATATTTGTCATATGTTTCTTTCTATTTTATTAATAGTAATATCTTTGTTACAAAATTAGAAATCAATGATATTATACTTAGGGAAGTATATTTAGTACATTTTAAAGGCATAAAGTAATACTTTATAATAAATTATTCAAGGTTTTCATGTGTTCCCATTGCTATGAAATTTCCTTTTTGTGTACCCCATATAAATATTTTTATTCTTATCGCATTTTATTAGTGGTTTTTCATGGGACATAATGAATAATAGAGTCAATCATGGAATCAAGGAAATGTTATGATTTTAAAACCTGAAATGATACCAAGTTTCTTGTTAATGATTTTTTGTTTTACAAAAAATAGATAGTGAGAAGAAGTGTCTAATTGCAATATTTATTTTTTTATGTATCATTTATGACCTAATACACAAAATTTTTAAACAGAAAAACATACTCAATGTGAATTAATTTCAAATTAATGACTAATCTCAAGATTAAGTAATGCTTGATTTTTAGGCCATATGGACTTAAAGTGATGGTCCATGGTGGTATATTGGGAAGAATATACACTCATAATCCATGTAACACAATAGTTTAATTAATGAATAAATGGATTTATCATAATAAAAAATGATAACCGAAGATAAAGAATATAAGATTAAATAAAAATGCGTTAGTAGCAATATCTAGTACCCTATAAAAAAGTGATATAATGTAAAGTTTCCATAAAAGAAGAAACGCACAAATATGGTAGTAGGAATACAATCCTACAGGTATAAAAAATAACAAGAAAGTATACAATTATATCTCCAGGTAGTATCATGATTCGTAGATCGGTCATGTAGTCTCACACTACCATGCTAAAATAAATAAATGTTGACAACCGAGAACATTCCCTAGTCCCCACCTACATTAGTGAAGTTAGTTTGGTGACCAATATACATCCTAAATAGGGTGTGAGATATACTAAGTAATCCACCAACAATGGTTTCAATAAAATAATCTAGCATGTGAATTTAAATGTAACAATATTAAGGTAAAATTATCATCAGTGACATAAAATTCATAATGTAACCCCCACGTATGACCAGAATCCTTATGGGGTGGCAGGATGACTATACCTATAGTAGAATAAGACAAAAATATATCTTTACCCAAGAAATCATGTATATTTATGCATATATAAGGAAATCATATGAATATATATATAAATTATCCCCCATAGAACTGTGGCTATGTTCCCAGGTTTCCACATATAGTATAATTATGTCATGAGTATCATATCACGAAATTGAGCATCAAAAACATGAAATTATAATAAAAGGATCTCAGGTGGGATCAGGATATGCAAGACCTTAGGAGTTAAAAAAACTCATATTAATAACACATTTAGTCAGTCTATCAATGTGTGAGTCTAATATAAGGGGTACTCATAAGGAATTACACTCAAAAAGTTTCATACTGAGTCTATAGAGCTCATCTATTATAAATCATAGGATTTGCAAGAATCGTCCCAACAACATAAATCCATGGCACCATGTTTCTGAATAAATAAGTATGTAAAAAAGGATTGTATCCATGGAATTATAATATCTATATGTAAAGAAGTAGAATGATCATTATAATTCCAAATAATTCATTCAATATGACAAATACTAGATTCCATGGTTTTTATATTCAATTACAAGTGGATCAATAAATATTGTGGTGTCCCTTGAATGATCAAGGAATTCCATAGGGATTACCCAAAGGTCTAAAGTCTCACCACTTATATGAAAGAAGAAATGATCATAAAAGAGGAACCATGAATGTGATTATGTTTTGTAACTTCAGTTGTGTAATAATCATTAAAATTCACTACTTCCTTCTAAATCATATCATTACCTTTCACGTGTTGATAACAAGGCCTATGGTTTATAATAAAATAACTAATTAATTGAATTTAATGTGTAACATTTTCCATGTTATAGTCATAAAAATTTACATCTTCTATCTAATTCATATCATTAGATTTCATTTATCGATGATAATGTTTAGTGGTGTAAGGGTAACATTGGTCAGGGTAAACTCTTTTTAATTCACCAAGTCCATTTTTTAATTTATCTATTAAATAAAAAAACCTAGATATGTGTATTATCCATACTAAACCACTAAAATTTATCCATTTTCAATTATGTTATCAAACGTTACATTTCAAGAAACTAGATTTATGGGTGTTTTCATTACAAAACCAAATTGGTCAAATATTAATATAATGGGTACACCCTAAGGGGTGGATCACATTGAGGTTGATGGCCTATAATGTCATTATAAATCAAGAATAGTAATTAGGTTCCAAATAGGGAAAACCAATTAATAAATATTAATTTTAGCGTTAAGGCTCAATAAAACCAATGTGCATCATAACAACCACAACAATAAACTTCAATATATAGAGGAATAACTCATAGACCACCTACATTAGCTTACAAAATAGCACTTTTACAATATTGACCTTTTTTCCCCAAATGAAAATAAAATGAAAAAATAATCCAATTCTATGAAAATATAGAATATGATTTCCCAATAAAATAACACCAAAGATGGAGAGATTACTAAAGAGTGGATGAAAATGGATTAATGATCCCAAAAATGGTGATATAATGTTATAGTTTGTGTCAAAAATGGAGGAATGGTAAAGATGAGTCATCAAAACTATCTTAGTCTATGAGAGGAGCTTCAATGGTGGGTGAAGGATTTGTAGTCCACTGAAAATAAAAGCATAAGGAGAGAAGACAATTTTTTTAAAATAATGGAATGAAAAAATTTAATTCGTCCATTTTTTAAGAGGTCAATGGCTTGGACACATGTTTGTCCATACCATGTGCCGACCGTGTGTAAGATACATTCCATGGATAGATCCCCACACAGTTAGAGAGAACATTTTGTAAAACTATACACATTTTTAGATATCTCCTATGTTGAACCATACAACACCAAAAATATTTTTCTAAATCATTTGGGCACATGTTCATGGTTGGGGAAAAAAATGTGCCTAGACTTTTCCTCCATAACATTGAGCTCCATGATCCAATAAAACCTTGGATTATTCTAATTTTTTATTTAGTCAATATGGAAAATTTATAGTGATAAAAAAAGTTTTTAACAAGAAATTAATAGTTCATTACCTCATATGAAAAACAAGGTCATTATGGCCTCCCTTGCAAAAGACACGTCATGCCTGTGTTGGTCTTCAGATGTTGGTAAGGAATTATTTGAGAACAATTTTTCCACTAAGTACTTTTTTAGACCTCTCTCTCTCCCATGACTCTCCCGAAACTCTTTTGTGCTACCACTTCACTCATACCAGAGGGACTAACCTACCTTTGAGTGCCTTAAGGATCTAATCTACAATACAAATAAGATTATATTAAAAGTATGAATCTAATTACAACTCAATATCATAGAGATAAAACTCGTGATTTGGGTATAACTAATACCGATGATGTTTTTGAACATATAACATTTCATTCATATACTGATACATATGGGGAACTCCAACAAATAGGATACCAACCTGACTCTCTCCAAAATATAAAAACGTCTAATGGACTGATCCAATATCCTTTAATTCCATTTAAACCATCGATGATCTATTCTAGATGATATATGTAACAATACATCATCCTTACCCTCAAACACTTGATGTCATCAATGGTGGTCGACATATGACTTCTTTTTAGACTAGGCAATATCCAATTTCTTCCTGATCATCTGAACCGTCATTAAAATATCCTTCCTGAGACATGTTTTTTGCAGGGATACCTTTTTTTCCTCTAACCATCATAGAGGTGATTGGAAAAACAAAATATAAATGGAAATTTAAGGATCCATCTATGTTGATTCTTAAAATATTTTATTTTTGGAAAACCTTTCTATGGGAGTAATTTTCTCCCATGAACCTCCAATTTTATGGGCTCATACTCTAAGCATGTCCTATAACACCTGACTACTACACTCATATAGCCTATCAGTCAATGTGGGGTATTTTATACTCAAAAGTAACTATATACCTAATTATCTCTGCAACCCATATAATAAATGAAATTTAAAATGACTGCCCCAACCTGCTACAATAGTCTATGGAACTCCATGAAGTCAAAAAATATCTCAAACATTGATCCTTCCAAGATCATCCATAGAAAAGGTATCCTTAATAGGTAAAAACTGAAATCCAATCATGATCCCATCAATATTCACCCATACCACACCATTTACTCAATATTATCTTAGTAAGCTTTTCATAAAGTCCACAATGTCATTATTCCATTTCAACTCATGAATGGTAATTGGTAGTAAAATCCTTACTAGTCACTGGTGTTCTACCTTCACTGGATGGTAGGTGGAAAACCTTGTTACAAGTATTTCTACCTATATTTTCATATGAATACACTAGTATTGGAAATGTAAATCATAATATATTTTCATATTATTTGGGTGCACCAACCAAGTAGAAGCATGATACACTTTTATTGGTTTTTTTCATATGTTTTGTAGAAACCCATGTGCATCCATGGATGTACAATACACCATTATCTTTAAAATTCCATCTGAGTTGTGGTACCATAACTAAAAAACTCTCTATTATGACTAATCCCTCAAGATTAGAGAAATTCATATTCTATACCCACTCTATAATGGAAGAGATCACTACTAATGATGTATGGGTAGGCCACCTATTATGATCCTAGATCTCTGTGTGCATCTTAGAGAACAAAACTATCAATAATTACTCATCATTGGTATATCAAACATTCTATTTAGGTGTCCTCTATTTTGAGGGATCCTTTATATAATTTCCCTTCCCATTCATATAATAATGCTCAAAATCAATGAATTTTTTTATTAAATCCACTACCACTTTCTTATATTTAATTTATGGTGTCTAAATCACATGAGACTCAGACCAGTTTGTGAGGACTCGGCAAGTGAATACAAGAAACCTGAGTTCCAAACCAAGACACGACATAATTTCTATGGTACTATAGCGGGTAGTGTTGCAGGTATAGTTTGGTACGGTAGCAGTAAGAACAATTCATCTATTTGGGCTTTCGGGCCACCTTTTTGGGAATCGGGTCATTTATAGCCTTTGCGCCGCCCAAGGCGTTCAGGTGAGAACGGATTTCGGGCCACCTCAAGGCCTTAAGGCCACCTCAGGGCCTTTGGGCCACCTCAAGGACATCAGGTCACCTCAAGGCCTTCGGAAAACCTCAAGGCCTTAGTGGCCACCTCAGGGCCTTAGGGAAACCTCATGGACTTTGGGCACCCTAAAATTGTGCTTAATGACCAGATAGAATCTATAAGGAGAAGAAACTAGAAGAGGACTCAGAGCAGGTGCATTCACCGGAGCAGAAGCTAATCAGATTTTTCAGAAAGAGAGGGTGTAGAATTGCAATTAGGACCAGCATGTCCATGCATGGAAAGCCTAGCTGTACAAGCCATGTGAAGTTGGGGAGCCAACATCATGATGAAGAAGCTGGGGAGGAGAATTTCTATGTAGTTATAGTCTGAATACATCCTAAAAACTAAGAGCCATGTAATCTATATGCCTATGAGCCTTGTATGGGTTCCCCCTCTTCCCATGATAGGGGGTAATAAAAAATCAATAAAAATAAGGCCTTCTGGCCATTTGGACTAAAATTCATGGTGTGTAAAGATAAAATTGTGGATTTTTTTGTTTTGAAAAACTAAAAATTAATCTCTATGAAAAAAATGTGTCCAATAATGTTAATAATTAACTACATATTCCTAATCAAGAATGTGTCTTGAGTAAATCATCTCAAGTGGTCTCAACTAATGAGACCCATAGATAAGGACTAAATCATCCTTCATAAAAATGATTCTCCAATCCTGATGCATGATGAATTATAATAAACATTATATCTTCTTGTTGACTGTAAAAGAATATGGATTAGTGATGAAGTCAGACTCCCATTTTTTTCATAAAAGGATGTGTCACATGATTCTCACCATATGAATTTCATGACCTTCTTTTTAAAGCCTATAAGAGGTTATCCAAAGAATGAGAATCTAAAAAATTTCCTATATTAGTTATTCAACCCCAAGGATTTTTGAATTTCAATAACATTCATGGGATTCACATAGGAAACTACAACACTCACAATTTATAGGTCAATAAATACTCTTGCCTCTTAGATAATATGACACAATAAGTGAACTTTTTCAATCCCAAAGTGGCCTTTTGAGAGATTAGAATATGGCTACTGATATCTCAGTGTATTCAACCTGATCTAAAGTTGTTTGACGTGGTGGTGTATAGTATGATAATAAATAAATAGTTCATATACCAATACTACCAAAAATGAATTTAGATACAGATGGAAAACCTGATTCATCATGTCTATGAAAATAGCTGGCACATTCATGAGACAAAACTACATAAAAAAATATTCACAAATACTTACCTTCTATTAAATATTGTACAAGGTATGTATGGGGGTCTACTCTTACATGGTGATAACCTCACCTCAAATTGGACTTGGGGAAAACTCAAGGTCCTTATAGCTAGTTAAAGTGGTCATCTATATAAGGAAGTGGTCACTAGTTCTAAACTAATAGCTCGTTGAAAAGATTTTAATCAATGAAAAATGTATGGGAATCATCCAACTTCTTGGATAAAAGAATAGGAAAACCCTAAGGAGAAGTACTAGGATGTATAAAACCCTTAGCTTTAAAATCCTTTACCTACCTCTTGTGATCCTACAACATAGTAGTATTTATCCTATAAGGAGGAATTGATACTAGTGATACTCCTAGAATAAGCATGATAGTAAACTCTACCCTTTTCTCAAGAGGTAACCCAAAACAGTCTCGGTGAATAAACCCTTGAAATGATTAGTTAAATGTGGTAAATCAGCCTGATGTATCTCCCAATCATTCATATAAATGCTAGCACTCTTGGTTATCAGTCCACCTATCCCACGATACTCTGGGCCATATCCAATTTCCTAGATTTTCCACTAACCCTTGTGAATATAACTATCAATATAAAGTGATGTAAATGATACACTATGGTGATAGCAGTGCACATAAATTTGATAGGGGAAAAACCATTATTTCATGAGAATAAAATCAAATCACATCATCTTGTGGGAGAAGAGGACCCATAATAAATTATAACTTCCTACCACAAGGGGGAATTATTTTCACTATTGCACACTCAGTGATCAAATTCCCAATGGAGTATCAAGTGTTATCACACCAAATAAATACTGAATATCAAACCAAAGGCCTTCTATAATATTCAAAATGATAAAATAATTCAAATATCTCATATGAAAAAGATAATATACTACAGTGGAGGATAATAATATTATACCAATTATTACAGAAGGAATGAAACCTTGCCCCTACATTATAGGTTTTATTATATACATCTAGACTGATCCATGGTCCTAAGCTACAACCTGACTACCCCGAGCGAGTCTGAACATTGTTTATTGTATCTTGAGTTGGGCCACCTAGATCATGTCCCCATTCTAAGACCATATAGCCAATGGTAGACCAAGTTCTACCTTGATGCAGAGCTACGAATCCTTCTTTAGAAGGTGGATATTGTTATGATCCTCTCCCACGTGGAACTAATTGTAAGGTCAAATAGAATCTATGAATATGAATCATCCTTCTGTAGTCCCAATATTCAAATATTTCTTAATCATAGTTAGGATTTAGATTATTGTTCCTTCCACATTGAAGAAATATCATTGAGATACCTAAATGGGAACTTTGGCCACCACTTCACTTCAAGAATCCTATAGATGATACTTCCTGCGATAAGATAAACTAATGACCTAACTCAATTATGAACTAAAATTCCCTATATTGTTAGAGTCATTAAATACATTCTCATTAATAAAGGATTCATACATAATTAATGGGAAAGTAGTCGAACAAGAAACATTTACTTGAGACTTAATATCATAACTAAGGCCATCCTCAAAATTTCTCACTCAAGAAAAATCATCAGCAGTAAAGGACAGTGGGAAATTATGATTCCTAGTAAACTGAACATAAAAATACATAACAAATAGGGATTGTTTCTCTAGATGTAGAAACTCCATAGCTCTGTCATATCTTAGCATCTCTCAAAATAAAAAATCATTGAAAGTTGCATAAAGATATCTCTAGGAAATATACTGATGACTCTTTTCCAGAGTAATATCATCCCAATAACACTTGTAATAATTATAAAGCATGTAGTAAATGAGATTACCCCTCCTCTCTCAAGGAATATCTTGGTTCTTAGTGTTTTATGGCATAGCCTCGATCTATGTCACATTATCTTATGGACCACCATCCCCTAAAAAACTGGGAATATGCTGCCACTGAATATCTCATGTTATATCTTTCATAGTTGGAGAAGGATGTATAGAACCTTGAACAGCCAACATAAATCAATAGAAACCCTCATGAAACAAGGAATATGTTGCTCTATAATCTATAACAAGAGTGTCCACATGTGGAACAAATGGTTGGTAAAGTCCAACAACCACATGATGAATAGAATCACCACCCTCCTGGTTCTCAATATGTGGGAATCGTGGTGGCATGAATCTATAATTTCCAAAAAAAACATTACTTATAAAAGATTAAAAAATGATAAAATTGTCGATATAAGAATAAGATATGTATAATCCTTCTTATATAGAAGTCATACTTCTATTCCATCATGTAGATAAAGTTCTTGGAAACATATAAGACCATGATAAAACACAAGAGATACTGAAAACTTCCCAATACTAATGTTGAGTCTGGTTAAATTTTTTTATTTAAACCAATGTTATGGTATATAGAGTGTTAATTTCATGTTATAGGGGAAAACACCCTTTTTGTTTCAATTGAAATGATTATCTAATGACAAAGACTTCCATCTAAATTTAAAACTCAATAGTTATTAAAAAATTAAATATGAATATCCAGATACACATATATATTATAATATATATCTATATATATCAAGGTGTAGTAAAATGTGTATATCATTCCCTTTTTAAAGTATTTTTCTTTATAAATTGAAAATGGTACAACATGTAATAGTAAAAAATATTGAAAAGTGGTTAGATTAAATGGATCACCATTCTCATTTTACAGAGGCACACACTCACTTTAAATTTCAATTGGAATTTATATAATTTTAAATAACTAACATTTCATCTCATGTAACCAATAATTCAAATATAAAACTCTAAATAATTGTCTAATTAAGGTGTTATCCTCACACCATATAGGAAAAACTATTTAAGTTAATAATGACACCTTAATTAGTCTAATTACTTATCCATATAATAATTGATAGCACAGTCTAAAATATAACTATCAAGGCACATGGAATATGTAACAAAAAAACTCGTAGTATGTAAACATGGAATGAAATAATGAATGTCATATAAATTCCCACATGCCTATAATTATTCATGATACGCTACCTCCTTTCCACACTAGGGAGAAGGTAAATATATATAAAATAACAAAAATGATAGCCAGAATCCATGTGCACTACTCAATGGTGAAAACAATGAATCCTTAACGGGCATAATCCAAAATTTTAAATTACATCACCTGAAATTTGGCCATTTCCCTATATGCGGGTGAGCTACTCCTAGGAAAATTATCATTACAAAATCATAATTCATCCTGGTCCCTTGTATATTAACACAAAATGTAAGACATATGAAAAGGCAGCTCTTATAATAATTTTTTATTTTCTAGATATGGATCTCTCATATGTAACTGAACCTGGCTATTTACAAGGCCTTATATAGTCCTTCCCATAATCTAGAGGCTAATAACTAGTAGTGAGGGTCTTAGGTTATATAGTGGTGAGACTATAAAATCATAATCAGTGTGACACACAAATTTAATTTGTGAAAAAATGGTGGAATCATAACAGAAACTGAAAGGGGGAGATAAATAATCAAGAATAAATTAAAAAATCATCAGTATAAATATCCATTGCTATATAAAAAATAATGTAATATCATATATCCAGAAAAGATTAAACATGGAACATGGAAGAAGGTATACATATGTATTGGTATACCAAAATAACCAAAAATACCAAAATATTATCTCCATATAGCATCACAATTGATAGCTCAGCAATGTTCTCCACCATTCCCATGCTATAATTAATTAGGTACAGATAATTGGGTGCATTCTCTTATCCCTACATGTATCTATGTGCTCTGTCTGGTTACCAATGAAGAGCCAAAATTGGGGATTATATATACTAAATTAGAGAAATCCAATGGTTCATATAAAAATAAGTCTTCTGAATATAAATATAATAGTTTGTTGGTAAAATAATAATTAATGACATAAAATCTGTAAAGTAACAACCATGTCGGACTGACCTCCTCATTGAATTATAGGCTGGCCATACCTCTTTAGACTAAAATGGAAATGTCTCTATAACCCCCCCATAATGTATATATTTTCATATATAAGAAAATGATATGCACATATATATATTCTCTCACATGGACATGTGTTTTAGTGATCATGTGACCACACAGTGTATCAATATTTCATGAGTCTCATATCTCTAAACAAATATCCAAAAATGTGAAATTATAATAAACAAATTTGAGGTGTGGCCCGAGTATCCATGACCTTAGTGGGTAAGAAAAATCATAGTAATAACTCATTAAATCTATCTATTATGGTATGATTGTAATCCATTGGATACTCATATTATAGTCCAATGTCAAAGAGTATAACTGATTCCATGGATCACATACATAGTAAATCATCGGATAAGCATGTATGGGATCAATGGGATGAATCCACGGTGCCATGTGATTGAAGACATCATGTTGAATATAAAGTGTCTATCAAACAAATTATAATATAAATAATTAAAGAAGGTGAATCTTTGGTACAATGCAGATGCATTCATGTAATAAGAAAATGACCAGATTCTGTGGTGGGTGTCTCCCAAGAAAATCATTTTAATGAATCTATGTGTCATTCATTGATTTATAAATGCAGTCCCTATAGAATCCAAAGCAGTCTCATGTGTGATGACTCCTATATTAGAAACAATTCTCATAATTAACGAAATAAGTATGTGAATATGAAGTGTAAAATTGTACCTGTTATAATCATTCAAAAATACTACTCCCTTATAAATATTATCATTACCTTTAATTTATTTACGAATATGTCTGATATCTATAATAAATGCATTGAGTGTGTGAATATAAGTGTAGCGTTGTCCATATAATAATAATGCCAATTTACTACTTCTATCAAATTCATATTATTACCCTTAATTTACCTATGATAATGTCTAATGGTGGAAATGTAACATTGGACATGTACAATTCATGCCAATTCACAATTTCCATGTATAAATATAACTATTTAGTCAAAAATATTTGTAATTTTGTTAATCGTGTTACACCATTTTTTTAAAGGTTGGCGCCGAATACTCATTTTTATTATTAAATCAAAGAAATGTCCTCTTTTAACTAGGTAGAGGGAAACCCATTACATAGCCCAAAGTCTAAGTGGCCTTGTAGCCCATTACATAGCCCATAGGTCCCAATTCTAAGGGCAATTCACATTCTTTGAATAGTAACCTCCTGCTACAGTACCACACAGTATCACCGCCGATACAGTTCCCTGCCGCCGCTATAGTGCCCTACTACCGCTACAGTACCCGCTGATGAGCAGTGTCGCCACTGCTACAGTCCCACTACAGTTCTGCTACAGTACCTGCGCCCCATGGGTTTTGAACCCCCATTTTCCATGTAGTATTTTGGGGTGCTTACCACTAAGCCAAACCCCAACTACACGTGTTACACCATTATAATTTATTAATTTCCATAATGTTATCTCATATTAGATGTCAATAAAACACACCGATGAAATTTTTCATTATAAAACCATTGAGTTAAAATATGAAAATTATTTTTATGCCTTAAGGGGTGTATCACATTTATGTTAATGACCTATAACATCTATAGGTATCTAGAAATGTAATTTCATTCAATATAGGAAAATGTAATTAAGGAAGATTAATTTTTATAGGAAATACAGGGTAAAACCGGTGTGTGGAACAATAGAAACAACTATAAACAACAAGAAATTGTTATAAATTTCATAAATGACCTACCTTATTCATATGGATGAACGATCATCTAGCATCAACCTTTAGTTTTCCCAAAATCAGATGAAAATGGAAAAATAAAAAAATGACCTGAAAATATGGCATATGAGCTTACCCCAAAATAGCGCTAAAGACAAGAAAAATAAATGACGGATGGAAATTGATTTAATATATTACCATTGGTGATCCATCATGATATAAACATCAAAAAATGGAGGCTATATGAAGAAGAGGCATCAAATAATACCTTTGACCATTGGAGGTGATTCATTGGGTGGAGTGGACTCTACTATCCTGAATAAATAAATGAGGAGGGATTGCAGTTATCCCTTTAAAAAGAACACATTGAATAAGTGTAATTATTATTATTTTTTAGAGGTTCATGGTTTGGATAATTGGTTGGTCAAACTGTGCGCCAACTATGTTCTAATTACTATTGATGGATAGTGGGCCAGATGGTTGGGCAGAGATGTTTCTCTAATCATGGTCTACCCATGCACACCCAACTCTGGATCCCAAAGACACCTCACATGGTTTATCCAAACCATGCCTGATTAGGTGAAAAGATTTTTAAAACTACATATCTAGCCTTTTCTTCCATAAATCAGAGTACTGGGCTCTAAAACACCTTGAATAATCTGAAGCCCTTACATAGTCCATATGGAATGTTTATGTGGATAAAACAAAGGGTTTATGTGGAAATAAATAAGTACATATCTCATTGAAAATTATGATTTCTTC
The DNA here is from genome assembly GCA_963277665.1 of Viscum album. NCBI lineage: Eukaryota > Viridiplantae > Streptophyta > Magnoliopsida > Santalales > Viscaceae > Viscum > Viscum album. The sequence goes on along the minus strand of OY728123.1, from coordinate 280,893,848 downwards.
CACAAAAAATGTTCAAAATATTATTATTTGATTGGATTAATACCCTATGTTAACATATATTTTAATCCCTTGAATTTTGGAGGCATTTTCGAATAATAATTACTTTTTTATAATTTAATCTTTTAAAAAATTTAAATGTTTACGTCACAGAAATTATAAAAGGGAACCCCCTCCCTCACACATTTACACAACATTAATACTTCTATAATTATAATACCCTATGAAAATACATTCTCAAATTCAATAACCTCATTTTATAAGTTATGGTATTCCTAATAGTCTAACCCAATGATCATTAAGAGGATATCTAAAGGAGTTCTTTCTAAGAAGAGGTAATATCTTTAATAGATCACTTTATTTAATAAATATTAATTACCTCTAATAAATCCATTTTTATTTCCTAAAATAATGACTTATTTTTCCTAAATAAACTATAATATTATTATGATCATGAATTCTCTATTATCCACCCAATTTCATCTCAAATGGGAAGGTAAAGTAATGCTCGTGTATACATACGACTTACCTTATCTTCATAGAAATACAATTCATTTTCCATTACGTACATTAATGAGGGATAATGTGATAGTATCATATTTTATATATGTTATTTATGAAGTAATTATACTTCTGTAGTCATAATATCACATCTACTATACTACCTTCATAATTGTTAAGAAACCATATTGTTTCTCGTGAATACATTTGGACTACCACCTATGCAAAGTGATGTGACTTTTTCTCATTTCAATTACTATTGGATGGTCATACGGATATATTGAATGAATGTTTATGATATATATGAAATAATATTTACTCTTTAAATGTTCATTTTTATTTACCTTTCATTCATTTCATACTTTGAAAAATGAAAATGCCGTTCACGCATATATATGACATATCGTCTCCATGAATTGGATAATTCATTTATATATCTATAGTTTTAATGAATTATTATTATTATTATATATATATTTAATATATATGATGTTAAAACCATTATTAATATTCATTAACTAATAGAATAATTATCAATTTAAAAAAATTGGGACTATTAGAGTGAAGCTTGATTGTAAAACCAGACAGTTATCAACAGAATAGTGACTTTTTTGAAAAATTATTAATAAATGTGTGATAAGATTTCATAAATATAAAATTCATGGTATTATATATATATTTTTTTAATTTAATAATTGTATAATATATCCATATTTATTATTCAATATTCTTGACCTCAAATGTTGAATGTTCATATTTCAAGTAAGAGATTTATGTTTTAATTCTATTTTAATTAGGATTATTTATAATTGAATTTATATTGAGTAATTTATATGAACATTATTTGATGATTCCATTTCAATTTACTATCCTTTTTTTATATCTTTAGAATACATATATTTTTTATTTCATTTTATCTCACATTAAATATTTAATTTTTTAGAAGCGTGTTTTTAATGAAAATCAACTTTATTTCTCTCTTCGGTCTAAAATAATTTTTGATCAATATATATATTCAAAAAATATTTAAAATAATGAATTTAATATTACCCTGTGAATATTTAATGAAACTTTTTCACCTGTTTTAATGTTTTAATTTTTTTAGGGGGGATTATCTTTACATTTTCTAAATGAGTTACTTTTTGACAAAAAATTTTAATGGAAGGATTTTATTTACCTTATAAAGTTTGAGAAGAAATACCTAATATTATTCACTATAAATATTATTAAGATTAATTTATAGGATTCTATTAATATATTCAGGAAAAATTAAAAATATTTTTAAATTTTTAGTTTGTGAAGAAATATTTTCAAATAAAAATGTTATTTTCTTCATGATGGTATTTGGTGAACATTTAATAATGTATCTATTAAATGAAAAAAAACCTTTGGTGTTTCTTGTGTTTCATGGGGGATCTGATCCAATGATATAATCAGTTTTATTTCACTATATTGTCATGTTTTTGTTTGTTAGATATCTTTGAATCCCATTTTAAGGGCCATCTAATGATTTTATGAAACATAGAACCCATTCTCTTTATAGTAGTTTTTATGTGATGAAATGATATATGTTTTATGTTATTTTGAAACAAATATGTCTGGTATCCATTATGTGTTGGGTAGGAACTATATATACCTAAAATGATTTGGGTAATGTTTTATATCTCAAGATATAGTTATGGGAATCAGGTTAATATTATTTATCCACTATGGGAAATAAACTGAAGTTATTTATCTTTTATGGGAAACATGTTTATGTGCATGATCAACGATAGGAAAAAGTTTTGACTATTTTTCATATTCACATGATAGTAAACCCTTACATATGAAATAGTTTATATACATATTATGGTATTACTCACATTTATGAACTGAAGTGATGGTTCATGGTTGAGTTAGGATGAATCTTAATTCAAATGATCCATGTATTTTGAAATGATATTTTTTTATTCCATAACTCATTTTTATGTTCATTTTAAAATTGGGTATGATCTATGAAAATCGTGGTTATGATTTTATACCCTTATAACCATATTATTCTTTTATATGATCACTGATTGATATATCCCATTCTTCCAATTACTTGGAATATGACGTCACCATTTCATATGTTTTCTTTTCCCCGGTTATGAAGAATTTTTTAATATAGTATTCATATATAGTTTACTATGTGGGAATATATCTATGGGAGATGTTGAAGATATTTAAGGAAATAATAATATTGAATATCTAGTCTTCAAAGACACTAATTTTGTATGGTTCTTGTCTATATTGAAATTTGATGAATTCAATGTTCATCTAAAAAGAAGAGATATTTTTATATGTAATCATATAGATGGTATAATTTGAATTAAATATGGTTTTATTCAATCTTTAGAAATTATGGTTAGAAAAACCTTATGAAAACCTTTGTGTCGGTCTAAGTATAGGATAAAATCCTAAAGATTTTATAATGAACGTGAATGAACTAGGTTAAAAAAGGTTTCATTGGCAATGGTGTCACAATTTAGATATTATATATATGATTTTTCATGATTATGTGGTTTTACAATATTATTATTATTTATCACAGTATGCATTTTGTTTTTATTTAGTGGAAGGAACCCTTTGGAATCATGTAATTATTTAATGTGATGTTAAATTAAATGATTGTCCACATGAGAAAAAAAATGTTGTGAGAACTGGAATGCAGAATCTTAATTCTATAATCACACAAGATTATCAGAATATGACTCATGCCAAATTTTCTAATTACAAATGGTGTTAGAAATTTACTACTGAATCATTCATGTGGAAACATCCACCTTATTTTTTGTGGATACATGGATACACTAGTGGTTATGCGATGGATTGAACCATTGAGAAAATAATTTATATTGTTCAATGCTCCATACAAGAATGAGTAGTAATTTATAATTATCTTCTACTTGGAAAAGAAGATCAATATAGGAACCTTTTTAAGAAAATTATATAATAGGAGGAAATTCAGATCATGTAATGAGATGAGTTGAAGTTGATATTATTCCATATGAACATTCCTTGTATTATATGTACAATGATGTAGAAGGAATTCCTTGAGCTAAAGAAAAAGAATTATGAATCCATTGGTACCTATTGAGAAAAATTTATAAGAATTTCAATTTATTACTCTAGTATAATTATTATCCCTAAAATGAAAATTAATAAATTATTTTTTTTACTTGTGATTAATTATAAAATATATATTAACTATAATATAATTTGTTATCTATGGAAAAAATATTGATGTGCACTCAATGATGAAAAGGAAATTTGTGAAGCCCACAATTACTAGGTTTTTGATAATCAATGGAAGATCATTCCCGATGAAACCCCAAAGAAATCACAAGGTGAAAAAAAACTTATCGCCATCTACGTACTACAATTGTTGGAAGAAGCATCAGTGTAATTGGTGGAGTGAAACTAAGAGGTGATTTAAATTTAGAAAGGAAGGTAATAATGTTTGTGAATGTCAATGGGAGATGAATATGAATGTTAATGAAATGTTAGAGCAGAATACACCAATTACAACACAATCCATTCTCCAATTATTAAAAGTAAAGGAATATTTGAAATATTCAAACCAGTCAATGAATCCAATTTTTTTATGGTCAGTGTCCACAATATCATAAGCCCATAGAAAATGGTAAATCTCATGCCACCATGACTACCACATTAGTATATGAAAATGACATAGTGAAAGGTACACATATCTTCCACTCTATAACAGCTAATTCCATATAGGATTTTGGATCTATAAAGTATTTTATTTATAATTATTTTTTAAGGATATGAAAATATCACTTCATTGATTGATGTTGGTCTAGTATTGAAAATTTCTAATGTTACGATAGTCACTTGTCAAGTCTATATTTCCTCTTAGATTAATTTTTAAGGGAATGTATTTCCTGGAAATATTGTGATTCTATTGTTAATTGAATTTTATGTGATTCTAGGAATGTATTTTATTTCTTTATATGGATCCCATATCAATTATTGAGGAATGGAAGTCACATTTCATACCTAAAATTATATTATGATCATTTATTAGTGCGAGGATGAATATTAAATTCTAATGTAAAATGATTCCATATTGTTGGTCTACATTATTATCCAAGAAGGTTATTTATTGTTGATCACTATTTTGAAACTCAAAATCAAGGATACATCTATTATATGAAGATTTATTTATGGCTTTCCAAAAGAGCTGCCCAGTCAACCTATAATGTAAGGGTCCAGATCCACATGGATTGACCCTTTGTGTGTTCTCGAAGTCCGAGGTGCTCGGAGAAGGCTCAGAGGAAGTTTGGAGGAGTTAAGTCATGTAAATCTAGAAATAAGGGGTACATGACATGACCAAGGGGGACAAGACGTGTAATATTTGGGTTTTAGAAAAATAAAACAGATTGCTGAGGCAACACAATTTTTGTTGAAAGTTGGCTACGAGGCGGTACACGATGTGATAGGGAGGTACATGTCTTGTACTACCCTTCCACTGTGTATTTTAATGACACATGGTCGCTCGGGTTTTTCAAACCCTATGGATTGAGGAAACCTCCTCTTGACCCTAGACAACTCGGATTCCTCCCTCTTTAATATTTTGGGATTCCTTTATCCGTGATCGGTTCCCCACTACCTCTCTTCGATCCATATTCAATATGATGTAAGATCTACCTCTGGTCATTGGTTTTCATGGATCTATCATCTCCCATTTCTCTTTGTCATGATATTTCATTTGATCTCCCTTGTTATAAGGGATATTGTTTTGGTTTTTGTTGATGTAGTTGTGCCACAACATCCTCGGGTGGATGCAGTTCTTGCGGGGAAGATGATCATGATCCATTGGTTTGATCCGTTCTTAAGAGAATAACATCGGAAACCTTTTGAGGTCGGGGATTTTCTGAATCTATCATTATTTATGTGAATTCATAGTGTTAGAATTATTTATCCCTTTGGATCATAATGGAATTGACTAGTTAAATATTTGAACCAGATTAAAAGAATTGGTTTGATCAGATGTTGTTGTTTGGCATCATGATAATGGTTTGCCTCTTGATTTGATAGATAGTGTGATATCTATGCTTTTCTTATTATCAGCTTGTTGAGGAGGAAATTGGTAAATAATGTAAAGCTGTAATTAATTGAAAATTAAATGGATAAAGATAAAGGGGCTAATAAATGAATCTGGTTTTTTTAATTTTCTGTTAATAAAATTGATGCAGTAAGCATGATTAATTAATTTTTTATAGCTTTGATAGATTTCAGTTTAGGTTTCCCATAGTTAGAACCTACTGATAAGGAATATGTTAATTCAGGATGGATTGAAGAACTTGTTGTTTGATTAAAGATAATGTCTAGTAGGATTCTGAGTTATCGTCTCACTTGTAAAGGCCATGAGCCATATGCTTGGAGTTGTGAGGGATCAATACTTTTAAAGGCATAATGACTTGTTTAAGCGACAAATTCCTAATTGATATGATCTTTGTTTTCCAATTACCTGTGTGGTGATGTGAGCCAAGATGGATGTTGTGATAAGTGAGGGAATGGATGCCCATTGGTTTCATAGAAGTTGATGCCTAATGTGGTGAGATGCATCAGTTTATGCATGAGGGTGTCTGGGAGGACATTGAAGATGATGAAACAGGATTGAGGTGAATGGCTGGATGTTTGTTGAATCTTGTTGGTTGTATATATGATTTACATTCCCCACTTCTCAAGGTAGCTTGTATTTCATACCCTCATTCCAAAAGGGGAGAATACATATGGGGTATGCCACGTTCTTTCTGTGATTAGCTTCTAGTGGGATCATGGGTATACACTCCTAAAATAAGAGGCAAAGACGCATTGGGTAATTCAACTACTCGTCGGGATGATCCCCTTGTGCTTAGTAGCTCAGAATATTTAATAGAATGCCAAGGAATATGGGAAAGTAATAATTATTGTCACGTTCCTATCGTGGGTTGTGGAAAAATCAATTATTTACTATGTTAAAATATAGTATAGTGGTTAACCTAGGTTTTTTCCATATAGGAGTGCACAAAAATATTGTTTTTCACATTGTTTTTGAATTTTTGTTTGGTTTAGAAATTTAGAGAAATGAAAAAAGGAATAAATTATGTAAAGTATGAAGAAAAATTAAATATAATGTGATTGAAAATAGTAATATAAATTGGGAGATCAGGTCAGGGTTGGATTTTGAATTTCAATGTTATCATAGTTCTATTTTATCTATTTATCTTCAGTTAAGTCGATTAAAGTGAGATTCCACAATCACTTCCCCTCATTTCATTGGTTAGTGGTTTTGGTGGGAGTAAAACATAACAATATCTTATTTTTGTCTACTCTCATTCCTTTGGTGAAAGAGTTGTAGTGAATACACTCAATTAATATAGGAAATTCCCGACCAGGTCTTATTTAACCCAAATAATCTTGAATATGCACTAGAACTCTCACACATACTGACATTCCAAAAGTACATCAACAAAATGATCTGATAAAATCCATCATATATAGACCAGAACCTAGCGAGGGAGAGAATTTTCATTAAAAAAGCATTAAAAAAACAGAATATAATATCAAATAAAATCACATAAGATAATATAAACTGTTATTACAAATTGAAACTGACTTTGCAGAATAGAGAAAACACTTTAAAAAAATAAGTGCATGACCTAAAACATTATAAAATGAAATTTATAAATTTCCCCAATCACACATAATATTTCCCCACTATGGTAATGGTAATTGAGATTAAGGGGGTAGAATAGAGCATTACAATACTAAAAATAAAATAAAGAGGGAAAAAGAATAACATGGACATTTCCTCCATAATCTGTCCACCAGTAGTTCAGCTATGGTTCATCCACCATGTCATCGAATCAGACTGGTTTCCCTTATTATAGGAGTCGAGTAATGTATTTCTCCATCTACCCATGAAGATTCAAGGGATTTGGTGTAAGGTGGAAGGAGTTGTGGAAGAATTAGTAGACCTGACTTTTTGTGGACACCAATCACTAATCCAGCATCCCTAATTTGACCAGTTGAATCATAGACTAAATGAAAATATTTCACCATTAAATTTAATTTCGAACTGCTTCGTCGAGTGGGATTTCAAACCCAGTAGGAATCATACAATTTGGTGGTAGGTATCTAGACATATGCCTCATTGAATGAGTTAAGGACCATTATTTTGTCAATAATAAGTGTTCACCTTGAACGATTTGTTTTGGCTTGTAGGAATTCGAATTGTCTTAGGTTCCAGCAGATTTATATGTATCCCACAAATCATTTCATCCAAAAAAAAGTAATCTGGTGAATTGGATGAAAATTATATGAGTTATGCTTTAAATATAGAGGCAACTTAAATATGTTAAATGTCTAAAATTAACCACATTTCACATTTAAGATCAAAACTCACCAAAAAATATAAAATGATCCAAAGAAGCTCAAATGGAAAAATTATATGGGATTAAATCATTTATAAACATATGTAGAAATTTTAAAATATGATCTCTATCAATGATGTTAAAAATGATGGAATAAATGATGTTAACCCATGGGGTTGGAGCTTGCTGGGTTACAATGCTAAGGTAATATTTCTAAGAAGCTGTGGACTTAGTGTGGTTATGCCTAGATGGCATGAAACATTGGTGTGATGCTAATCAACGAAAGTGTGGAATATTAAAGGGTTAATTACTAATTAAAAAATTAATGAATATAAATTGAAACTGGTAAAAATGGAAATAAGTGATGTAATAAAGCTCTTAAAATGGTCATGTGCTTATAGGATACCTAGTACTAGCAGTGTAATCTAGGAGTCTGAGAGATGATATCTATATTTGAGTCTAATACTAAGTTATTCCCATAGTTTTATTTTCAGCTATAGTATATTCTATACTTATTCTATTTCATTACTCTACTCCACCCCATTAGTTAGGGAAACTGACACCCTGGTGATTCTGAGCCCAAGGGTGTGTTTTCTCCAACATTCTAGTGACAGGAAGGATGAATGACTACCCCCTATGGCCCCACTCTCTTCTCGTGGAAGTTACTTGTGCTAGTAGGCACAGTAGTTGGTTTTCCCAACATATTTTTATAGGGCTTTAGTGGGTTTTCATTATTGACACACATATATTCTGGATATAGTCTATTATGGACTACTATAAGTGCAATGTGTATAGACTGTGATGGTTGGAGGATCCTTACTCAGTGTATGGGATGTAATGTCTTGTTGTATAATGTCGGACATACGATACAAGTTATGCCGCTGTGGTGGATCCTCAAAAATACCTGGTTACTTTGGTTAAGAGGACGTAGTGGTTGTATTGCACGAGGTGAATATTGTGGTGCTTTGCCAAGGTGTATATGGGAAATCCTTTTTGTAGAGAGATTCTTAGGACATGTGATGTCGGGGAAAAGCTAAAAACCAATGGAGAAGTGGTAGTGGGGTTCCCTTGATATTAAATATTTTATTATATACTCTTTTATGTGATACTTGGTGAGAGTAGCCATAGTGAGGCTGGGAACGTAGTATACATGATTTTCCCACAATTTAGATTAGATTTTTGTTCATCATTCATTATCATAATTTACGTTTTCATGAGAGGTTCTGTGGAGGATCAAACCGAGTATAATTTTATACTCACCCTACATATATATATAAATTTTTTCAGGTCACTTGGATTAAGTTGGTGATCAGGCTGGTTACTACTAGCTTGGGGTTGTAGGAGTTGTTCGGGCTTCGTGGTCACTACAATTTTTATTTTTGTTTGGTACATACAATTTTATGTTTCATTTGTAGGAGTTCTTGCATATCATTACATATGTTTACTTGGGATTTATATTATATTAAAGTCTATGTTGGAGTTGGTTGATGTATTTATTGTCACCCTCTTTCACATGCATTCTCTTAGATGGTAATGCCTCCCATTTGTGTGTTTTTTATACCCTTGGTGCTAGTCGCCAACCTAGAGACTATTGGAGGCAAGACTTGGGGCATCACAATCTTTTTTCATACATTGTTGGCCCAATATGGGTCCACCTTTCATGGAGGTGTTTGTGACAAAGTTGTATCAGAGTTCTGGTTTAGGGATAAGATGGACTTTGGTGTTAGGCATAGGTGAGGATGCTTGGGTTTTTAGGGAAAGAGTGCTAGTCATGTTTATCATGAGATGTAAACACTAGAGGCTATCTGATACATATGTGTTTAGGGCCCCCTATGATTTGATGCATGGACATTTAAGTTTACAGTTTCTACTAAACACGGTGATATCGGTTGTTGGGTAGATACCGAGGAAAGGATCATGCATCATTCTTCCTTGTTCCTATCTTTGAATGGGTAGACCATGGGATAGGTAAATCTGAAATGAATAAAGAGAAAAAATTAATTATTTAATGTTGATTATTCCATATTACAGGTTTATGAGATCTAACTATTAATTATTTTGTAGGTATGTATCTAGGTAGACATCCTCATCATGTTTATACAGATGATCTCCAGCAGGTTGTGACAACAGATCATTGTAGCGTAGAGGTTGACGACGATGACACTTGCAAGAGGACACTCTGACAGTTTAAGCACCAGAGTCTGTAGAAGGAAGAGGGATCTGTTTCATATTTAGGCATAGAATACTAGTTAGAGGAGGTTCAAATAGCCTTTAGTTCGATCTGTGCTCATAATGATCATTATGTTTCTTGGGTTGTGACGATGCTATGTGGGGTAGCTAGGCATTGGTGGTTCTTGTTCCTCGGGGATCTCATGGAGTCGGAAATCTCTTGGAATGAGTTCTTAGAGAAGTTTAGAGTTGAGTTTATTTCTTCGACAATAAAGTCATCCAATTACCTGGAGCTACTTACCCTTCAACATGGGAGCTCCAGTGTGTGAGATTTTGGAATCAATTTCCGAAACCATTTACGACATTCATTATATGTTTTTCTAGATGAAGAGGCAAGGGAGAGGCATTTTGAGGATGCCTTGAATCCATAGATCAAGTGATACATCACCCCATTAATGTTGAAGACATATTTTGAGAAGATAGTAAGGGCAGATGTCTTCAAAAGGAAATTATAAATAATTTGATCATCATGAGAGTGGATTTTTTATGATTCCCATGAATAAAATTTTTGGTCTAGGGTTCCTAGTTTTCATGAAAAATGAGTTTCTGTTTGGCCAGGGGTAGTTCCCTTCCCTCATTATCTCACTTCTCTAGGGGAGGCATCTCTTGGGCCTATGCCATGGGATCATGTGCTTGTTTTTCATGTGGAGGCCAAGGTCATTAGTATCGAGAGTTCCCAACCATTTAGAGCTGTCGTTGTGCACCGGGTGTTCTTCCCTAGGTTCTTCTGTTTAGGTCGTTCTATCTGAGGAAGTAGTAGAAGATTGCATCAGCATTGGATCAGAAGAGTGAAGATGGGGAATGCATAGTACATCCCCATGATTCTCTCCATCCTCAGAGAGAAGAGTGTGGCCCTGGTGTTGGTCGTCATCAGGTTCAGAGAGGATGTGGTGGTGGATGTGGTCAGAATCACTCTTTAGAGTTGCTAGAGCTAGGTGAGTCAGATGTTTTTTGAGGTACCCTTTTCTTATTTCTTACATGGGTTTATGCCTTGTTTGATTCTGGAGAAATTCACTCCTTCATATCACCTTACCTTATCCATTATTTGGGACTTGAGATAGAGAGGCTTCTAGTTCTCATTGCTTTGAAAACACTAGTTGGAGGTCAAGCAGACTTGATTGAAGTATGTAGAGATTGTGAGCTAGTTCTGGGGAAGAACCAATCTTGGGGATATTTTCTATGTTTATAGATACAACCATACGATGTCATCAACAACATGGATTGGTTGAATTTGGTGCACACAGTCGTAGAATTATTCTGAAGGAAGGTTGTGTTCTTCGATGCTGATGGAGATCCAATGATGTTTTTTGCTGAGTGAGACCCTCGTATGGGTTAGAGGCATGTTCCATACTTTTCATAAATTATGAATGAGAAGATTATAAGTTCATCGGAAGTTCCACAGTTGGCATTTCCTAGGGTTATATAAGAGTACCCTAATATATCTCCCGAATAGGTTTTAGCATTACCCCCTCGACGAGGTCGAGTTTGGGATTTAGCTACATCTAGGAGTGTATCATATTTCTTTGTATCCATATAGGATAGCCCATTATGAGATTCGGGAGTTGTGTATATAGTTCGATTGTTTTTTATAGTGTAGTTTTGTTCGGTCGAGTGTGCCACCGTGGGGAGCACCAGTTTTGTTTGTGAAGAAGGATGATGGCAGTTTGTGGTTGTATATCAATTATCATCACTTATATAAAGTGACAATGAATAATTACCATCATATTCTATGTATTTATGATTTATTCAATCAACTAAAGGGTTTAAGATGGTTCTCAAAGATCAACTTGCGGTTATGATATCATCAGATGCGTGTGAAAGATGAGGATATCCTAAAGACTGCTTTCTGTTGTCAACAATGGCAATACAAGTTAGTTGTAATGCCGTTTAGTGTGAAAAATGATCCAGTTTTGTTCATGGGATTGATGAATTCCATGTTCTTTGAGTTCCTAAATACGTTCGTGGTGGTTTTCATTGATGACATCCTTGTGTACTCTACGTCTGAGGAGGAGCAAGCAGAGCATCTGCATGCTATTTTTTCGAGTTCATCATCAATAGTATCTATTTGGGAAGTTTTTGAAGTGTGAGTTTTGGGATCAATAAGTCCATTTATTAGGGTATTTTTTTATCCCAGTAGGGTGTGGCTATGGATTCATAGAAGATAGAAGCAGTTCAATATTTGGAAGCCCCCAAGACAGTGATAGAGTTTCTATGTTTCCTTGGTCTTGCAGTCTATTACACGAGTTTCGTAGCTAATTTATCTCGGGTTTTGAGTCCATTGATAGAATTTACCAGGAAGGATATGGCATTCATATGGAGTTATCAATGTTAGGAATCTTTCATGTATCTGAATCAGAATTTGGTTAGTGCTTCAGTTATTTGTCATCCAGAAGAGGTAGTTCAGTTTGATGTTTTATGTGATAATTTTTATCTGGGGTGAGGATATTCAGCAAAGATAATTTGTTTCTTATGGGTCTCAGTAGTTGGGTCCCCATGAATGTAACTCTTCCACCCATGATCATGAGTTAGCTATAGTTGGGTTTTCTCTGATGCTGTAGAGGAATTACCTCATTGGAGATCACTTTCTGGTTTTCACCAATCATAAGAGCCTGAGGTATTTTTTCTCCCAACATTACTTGACATGCGACAATGTTGGTGGATGGAGTTATTATAGGAATAAAATATCAAAATATTTTATAAACCATGAATGGGGAATGTTGTAGCTGATGCACTAATCAGGAAGTCACATGGTAATGCAGTGTGAGAATCTGGTGATTCCTAGAGAGAGATGGATGAACATTATGAATTACACCTCCATATGGGAGAATTTGGGGGAAGAGGTTATCTTTTTCAGATGATGGTGTAGTTATCCCTGGTGTAGAAGGTGGAAGAGTCCTAGTTATAAGATCTATAGGTGGAGGTTTTTAGAGACCGATTTGTTTGTGGTGAGGCCCCTGATGGTTTCTCTAAAGAGAACATCACTGGGTGTTGTATTGCGGAAGTTTTTTTGTTCCATTGGATATGAGTGAGACGGTTCTGAGAGACTTCCATAATTTTCCTTTTTCGGTGCATCCTGGCATGTCAAAGATGTACTGAGCCATGTGGAGTCAGTTTTGGTGGCCAGGGCTGAAGCATTAAATTGTAGAGATTGTTTCTTGATGTTTAGGCTTCATGAAGGTAAAGGTTGAGAAACATACCCTAGTGGTTTTCTCCAACCATTATATACTGCTCAGTGGAAGTGTGAGTACATCTAAATATACTTTTTTACTAGTTTATCTCGAGCTCATGGTGTCCATGAATCTATATTGGTGGGAGTGTATCATTTGAAAAAATCATCCCACTTCATAAAAATCAGGTAATCGAGCCTAGTGGAGGTTTTATCAAGGTAGTATTTGGGGGAGGTGGTGAGACTCCATGGAGCCCCTAGAATAGTCATTTTCGATCGAGATCCTCGTTTTATATCAATGGTGTGGAGATGTCTCCAAATTTCTTTTGGTTGTCATATATGCCATAGAACTTATTTTAATATATAGATGGATGGAAAGATAGAGAGAATCATCCAAACTCTTGAAAACATGTGGCACTCTTATGTCCTAGATTTTGGAGGTTTGTGGATTTAGCACTTACCCTTGGTGGATTTATCTTACAACAATATTTTTCACTCCACCAATTGTATTTCTCTATTTAAAGCCTTGTATGGACGACCTTTCCGTTATTCATAGTGTTTTACTGGGGTTGGAGAGTCAACATTTCTCAGATTGGAACTAGTGTATAATTCGATAGAGATGGTTCTGATGACTCATCAGAGGATGAAGGCATCACAAAATATTCCGAAATCATATGTCGATCAAAGGAGGAGACCTTTGGAGTTTGGTGTTGGGGATCATGTTTTTCTGAAGGTGAATCCCCATCATGGGTAGTGATGGTTTTGTAATGTGATTATCATGTCTCCCCGGTTAGATGGGCCTTTCGAGGTGATCGATCCTATTAGATCTATATCATATCGAGTAGAACTTCCTCCCCATATGAGTTGATTATAGGATGTATTTCATTTGTGGCAGCTCTATTGTAATCTTCATGATGAATCTCACATCCTCCAGTGGGTCGAGATCAATGTTGATGATGATGCAACCTTCGATCAGTTGCCTGTAGAAATCCAGGAGCTCAAGGATAAGGTGTTGTGAAGGTGTTCTATTCCCTTATTTAATGTCTTGTGGAAGCTCATTGGAATGGTAGATTACATGGTAACATGAGATTATGTTATGCACTCAGTTTCCCATGTTTCTTCATGTTTTTCTCTTTCCTTTTGATGATTTCCGCTTTGTCATTGTAGACCTTTCCCATCTATGATATAGATTCATTTTGTCATTTGTTATTTATTTCTCCAATTAAGATGTATCTCCCCTAAGAGAGAATTTAAGATCTAGTTGTCGTTGCCAAGAGGTGTCACATTGTTATTTTGATGTGGTTGTTCTCCTTTGGTGGAGACATCATTGATATGTTTCTCAAATAGTGGTTACTCAGAATACTTTTTCTATTTATTATATTTGTTAGTTTTGGATTCATGAGGATGAGATTGTATTGAGAGGCATCTTATGTAAGGTCTCAGATCCACCTGGAACAACCCATTGTGTGTTCTTAAAGACTGAGGTGCTCGGAGAAGGATCAGTGGAAGTCTAGAGGAGTTCCCTCACAAGTAGATGGAAACAGGGGGTACACGTCTTGACCATGGGGGACACAACGTTGTACCATTTGGGTGTTCAAATAATAAAACAGAGTGGTGAGGTGATGCGTTTTTTGTCTTAAGTCGTCCTCGAGGCAGTACACGACTTGATATGGAGGTACACGTTATGTACTTCCCCACCAAAGTGTATTTTAAAGACACCCAACTGCTTGGGTTTTTGAAACCAAATGGCTTGAGCACACACCCTCTCGAACCCAGATGACCTAGACACCTCCCTCTTTAATGTTTTAGGATTCCTTTATCCTAGATCAGTTCCCCGCAACCTTTCTTCTATCCATATTCAATCCAAGGAAAGATACACCTCTGTTGTTTGGTTTTCTTGGATTCATCTTCTCTCATTTCTCTTTTCCATGCTATTTCATTTTATCACCATGGTTCAAAGGGAGTTTCTTTTGGTTTTTATTGATGAGTTTATGCAACGACATCCTCAAGTGGATGCTGTTTTTGCAGGGAATATGATCGTGATTCGTTTCTTTTATCTGTTATCGAGCCAAAAACATCATAAAAACATTGAGCTAGGGGATTTGTGGCATCTCTAATTATTTACATACAACTATATATTAATCATGATTTATCCCTTCGGATCGCAATGTAATCGTCCAAATTAAGTACATGAATCAGATTAAAGGAATTTTTTTAATCACATGTTGTTCCTTTGGACCATGATAACGGGTTGCCTCTTAATTTTCTTGATAGTGTGATATCTATGCTTTTCTTATTGGCATGGTGTTCATGATAAATTTTTTAATTAATGTAATTATGGAATTAATTTATAATTACATGTCTAAAGATATATACACATTTAAATGAATCTAGTTGTATTTTTTTTTAATTCTATGTTAATAAAATTGATTAAGTAAGCATGTTTAATTAATTTGTGATCTTTATGATACCTTATATTTTAGGTTACCCATAGTTAGAACCTACAAATAACGAATTGGTTAATTTAAGATGGATTATGGAACTATTGTTTTTATAAATGATAATGTCTTGTAGCGTTCTGAGTTACCCTCTTGCTTGTAAATGCCAAGAGCCTTATGCTTGGAGCATTGAAATCTCAATGATTGTAAAGGAAGAATGCCACGTTTAAGGTCCAAGATCCCAGTTTATATGATGTTTGTTTTCCTAATTATTGTTTTGTGATGTGAGCCTATATGGCTACTATGATATGTGGGGGTACGTAGGCCCATTGGATGTTGTAAAAGTTGAATCCTAGAGTAGAAAGATGTGTTGCTTTATGCATGAGGGTGTCAGGGAGGGCATTAATGATTATGATATAGGTTGTATAAGAATGATTGGATTCTTGTTGAATCTTGGTGGTTGTTTATTGGATTTACATTCCACAATTATCAATGTAGCTGGTCTTGTATACCCTCTGTCAAAAAGTGGTGAAGACACGCAGGGTATGCCACATGCTATCTATGTTTAGCTTCACAAGGGAGGATGGTTCTATGCTCCTGCTATAAGTGGAAAATACATGATAAGTAGTTCATCTAAAAATTAGTTTGAGCCCCCTTGGGTTTAGTAGCCTAGAATGTTTTTATAAAATTCATGGTAATATTGGAAAGTTAAAATTCTATTATTAAATTATTTTAAAAATGATCTTAACCCATGGGGTTGGAGATTTCTAGGATGTAATGTTGTGGTTATATTTTTAAGATGTTTTGGACATGGATTGGTTATGCCTAGAGGGCATGAAGCTTTGGTGTTATTCTAATGAAATATAATGTTGAGTTGTTAATGGTTAATTAATTTTTAAAGAACTTCTTGAAATAAATATCAATTTATAATAAAGGAATGAATTAATGTAATTAAGCTCCAAAAATGTGTGTGAGATTATAGGATACATAGTCTTAGTATTGGAAGCCAGGAGTCGGAGATATGTTAACTACATTTGACTCTAATACTAGTTTATACCGATAGTGTTGTTGTGAGCTATAGTATATTCTATACATTTGGTGTTTCTTTATACTCCAACACCCTATGAGTTATGGAAACTAACACCCTTGGGATTCTGAGCCCTAGTTGTGTTTTCACCAAAATTCTGATGGGAGAATGGATAGTTGACTACCCCATTTGTCCCTAATCTCCCCTCTTGGTAATTACTTGTTATCGAAGGCACATTTTTTATTTTTACCCATATATGTGTTTAGAGGGATTTTATGGCTTGTTGATATTCACACACATATATTTTGGCTATAGTTTCATATGAACTACTATAGGTGTAACGTGTATAGGCTGTGATGGCCTAAGGATCCTTACTTGGTGTATGGAAAGTAATAGATTGTGGTATAATCCCAATGTATGATACATTTTATGCAATATGTGGTGGCTCTCGAAGACTACCTGGTTACATTGTTTACATGGATGTAGTGGTTTTGTTGCATGAAGTTCATATTGTGGTGCTTTGCCCTGGTGTCTGTGAGCATGCCTTTTTGGAGAGAGATGCATCAGACGTGTGATGTTGGGGTAAAGATGAAAACCTCTAGGGAAGTGATAGTGGGTTACCATTGATATTTATTGTTATATTATATACTCTTGTATGAGATACATGGTGATAGTATCCATTGTGAGTTTGGGAACATAGAATACCTATTTAGCTAATGAGTTAGTTTGAATTGTTATTCATTGTGCTTAAGCATGATTTCTTTACTTTTGATGGAGAGGATCAAGGGAGAATACAACTAAGTATACTATTATACTCACCCTATGTATATATAAACTATTTTCAGGTCACTTGGTGGAGGTTGGAGATTATTCTGGTTACTACTTGCTTTGGGTAGCAGGGGCTATTCAGCCATCATGGCTACTGCCATTTTTATTCTCTTTTGGTACTTTCTGTTTTCTGTTTCATATGTAGTACATCATCCATGACATTACAAAAGTGTAATTTAGATTTATTTTATATTTCAGTATGAGTGGGAGTTGATTGGTTTCTATCTTTTCTCTCCCTTTGTCATGTGTTCTCTTATACGGTAATGCCTCCCATTTGTGTGTTTACTATACCCTCGGTGCTAGTCCCCAACCAAGGGCCTACTGGAGGTGGAAGTCAGGGGTATATATCTCCCTTCTCACATTGTTAGCCGAGGAGGGGTACACCATGTGGGGAGGGGGTCATGACATCTGCATTGGGAAGTTGAGTTTTCAATAAAACTCATACCTAGTGCAATGATTATTTTAAACACTCCTCATAGAATTACCCTAATTGAGTTTTAGGAATTGAAGAATAAACCACATGAGTATCTCAATAAATTATTTATACACTGTAATGCATCACCATATGGTGCACTCATATTTTTTATTAAGAATAAAGATGGGTAAATGTGTTTCTCCATTGATTATCGAGAACATAACAACCAATATCAAGAAAAAGTATCATATCCACTATATTAGTGACTTATTTGACAAAATATGTAGAGAATAATAATAATCCATGATTTAACTTCATTGTGGATATCATCAATCGAGGTTCAAGAAATAGGACATACTCAAGACAATCATTCGTTCATGGTATTGAAATAATAAATTTGTATATATGCCTTTAGTCATACTAATTCCCAAAAAACATCATAGATTTAATTAATATAGTCTATATAGGTTGACATCATTTGTTTTGGTATTATTTATAAATGATATTTTTATATATTCAAAGGCATGGAAAATAATGAAGTTCATATGAGGATTGTGGTGAAGATATTGAGGAATGAGAAGCTTTATGAAAAAATTACCATGTGTGAATTTTGGATTAATTAATCTTCATTACTAGGTCATATAATCTCATGTGAAGGTATATCAGTAGATCATTCAAAGATATTAGTAATTGAGAAATATCCTACACCAACCACGGTAAACAAAATCCTCATTTTTTCTAGGATTTATTGGATGTTATTAAATTTTTTCTGAGTGATTTATCACTATATTCTAATACAATTACCTTGTTGAACTAGAAATGGGATAACATCATGTGGATTAAAAAATTTGGGAAGACTCTTAATGAGGTGAAAAGAAGTTTTTTCCATCCACATGTGCTTATAGTACACTGCAATGGTGAATGGATTGTGATCTGTGGTCTCAAATCGTATATGGGACTATGATGTGTTCTCATTAAAAAGGATATGGTGATATTGTATATCTCACACCAATTAAAGTCTCATGATGAGAATTATCAAACTCAATAATTTTATATAGATACTACATTATTTTTAGAAAATATATAGGTGAATTCTCTTAATGAGAAATGGTGTGATATATATAATAATAAAAAAATTAAATTACTTATTTACTCAAAAAGGGGTGAAAATGACTAGGACAAGATGGTTGGAGCTAATTAAAGAGTATGACTGGTCAATAAATTACCACCCTAGGAAGGATAATTTGGTGTATGATTCTTTTAATTGAAAGGACCATGGTATCCTATCTACAATGAGGATAAAAAAGAATCAACATTTATATATTTGAAAAGTATGGATATAAGAATCTTGTAGAAAGGGGAGAAATATTATCTTTATCAAATAAATTTTCAAGTATCTACCCATGTTAGGTTCTTAGAGGAATAAAAGGTAGAATTTGAGCTGAATATTTCTAATGTTATGTTACACCCATTACCCATATCAAAATGTTAATAAGAAAGAATCACTATAGATTTTGTCATCAGAATTCCAAAAACATCGAAAGGACATAATTCAATAAAGTTTATAGATGATATTCTCACAAATTCAGCGGACATAATTTCTTTTTGCTAATAATTATCTCTTGCTTGTATTTATAGAATATACATTATGAAAATGGTAAAATATAATTGAGTACCACTTTCTATTGTATCTAACCAAGATCTAAAGATTTCCTCAATGTTTTAGAGAATAACTTAGTAGGATATGGGTACAGTGTTGAGTTTATGTTTAGAGTATCATCCTCAGTTACATGGTTAGTCTAATAGAACCATTAGAATCCTTGAGGAACTCTAAGATACATTTCTATGGATTTTAATGGCGGTTGGGACAAACACCATCCTCTATTCAAGTATTACTATGAAAATATATTTCAGTCTCGCATTTGTATGCCTCTAATTAACGTTCTCTATGAAATGAAATTTAAAAATAAAAAATACTATGATGGTATCTAATAAGGAAATTTATTGGGACTTGGGATAGGTGAGTAAAGTGATGATAGAGTTTGAACATTTCAGTAAGCCATCATAGAAGTTCAGAATCGACATAAGTGTTATCCTTAGAATCATAGATGAGATATTTAATTTTAAGTTGCTAAGAATGTTTTTTTATAAGTATCATCATGGAGTAATTTTATGATATTTTTGATTAATGGGAATATATGGCCTTGGAATATTAACCCCATTAATATTTTTAATCATGCAGGGATGGTAGCATAACACATAGTGCTTACATTGATCCTTTATCAAGTTCATGATTTTTTCCTATATCTTAGTTGGGGGAGTATATAACTTATCCCTTACATGTAAAGACCCCAGATTTCATAACACTAGATCATGATCTTTATTATGAGTAAAAACTGGTTGAAATCCTGGATTATTGATATTATGTTCTATGTAAAAAAGACTACTCACCTAATTAATGTTATTTTGAGAACTAAAAATTCAACGAAGCTACATCGGAACCCAAGAATGTAATGAAATAGATATATCTTCCTTTTTTATATAATTTTGAAAACATTTAGTGTTAAATTAATTTTATGTTGGGTAGAAGAAACAAAATTAGATTTTTAAAAAATAATTCCATTTAAAGAATTTGATTTCATTATTATCTATCATTATAAGCAACAATTATTTTATATAAAATATGATATACTATTTAAATATTATTAAGTTATGGTTATCACCTGACCATTAGATTGTATGGTATGAATAATACAATCTAAATTATGAAAAATACATTTTCTAAATATTTATCAAATGAATTCATTGGAAATAAAATTATTATAAATGAGAATAAAAATTATTTGAATGTAAATGTTATTTTCTTCTGAAATTTTTTTATTGTGGATATTGTTTTTTTATATTAAATTTTTTTATTAATAACTATTTTTTGAAGTATTTTAATGAAATTTATATATTATATATTCAATAAAAAAATTAATGTTTGTTTACTAATTTTCTAGGAATGGAATAAGTCTAAACCAAGATTTATGGTTCAAAACAATCACTTTAGAAAAAGAAATGTTTGTCATGCATTTCACAATTATTTTATAATTAATTTATACCACTTATATGTATTTAATTTGATAAAATGTATTCCATATTTAAAATCCATAGGTTAAAAATTGGTAAATATGTCCCTTCTATTTTTGGTTAATATGAATAGTAACCTTGGTAAAATTTTTCACCTTAGTAAAGGGTAAATTTGTTAAATATATGTATGGTTAAATAATAAATATAAAATATATTCATTTAATTTAACCAACAATAATTACATAAAAATCATAAGTTAAAAACAAATCTTATCACTTCATATGGAGGCAATACCTTGTATACAAGAGAAACATTATCGTATCCCCCATTGAATGGAAAGTAACAAACCATATGCGATTTAAAAATTCTATAACTATAAAAATGTAAAAAATATATTTTAAATGTGATATATCAGACATTATATCCATCCATGAAAGTTGAGGATGAAAAATAAATTACATTATTGTGTGTGGTAGTAGTCTACTATACACACTATCAATTGTTTCATTTCTCATTTGATAGAAGTGGAGATTGATATGGAATATTCCGTTAACATAATAACAAAAATTATATATTATATATTGTTGTTATTATAATATCTTAGATGATGATGATTTTAAGGAGGTGTAACAATAAATAGAAAATATGCATGATTAATAATTTTTCTTCTTCTTCTGAGAGACTCTTTAGGTTTATATTTAAATCCTTCTTAAGATGGATTCCTAATCAAAATATGGCCTCTCAGATGGCGGTAGGGTAGTAAGGAAGGTATCTCTCAAGGGATTGGTTGAACCAAACAGTTTGGGAAGTGTTAATATTGGATGAGATGGGGTTGCCTTTTATATGTTCGGAGAGGACACACATGTAATTTTTGAAAAGATAAAGTAATACCCACGTTTTTCTCCTTCCAAAAGCCTAAAAAATTAGACATTGTCGAACCTTATAGAATATAAGTTTGAGAAACATACATAAATAGAATTTTTGACATGTTTTATATTGATACATATAGTTATGATAAATTTATATTACATATTTTCAGATTAATATTCATTAATATAAAAAAGCTCCCAATGGCTGTAATAGTTTTGTGCCTTTAGAATCATGCAACACAATATTCTAATTTGGTTAATGATATTCAATGTCTCCCAAAATATATTTCCCATTTAGTAATATTCACATATATAACCCTACATAAAATATTTATTCATAATCTAGAGAAATGAAATAATAAATAGTGATCTTGGATGCTTAGTAATGGTAAACATAACAGATATCAATCAATGATCATATGATAGAATAAATTAATAATAAAAGTTTGATAATGATGATAACATCTGAAGTTCATACCATATTTGTCCTATATCATAAAAATGAATCATTGAATAAATATTTTTAATAAACAAGACATGAATCATCATTTAATAAAATAACATGATCCATGAGGGCATAACATTGGAATAAGACATTGATTTGTGGAATAATAATATGCATATAGAATCATAGTTCAAGGATTCCATAAATATATTCTTAACTTGTTAGGATTGGAATAACCACCAATGAAAAAGTTTTGGTCTTGTGATAACCACCTTTGTACCCTCAATTTTAGGCTGGGGTTGACCACTCATGAAATCTCCATTTTGGGAATGGTTTGATGAACCATTTACCACCTGAGTTAGTAGGGAATTTATCATCACCAAATTCATTCAAAATATATATAAGACCCAACCCTCACATAATGAAAAAACATATTTATTTGTGAAAAAATAATACTATATTAATCATATCATAACCGCTAAAATTAAATGTGTTTCATAAACGTTTCATAATATCAAAACCCCTATAAAATGGATTGGTCTCATAATTATTTCATTATATCATAACTTCTGGAAAGAATAGGGGTTCATAATCATTTTATCATTGTTTAAAAAGGGAAGTGAAAATGGATTCATAAAAAACATCATCCTAAAAAAATATATATCAGAATATAAATGGTATCCTTAAAACATATGTCTTTTATGTTATTTGTAACATCAGTGGGTTTCATCTTATATAGAGAATGATTTTCATCAATCATTTAATTAACTAATTGAGATAAATATCCATTCCACTTTGAAAAAAAGTTTCTAAAATGTAAAACATTTTGGAAGACAAGTTTATTAGGATATATAGTTGAGAAATTATAATTCAATATTCCAAGTAATGATTTTTCATGATGTTGGAAAAATTATATTTGTGTAATACATATTAAAATAAATGTTCATTTCACCTTCTAAGTAAAAGATGAACATGTGTTGTTTGAAAAAATACTTGAATATTCCAAAAAACATTTATTATAAAAGGTAAAAAATATGGTAATTTTTTTTTCAAAACCCATTATTGGTTAATAAAAGAGTTTTCAAAAAAACTTTCAGGAACAAGGTCTTTATAGAAAATAGACATTCGACCAATGAGATAAATATTGATGTATTTTCATAAATTCATTTTATTAATTATATTATGTACCAAATAGTAGAGAAATGTTATTATTAATTTCTAATTTCATTAATAACCATAGAAGTATAAAATTCATGGGATTATTTATAGGTAGATCATTAGATTTTCTAATCAGAAACATAATCATAAATAGTCCAAAAAAACGATGAGAATATGAAATAAAATCTTACCAGTTTGGTAACCTTGATTTGTAATCCCCATGAATGAATGACATAAAATGAAATTTAAAATATCATTAGTAATAAAAAATTTATGGTTTTAAATTTCAAAGGGTATCTATATAAATCTCATGAAAAAATATGGTACATAACCTAACATATGTCTCAATGAAGGAACATTAAGACAAAAACCGATTACTGTTTGAGTGACTTTGAAATAATAAAACCAACGAATTAATAACATAAATGGGGATATTAATTATAATTAAATTATTTTTATTCATGATATATCATGTCATATAAAATAATATACACCACAAAAATGGATTGACTTATGTATATGGAAAATGTATCTCAGAAATAAAAGTTACACTAGAAATCCCCTTACCTTCAGTGTTGACTTCTTTCATACCCATTCAACCTAATGTATAATAAATAAAAGATTGTTATACAATTTTTATAAAATCATATTAATATATATCATACTATATATGATTACTATGACATTATATTACCCATTTAATAACTAGTTCATTTTATAGTTAAATTTTTGTAACAATATCTTTGTTTTTCTCAGGTGTTTTGATTTTCTACTTTTGGTTCTACTACATAGATCATGGTTATATCATATAAATAATGATAAAAATGTATTAAATATCATATAAATTTATTATATTCTTATTTACATTAATCTATAAAATATAGTGATAATAAATGAAATACACCATTCATTGATATTTTAGGTCCTATGTATGCATGGACACTATTTTATCATTTTATTATTATTTTTGATGAAAGAAATTTAAATGATACATATTTCCATTCCATTAAGTTGTTTAGGTAATATATATCATATAGTGATCCCCTTTATAAACATTGATTTTACATTACATTTCGGAATACTTAATCATTATATAAACAGATGCCCAAAGACAGTCATCGGTGTAGTGCCTTTGGAAACATATAAACATAATAATTGGTATATTAGTGAGATAAATTATCTACCACTAGTTTCTTTTGGACAAACACCCTTCATAAAAACATAAAACATAATACATATCTTCATAACATGGGGAAGGGGGAAAGGGGTGATCTCAAATGCTCAATAAAGGTAAACAAGGGAGAAATGTAAGAAGAAACATGAGCATAAGGGTATGAGAACATGATCATGAAAATAAAAGATCACACCTTTCACATAAAAGATCATATACATGAATCATTGAAAAATTCTTGGATGTTAATAAGACATGAATAAAAAGGAAGTAAAGGATAAAGGAAATTATTGAAAAACATATGAGTAAGACATGGAATTGTGGCAGCACATAAGCATATAATTATTTTCATAGTAGACAATGTTTCAATTCCAATACCATCTTAGTGGATAATTTCCTTTACTAAATCAGGTGAACCCCCATTCCAACCATGTTATAATGGACCGAGTAAACCCTAATTCTAGCCCTTTGTTACGGAATCAAGTAGACCCTCATTCCATCCTTTTATTTTTGAACCAATTGGACCATCATTCCTTCCCTTTATTACTAAATTGAGTAAACCCTTATTCCATCCCTATCTATCTCATGAGATATGAATCTTTACCCAATGCAGTTGAAGGAGATATAAATCACACACATCACATAATGAAATCATACATGCATGTGCCACAAGATCATAAATAAGAATATCATAACCCATTAAGTGAAATGATTATCATAAACAGGTAAACATATCATAACTTATGTGAAGATATAGGTTTAATAATCATTTCATCATAAGCATAACCCAGGAAAGAAGCAGGTTTCAAATGCATATAACACGTGAAAGAAAAATGGACTTCATAAACATCATTCCATCAAAACATAATACGATAAGAGAAATAATATGAATGGAAAAATTGAATAATTCCTTAATAAATGAATTATAAAAACCATATGATGTTATATTAAATGGTAAATAATTTTGAAATGTCTTTTAAAAACATTTCTCAGGGAAAATATCCTTTTTTCATTGAAAAACTCTTTTTATAACATAAAATATTTTGAAAACTATTTTCATTGAAAATATATTCAAAATGTACAATGGAATATTTGAAAACAATAAAAAATTTAAAATCCTTTTTGCTTGAAAACAATATTCAAGGATATTTTGAGAACATTTTTTAAAACATTGTTTTTTTGAATACAATAGATTTCCAATCGAATAGAGATATGATAATATTTAACAAAAACAATTATATTAAGTGAAAAATAATGTAAAAATGGTACTAAAAATTTATGATATCTTTAATAAATATAGGATAAGGAAACCCATAAATAATCTGGAGCTATTTCATCAATGTTAGAACAAATATAAACAATCTCAAAAAACAATAATATAGTCTCAATAAACTCATGTAACTTGGTTACGTGGGATCATACTCTCCATGTATGAAATTTAAATTACATGAAGCTTAAGATAACCTGATATTAAGTAAACAGATTTTATAACATGTAAAATATAGTTATATACACCTTTAAAAAGAGTTTATGTTCATAACAAAATAGGAGTCTCAAAGAAGGAAAATTAAGACAAAACTGGTTTAACGATTTTGTAACATTTGAAAGTTAAACCACATGAAAGAAGGATTATAGAATGGATATTTTAGTACCCATAAATTTACATATAAGATACATATAATTATATCATGGTATGTACATACACCACACACATGGAAATAGTGCTGAACATAACTTGAATCTCACATAAATAAAAAGTGAGATGAAATTCCCCTTAGCGTATGTCTGAACTCTCTCCATACTCATGAAAGAATCTAGTATAATAAATATAAGTTTATTGTTAATATTTTATCAAAGTATATTATAATACATAATAGCATATGTGGTTCAATTAAGAGCTTACATTACCCACTTGTTAATGATCCTATGTTAAAGTTTCACTTCAGGCAATCATTCTCATTGTTCTTCACATGAGTCTTAATTTGTTATATCGATGATCGTTATACATATATCATAATTATAGAATGTAGAAATTGATATAAATATTAGGCATACTCAGTATAAGTATATTATTATAATCTATATCATAATGAATTACATAATGGAATCTGCCATTCATGGATACGGTAATCGTTACGTACGAATGAACGTTGTTTTATGTTTTTATTGTCATATTGAAAGATCATATGTAAATTACATATATATATTTATATATTTATATATATCATTATTAAATTATACTTATTATATATTATATATCCTATATGATCATTCAACCCATTATTAATACATTTAATGTGGTGTGTGAACGAATCACATCACTTTGAGGGGGCGGTAGTACACACTTCCTCAAACGAGATTATAATATTAGCACCGAATGGAAAGTAAAAATGTGTTTTAAAAAGAATATAGAATCATAAAGAAATAATAAATATAATATATTAAATATATAAATATGTTTTCTATCATAAAGGCCACAATGATTGGAGGTAAAGGAGAAATGAACTATCATCGTTTCAGGAGGCAGTAGTTTTCCGTACACAGAAACAGTATGTTCAATATCCATTATATGGAGGTGTGTGTAAGTGTAGGTCAGTACAATTTCATAAAAAAATAAATGTATGTGGAGGATACTGGATTTTTCACGAACTATGATAATAAATAGTGTGAAAGTGTGGGAAAGTAAAATAAAGTAAAGGATCTTGAGAGAACATGTTACCACTTAATCAAGTAACTCTTTTTAGTTTTTGACAAAAGGATTCTTTGAGAGGGTTTCTTCCCAATGGGGGAAATAAAAGTAGAAGGGATGATTTTTTTTGAGGAAATATTGGTATTCATTGACGAATATAAGAGGCTTTAGTGGTGTGATTAATAGGTAGAAGTGGTGGCCTTTTATAGGGAAGGAAAATGACTCACATGGAATTTTTATAAAAAAATTTGTGTTTCACATGTTTTTACCCAAAAAAAGTATAAAAAATACAAAAGAACACTTTAATGGAATGTATATGGTAGAAATATGGAAAAAACATGGGTTTAAAACAAGTGGATAGGTCATTTTGATCGGTAGATTTATATATTAGTCCCTAATTATGCTTAATTTGGCACAGATTGTTGTGATTAATTTTAATCACATTTACTAATAATTTTGGAAGAAAATTAACATGATATTATTTGAATCAAAATATTAGAATGAATAAAATGGTTTATATTTCATTTTGGAAATTTCAATCACAAAAGTGGCAAACTATTTATTATAACAAATCCCTCAGACAAGACGAAATAACTGGATTTTAACGTAGGCTAAAGTTCAAATGTTTGTTAAGATTTTTTATTCAGTTTCAAAGTGATGTTGATCCAAATTATTTTAATTGTATGATTAGATGTAATATTTATCTGATATGACCATAAAATATATTTATAATATCATTTATCATTAATAATTAATTTGAAAAAAGGCAGTTTCTAACTGAAAAGCAGTATTTTTAACAATTCATAAAAAACAACATTTCTTAGGAAAATTCCAAAAAAATTAACCCTAAGCTAATTTCAATGTTCTGAATTAAAAATTAATTTAATTTTATAAAATTAAATTTCTAAATGTTTTTAAAATTACTTTCATTATTAGAATAATTTTATTCAATAAAATGATGCTTTAAATCATAAAAAGGACTGTACCAAAAATCATATCATTTATTTACAATACGTTTTATTTATATAATAAATTTATAAAAACATTCGGAAAGATGTTGTTATTATTAATATTTCTTTTTTTAACCAATGTGTTATAATTATATTTTTTAAATAAGTAAAATAATAAAAATAGTTATTTCGTAGAAACTATTTATTGCAAGTATCATCATCCAAGTCAGTGTTGCTTGGAACGTACGCAAAGTCGGTGTTGAATGTAATGTATGATGATTCAATTATGTGTGAATGAAATCTTTTATTCATGGCATTGAATGATATAAAGGAAAATTTGAATTTATTCAGAAAAAAATAGGTCCCTAAAAACTCGGTGTGTTGCATTCTACTTCCCATAAAATAAATTTCTCCCTCAAAATTCATCACTAATTTAGAAAAAGTGAGGTTACTTCTAGTTCATCAAATCCACATGTTCCCATATAGATTCCTCTAACTAGTTATTTCTCCAAAAAAACATTGACTGGACGAGTGGTCTTGGTTCGTAGAACTTTCTTTGATCAGCCTAGAATTTCAATTTGTTTCCTCTTATAAAAAAGATCTTTCTCTATTTGTATGACCTATGAGTTTAGTACATGAGAAGGGTCAGGTATATACTTCCATAAGAGAGATA
The DNA here is from genome assembly GCA_963277665.1 of Viscum album. Taxonomy (NCBI): domain Eukaryota; kingdom Viridiplantae; phylum Streptophyta; class Magnoliopsida; order Santalales; family Viscaceae; genus Viscum; species Viscum album. The sequence continues at coordinate 280,864,817 of OY728123.1, read as the reverse complement.
CATGAAAAATAACATGGACTTAAGTGAGATTTGGATGATGTTCCAAGTGATAGACTACTATCATGATACGTTCTTGAATTTCAAAGGGTCTGATATACCTAGGGATTAATTTCCCCTTCTTCCCAAATCTCATAACATTCTTATAGGGTGAAATTTAAAAAAAACCATTTCTCCATCTTTAAATTCTAGATAACACTGATGGTTATTAGCATATATTTTCATCGGCCATTTAGATTCCTTGATATGCTACTGAATGGGTATAACCTTTTCAACCATTTCATCAGCTATCTCAGTACCTAATATATTAATTTTTTCAACCACATCCGAGCATGTTGGAGCTCAAAATTTTAAGAACCCATATGTTATTTTCTGGTATGTTTTCCCTTTTTGGTTGTTTTTTTAAAAAGATGTGTTTTTGGAAATTTCAGGAGTACACGTCATGTACCCAGTTACTATGGGTGACAGTGTACTGGCAATGTAACAGAAGCGTACATGGCCGTGTGTGGTGACGTAGAGACTCCCTAAAGTGGAGGCTAGAAAAGGGAAGTGTTGGCGCAAAAAATTGTAAGTGAGAAGGAGAATAATAAAGGCTCTGAAACAGCCTTGCGAAGACCTTTCGCGGAGAGCCAGGGCCCTGCTAGCGCATCGCGAAGCTTGGAGGAGAGATACTTTGTGAGCCCATTTGACGTTCGTGAGCCCATCACGAAACCAGGGGCGGGATGCTCCATGAGTCCATTTGACATCCGTAATCCCACCATGAAGCTAGGAGGTGGGATGCTCTGTGAGCCCATTTGACATTCCTGAGCCCGCCGCAAAGCGAGGATGCGGGATGCTCTGCGAGCCCATTTGATGTTTTCGAGCCCACCGCGAAGTGAGGAGGCAGGATGATCCGTGAGCCCGTTTGACGTTCATGATCCTGCCACGAACCCAGGAGGCCGGATTCTCCACAATCTCATTTGACGTTCGCGAGCCCACTGCAATGCTAGGGGCGGGATGCTCTGCGATCCCATTTGACATTCGCGAGCTCACCGTGATGCCAGATGGTGGGATGCTCTACGAGCTCCTTTGATGTCAGTGAGCTAGCTGTGGAGGGGAATCTAGCTTCGTGCTGAAAGAGCTCTACTCCACGGTTCCTATTGCCTATAAATATTGGCCTCCCCCCGGACCAAAGCATAGATATTCCAACATTTCCTCTTCCCTGCTATCCAACCATGAATAACTTTCTACTCTGCAAAACATGAGCTTCTCAAGGTACTTTATCTCCATGAATTTCCTCTCCTTTTTCTTGTTTCCCCCCTATTTCGAGAGGGATGCCTTTCGCGACGCCCATAGTCCTCCACGAAGAAAGGAGATCCTCATGGGGAATCGGGTCATCACCGATAGTTTATGCTTCGTGAAGGGCCCCCATGCACATGTGACTCAAATTATAAGGTCGAGCCACTGTTCCTTGTGGAGAACATTGCTTCACAGGACCTTGCTTCATGAGGTAACCATGTTTCATAGGGATTTTCTTCGTGAATGCCCTTCCACTTCACGAAGCACGGCTCCTATGTACATACGCCCTATGCCTCGGCTAGGACACTTCACTTCATGATGCCTACAACATCATGAAGACCTTCCATTGCATGGTGCAATAGAGCTCTATGAGGAATCTACACATAAACCCCTTTTCTCTGCAACTCCCTCTTCTGTGCAGTTGCCTAGGTTCGCACGAGGAAACTTCAAAGTCCCCTAGATATCACCACCCATTTTGTTGCTTCCCATCATGCTTCTCCGCATAGGCAAGCTAAAGGCTATTGATTTTTCGCGTAGCCACACTAACGTGGACCCCACAATGGTTCTTTCTAGGACACCCCGTAGCCACATCGTTTCCTGCCCCTCTCTTCACCAAGGTACAGAGGGTACCAGTTATGTAAGTCCTAGGGTTGCAGAGTGAACCCAAATCCTTTGAGCTGCAGGATGTTAAAATACCAAGCAGCATCATCCTCAACACATGATGTTAAACTATGACTCCCCCCATGAATCCTACACAGGGAAAGGGTGACCATATCGGTGTCAACCCCTATTTTTTTTACAGGAGGCAGAATTCCTACTCTTCCTTTCTTCTTCCATCCCACGGACCAGGGGGAATGAACATCAAACCCCTCCATTACTCAGTACCAAATCCATCTATCGTTGGGCTTTTTCACCATCAGGCCTCAATCCTGGAGTAAGTCCCAACCTCTTCGGGCTGCTAACCATGCATAAGCCCCTGTTTCCTCTTTGGGATGTGATCACGTGTAAGCCTCACTACACCTCTCATAGACGCTTCCTTCTCGACGTGATCGACATGTAACACCCGAGACTTTTATGTTATATAATTCATCAAAGGAATATTTTTATACACACAACACTTGCTTGGGTTTCTTTACACGAAATCACAACCTTCCTTGATAGCTTGCATCGTACGCAAAACCGAGTTTCACTAAACAATGATATGCTAATAAAATATTATTAAAACTAGCCGTTATGAATAGTAATAACCACTTTTTAAAATTTTATAAATTTTATTTCTCAAAATGGACTTCATTTTTGGATTCGGAATATCGAAATTATCCTAGGGTGAAATTTTGGTATTTTTCTGAAAACTTTCAAATTTTGATGAATAGTGAAACCACTAAGTGGTAGTTAAAAAACTGAATTTTTCATAAAACATAATTTTACCACTTCTGTGAGTGGAATTTCAAAAATCTGAGAGACACGGTTGATGTCAGTAAGTAAAATTGATTTCAATGAGATGAAAAACAATTTTGGTGAATAGTAACTTCTTACTTTTTTTTACCACGGTTAAAAGTAAATAGGGTAATTTAGGGTAAAAATGATATTATTATTACCCTAACACATGTCCTAATTATATTGGACAAGTCTAATTCGACCACAAACAACGTTAGGAATAAAATATGACCATTTAGGCCCACTTGGATTAGATTAGGACATTTATTATTAATTTATTTAAAGAAGGGTTAAAATAGTTAAAATCAAAGTTTAATAAGTAAATCATTTTTAATATGGGGTTATACATAAGATAAATTCGACTATAAATATTCATTAGAAACCTAAACAGATTTCCTACATAATGGTATTTTATTTGTAATTTTTAGACATTAAATAATTTTATTTATTTATGACACAAATATGATGTAGTAATTATCATGTTAATGAAATATTGACATAATTGATGTTATAAACACCAAAATAAATGTAATTTGAGACTTTTTATGAAATACAATAATTTTATAGATTAATATGAAATGTAAGTATTGATTTAATTAACTTTTTTTGAACTAATAATTCTGTTACGATTTTCACAAAAATCAATTACTAAATAGTGTAAAAAATGACATAAAAAAGTTTTTAAAACAAATATTATATTATTAATTGTTATTTTATTCCTAAAAATATAAGGTTAGGCCAAATGACTTAAATAAGGTTATATATATTAATAATAAACAACTTGGGGTTCTTTTGGCTACTTATAGTAAGTTTATTAACCTTATAGTATAAGAACACAAGAAGACACAGTAAAAGTAAAATTATTTAACTTAATGTTAAATATAAATGATAAGGTTAAACTAGGAACCTAAACTTTTCTAAATTCTATTGGATGAGAGGCTTTCTACCCATCCCCACCTTAGCTTTGAAATAAATCAATTTGTAGCTGTTTAAAAACGAACTTGACTTTATAATAAAATAATATTTTTAGTTTTTCCAAAGGAGCCTCTCTCCTCCCTTATAAAAAGGGAACATCCTCCCCCTCTTCCTCACACCACTTTGAGCCTTCATGCTCGGCCAAAACTTGACAATTTCTTCTCTACACTTCCCTATAAACATCCTAGAGGTTCTGGTATTCTTCAAGGACCTAATATAGTGCCCTAAAAGGAGGTTTCAAAGAAGCACTTCAAAGAAGAGGTAATGTCCGTTACCGATTCTTTCATCTTTATTTCTTCTTCCACTTCTTCTTATTTATTTGTTTCATTATTAAGTAATAGAATCAGTATCACTCATATACTGATATGTTCTTATAAGTATTAAACAACCCTATTTCACCATCTATCCATCCTATGGAAAAAGAAATCACCGCGCGTGCGTACGTATGGAATACCGTCTTCACGTTGTGGTGTAATCTATTTTCCACCACCACCTTACTTGGATGCGTATAACGGTGTAAATAATGACTATATATGACTATTATAAAGTGATAGTGATTCTGAAATAGTATACATACACTCCAATACAATTCCACGATCATAGGAACGATATCATCACTCGTGCGTACGTATGGAATACCGTCTCCACGATGTGATGCGACTCGTTCTACATGATCTTCATTTCATAATGATTATATAAATGAATTGAATGAATGAATATGATATATATTACACTAGTACTATTCTGGAAATGAGTTATCTATAACCTAAAGAGAAGAATAAGAATTTATTCGACAAAACACGCATAAGAACAAAAAAGTTATAAACACCCGAATAACAAGTAGCAATGAAATATTACTACTAAGAAGCTAAGAATATGACCATATATAATATCGTAAAAATAAATATGATTATGGAATAAGTCAATAACATTATTTAAATCATTATACTGGAGGTTCAGACACGTACAAAGCATATCAGACCTAAGGTAAGGGAAAATATTACAATCTCATTTTTATCTGAGATTTTTTATACTTTGAAATTTACTGGGGTGTATTTTATCATCCACCTCCATGTTTCCTAAATATGTAATATTATTTCCATCCACCTAAAATTTTTAAAATCCAATTTCACCCGTCGGTGAGTTTTTAGTAAAAGATATGAAAGGAATCTTTTGTCGTTTTTTCATACGAGGTACTTTTTGACTTTTCCGACAAAAGTACGAAGAATGTTTTTTTTAACTTATACGGCATGAATGGATTTTTAAAACATTATTTCCAAGAAGCTTCCTTTACAAGTTTTGAAGTTTATTTTTAATCAACATATTTATGTTTAAAATTGTACGACATGTTAATAAAGGAAAAGTGTTTTTGAAGTAGAAAGGATATTTTCCTCAAGAATGGAGTTCAAGTGTTTTATCAAATTTATTTTTCCATCGAAGACAATATAAGGTTTTGTTTCTATCCCTATTATTACATGGATTTGATTATGTTGTGATGGAAATATTTTTATGAATTCCTTTATCTTATATGAATTGTTTTATGATGTCATGTTGTATAAGAATCCCATTTTTACTACATGGGTTATGCAATGATGTATGATTTATGATTTTGTGGCACAAATAAGAATGGTATCATTATGAGATGGGTGGGACCTATATCTACCTCCAATGAATTGGGTAAAGATTTTATATCTCATGAGATAGACATGGCTGGAATGGTAGGTTATACCGGTTCAGTGAAACAGGACTGAAACGAGGAGTGAACACGGTTCAGAAATTGACTTTGTCTACTAAGATAGTCTTGGAAATGAGTCTTGACTAATAAGAAATAATTCTTTATGATTATGTGTGTCTGCCACAAAGTCTCATGTTTTAAGTTATGATTATTGGGATTACATTTCACTACTATGATTTATCCCATGTTATGAAATTATGATCTCTTTTGCAGGTTAAGATTTCCAAAAGTTATGTGCTTATGTATATGATGTGATTGATATTTCTTTTTTTACCCTTACTGAGCATTTGAGCTCACCCTTTTGTATGTTTTATTTCCCCAGGTCAGGAAGAAGGTTATTAAGTATAATATGCCAAAAATGGACTCTAGATATGATGAAATAAATGGGAGGCAAAGTAGATGCTTTATGAACCAGTTGTTTATGTTTCCCAGTTTCTAAAGACAATATACTTATACGGTCCTTTCTTGGTTTTGTTATATGTTGTAATAAGTGTGCTTTAATTCTGACATAATAACAATGTATGTAAATTATGGGTCATTATAGTTGGTATCAGAGGAAAGTTACAGTCAACCTTTGGAAACTAGGATGTGAAAGCCTTAGTAAGAACCCTAAGGATAAGTCTAAGCATAGAACACAATCTTAGTGTTTTAGAAATGGCCATGAATAACCTAGGATAACACCTTAAGTGTGAAATTTTATTCTTGATTATGTGGTTTTCCTATTATAATTAGTGTTTCTCACACTATTATTCTTGGTTTTAGTCAATGGATGGAACCCGAAGGAACCCTGTTAATGTGGAATGCGACGGGCAATGGAATGATTGTCTCCCTGAGCAACCAAAATTTATGGGAGCTGGAATGCAAAATCTTGTAGCCATGCTCACACAACTTTCTCAAGATATGAATCATGCAGGACTTCCAAACGAGCAAAGGAAGGATCAACATTCTGTTGAATCCTTCATGAGACAACGTCCACCTTCATTCAGTGGGTCTACTGATCCATTAGTTGTTGAAAAATGGATTAGTACTACTGAAAAGATATTTTCAGTTCTTCAATGTTCTGAGCATGATAAAGTCATCTTAGCAGTGTATTGTTTGGAAGGTGATGCTGATCAATGGTGGAATCTTATTAAGAATATGAGGCAAAGGGTTGAAATTGAGTCCATGGAATGGGACGAGTTCAAGAACTTATTTTTCGATAAGTACTTCCCTTTTATTCTCCGAACAAAGTTGGAGAAAGAGTTTTTGAACTAAAGCAAAAGGATGATGAATCTGTTGGTACCTATGAAGAAAATTTTACAAGACTTTCAAGGTACGCTTCTGGTATTATTATCCAACCTGAGAGTAAGATCGATTGATTCTTTAGTGGCTTAAAACCAAGTCTTCGAAGGGCCTTAGCCATAAGGGACTTCAATAGCAACGGGGAAATTGTTCGATGTGCTCTCAAAGTTGAGATGTAGACTGCAGTAACCCATCAGTCATATGGGTTTGATAAGAAGAGGAAAATGGAATTCAAAGGAAAATCTAAAGAGCACACTAAAAAGAAGATGATCTTTCCCTTATGCTCAAAGTGTGGAAAGAAACATGGAGGGAGTTATCTTAAAGGGACAAGTAAATGTTTCAAATGTGGAAAGGAAGGTCATCGGGCATTTTAATGTCATGATGATGGGAAGAAGATGTCTAATGATGCAAACAAAGGAAGGGATACACAGAATGAACCTACTACACTTCAACGTTTCAAGTGCAAGGAGATGGGACACTATGCCAATAAATGCCCTAATCCAAGGGTTGATGATGATGGTCGATGTCAACAAACTCTTAAGTCTAAAGACAAAGTAAAGTCACATGCAATTTCTATCTGCGATGTGGAGTACGATAACGATGTGGTGAAAGGTACACTTACCATCCACTCTAAAGTTGCAAATGTTTTATTTGATTCTGGATCCACCCACTCCTTTATTTCTGAATAATTTTCTAAGGGTATCATCGTATTACCTCAACAATTAGATGTTGAGTTAGCTATGACAACACCTAATGGCACAACAGTCGCATCAAAAGTTTATAATTCTTCTCCGATTGAAGTTTGTGGGAAAGTGCTTCCTGAAAATATTTTGATCCTTCCTATAGTGGAATTTTATGTGATTCTTGGCATGGATTGGCTTTCTCTACATGGATCTCATATCAATTTCCAAAGAAGGGAAGTCACATTTCATATTCCAGATCAATCTATGATCGTCTATCGATGCAAGGATGAACATAACCTTCTAGTGGAAATTTCTACCATTTTATGGGTATTGATTCCACTAAATGAAGGTTATTTATCTCAAATGGTTGGTGAGAAACTCACGATTAAGAATATGCCCATTGTACGGGAGTTTGATGATGTCTTTCCGGAGGAATTACAAGGTCTTCCACTAAATCGTGAAGTTGGGTTTTCAATAGAACTCGTACCGGGAGCTTTGCCTATTTAAAGACACCTTATAAAATGGCCCCAATTAAGTTGCAGGAATTGAAGAAGCAACTCCAAGAGAATCTTGATAAGGGTTTCATACGCCCTACTGTGTCACCTTGGGGAGAACCTGTTCTGTTTGTTAAGAAGAAAGATGGATCAATGAGACTCTGCATTGATTATCGATAACTTAACAATATCACTATGAAGAACAAATATCCTCTCCCACGCATTGATGACCTATTTGACCAATTACACAGAGCTCAATACTTTTCCAAGATTGATCTTCGTTTAGGGTATCATCAATTAAGGGTCAAAACGAAGGATATACCAAAGACGGGTTTCCGTACAAGGTATGGACACTATGAATTTATAGTGATACCATTTGGTCTTACTAATGCCCCTGCTATATTCACGGATCAAATTAATAGAGTCTTTAGAGACTAACTTGATCAGTTTGTGGTAGTCTTTATAGACGATATTCTTGTCTATTCAAAGAGAAAGTAAGAACATGAAGATCACTTGAGAATTATATTGAAGACCCTGAGAAAGGAGAAGCTTTATGCCAAATTTATCAAGTGTGAATTTTGGCTTCAAAATGTTGCATTTTTGGGTCACATAATCTAAAAAGAGGGGATATCTGTGGATCTAGCAAAAACAGAGGTTATCGAAAGATGATCGTGACCAACAACAGTAACTGAGATCCGATGTTTTCTTGGTTTGGCTGGATATTATCGACGTTTTGTGAACGATTTTTCACGATTATCTAATCCACTCACCAAGTTGACTCAGAAAGAAGTTAATTTTGTTTGGACGGAAGAATGTGAAGAGAATTTCAAGGAGTTGAAAAGAAGGTTATCCAGTGCACCTGTTCTCACACTGCCTTATAGTGGAGAAAGGTTTGTGATCTATAGTGATGCATCCAAGAAGGGATTGGGGTGTTTTCTTATGCAAAATGATATGGTGATAGCTTATGCCTCACGACAGTTGAAAATACATGAGCAAAATTACCCGACTCATGATTTGGAGTTAGCTGCGGTAATCTTTGCATTAAAGATTTGGAGGCATTACCTTTATGGTGAAAGGTGTGATATTTATACTGATCATAAAAGTTTAAAGTATATTTTCACACAAAAGGAGCTGAATATGCGACAAAGAAGATGGTTGGAGCTGATTAAGGATTACAACTGCTCAATCCATTACCACCCGAGGAAAGAAAACAAGGTGACAGATGCATTAAGTCGACAAGACCATGCCAGTTTATCCATGATGAGGATCTCAAAAGATCCAATATTTATGGATTTATAAAGGATAGATCTTGGAATTATAATGAAAGGGGAAAAATAGTATCTTTCTCAAAGGAATTTTCAACCATCTATAAATGTGGTGATTAAAGAGGCACAGAAATAATATGTTGAGTTACAAAAGAAGGTGAGAAATGTTCCTGAATTCAACCTTGATTGTGATGGGATAATAAAGTTCAGGAATCGGGTTTGTGTTCCTCCCATCCCCGAATTAAAGAAGGAGTTGCTGGATGAGGCTCACAGTTCTTCATTCTCTACTCATCTTGGAAGCACGAAGATGTATAGGGACATGAAAGAGTACTTCTGGTGGGATGGCATGAAAAGAGATGTTGCTGAATATGTCTCTCGATGCTTGGTTTGTCAACAAGTTAAAGCTGAGAGAAAGAAGTCTAAGGGGATGTTACAACCATTACCCATACCCGAATGGAAATGGGAAAACATCACTATAGACTTTGTCACAGGACTTCCTAAAACATCCAAAGGCAATAATGCTATCTGGGTTATAGTTGATCGTCTTACAAAGTCTGCACACTTCATTGCTATTAGAGAGGATTTCTCTCTGGATCAGCTTTCCAGGATATATGTGAAAGAAGTGGTAAGATTGTATGGAGTACCACTTTCTATTATATCTGATCGGGATCTAAGATTTACCTCAATGTTCTGGTGAAGTCTTCAGCATACTCTGGATACAGAGTTTAGTTTCAGCACTGCTTATCATCCTTAGACAGATGGTCAGTCTAATAGAATAATTCAAACTCTAGAAGATATGTTGAGATCTTGATCTATGGATTTCAAAGGTGGTTGGGATCAACACCTACCTTTGGTAGAATTTTCTTATAATAATATCTTTCACTCCAGTATTCAGATGGCTCCTTATGAAGCTCTCTATGGAAAGAAATGCAAGACTCCAACTTGCTGGGATGAAGTTGGGGAAAGAAAGCTATTAGGACCTGATCTTGTTGATGAAATGGCAGAAAAGGTCAGATCTATTCAACAATACATAAGAGCAGCTCAGAGTCGACAGAAATGTTGTTCTAACAACCGAAGAAAAGACCTAGAGTTTGAAGTGGGTGATAAAGTGTTCTTACGAATATCTCCCTAGAAGAGGGTTATGAGATTTGGAAAGAAGGGGAAGTTGAGCCCTAGATATATCGGTCCTTTCGAAATACTGGATCGTGTTGGCAAGGTTGCTTACCGATTGGCGCTTCCACCGAATCTCTCTCAAGTTCACGATGTGTTCCATGTATATCTCCTAAGAAAGTACATACATGATCCTTCACATGTACTCAGCTCAGAAGTTGTACCGCTGGAGCAAGATCTTTCTTATGAAGAACAATCGATAGAGATTCTGGATTGTAATGAAAAAATCCTACGAAACAAGACCACTCGATTGGTGAATGTTTTATGGAGGAACCACCAATTAGAAGAAGCTACATGGGAGCTTGAGGATATGACGAGGGAGAGGTATCCTCATATATTTGTTACAAAGTGACGAATTTCGAGGGAGAAATTCATTTTAAGGGGGGTAGAATGTAACACCCGAGAATTTTATGTTATATAAATCATCAAAGGAATCTTTTTCCACACACAACACTTGCTTGTCTTGCTTTACACGAAATCGCAACCTTCCTCGACAGCTTCTGTCGTACGCAATACCGAGTTTCACTAAACAATGATATGCTAATAAAATATTATTAAAACTAGCCGTTATGAATAGTAATAACCACTTTTTGAAATTGTATAAATTTTATTTTTCAAAATAGACTTCATTTTTGGATTCGGAATATCGAAATTATCCTAGGGTGAAATTTTGGTATTTTTCTAAAAACTTTCAATTTTTGATGAATAATGAAACCACTAAGTGGTAGTTAAAAAACTGAATTTTTTATAAAACTTAATTTTACCACTTCTGTGAGTGGAATTTTGAAAATCTGAGAGACACGGTTGATTTCAATAAGTAAAATGGGGTTCAATGAGATGAAAATAATTTTTTGGTGAATAGTAACTTTTTACTTTTTTTTACCACGGTTAAAAGTAAATAGGGTAATTAAGGGTAAAAATGATATTATTATTACCCTAACACATGTCCTAATTCTATTATACAAGTGTAATTAGACCAAAAACAACCTTAGGAATAAAATATGACCATTTAGGCCCACTTGGATTAGATTAGGACATTTATTACTAATTTATTTAAAGAAGGGTTAAAATAGTTAAAATCAAAGTCTAATAAGTAAATAATTTTTAATATGGGGTTATACATAAGATAAATTTGACTATAAATATTCATTAGAAAGATAAAAGTATTTCCTACATAATGGTATTTTATTTGTAATTTTTAGACATTAAATAATTTAACTTATTTATGACACAAAGATGATGCAGTAATTATCATATTAATGAAATATTGACATAATTGATGTTATAAACACCAAAATAAATGTAATTTGAGACTTTTTATGAATTCCACTGATTTTATAGACTAATATGACATGTTATTATTGATTTAATTAACTTTTTTATAACTAATCATTCTGTTACAATTTTCACAAAAAACAATTACTAAATAGTTTCAAAATTGACATAAAATAGTTTTTAAAACAAATATTATATTATTAATTGTTATTTTATTCCTAAAAATATAAGGTTCGGCCATATGACTTAGATAAGGTTATATATATTAATAATAAACAACTTGGGGTTCGTTTGGCTGCTTATAGTATGTTTATTAACCTTATAGTATAAGAACACAAGAAGACACGGTAAAAGTAAAATTATTTAACTTAATGTTAAATCTAAATTTTAAGGTTAAAATATGAACCAAAACTTGTATAAATTATATTTGATGTTAGTATTTTGACCCATCCCCACCTTATCTTCGAAATAAATCAATTTGGAGCTATTTAAAACCGAAATTGACTTTATAATAAAATAATATTTTTAGTTTTTCAAAAGGATCCCCTCTCCTCCCATATAAAAGGGCACCTCCTCCCCCTCTTCCTCACACCACATTGAGCCTTCAAGATCTGCCAAACCCTGCCAATTTCTTCTCTCCACTTCCCTAGAAACATCCTAGAGGTTCTGGTATTCTTCAAAGACCTATTTTAGTGCCCTAAAAGGAGGTTTCAAAGAAGCATTTCAAAGAAGTGGTAATTCCCATTACCGATTCTTTCATCTTTATTTCTTATTCCACTTCTTCTTCTTTAGTTGTTTCATTATGAAGTAATAAAATCAGTATCACTCATATACTGATATGTTATTATAAGTATGAAACAACCCTATTTCACCATCTATACATCCTACAGAAAAATAAATCGCAGCGCGTGCGTACGTACGAAATACCGTCTCCACGTCGTGGTGTAATATATTTTCCACCACCACCTTAATTTGATGGGTATAATGGTGTAAATAATGACTATATATGACTATTATAAAGTGATACTGATTTTGAAATAGTATACATACACTCCAATACAATTCCACGATCATAGGAACGATATCATCACTCATGCGTACGTACGGAATACCATCTCCACGATGTGATGTGACTCATTCTACATGATCTTCATTTCATAATGATTATATAAATGAATTGAATAAATGAATATGATATACATTACACTAGTACCATTCTGTAAATGAGGTATCTATAACCTAAAGAAAATAATAAGAATTTATTCGACAAAACACGCATAAGAACAAAAAAGTTATAAACACCCGAATAACAAGTATCAATGAAATATTACTACTAAGAAGCTAAGAATATGACCATATATAATATCATAAAAATAAGTATGATTCTGGAATAAGTCAATAACATTATTTAAATCATTATACAGGAGGTTAGGACATGTACAAAGCATATCAGACCTAAGGTAAGGGAAAATAACACAATCTCATTTTTATCCGAGATTGTTTATACTTTGAAATTTACTGGGGTGTATTTTATCATCCACATCCATGTTTCCTAAATATGTAATATTATTTCCATCCACCTAAAATTTTTTAAATCCAATTTTACCCTTCGGTGAGTTTTTTGTAAAAGATATGAAAGGAATCTTTTGTCGTTTTTCGTATGAGGTACTTTTTGACTTTTCTGACAAAAGAACGAAGAATGTTTTTTTAACTTATACGGCATGAATGGATTTTTAAAACATTATTTCCAAGAAGCTTCTTTTACAAGTTTTCATGTTTATTTTTAATCAACAACATTTAGTTTAAAATTGTACGACATGTTAAGAAAGGAAAAGTGTTTTTGAAGTAGAAAGGATATTTTCCTCAAGAATGGAGTTCAAGTGTTTTATCAAAATTATTTTTCCATCTAAGATAATATGAGGTTCTATTTATATCCCTATTATTACATGGATTTTATTATGCTCTGATGGAAATATTTTAATGAATTCCTTTATCTTATATGAATTGTTTTATGATGACATGTTGTTTAAGAATCCCATTTTTACTACATGGGTTATGCAATGATGTATGATTTATGATTTTGTGGCACACATAAGAATGGTATCATTATGAGATGGGTGGGACCTATATCTCCCTCCAATTAATTGGGTAAAGATTTTATATCTCATGAGATAGACATGGCTGGAACGGTAGGTTATACCGGTTCAGTGAAACAGGACTGAAACGAGGAGTGAACTCGGTTCAGAAATGGACTTTGTCCACTAAGATAGTCTTGGAAATGAGTCTTGACTAATAAGAAATGACTCTCTATGATTATGTGTGTATGCCACAAAGTTTCATGTCTTACGTTATGATTATTGGGATTGTATTTCACTACTATGATTTATCACATGTTATGAAATTATGATATCTTTTGCAGGTTAAGATTTCCAAAAGTTATGTGGTTATGTATACAATGTGATTGATATTTATTTTGTTTACCCTTACTGAGCATTTGAGATCACCCTTTTGTATGTTTTGTTTACCCAGGTCAAGAAGAAGGTTATTAAGTAGAATATGCCAAAAAGGGACTCTAGATATGATGAAATAAATGGGAGGCAAAGTAGATGCTTTATGAACCAGTTGTTTATGTTTCCCAGTTTCTAAAGACACTATACATATACGGTCCTTTATTGGTTTTGTTATATGTTGTAATAAGTGTGCTTCAATTCTAAAGTAATAACAATGTTTGTAAAGTATGGGTCATTATACGTCAGGTCTCTACTGCCTCTTGTTTCTCACACCGAGCATGACTCATGTGGGCTTAGAGTAAGCACTGACCATGACATCGTCCCTGGGCCACCAAGAGTGTAAGCCTCATCCAACCTGAACCACGAGGTCATTGATCATTCCAAGGAAGGGATCGTTGGAATCCTTGATGAGGTTCAAGCCCACCACCAATGGGACTCCAGGTCCTCCTTCTCGTCGGTTCACTGACCCATCCTGAACTATGAATACTTTGATCCTTGCCAAGGAAGGGTATGTATGAAGCCTCCTCAAGGTTCACGCCCACCACCCTGGTCATTCCGACCATCTTCATATCGGTTCAACAACACCTTTGGAAGCCTAGAGTGTAATCCCCATCCAACCTAAACTAGGTGGTCATTGATCCATGCCAATTCAAAGTACATCGGAAGCCTCCATGAGGTTCAATCCCACCAACTCGGTCGTTCCAACCTTATTCATGTCAGTCCACCAACACTCTAGGATGCCTAGAGTGTACGCCCCATCAAACCTAAACTATGAGATCTTTGATCCTTGCCAAGACATGGTACGTAGGAAGCCTCCACGAGGTTCAAGTCTACCACCTTGGTCGTTCCGACCATCTTCATGTCGGTCCACCAACACTCTGGGTAGCCTAGAGTGTAAGCCCCATCCAACCTCAACTATGAGGTCTTTGATCCTTTCCAAGGTAGGGTACGTAGGAAGCCTCCACGAGATTCAGGCCCACCCCCAGGTAACCCTAGTTCCTCCTTCACGTCGGTTTACCATCCCATCCTGAACCATGAACACTCTGACCCTAGCCAAGGCTGGATACAGAGGAAGCCTCCACGAGTTCCAAGCACACCACCCTGGTAGTTCTGACCATCTTCATTCCTGTTCACTAATACCTTGGGAAGCCTAGAGTGTAAGCCCCATTTAACCTAAAATATGAGGTCTTTGATGCTTTCCGTAGTAGGGTACGTAGGAAGGCTCCACGAGGTTAAATCCCACCACCCATGGGACCCCAGGTCCTCCTTCCTGTCGTTTCATTGACCCATCATGAACTACGAGGAATTTGATCCTTTCCAAGGCAGGGTATATAGGAAGCCTCAATGAGGTTCAAGCCCACCACCCATTAAACCCCAGGTCCTTATTCACGTTGGTTCACCAACCCATTCGAAACTACATGGTATTTTATCCTTGCCAAGGCAGGGTACGTAGAAATCCTCCATGAGGTTCAAGCCCAACACCGGTTGCTCCAACCCCCTTTACGTTGGTTCGCTGACACCATCCATCTAGGCCCTAGGTCCTCATTCATGTCGGTTCATCTTCTTCTCGCATGATGTTAAACTATAAACCACACTTCGTGGTAAGTCGTTGCATCCTTCAATCAGCGGTAAGTCATTGTAAACTGATTAGTGGTAAGCCACTGTGTCCCCTATTCAGCCGCAAGTTGTTGTAATCCCCTTCACTGGGACAAACATCTTTGGTCCTTCTTAGTGGCTTCAGACCAACCCGGGCTTCTAACCACGAGTAACCCCAATAAATATCATCGGTTCATTATCATATGTGTACACCCCAATTCAATCTCATCAGCTGACCATTCCCTCAAGCATATGTGTCTCGATAAGGTCATGACCCAACAGAGATGTTCCACTTGCTTCAGGTCCCTTTTACATATCCATTCTCACGGACCGCCTCCTTAGGTGTACCATCTCCTACCTGAAATACATAGGCTTTGATTCCCTACCAAAAGGATATGTAAGAAGTATCCCTGAGTCTCAAGCCTGACATTACCGTTTCTCTCATGACGGTCTCATCCCATTCTCTAACCATTTCACTCAGCACCCCATTATCCATCTTGATTCTTACCTGGGCCACCACATCCCAGTGAAGTCATGTCAACCCACCTATATCGGTGTTCCCTCTAGGGGCTGCACAAATTTGATCCACTCTAGTCAGTGTTCTGATTAGTCTGATCCATCTCCGCTGAATGTCAAACTTGTAGCATACCCTATGTTAAACTTGAGAAGGTAAGGAAAACCTCAGATACATTCCCATGGAATATGATTCCTCACATTCGATGTGGGATGACTCGGTCTTCCGCTCCCTCGAGAAACCCTATGATAAGTAATAGAAGGCATATGTGCCAGTAACCCACCGCCCAGACACATCAGTGATGCCAAACCTGACGACTCCCCTGGCTGAAGGTTTTTTCCCGGACTAGACCCCTTGGAATGTCCCAAAAGAAGCATTGTAATTAATTGTTGTCCATGAAGATATGGTGCTTGGAAGATTTTCATGAACAACATCTTAAATCTATAAGGGAGACCCGGACTAGGCGACATATTCTGAGGAGGAATCCACGGAAGGAGGAACCAACATCCCATCATCCCATTTCGATCAAGGAGCAAATGTCCCTGAAAAAGCGATCGATGTCGCCCGCCTTTGGAAAGCGGGAATGCATGGCAATGAAACCGCCCCTCACTCCCTCAAATGAGGCATACACACGCACCCCAGAGAATGTGTTGGAAACAGAAATGGTGAACCCGACGTGAAGGTCTTCACCTCAAATATGGAGATTAGTAGCAGTCAAGGCACAAATAGATTGATGTTTCCCCGGATCTAGTTTTACGGCACTGGGTCCCTCCAAGAAAATAGCAGGACCGGCATGAAACTCACCAGAAGTTGGGGTAGTCAGATGTTGGACATCCCATTCTATGATGTTGTCGGCATGGATCCATCTTACTAGTCATGGAAGATGTAATGGAGTTGGGGAATTAGTCATCGATTCCTTTTTATGTTTGCACTGACGAGTTAATATCCCTAATCTTTAGGAATAAATTTGTTTCACTTGGAATGTGATCACCACCTGCGCACTAACGCAGGGGTAGGGATAATTCCAATGCTGCAGTCCCATGTAACTCCACCTCTTCCTCAACGGCCTCTACACCCATGTCCCCAGGGCGCCCATGCCTCATCTCCACATCCGAGGTTATTCAGTGGAAGGTAATCAACAACCTCATACCTCGTTATGAGGAGGAGGGCATAATCCATACTTGGGATATGGCCCGCCTGGATATGAATGTGTCTGTGCCTCATCACAAACGCCACCCTCGAGGGTCGCATAGTGAGCCGCTACTCCCCATTCCGATGTATATCCGTTTCGAGAGCCTCTCCAGGGAACGCTTTCATGACTCCCAATCTTACGCTAACGAGGTAGGTGACGTTCAGCCCTGCCCTGTCAGAGTCCAATTCGTGGGGCTCCGAGTGAGGGCACCCACCTAGCCATGTCAGCATCCCTGCCCAGTCTAGCTGGATGGGGAGCAGTTAAACCATGTCCCTGCACCACCAGCTCGAGTTCGTCTGACCCGACGCTAGAGTCGGGCGCATGCTGAGGAGGACGCCCACCAAGGGGTGTCAATGTCAATGACTACTGTGGCCTGAGACACCACTGACACATGTCATCAGTTCCCTGAATATGTTGTGCAGGTGCACTTATATGAACGACCAGGATCGAGGCCCCAAACGCCCCACATGTTGGCTAGGTCAACTATCTTTGTCGTCGGTACAAACAGTGGCTGTCGTGAGCCGACCCACAGTGATGCCACTCAGTATAGAGGTCCTCCCCATACCTCTACCACGAAAAGTGTGGGCCTTCCTCGCTTCGAGTATCGGCATAGAGGTTCACCCCGTGCCACCCTCAATCAAAATAAGGGTCTTCCTCATGGTAATAATGCTCAGCGCAAGGGTCTCTCCCATTCCCATTACACTGGGTATTGGGTCATTCCTCCCGCCACGGACCACCGGTGTAGGGACATTGCACATCCGGTCTCTCTCAAATTTGGGGATCCTCCTCGCATCCTCTTAGCAGCTTGCGAAGGTCGTCCTCACCTCATCAACCATAGGGATGAAGGTCAGCCTCACTCAACCGGCACCCAGCACGGAGGCCCTACAAGTGTTCAGCTAGCCCAATACAAGGACCTTCCTCATACTGAGGCCACTAAGGGGAAAAGGCATGGAAACCCTCTCCGCCTCAGCACCAATGCAGCCGAAGGATGTTGTGTCAGAAATCAGCGATGTCCTAAGGATCTACCTTGGGGAAGGAAGGTAGGTCACTGCCGCCATAAGATGAATTCTAGGATGGTCTGGATAGATATCAAACCATTACACTATTCAAACTCCATGGTGGATTGCGACTTAGCACTGGAATGCTCACCTTTCTCATCCGAGTCAAGGGCTGGGGTAGGGACGAGGCACGTCATCCTGGTACTCCCAGAATGAGAGGTCCATAGGATTCCCACCTCCCTCTGTTGGTATATTCAGGAGGACAAAAATCTGGCAACCCCGCAGGGTACGGTCGTGAAATCTCCACTGTCGTCACCAGAAGCTCTCTCTAACTCGACAAGATATCAGAGAGAACTGTTATGGGGACCGATGGTGGTTGAGCAGTAGCGAGACCTATCGCCCATAGTCCTATCCCCTAAGATGGGAACTATGGACATCATCCAATCTTATTGCAATGTGGTGTCCAGGTCACTACACTCTTTAGATGACAGCCTATGATTTGGTGGCCAGTCAGCCCGTTCGTCATACTCCCCACTGGCCAGCCTGTCGTCCCAGCGGTCTACTTCAGTACCTCTATCAGTTATTCAAACACCTCCAGTTGATGAGTGGGTCAATCAAGGGCCATACCATGAGTCTGTTCCAAGGATCTTATTGAACACCCTCACAGTGGACCACTTCCCCACGATGTTCGAGCCCGTGGCAGCATCGAATTTTCGCGCGCTAGAATCCCTCACCCCATAAGATGTTGAATTTTTCCACCAAACCCTATGGGAGACACACTTTTACCTTTTTTATTATTGATTGGTTTATCCTAGGAGTCATGAGCTTTTAGAAGACATTGGCATGAAATGTCTTCTAGTTGATCTGGCTGCGCTCCCAGTGGCCCGGCGCCCCGAGTCACCCAGCCGCCTTAAGGTCCTCCAAGAGAAATTCATTCATAGTTTCAAGATACTCTGCAAGATCATCAAGGAGGCTCCCCCCCCCAACGTGCAAGTCCATGGATAGGGGAATTATACTACCCTCGTTTTTAGTCCACTCCGCCGGAAGCCCAAACTGCTAGGCGATATTGAGGACATTCCCCTAGAAAGGGTCACGGACAACATGGCTGACATAGTGGATGAGGTTAACGATCTAGAGCTTCTCGAAAGAGATTTATCCCTTGAGAAAATTCCACCACTATTGGACCCATCGGGGAGGGTCACTCATCAATAGATGAACCTACTACGTCTCCCTGTTCCCACCGAGGCATTAGTACTCAGCTGGAATTCTAGTAAGGATAAAGAGCACGTCTGAGCTACCAAGAACTCAGACCCATCTGCCTCAGTGAAGAAGTCAGTGGAAGAATCTAAGAATGCCACATTGCACCAAAAACATGACGAGCAGAAGAACTTGGTCAATGAACTCTTGGATAAATGGGTTGCAGTGTGACGGCCTGACTATGGTTATTTGAGGCCAGGGCAGCAGGGGCAGGATCAACTTCCCCTTAGTGAGACGCCTCCAGGAAACCCTAACCGTTATGGCCCCACAAAAATGGTTGAGGCTGGAACTTATGGAAAGAGGGCACGATATGTCTCTCCAAACCCTCCAGGATGGTGCAACAATCCAAGGGACCCAGCTCGGGCTTCTCCAACTACCGTGAAGGTCATGCTACAAGCTGCTCCATGAGCCGCTTGTCCTGTTTACCATGTTGAAGAATCTTCCAATGTGCTCATGGTTAGGGATCCCCAACAAGACCGAGACCCCCTCCTAGAAGACCCTATGGCATCACTCATTGCTCACCTTGAGGCATTGGAAACATGAAAGATGGTGATCCCGCCTGATGGCAAGCCATATCCAGCATGGGTGGATGACATGTCGACACACCTAGGTTTTGGGAATCCCACCATCTCCCTCTTTAACATGATGGTGGACCCGCCGCAGCACCTAGACCACATCATCTCAAGGTGTGGGCCCATGTTAGGGATTTCAGCATAGCAGGAGGGGGCCAAACTCTGATGCTTTGTGCAGACATTGGAGGGTCATGCGTTCGTCTGGTACAACCAATTTCCCATCATATCGGTAACTAGATGGGAGGACCTTCGTATGTAATTACTCTACCAGTTTAGATGCACCATGTGGAAAACCAGCATCGTAGATTTCTTCATGTGCAAACAAAGGCATGATGATCATGTAACTTACTTTATCACCCGGTGGAAGGGGTTTACATATTCTCTTGACATTCCACTAACTGAGGAGAAATTACTGATGATGTGTGTAGGAAATGTCAATATGGAACTAGTTCCCTCTCTAATAACACAGAACTGCCCTGGGTGATTTTGAGATTTCTCCAATAAGGTCCAGCACCTGGAAGAAGCCCGACAACAGGCCATCCATGCACATTTGTTTCCCCATGTAATTCCCACATGGAGGGTTGCTAGAGCCAATAACACCATGGTGTCCCAAATAGAGGCCCCCAAACAACTGGAAATATTACCGGAGGAGGCACGTCCCCAGCCTCTTAGAAGCCTGCCACAATAAGCGCAACCTCCAGCTCAGCCGCGGCTTCCTCAGAATCAGTAGGTGCCCCTGCTAAATGCACTGCCACCACCTAGGTGGGACAACCAGGCCCCGCCTCCTCAACAGACTCCTCCAACACCTCATCAGGGCTAGGCCCCAAGGCCCCCCTTCCTAGACAGAAGAAACATGACCTACTCGTTCAATGTGAATCAGGCCCCTGTTATTTCCGATGTGCTTGGAATAAGGGATCATGCATTTCCAGAGTGCATAAGGACAAAAGAGACAAACCTCACTGATCGTGCCAACTACTGCCCCTATCATCGGATACTGGGGCACACCCCCAAGCATTTCTATGTGTTCAAAGACTAGATTCGAGGCCAGGTCGATAATAACATAGTCATACTAGGCCTGGCTTCAACACAAGTGGCATGTGTTGCCATAAGGCCAGACATCAATAGCGACAATGAGGGTGAGTGGCATCAGGTTTCTAACTACTATTCCCCCGAAGTATAATGACTGGATGGGTTAAAAATGGTTTCTAATTCCCATGGTAACATTTTTTCATGCTTGAACCAGCCGGAGACTTCAGAAGCTGTAGCCACTACTTCTGCCTCAACTTCTCAGCCAACCTCTTCCCGGAATAGCAAGCATAGGCAATGCAAGGGAAAGCAATGCACCCTGCCAATTCCATCATCGTTCCACACTCTCGGTGATTTCATTCCTCTGTAGATTTGGATTCCTCCCAGAATCTCCCTAGTAGTAGATTACTCTTCAAGTGATAGTCAGGGGTACGCTTCGATTAATATCATGGAGTTGGTAAATCCCTATATGACTCCCGGTAATGGGGATCTTTAGGTGGATCTCCCGAACGTCCCTAGTCGATGCCAAAATCGATGGAGATGCAGCCATGTGGGTCGTCGAGGCACATCAGTTGGCACCTCCAGCCTATCCATGTAAGACAATGAGACCAGGTAGCAGGACTAGCTAGAGCTCAGCATGCGCAGCCTCCTCATCTGGTGACATCAGGCCTGCCTCCGCCACTATTTTTATTTATAGATCAGGAAGAGAAACTTCGACCATGCCACGACCAACCTCACCCCATTATAGGCCGATCTCAACCATCTATACCTCATCCGGTAGCTACTCTGTGGGCTTTAATGAGTGAGCAGCATGATATGCCCAGCACCAGTCAGCTTCCAGCTCGGCCCATAGGGCCCTCCATGACTCCTATCACAGAACGTCCCCCTGCAAGCAGAAGCTCACTCTTGGCATGGATGTATGATGTTCTCAAGCACCTTGCTAGAATCCCTGTGAGGCTTTCCATCCTCGAGTCCCGTCGCCTGTCACTAGATATGCAAGATGCCCTTACTAAGGCTTTATGAATCCCACATCAGTTTGAGATGGAGGTAGCAGCTGCATAAGCCTTTCATGCTAAAGAGGTCAAGAACGACGAATGACAGGCCATCATTTCATTTTATGGAGAGGATGAAGGCTCTCCCATATAGGGGCACATCCTACCACTATACATTATAGGCCAATTTAATGGCGTGGAGGTTCTCTTTTGTGTTGTTGACATGGGTTCTGGGATTAACCTTATCCTGACACAGACACTATGGCAGCTGGGGTTATCTGAAGGTGACCTGACTCCCTCTGATTTAAGAATCCATTGATACAACAAGACAGAGCAGACCCCATTCGATAAGATCCATATGAAGACCCAGTTCAGTGTCTTGGTTTCCAGAACCATGTTTATAGTTCTCTCAAGACACCGCGTACAATGCATTGATGGAAAGACCTAGGCTCTATCTGTACGTGGCAGTCACCTAGACATATCACCAATTCCTCAAGTACTCCCTCAATGGTAGAGTGTGTGTACTCCATGGGGATGCATCTCCTTTCTCCTCTTGTAAACCCACTACCTGGATGCCAACTATTACAAGAGCAAGGACAAGAAAATTCAGGCCAGTGAGGTCAATCTCGTCACAGTTGCAACTAACCCCTGGGCAGGTCTGGATGAACCCTACATCTTCCCGAACCATCGATGAGGGCGTCTCCACCACGGTCGATGAATTGGTACATGTAAACCTCAGTAGCGAGGTGGACCCGAGACCCACGTTAATCAGTGCATACATTCCTTTCGAGGAGCAACATCGATACATGGACTTCCCAAAACAACATCGTGATGTATTCTCCTGGGGCTACGATGAGATGCCAGGACTAGATCCTCAGGTAGTCGTCCACCGCCTAAGTCTCCTAGAAAATCATCGTAGGTTCAAGCATCCCCCCAAAAAAGTTTTCGCCTTCTCACAACACCATGGTCAAGGCCGAAGTTGACAAGATTATCAGGGCCAACATCATCAAGGAGGTCCAGTACCCCAAGTGGCAAGCCAACATTGCGCCACTCAGGAAGAGAAATAGACATATCATAGTTTGCATCGACTTCTGCAATCTCAACAGTCCCTGCCTGAAGGATGATTTTCCCCTTCCAGTGATAGAATTGTTGATCGATGCTACGGCTGGGTTCCGTGCCCTTTCTTTCCTGGATGGTTATTTTGGATACAATTAGATCTGAATGGCCCCCATGGATGATAAGTCTATAGCTTTTAGGGTTCCACAAGGTATGTTTTGTTACCAAGTCAGCCCATCGGCTTAAAGAATGCAGGTTCCACCTATCAGCAGGCCATGCATCGCATATTCAAGCCAATCCTCAGGACATTGGTGGACTGCTATGTGGACGATCTGGTGGTCAAATATCACCAACTCCAGGACCATCTCAAGGACCTTGAGAATGTGTTCAACTTCTTCCACTCCCTCCACCTGTAGATGAACACGTCGAAATGTGTCGTCAAGGTCACATATGGGATGTTCCTTGGCATTGTTGTCAAATACCGAGGTATTGAAATTGACCTAGAGAATATCAAGGCCAACATCCAGATGCCTCCCCCGAGAAACATTCAGGAGCTTCGAGGTTTCCAATGCCACTTAGCCTATAAACGATGATAAATTGCGAATTTGGTCGGTAAGTGTTTGTCCTTTTCCTGAATTATGAATAAAGTCACTGCCTATGAATGGGATGAAGAGTGACAGACCATGTTCAAGGAAATAATGAATTATCTGCTTCAGCCTCGGGTCTTGATGCCACCAGTCTCCGGAAAACCACTGATCTTGTACGTGACTGACCTGGAATGATATCTTGGGGCTCTTCTTGCCCAGAAGAATAATGAGGGGACAGAGAACATTCTCTAATACCCCAGTGGTATACTCATCGATATAGAGACCAGATCCCCCCCATCGAAAAGAGCTTCTTTACACTGGAATTCACAGTACAAAAATTGCGACATTACCTACAGCAACATGTGGTACAACTAGTGTCTACAGTATACCCATTGAAGTACATTCCGACCCGCCCAATGCTGACAGGATTCCTAGCTCGGTGGGCAGTGATTCTTCAGTAGTTCGACATCAGGTTTGTCCCTCAAAATTCTACAAAGTGGAAAGCATTGGCAACCTTCCTTATTGCCCATCCATCTCCTGCTAACCAGTCCTTGGATCTCGATTTTCCTGATGAGGCAATTCTCTCAGCAGATCATTCCATCCCATGCTGGTAGATGTATTTGATGGTTCTTCTCAAATCCCCACTGGCGGGAGGCTCAATGATCCCAGACTCAACAGAGTAGGCCTGGGTATTGTCTTCATCACCCCGGCCCAAGCCATTCTGTCATAATCATTCCTCCTGTTTGAAGGCTGCACCAACAACGAGGCAGAGTATCATACTCTTATCAATGGCCTCGAGCTGGCCCTCCAGATCGATGTTCCCCACTTTCATGTAAAAGGGGATTCTGAACAAGTCATCAATAAAATCAACGGTGACTACGTCGTCAGAAAACTAGATATTGTATCATTATTGGAGCACACTGTCCAGAAAATGGCCCAGCTTCCATATCGGCCGGAAGTCACTCATGTCCCTTGATCTCAGAACGGTTGAGCAGATACCCTAGCAGGCCTAGTTGTATCACTTTTAGAACCTGATCAGGGTGATATGATTATCCACATGGCACATCAAAGGGGCATCACTCCCGTCACCCCAGATAATGACGATGGACAGCAGGTAAGCCATCTTAGCACTAGAGTGTCCACGTCAGGACCCCCATCTTCCTCAGATGTAGTGACATAAGTGACTCTCGACTAGAGAGCCCCCTTTTTCGAGTATCTCCAAAATGGCTATGTCCCGGATGATTGGGTTGAGCGCGAGAGAATCTGATGCCGCACACTGCAGTTAACCCTCCAGAGTGGTCCATGTCTTGAGAAGAACCTCTATAAGTGGGAGTTCGATGGTGCTCCCCTTCGTTGCATCCAATGGGTTCATATTTCTCGGGTCATGCAAGTGGTTCATGCCGGTTCTTGCGGCGCCCACTAGACTAGGATGACGCTATATTACCAGATCCGAAGACTAGGGTACTTCTAGCCCTCCATGATCCATGATTTCATCGAGTTTGCCAAGCGGTGTCACGCGTGCCAAATTCATTCTATCGTCATGCATTGACCACTAGAGCATCTCCACTCCACCATGTACTCTTGGCCGTCTGCGGTGTGGGGACTCAATGCAATCGGACCTTATCCACTGGTGATAGCTAGCCAGTGCAGGTTCATCCTGACAGCTACTGATTTCTTTTCTATATGGGAAGAGGAAGTTTCACTCAAGGAGGTCAAGGATCCTTCTCTCATTGACTTCATGAGCTACAATATCATATATTGGTTTGGAGTCCCTCACGCTTCCCTCACCGATAACGACACCAACTTCCGAGTAGCTGAGTTGAAGGAGTTGTACGCCAAGTACAACATCCGTTCAAACCATACCTCCCGCTATCATGCACAGGAAAATGTACAGATCAAGGCGTTCAATGAAACCCTCTCTATCATTTTGTAGAAAATGGTTTGTTAGAACCATAAAAGTTTGCCAGACAAGCTCTCCAATGCCCTCTGGGCTTATCGGATGACGACTCGTAATTCCACCCAGGTGACCTCGTATTCCTTGGTGTACGACACTGAGGTCGTCCTGCCCATCGAGATCCTACTGCCTTCATTACAAACAACATTCTATGACTAGAAGGCACCACATAATGTAGCCGAAATTTGTTTGTCTGAATAGGAATCACATGATGAAAGAAGGCTTCGTGCTATGCACAATCTAGAAATATACTAGAACAAGATTTCTAGGGTGCTCAACAAGAGATTTAGTTTCCAATCCTTCTTGCAAGGTGACTTGGTATTGGCCCTCCGGACACCAATGATCATCAACATGAAACCACCAATGTTGGAGCCCAAGTGGGAATGACCTTACATAATTCACAGGGTTTACCCAATGATGCATACTCCCTGGAAACCATGGATGGTGAGTGTATAACTCCTCCCACCAATGCCATGTTCCTCAAGAAATACATTTCTTGAGCCTACTAGTCCAGCGTGACCTTAAAATGTTTAGTCCTACATGAATTTAAATTGTGCATCGTCCTGCATGATGATAAACTGCATCTTAAGAACTATGTATGGCTTGATTCCCATCCGTATGGGTTACGTAGGAACACTCAAACATTTCGTCTTGAGCCCAACCCCAGACTCTTCTCTATGACGATCACCCTAGGTATAGTTCTCTCAGCGGATCCTTTCATGATATGGTATATGCTTCCTTAGCCCCACTCATTCCAAGATTATTATGGTCTCACCATGTGCCCTCTCCTCGTTCTTCTATCCTCCCACATCCTCACCATACGACACTAAACTGCATGGCCTTCAAGAACTACATGTGGCTTGATCCCCATCCTCATGGGATACGTAGGAACGCCCAGACTTTTCACCAGTTGGCCCAGTCCAAATTCCAGAATCTCCCCTCGGGTCAGGACATATAGTGTGGTGAAAGATTTTCCCAATTCATGTCAAGCTCATCTCGATTCCACCATACATCCCCCTCCCTGGAGGTGTTCAAATCTTTCATAGATGGGTACATCTATGATTCACCCACTCCTTTGATTAGAACTCCAATGTCTTCACCATCTAAAAGGGCCCCCAAATGGCATGGATTCTAGGCCTAAGGGCCCTCCTACAAGCTTCGGGCCAACTCCCTTGAGGATGTTGGGAAACAAGCCAATACAAGTCCCACATTTTAAATATTGTCAGCGGTCGATGCTCATTTTTTGTTCCTATTCTAGGTCACTATAGGGACTCTATGTTTTGAACATGCTCAACAACTATCATTTGTCATTAGAGCCACCCCACGATGTCCCAAACATTGTGTGTAGTGGTTCATTCTGCCCCGTTGTATCTCCAAGCGACGAACTCCCTTTGGGAAATGCCAGCTTTTAGAGCCCTACATGACAGGGAGAGATGAGTTCGGCTCCATGTTTCCCACACCGAGCACTACTAATAGGGGCTTTGGAGCTGTGATGAGGTGGTAACTACACAAGAGGTCATATAGCTACCATTGGAATGGACGCCCAGCCTAAGGCCCCATGCCCTCTTCCGGCCCCTTGGCCTTTTCAGGACACTGACTTGAGTTCTCATTTATCATCCACACTGCAAGCACAGGCCTCACCGTGCTTCGCACGCCAAACCTCGGGCGCTTGGCCCATTTTTTGACTCTTACGAGATTGTAAAGTGTGTTATGGGTTTATGTGATCATTCATGTCAGGTTTCTCATCGTTCCTTACACATCCATGGATGAGATGCCTTATCCATACTCATCCTTATTGCAGGATGTTAAACTGAAAACTGGCCGGGACTTTCCATCTGAGGCCCAGAATCTTGGCCCCTTCGCCTTTTCGGGCCCCCGGGCTAGGTTCTCACTCGGGTTTGTACAATGTGGTATGGGATTATGTCCCCAATCATGTCGGGCTACTCGCCACACCAAACACCTCCTGTATGCGGAGTATCTCACTCATTTGCATCCTTACAGGATGGCGATAAACTGCACATTACTCCCTTCAAGAACTACGTGTGGCGAGATTCCCATCCTCATGGGATACATAGGACCATCCGAACATTTAGCCTTTGGGTCCAACCCAATATCTTAGTAATATTCCCCTCATCTCGACCACTTGGCTTGTACTCCCCAGAGAGAGGAATGCATGGTGTGGTATGGGATTATGTACTCATTCACGTCAAATTTTTCAATCACGCCATTTACCTCCTCCTCCCATTAGTTTTCTAATGCCTTGCAATATACCCGTATTTTCAAATCATTCTCTCTCAAGATAATCCCCTCGGTACTCTTCGGTGATTCACTAATGTTCCCAAAGGTACTCGGGTTTAGCACCACCTGGAATGTCGGATTCTACCAGGACTTTCTTTCACCCATTTCTCAGGCTTCGTGTCCCCCTTCATTAGGGATTCCATCACCTTTCACACCCAAAGGGACCCCCAAATGGCATGGATGGTATACCTAAGGGCTCTCCTAACATTGCATGCCAACATCCTTGAGGGTTTCAGACAACAAATCAATACAAGTATCATGTTATGAATATGGTCACTGTTCGATGATCATTTGTTTTTTCCCATTTTAGGCTAATGCTATATGGACACTATGTTTCGAACACGGTCAATTGGTGTCTTCCATCATCACAATAACCCCCATTAAGCCTAAAAAGTCAGTTACATGATTCACATCCTTCTCCACCACATCATTTCCATGTAGAACTTCATGATTCTTGGTACAATTCCTCAGTGTACATTCTCACTTTAGGAGAAAAAATCCATGATAAGGCAATCATTCGGGGCACCACCAATTTCCCCTTTGCTTGTATTTCACATATTGCGAATACCTTATCCACCCTTGTTTCCTACACCGAGTTCAACTCATGTAGGCTTAGGGATAAGGTTAAGGTCTTCCTTTAATGGGGATAGTCCTTCTTTTCTTTGGAACAAGTTCCTAGACCTGAAAACTAAGATCTTTTCATATTGACCCTTTGTATGAACTACATAGAGCTTGATTCCCATCCTTATGGGATACGTAGGAATGCCCAGACATCTCATATTTTGGCCCATCTCATTTTTACTAATTTATCAATTCTACTCTTCCTTTTAGGACCCACCCTTATAAGGCCACATGGTGTGGAATCTATTGGCCTTTTCCTCATTCACGCTGGGTTTGCGATAGCCATGCCACATACTCTACCTCCTAGGAGCTAGTACCTCTTAATTACTTGTCCTGCATGACATTAAAAGGATCCCCTTATAAATACGTGTAGCTTGATTCCCATATGGGATGCGTAGAAACACTCAGGCATCTATTATATGGGTCCAGCTTAATTGAGAGCCATTCTCTCCTACATTCCACCCTCATACATCTTTTTGGACCCTTGGCCCAAGGTTTCATTCTCTGAATCATGCACAGTGTGGTGTGGACCTTGTCCTCATTCGTGTAGGGTATTATTTATTGAACCATGAACGTTCCCCCTTTATCCTCATCTCTACTACATCTGAGCCTCATAATTCGAATGTACATGGTTGGTCTTGTCACATGACCCTATACTATGAATGTAACGTCCATGCTGCATGATGAAGAACGGCACAACATTGTGGATCCCTTGCTCAAGGAACATCATATATGGTATCGGTCAAACACTTTACCATTTTTCAATGCCTTCATTTGGCTTGATTCTTGATGTAATGCCTGGATTCACTATTCTAGGCCCATTTCCTCATAAAAAAAATACAACACCTCCATTCACCCTAAAGGACAAACAAGAATTATCAAATGCTACTTCTTTAGGTGCAAGGGCCAGACCTGCACACCCCTTTTTATCCCTATCACTAGTACCTTACCATCTCACCCCTTAGAACTATGTATATATTGATCCTCATCCTCTTGGGGTATGTAGGAATGCTCATGCACTTTTCCACGGCCCAATATAACTTTCTTTTTCAGTCCCTCGACCTAAAACCTCCCCACGGAACACATGGTGGTCGGAACCCCAGGTTCCCATTCACATTGGGTTTTATAATTAACCCACCATGTGTCTCCCTTATTTCCTACTATCCATGGTCCAAGCTCTATGACCATAAACTAATATCACTCTACGTCCTTGCTACAAGACGTTAAAATGCCTGAAATCTTCCAGAACTACGTATGAATTGATTCCCATCCTCATGGGATATGTAGGAATTCCCAAGAATATTTTTTCTCTGGGTCCAGCCCTAGGAATCTACAAATCTTGTCCCTTCATTCTCGGCCCCTTGGCGCGAACTCATCTGGGAGTACATGGTGTAGAAAGTACCTCATAGGTTCTCGTTCATGTTGGGTTTTTCAATAGCCACACCATGTGATTCCCATATCTTTTCCCAGCATGGTTCGAGTTCTATGACCTTAATCTAAGATATACCTGTGAAAAATGCGCGTCACGTTTTGCTATTTCACCACCCTACACAAAGTCCATTAAATCAAGCCCCCCTTAATGGTCCACCCCAGGACCATAAGCTAGAAGTGTGCATCCCCAGGACCATTTTCCATGGGAGGGGACTCATCTCCCTCTTTCTGATACGTCACATAGTCATATTCAGATGCATTTAGGCAAAGAGCCCGAAGTATGGAATTTTCACAGGGACATTCCCCTCGTTCCATGTCCAAGCTTCATGAGCCCATCATTTGGATCCTCATATTCTACCACACCCAAAAATACCCCCTTCACAGCCAAGTCTCATGCCACCTCAGCTCACCTACCGTTTAGGGCCAATGTCCCTAAAGACCCCGGAAGAAATTAATGATAGGTCCTGTGTTTCAAACATGGTCAGCGGTCGACCCTTATCTGTCTGTCCCCATTCTAGGATAACGTGATATGTATGTTGTGTTTCAAACACAGTCAACAGATATCCCCTATCATCACGCCACCATCACTGAGATCTAGATCTCAACCATCATGATTCACATGTTTCCACTCCATTATGTTCAAGTGTAATTCCAACATGCTCAGCTTTACTCTTCAGTGCATCTAGCTGCATTATATAGGGGGTAAACATCAATGGGGCGTTAGTCATCTAATGCCCCATCATCTCTAACGTGTGCCTCCCTATGCTAGGAATGTCCCATTACAACTTCTTGTTTCCCACATCGAGCACGAATCATGTGGGATTAGTAGTTCTGGTAGGATTTGTACTGGTGCAACCATTTCCACAAATGCCTTTCCTCACCCCGCATGATGTTAAAATGCACTCTCAGAACTACATATGTCTTGATCCCCATCTTCATGGGGTACGTTGGAATGCTCAACCACTTTTCTTCAGTCCCAGCCGAATTCTCAGTCTTGGTCCCTTGACCTGAGGAGTTTCTTTCGAGGATATGTGGTGTGATTTTGACTCCAATTCCTCATTCACATTGGGTTTATAGATATTACACCACATTATCCCCCCATGAATCTTCCTTTTCACTTCACGTCCAATCATATGATGTTAAACTACACGAGTTCATATTTCCTTAATGTATTACACTAAAATGTGGTTCTACCTTGATCAAGTCTATGATTACCTATGTAAACCATGGGATGCATCAGTTTTCTCTCCGGAGAGAATTATCCTTACCAGTGTTGGTCTCTGACCACACTGTGCCCTTAGAACTATGTTTGTCTTAATTCCCATTCTCATGGGATACGTAAGAACCCCCGGACATCTTGTATCTAGGGTCCATCCCATGGAATCATAATTCCATTTTCCCACCTCGTTTTTGGTCCCATGACCGGAGCTCTTTCGGGGAACCAGGAAAATGCGATTTTACCCTGAAGAAGTTCAGGATGCCCCATGATTTTCATTGGGAGGTGATAGTTTCCTCATTAGAGAGGTCATGTTTAAAATAATGTTTAATCCTCGATCAGACATGAGTATCCACCTAATATGTTTCCACCATGGTGGAGAAATTTCAAGAGTGTTGGACTCTAATCGAACAACCCATCACTCCACACTACACACTTTGTGTGCCCTTTATTCAGACCCTCATCCTCTCCTACATCTAAAAGAACCCCCTAATAGTATGGATGCTCAGTCTATGGATCATCTACTATCCTAGGACAACTTTCTGGAAGGCTAATTGATGAAATTTTGAGTTAGGCCCCATGTTTTGAATATGGTTAGCGGTCAGGCCTCATTTTTCTTCCCCATTTCAGGATAACACAATATAAATTCTGGGATTTGAACACTATCAATAATTATCTTTTATTGTCACGCCATGCCCACAGTGTTTGGAATTTAGAGTATTGAAATTCACACTTTCCATTCCCTTATGTTCGGGTTTATTCCAGCGCCCCTGGCATTACCCTACTAGTGCACAAGAGAACATTAGGAAGACGATAATTCGGCTATTCTGAGATCTTCATTCTCTAGTTAGGTCTCTCCCTTCTGTTCCCAGGAATCCATATTGGTTGTTCAAACCCCCATATGCCTAAAAGTCTGGTTTTCACACCTACATTTGAACAAGACAATAAAGTTGATGTCCCTTGTTTCTCACATTGAGCTCAACCCACATGAGCTTAGGGATTGACTGCTGGACGACCCACAAATTGCACAGGAATGCAGTTAACCAACACAAATAACAGAACTCATGCATGTGTCTAGCATAAAATAATCAATGCATGAATGTTCGTTCAAATGTTATATGCATAAAAAACCTAGGATCGAACCCTCCAATGGATGGGTTGACCTCATCAAAAGAGCGTAGCAGCTCCACCACCCTCTAACTGGTGGCATCCAGGATGTGTTGCTGCTTGTTCAGTTTATGCTCCTCCTCGGTAGATATGGGGTGTAATTCTTAGCTGCAATCTGTGCCTTCTCAACGCTGTTCTGAATGATGTTAATCTCATCAGGGTCTTGCTTCATTCTTCTTCAGACTCTGCCAGCTGGGCCTTCAATCGCAATATTATATCATATTCTACATTGAGGGAGGCCAAGTGTTCGTCTTCCCAATTCTGCAGTAACTGGACCTCATCTTCATCCACATATAGCTTCTTGATGTTGAACAGTTTCCTTTGCTACCCACCCACACCAAGGCCATGGTCATGCTCCCAAATCTTCTCCGCCATAAAATTTCGGACAAGCGTTTGAGGAAATTTGGCATCCAGTCACCCAACACATAGTTCCCACAGTCGTGAGTGGAGTATGTTTATCTCATCTAGCCATAGTTCTTTGGGGTGTCATCAATGAAGTGCTTGATCCGCTTCCATGACTGGAGATGGACTATTCGGTTGTCCTCATCATCAGAGGTCATATCGTCCCAGTTAGCGTAGTCGGGAGGCTCATACAAGGGCAATTCCTCTAAGAACTCATCGGCCAGATCCACGTCTGGTGTTGGATCAGGCATGGTGGGACATGGGCTCTCCGACTGATCCTCATCATTGGACCCCAACTCGGTGATCTCAAGCTCAGCCTCCCTGACAGTCCCACCGGTAATCGGGAGTGCCACTGTTCGATCAGTATGGACCTCCACCTCTACATTCACCGACATTCCCCAGGGAAAGGTAATTTCAGGAATACTGAACAACCTCTCCAAGGAAACCAACACCATTTGGAGGATTGTGCGTACCAAAAAGTAAGCATGTATTCTAGTTAACCTGGTCAATTGATGACATCCCTTAATTTGATAGAGGATACTTACAGAGATCAATTCCTCAGTCTAGTTCCTAGGATGATGTTGTCGGGACCCCGAAGTGTGGCCCTCCATATATTAATGGAAGGTCTGAAGATTCAAGACCCATTACAGATATTCCGGCCCCGCCAGACATGCTGATCTCCCCGGTAGTAGGCATGGACCCCAAAGGTCCCGCGTCTACATCTCTCGAAGGGCGAGAACGAGCTCTGTATACAAGGCCCTCTTGCACAATTTAGATGTTCGTAAAGAGTTCAGAATGAACTAAATGTTTTACCTGAAGAGGGGGTGTGGAATATTTACTTCAAGGACCTCAGAGAACTCTTCATGATCCGAGTCCTGATCCCCGACTTCACCCTACTCTAACGGGATCCATCTCCCAGCCACGTCTCCCAAGGAGGATTCATCGGAGTCTTCCGACATAGGGAACCATTCCCTTAAATTAGCTTCCAAAAACTATGGGGGAGTGGTGTGATCGAGCAACAACATGACATGATCCATCATCAGACGTGAGGTACCCCGGGAGTGCATGAAGTCCCCCAGCTCTGTCAGGTATTGCCCCACCTCTGCACGGGATACCGCAAAGCTAGCCTTGATAGGGATTATCCCCAACAAATACATCCCGAAATGGTTCAAATGTTTCCACAACTCCGACGGGTCGAGGAATTTCCTGTTAACTTCCCAGATGTCCTAGGCCTCTGAGAAGACAACATTCTCTGGCATATCAATGTGCTCAGTCGCTTCCTAGAAGCCTGAGTGGATATTATACGGAACCCTCTAGGTGGCCTCCCATCAGGATGACTCTGGTCTTCTAGGACCGCAGGGTCCATCACCACTGCTGCCTCTCCCACAACTGGTGCCTGTCCCACAACTACGGTTTCCCCCCAATGTGAGATTCCCTTGACGCCATCCGACCTTGACCCCGGGGTTTGGTATTCATTCCATCATCAACTCGAATGGTTGGTTTCTTCTTCATTTCCCCAGGGTAGGCCACCTCCCAATTCTGGGCATAATTCATCACTAGCCCGACGAAAGCAGTTAGCGGGGGAAGCTGGTTCAACATCTTACCATCTTTTCGTCTGAACATAAGTCACATCTTCCTCATCACACATGGGTGTCCCTTGTAGAGAACCCCTAGATAGACCTGTGGGGTCAGTCACTGCATGCACCAGATTTTTCGAACAAATCTGTGTGGGGTATACAAATCGTAGAGAGGCTCACAATCCACCCTTTCCACCAAAACTCCACCTCAAAAGGCCAGGAGATAGGAAATATTCTCCTATATTCCCTGAACATCATCAGTGGATACCTACATCGGCAATGAAAATGGGTGGAAATTGAACTCCTCCACCTTCCACATTCAGTTTAGAACTGACGGTGCGGTCATCTTGGCTGGAATGCTCCCTGTAGCATTCTGTATGGATGGGTGGAACTTCAATCCAGGAGGGGAAATGGGGTTAGGGTATTCATAAACCCCCCAAACGTGTGTTGTTATCCACCCATACATGAGGTGGAATGGCCCACATATTCTCTATGTCCTTTTTTCCTCGTTGATGTACCGTAACATCTTATACAACTTGGCTAGCATTAGGATCCCAAGGTTGACTCTCCCTCATGTTTCCAACACGAATGCCAAAATGAATGTGCGTGGCTCCTGTAGATGCTGAAAAAGTCTCTAATTCCAAAAGGAAGTTTTGAAATGATGAAGTGAGGTCATATTCGGACCCAGAGACCTGGTCCGGAGGGCCTAGAAGTGTTACGCGAAATAATGGAGGATGTGTGCAGAAAATGTTTGGCCGCGGGAAAGGAGTCCCTGATTCGCGAATGGACTCGGGCGCTGGTGCGAAATTTTGCACGCCCGCACCCGTGCGATTCCCATTGTGCGTACCGCCATCTCTAGAGCGCAAAATTTCATGTGCCTCCTGGATTCCATGATGCCGGAGGCCTATAAATAAAAGTAGACCCCTTCTATTTCGGTGTTACAGAATATTAACCTGCTCTCGAGCATGAAATAGGACTTCCACGCACACAAGATGGCTTTCAGGTACTTACCCTTTTCGCGCAACCTCACCCTGGGATCCACCTTTGCACACAATCTCTCTGGCATATATAAAATTCTAAACCACTAATGGTTCCTCCCTTGCATCAAATTCCTTCCAGTTATGCACAAAATGATCCAATTGCGTGCAATCCCTTCGTTGGGTGTGGCCTTTCCATAGGGATTGTCCATTCCCATTCGCGTGCAATTAGCTTTCCTCGCATGAAATTCCCCATCCACAATTCTTCGTCATCCCAGTGTTTTGCGTGCAAGCCTTCCCTTTGCGTGCAATCCCCAGGATCCCTCACCATGACACCCCTCGGGCGCCTCCCTGCGTAGACGCCCGATGTCCACCATATCAGGCATGCATGTCATGCGTTGTTTTCCCGTATGACCTTCTAGGCTTGTACGAAGTAACATCATGGTCCCTTGGGTGATATTTCCCATTGCGTTGCTTTGCCTCATGATCCTTTTCATAGGCATGCTAACGACTATTGCTTCTTTTCATAGCCATGCTAACATGGACCCCTCGATGGTTCGCTATGAGGTCCCCCTTCACTACGACCTTGTCGATGCCTTCCCTCCCACAATGGGTAGAGGGTGTTGGTTATGTATGTCCTAGGGGTGTGGAGTGAACCCACCTCGTCCGAGTTTCAGGACGTTAAACTACCAAGTGCCCAATCCTCAACACATGATGTTAAACTGTGATCCAGCCCCGTGCCTCGCATGCAGGGTCCCCCCGGCTCAGACATTCTTTACACCGCTCATCTCAACGAGAATGGAATCTTTCTCACATGGAATGATATCCTCCCTATCGGAGTGGCGTTTTTCCATGGGGGAAGGTAATACACCTTAGTGTAAGCCCCTAGCCTCTCTTGTGGAAGGTAGCACCCATGAACCTCCATACTTCCCCACTAACAAGGCCAGTGGAGGGTGTGATAGGGAACAGGGAATCTACATTGTTCGGTCCCAAATCCCTCTCCCTCTGCGCTTTTTCGCACTTCAGGCCTCCATCCTGGAGTATGTCCCGACACCATGGGCCGCTCAACGCGTAAGCCCCTCTCTATTTCCCATGGACGCACCTTTCGCGACGTGATCGTCTGGTCCCTGCGGCCTCTTGTTTCTCACACCGAGCGTGACTCACGTGGGCTTAGAGTGAGCATCGACCATGACACCCCCAACCATGGGCCGCCTCAGAGTGTAAGCCACATCCCGGTGAAATACGAGGACTTCTATCCATGCTAAGGTACGGTACGTAGGAAGCCTCCACGAGGTTCAAGCCCACCACCCTGTTGTTTCGACCCCTTCGCTTCGATTCACCAACTCCTTGGGCCGCCTCAGAGTGTAAGACCCAAATGTCGTCCTGCACAACGTTAAACGGTATGGCGTCCAGAATGACTTTAAACTATCTACCTCGTCCCACATGACGTTAAACTGCACCACCCGAACTACATGGAATTTTATCCATGCTATGGAATGGTACGTAGGAAGCATCCACGAGGTTTGAGCCCACCACTTAGTCATTCTGACCCCTTCGCATCGGTTCACCAATCATATGGGTTGCCTCAGAGAGTAAGCCCCATATCCATCATTATGGGATGCCTTAGAGTGTAAGACCCATATCATTCATTATAGGTCGCCTCAGAGCGTAAGCCGTATATCCATCATTATGGGCCGCCTCAAAGTGTAAGCCCCATATCCATTATTATGGGGGCCCTCAGAGCGTAAGCCCCAAATTCCCCCGTCCCAAATGACGTTAAACTATATACTGGAACTATGGGGACTTTGATCCATGTCAAGGCATGGTATGTAGGAAGCCTCCATGAGGTTCAAGCCCCCTTCACTTCATCATCCATCCTGATTCTTACCCTGGCTGCCACATCCTGGTGGGATCATTCAACCTCATTCCACTCCACAGTATTCGGGAAGCCACCCATGTGCTGACCCCAACATCGGTGTTCCCTTCAGGGGGTTCTTCAATCTGATCCACTCTCAGTGTTTTGATCAGTCTGATCCGTCTCCAATGGACGTTAAGCTTGCTGCATACCCCATGTTAAACATGGGAAGCTGAGGAAAACCTCAGGTACATGCCTATGGCATGAAATTCCCCGCGTTCGACATGGGATGCCTCGGGCTTCCGAGCCCTCAAGAATCCATATAATAAGGGACAGATGATAGACATTCCAATCCCCCAGTGTCAAGACATGCCAACGACACCTCAGCGTGACCATTCTCTTCACTGAAGGTTGCTGCCCCGACCAGAACCCTTGGAGTGTCTCGACGGAAGCAGTGTAATTAACTGGTGTCCATGAAGATATGGCATCGGGAACGAGATTCACGAATACATCTTAAATATATGAGGGAGACCCGGACTAGGTGACGAGATCTGAGGAGGAATACATGGAAGGAAGAACTGACATACCATCATCCCAGTTTCGATCAAGGAGCATACGTCCTTGAACAAGGAACAGATGCCACCCGTCTTTGGAAAGCGGGAATACGGGGAAACAAGTCACACGTCCTCCTCTGCGTGATGGATGCGCACACCCCGGAGGAATGCGTAGGAAATAGAAAATGATGAACTTGAAGTGAATGACTTCTCCTCAATACGGAGACTGGTAGTGCTGGGGTGTCGGAATATTAGTGTGTCACCAGGTCTGGGCACCCAGCACCAGGACGTGAAACCCACAAGAGGTTGGGGCAGTCAAGACGTTGAGCACTCTGTTCTGCAATGTTGTCAGCACAGATCCCTCTTACCAACTACGGATGATGGAATGGCCTTGGGATATTGGTTTTCGATTTCCTTTCATGTTAGTGTTAATGGGTTAATCTCCCTGCTTTCAGGAATCATACCACTGCATTCGGAGCTCGATCGCCACCTACCCACCGGCATAGGGACAGGGGTTGTACCGACGCGGCCACCCCACGCGGTTCCACCTTTTTCACAGCTTCTCTGACCACCATGACTACCGAGCACTCACGCCCCCTCTTCCCATCAGAGATTATCCAACAGAGGGTGATCAATGACCTTGTGCATAGGTAAGGAAGGGGCCATCCCCACCTGGGACATGGCCCGATTGGATCTCAAGAAAGCCGAGCCTCACCACCGTCACTACCCCCGAGGGCCGCGCAGTGAGACGTTGCTCCCCACCCCAACGTTCAACAATTTCAGGTGTTTATCCCCAGAATGCCTCGACACCTCCCTTCCCTACGCCGATGAGGTAGGGGATGTCCGAGTTCTCCCAATCAGAGACCTGCTTCAAGGATTCAATGCAAGGGCCCCCACCAGGTCGTGTCGAAGCCACCGCCCGACTCCTCTAGCCGGGGAGTAGGCAATTCTTGTGCCCGTGCCACCGGCTTCAACCCACCTGACCCGACGCCAGCATCGGGCGCGAGTAGAAGAGGATGCTCACCCTGGGGCACCAACATCAGCAATCACTTTGGCCTGAGTCAGTGTTGACTCCTATCATCAAACCCCTGCACATGTTGAGGAGGGGTAGTTATATGCCCGATCTGGATCAAGGCCACGACCGCCCCACGGGCAGGTTAGGTCGACTATCCCGGTCGTAGGCACAGGCAATAGGCACCGCGGACCAATTCGCGGTAGTGCCATCCAGCATGAAGGCCAACCCCGTGCCACCATTCTGGAAGGTATGGTCCCTCCCTCCTTCCAACCTCGGCTCGAAGGCCTGCCTAGAAGCACCCTCACCATAGGTATGGGGATTTCCCGTAACAAGAGAACTTCGGTTGGGGATCTCTCCAGCACCCACTACACGGGTTTTGGGGTCACTTCCACTGCCGTAGACCGCGAGTATGGAGTCGTTGCATGTCTGGTCACTCGCCTGCATAGAGGCCCTCCCCATGTGCCTTTCGACATTTTCCCCGGTGCTCCCCGCACCCTGGCCCTCAGTACCCTCAGCTCTGGGACCAGTTCGGCCAGAGGACTCCATGACATAAATCAACCATGCCCCGAAGAGCCACCCAAGGGAAGGAAAGTGAGATGTCGTCACCGTAAGAGAAATGACAGGGAAGGCCGGATGAAAATTAGACCAGTCCTTTTCTTGGACTCTGAGGCGGAGTATGACTCAACAATGGAGCCCTCCCCTCAGTCCTTTGAGTCATGTGCTGAGATAGGGACGATGTGTGTCAGCCTCGTACTCCCCGAATGCGAGATCCATATGATCACTACCTCCCTCTGAAGGTATATCCAGGAGGACAAGGACCTGGCGTACTCCTAGGGATCAAATTTACAGTCACCATCGGCCTCTCTGGAAGCACCTTCCATGTCTGCCAGAGACGACGGAGACCTTTTTTGGGGGTAGATGGCGAAAGAGCCGCGACATAGCGCTCCCAGGTAAGCATCGACACTGTGACAGGAGGCCCGTTCACTGTCCTATCATAACGTGACGTGGAAGCCAGGACACTACAATCCTCAGAGGGTGACTTAGAGTTCGACGGCCAATCGGACTACTCACCGTATTCTCCGACGGCCAGCCCACTGGCCCAGCGGCCTGCCTCGGCACTGCTTCCAGTTCCCCAATCACTCCTAGTTGATCAGCAGGGCTACCAAGGTCTGGATCCTGAACATGAGCCGTGGAGCTTCTGGACCATCCTCAGAGCAGACCACTTCCTTGAGAAGTTTTGGCTGATTTCAAGGTCGGATTTTGATATGCCAGAATTGCTCACCCCGAGAGAGCTTGAATGTTTCTTCCAGACTCTCCGAGCGACTCACTCCCGTATTCACCATCAGCAAGTTCCTTATCCTGGGAGCCAATCACACCTCGAGGATATCGGCGAGCAATGTCATCAGGTCAACCTGGCCACACTCCCCGCGGTTCGGCACCCCAAATCACTTGGCCACTACAGGGCCCTCCAACAACAATGCGTTCAGAGCTTCCAAGTCCTCCGTAAAGTTATCAAGGAGGCCGCCCCCACATGCATGTCCGTGGATGGGGGAAGTACGCCACCCTTCTCTTCAGTGTGATTCGCCGAGAGCCTGACTCATCAGGTGGCTCTAAGGACATGTCCCCGAGGGTAGCGGCGGTCAACATGGCCGATCTTTTGGGAGAGGGGAATGGTCGGGAATTCCTCGATGGGGACTCAACCCCTTGGTACAAGCCGCTACTGGACCCATTGGGGAGGATAACTCATCAGCAGAGGAACCTCCTAGTTCTCCCCGCACCCACTGAGGCATTAACACTGAGCCGGAACATTGGCAAGGGTAAAGAGCATGTTGGGGCTGTCAAGCTCCCCGACCCATCTGCCTCATTGCAGAAGGTAGAGGAAGATCCCGAGAAGGTCATCCTACACCAACAGCTTGCTGAGCAGAAGAGGATGGTCGATAAGCTTCTGGCTGAATGCATTGTAGAGCGGAGGCCCAACTACAGTTATCCTAGACCAGGGAAGCAGGGGCAGGAACAACTACCCCTCGACGAGATTCTCCCAGGAAACCGTGATCATGTCGTGTTCGCTGACAGGGGAGAGGCCGGAGCTCATGGAAAGAGGGCGTGGTATGTTTCGCCAAACCCTCCTGAACGGCGTGATCACCCAAGTGATCCCAATCGGGTTCCTCCCATCGCTCCATGGGTCGCTCCACCAGCTGATCCAAGAGCTGCTGAGATTGTCTACCAAATTAAACATCCCAGCAATGCGCTTGTGGTTAGGGATCCTCATCAGGATAGGAAACCGCATCCAGATGATCCAATGGAAACACTGATCACCCGCTTAGAGGCTTTGGAGACTCAGAAGGTGGCGATCCCACCAGACGGCAAGTCATACCCCGCATGGGTGGATGATATGTCGGCACCTCCAGGTTTTGGGAACCCCACTTTCACACCCTTTAATGGGACAGGAGACCCTCCAAAGCACTTGGACCACTTCAAATCAAGTTGTGGACCTATGTTAGGAACTACATCACAAAAGGAGGCCGCCAAGCTCCGTTTCTTCATTCAGACACTAGAGGGGCCGACATTCGTCTGGTATAGGCAACTCCCTGTTGGATCCGTTATTAGCTAGGAGGACCTTCTCAGGAAATTCCTCTACCAGTTTAGTTCCATAACCTAGAATACGAACATCGCAGACCTCCTCAGGGGCATGAAAAGGCCTGATGACCGAGTCGCGGACTTCATCACCTAGTGGAAAGAGCTCACATACTCCCTTGACATGCTGTAAACTCAGAAGAAATAACTGACAATGTGCATAGGGAACGTCAAGGCAGAGCTGGTTCCTTCTCTGATCACTCTGAATTACCCCGGAGGATTCCGAGACTTCACATACAAGGCCCAGCGCCTCAAATAAGCCCTGCAACAGGCCAGTCAGGCACACCCGCTTCCTCCTGTAATCCCTGCAAGGAGAGCTTCCAGAGCCGAGCCCACTGCTATGGCCCAGATTGAGGCCCCCAGGTAGCTAGAGTTGCTACCAGTGAGGCCCGCTCCATAGCCCCATAGGGGTCCACCTCCACGGGCACAGCTTCTAGCCCAGCAGCAACCGCCCCAAAATCGGCAAGCACCTCCGTGTAACGCACCGCAACTGCCTATTCGAGATAACTAGGTTCTGCATCCTCGGCATGGTCCTTTATCCCCTCGTCAGGGCTAGCCCCCTAGAGCCCCATTTCCGAACAGAAGGAATTGGAAATACTCATTTGAGGAGGCTCAGGTCGCCGATTACTTCCGTAGTGCCTTGGAGTAGAGGATTG
Source organism: Viscum album (assembly GCA_963277665.1). NCBI lineage: Eukaryota > Viridiplantae > Streptophyta > Magnoliopsida > Santalales > Viscaceae > Viscum > Viscum album. The sequence continues at coordinate 280,822,570 of OY728123.1, read as the reverse complement.
TGCTACTGCCTGAGTGCCGGAAGCCAGAAGAGGCGAATCTCACTGATCACCCCAACTACTACCCTTATCATCGGACCCTGGGGCACATCATCCAGTGATGCTATGAGTTCAAGGACTGGCTCCATGACCAGATTGATAATAATATAGTCAGGTTGGGCCCAACCTCAGCACAAGTGGCAGGTGTCTTTGTGAGATCAGATGGAAGTAGTGGCGAAGAGGATGAATGTCAGCGGGTTTTCGACCGTGGGTCCTAGATGTATAATGACTGGATGGCCCGCAAGACTTTCTCCCATGCCCATGGCATCATCCGTGCACACCTGAAACAGCCAAAGCACCCAAGAGATACGGTTACTACTCCTGCATCGTCATCTCAGCCAGCCTCTTCCCAAAAGAGAAAGCAGCGGCGTCGTAAGAAGAAAGAATGCATCCTGCCAATGACGTCTTCGTCCCGCACTCTTAGAGACTTTATGCCCCCAGAAATGTGGATTCCTACCAAAATCTGCCCAGTGGTGGATGACTCCTCGAGTGAAAGTCAGGGGTATGCTTCAGTTAACACTGTAGAGTTGGTAAAGACCTTTTTGAATCCTAACGTTGAGGAACGCCGGGTAGACCTTCCCAATGTCCCCAACCATTGCCAGTGTCATCGGAGCCATGGCTACATGAATCATTGGGGCATGATTTTTGGCAACTCTAGCCAGGTCGTGCATGCTGCGGAGACCAGACAGTAGGCACAGTGCAGATCTCAGCACATGCGGCCCCTTCATCTGGTGGTGACAAGTCCGCCTCTACCACCGTTTGTGTTACTCGATCGGGCAAAAGTACCTCAGTCCTACCGCGACCAGCTCTTCCCTGTCACCAGCCGACCCCAGCCTTCTGGTCCTCATCTGACAGCCACTCTCCAGGCTTCGACTAGTGAACAGCGAGATGTGCCTAGTACCAGTCAGACACCAGTCCAGCTGGCAGGGCCAATCATGCTTCTAATCGCAGAACGTCCTCCTGTAAGCAGAATCTCGCATTTGGCCCGAATGTATGATGTTATGAAGCACCTTTCTGGCATTCCAGGAAGTCTTTATATCCTTGAGACTCTTCTCCTGTCATCTAAAATGCGTGAGGCGCTCTCCGAGGCCCTAAAAATCCCCCTCCAGTTTGAGATGGAGGTAGCAGCTGCAGAAGCCTTCCAGGTTGAGGCAATTGAGGACGCTGAATGCCAGGAAGTTATCTCATTCTCCGGTGAAGATGAAGACCCTCCCATACAGGGGCACATTCGCTTGTTGTACATCACTGGACAGTTCAATGTCATGGAAGTCCGCTAATGTCTTGTCGACACGGGTTCTGGGATTAACCTAATCCCATCTCAGACACTATGGAAGTTGGGTCTATCTGAGGATGATTTAACTCTCTGCGACCTCAGGATCTAGGGGGATGATAGGATGGAGAAAACTCCAGTCAGAAAGATTCCCATGAAGACCTAGTTCGGTGGCCTAATTTCGAGCAACGAATACATGGTTGTCTCTTAGGACACCTCATACAATGTGTTGATGGGCATACCATGGCTCCACCTATATGCAGCAATCCCCTCATAGTATCACCAATGCCTCAAATACTCACTTAATGGTCGAGTAGGCATTATCCAAGGAGATGCATCTCCTTTTTCCTCTTTTGAATCCCATTATCTGGATGCCAACTATTACAAGAGCAAGGATAAGCATATTCTGGTAGGTGAGATCGAGCTAGTCGCTGACACAAGTGATCCTTGGGCAGGTCTGAATGACGCTTATGTCTACCCAATCCATTAGTTGTAGGCCACAACCCCTAACATGGGGCAGTGTTTGTCGTTTCAGGAACAAGAAGAAGGCATATTTCCAGGCCTAAGCGACGGCGGGAAATCACCTCGTACTCCTACACCAACCAGACTATGGTGATCCTGGAACCTCCTACCCCTGTATGGTAATGGGATGTCAGGCTCATGGTAATGGCGGTATGTCATACATGTCTATTTCACCGAGATGGAATTAACTGACTCAAGCCAACACACCACTACTGCTTTGACATCATCAAGCGTGGCCCCTTAGGCCAAAGACTAGATGGGATTACAACGACTTCCTTCATTGCTATGGTCTCAGTGGCGCATGAGTCTCCTGATATGATGACCACTGCCGCACAAGTCGGCACCTTCCGCCCATCAGGGTTTGATAGCTGAGAAGTAGCTCCCCCCACGTATGATCCCTCCACAAGTGGAGAGGAGGACATGGAAGATGCTCCCCCTCATTTGAGGAAGGCATCTCCACCATGGTCTACGAGTTGGTATAAGTGAACCTCGGTAGTGAGGCAGACCCAAAACTCAGATTGGTCAGCGCTGCAATTCCCCCTGAGGAGCATCAACATTATGTGGAATTCCTCAGACAACACCCTGATGTGTTCGCTTGGATTTACGACGAGATTCCAGGACTAGATCCTCAGGTAGCCATCCACCACCTAGTTCTCCCGGTGAACCATCGCGGGTTCAAGAAGCCTCCCAGAAAGATGCACCTTTCTCATGGTGCCATGGTTGAGGACGAATTTTAAAATCTTATTAAATCCAAATTCGTCAAAGAAGTTCAGTACCCCCGGTGGCTAGCCAACATTGTGCCGGTAAGGAAGAAAAATGGATAGACCACGGTCTGTATTGACTTCTGCGATCTCAATCTCCACTGTCCGGAGGATGATTTTCCCATTCCAGTGATAGAATTGTTGATTGATGCCATGACCGGGTTCCAAGCCCCCTCCTTCATGGATGGATATTTCGGGTACAACCAGATCTAGATAGCCCCCGAGGACGAGGAGTCCACTGTCTTCAGGGCACCCCAAGGTACTTTCTGTTATCGGGTTATGACCTTCTGCCTGAAGAATGCGGGTGCCACCTATCAACGGGCCATGAATTGCATATTCAATCCAATTCTAGGAACACTGGTGGAATTATATGTGGATGATCTGGTGGTCAAATCTCGCCAGCGCCAGGACCATCTCAAGGACCTTGAGATAGTGTTCAGTTTCATCCGTTCCCGCCACCTGAAGATGAACCCATTGAAGTGTGCCTTCAGGATCACCTCTAGGAAGATCCTTGGATTCATCATGAGATACCGAGGCATTGAGATAGACCTGGAGAAGATCAAATCCATCAGTCAGATACCTCCCCTGAGCAATATTCGAGGGCTTTGAGGTCTCCAAGGCCACTTAGCCTACATATGCCGATTCATTACGAATCTGGCTGGAACGTGTAAGCCCTATTCCCAGATCATGAATAAAGGTGCCACCTATGAGTGGGATAAAGAGTGTTAGACTGCCTTTGATGAGATCAAGTAGTATCTGCTCTAACCTCTGGTCTTGATGCCACCTGTCTTCAGGAAGCCGCTGGTCCTTTATGTGACCGCCCTAGAATGGTCCCTTGCCGCACTTCTAGCCCAGAAGAACAACGAGGGAACATAGAATAGCCTATACTACCTTAGCCGCATGCTCCTCGATACGGAAATTAGACATTCTCCAATCGAGAAGATTTGCCTGGCGCTCGTACTTTCTGTACAGAAATTGTGGCACAACTTGCAGCACCACGAGGCACAGCTGGTCTCTTGGGTAGACCTGTTGAAGTACATCCTGAACCGACCTATGTTGACTGGTCGACTAGCGTGGTGGGCGGTGATCCTCCAGCAGTTCGACATTAGGTTCATACCACAGAAGTCTATCAAAGGACTGGCATTGGTAGAATTTTTAGCTCCCCACCCAACCTCCACGGATCAATCTCTGGACCTAGGTTTTCGTGATGAGGCAATCCCCTCAGTTGATCATGTCATCCCATGCTGGCAGATGAACTTTGACGGTGTCTTCTGGAGCCCCACCAGTAGGAGACTCAACGATCCTAGGCTCAACAGGGTGGGCCTGAGTATCGTCTTCCTCACCCCAGAGCAAGCCGTCTTGCCATATTCATTCATATTTTCAGAGGGTTGCACCAACAATGAGGCAGAGTATCGTGTCCTCATCACCGGCCTCGAGCTGGCACTCGAGATCGATGTGACCCATCTGCATGTGAAATGGGATTCCGAGCTGGTCATCAAGAAGGTCAATGGTGACTATGTTGTCAGAAAGATAGAACTCGTGCCATTTTTAGAATGCACCCTCCATCTAATGGCCCAGTTCCCTTCTCGGCCGGAGGTCATTCATATTCCCCAGTCATAGAACGGTCGAGCAGATGCACTACTGGAAAAATGACCTATACCCACAGTTTTGGAAAACAGTGGGTATATGGATAGTATGTGAACCTATACCCACGGTTGTACCAAAAACCGTGGGTATAGTTTTCTTTAAAGACCTATACCCACAGTTTGGAGAAAACCGTGGGTATAGGGTATTTTCCAAATACCTATACTGACAGTTCATCAAAACCGTGGGTATTGGGCTTTTTTCTTTTAAGACCTATACCCACGGTTCTCCAGAACCGTGGGTATAGCTTTCCCGCGTTATGGAGGGGGAAAAAATTAGGCAGGAGATGAAAAAAAATTGGACGGGGAGGCATTAATTCACGATTTAGATTAATATATTTACGTAAATAAAATTATATAATTTCAAAAATTCATTAGCTCAGTTAGTAAATCGTTATCTCCCTCTGTTGTAGGTCGCGTGTTTGATTCCTTCCTTTTACATTTTTTAAACACGGATTATATAAATATATATACGTAGATGTATATATATATATAACAAATTAAAATCGTAGGTGGGTTGGTACTTTGTGTTGGAGCAGCAGTAAATTGAATCGGGAGTCCTGGGTTCGAATCGCACATCCCGCGATTTTTTGATACCGCATGTGGATTTTATTAATATATATAGGTAGATATATGTTTATAGAACGATTAAATTTTATTGCTCAGCTGGTCAGTTTGTCAGTCCCTACGGTGAGGTTATTAGTGAAATGCGGGTTCGATCCCCTGCAGGTACGATTTTTGAATTTTAATACCCCACGGTTTGAAAACCGTGGGGATTTTTTTTGTGCCACGCAGGACAACCTTCTCTACGCTTTGACAAGACTATACCCATGGTTTAACAAAACCGTGGGTATATGTTGAGACCCCTATACCGACGCCTTTCTAGCCCACGGTTCCCAAAACTGTGGGTATAGGTTATACCCACGGTTTTGGGGGCTATACCCACGGTTTTGAACCATGGGTACAGGTCGTTTTTCCATTAGTGATGCTTTGGCCATCTTGGTCGCATCGCTTGAAGAGCCCGAATAGGATGACCTGATTATCCACATGGTTCATCGGAGATTCATCACTCCTGTTACCCTGGAGGACGATCGTGGCCCACGGGTAAACCATCTTAACACGGGTGCCCCTACGTCAGGAGCCCCAGGTACTTCAGATACGGTGATTGAAATAGTTCCTGATTGGAGGAAACCCTTGGTTGAATACCTCCAACACGGTAATCTCTTGGAAGACCGGGCAGAGCGCAAGCGAGTCCGACGCCGCATGCTACAGTTCTCCCTTCAGAGCGGTCCCAACCTTGAGCATATACTTTACAGATGCAGATTTGATGGTATTCTACTCTGTTGCCTTCAAGGAGTCAAGATTCCACATGTCATGCAAGAGGTTCATGCTGGTTCATGCGGCGCCCATCAGGTCGGGTCAAAGTTGTCTCACTAGATTTAGAGACTGAGATACTTCTGGCCCTCCATGATCCATGACTGCATCGAGTTCGCAAATTGGTGCCACGTGTTCCATGTTCATGCTATCTTTGTGCATCGGCCACTGGAGCCTCTCCACACTACCAAGTATTCTTGGCCATTTGCAGTCTGGGGGTTGGATGTTGTAGGACCTTACCCACCAGCAACGGCCCACCAATGTCGGTACATTCTGACCACTACGGATTGCTTTTCCAAGTGGGCAGAGGCAATTCCACTCAAGGAAGTCAAAGCCCATTCTGTCGCAGACTTCGTGAGTTCCAACATCATTTATCGATTTGGAGTATGTCACGTTATCCACACTGATAACAGAACCAAATTCCGAGTGGTCGAGCTGAGGAAATTGTACGCCCAGTACAACATTCGCTCTAACCATACCTCCCGCTATCATGCGCAGGCAAATGGACAGATCGAGGCTTTTAACAAAACCCACTATAACATTCTGAAAAATATGGTTGGTCGGAACAAGAAAAGTTGCTCGGACAAGCTCCCCAATTCCCTCTGGGATTATCGGACGACGACTCATAATTCCACCCAGGAGACCCCGTATTCCCTGGTGTACGGAACTGAGGCCATCCTACCTATCGAGATTTAGTTTCCCTCATTGTGCATGGCGGTCTACGACCAGTAAGTACCGGATAGAGTTTCTGAAATCCGTCTAGTAGAATTGGAAGCACTAGATGAGAATAGGATTCGTGATTTTCACAACCAGGAAAGGCATCAAAAAAGGATGGCTCGAGCTTTCGACAAGAAGGTTCGCTCTGCTCCTTCCTGCAAGGTGACTTGGTACTAGCCCTCAGGGTGCTAATGATTCCTAGAAGGAAACCACCCAAGTTGGATCCCAAATGGGAGGGGCCTTACATTATCCATAAGTTTTACCCCAATAGAGAATACTCCTTGGTGACCATGGATGGTGAGCGTGTAACTCCTCCCTCCAATACCAAGTCTCTCAAGCAGTACTTTTCCTGAGCCACGGGGTCCTGCATGACCTTAAACTGCAACCGCGGCCCCCCATGAGCTTAAAATGGATTGTGGTCCCACAATACCCTAAACTGCATCTGGTCCAACATGACCCTAAACTGCATTTGGCCCTATAGTTGGGCCCCTACAGTCCCCCATAACCATAAACTGGCCCACGGTCCTGTATGACCCTAAACTGCATGATCGTCCTGCACGACGTTAAACTACAAGCCGGTCAGGCCTCCCTGGCCAAGGTCTAGCCTCAGGATTATGACTCAAGATCTCTCTCGTGGGATTGTATAGGGTGTTGGGAAAGACCTCATCCTCATTCACATCGGGTTACTCGTCGTGTCGTACACCTCCCCTGTTCCCGGAATCCTATTCCACCACGTTCGTCCTCAGTGAAAGACGTTAAACTAAAATTTGGTCAGGGCTCCCTGACCGAGGCCTAGCCTTAGGCCCCTTGGCCTTCCACGACTCAGTCTCTCTTATGGGATTGTACGGTGTGGTGTGGGGTAATGTCCTCATTCACGTCAAGTTACTCTACGTACCGTACCTATCCCCAGATGAGATGTGTCCCCTATCCCGCAAGACGTTAAACTGCATTTCTCGTTACATAACGTTAAACTATGATTTTAGAACTATGAGCGGCTTGATTCCCATCCTTATGGGATAAGTAGGACAACTTGAATGTCTAGGTTTCAGGTCCAGCCCTGCCTCTTATGAGATCCCATGATCTCCCAGTCACCTCGGCCTATGGGCCTATCCCTCCCCATGGGGGATATATAGGTGTGGTAGAGGGTTTTTGGCGCCATGCCCCCTTCTCCTGGGAATCCTCCATATTTTGGCCACTCTCAAACTAAGCCCTCCAACCCTTTCCAGTGGTCCGCTAATGTGTTCAGAGTACGTTGGTCTAGGACTTGGAGTGTCAGATTCAATATAGGCAAGTTCCGTCTACTTTCCATGCTTCGTGCTCCCCTTCATTCAGGACCACATTATCTTTCACACCCGGAGGGACCCCCAAGAACGGCTTGGATTCAATGCCTAAAGGCACTCCTTCCATCATGGGCCAACGCCCCCAAGGGTTTCAGACAACAAATTGATACAAATTCCGAATTTTGAATATGGTCAGTGGTTGATGCTCATTTTTTTGTCCCCAAGGCTAACACAATAGGATGTTGTGTTGCGAACATTTTCAATAGTAATCCTCCGTCATCACGCCAACTTCTTCAGGCCCTGAATGTTGGTTTCATGATTCACATTATGTTCCACCCCATCGTGTCAAGGTGGAATCTCAACACTCCTTGAACTAACCCTTAGTGCACCTCCACACGTCAAACAGATAAAGCTGTGTTACGGTGTCTCTCGAGGCTCCCGCGATCTGAGAGCTAAGATTATATTCTTGGGTTTTCTCTAAGGACTATGCGTAGCTTGACCGTCATCCCCATGGGAAACGTGGAGTCACCCAGACATTTTATTTTGGGCCCAGCTTAACTGGAAGATAGTATCTCCTGCCCCCTGATTGTTGGACCCTCGTCGGCTCCTTGGACTGAGGCTCCTCTCCCGGAATTCCGCACGGTGACGGTATGGGATTATGTCCTCATCTAAATCGGGTACGGCTTATCGCATCGTGCATGTTCCCCCAGGTCCAAGCCATACGACCTTAAACTGTGCTGGTTGGTACTACCAAACGACCATAAACAGTGATGATATCGTCCCGGCCGCCCGATCGAAATTGGAACTGCATTGTGATGACCTCCCCATAGGGGACATCATGTTGGGTATTGGTCAATTACCATACCATTTTTCAACGATTGTATATGACTTGATTATTGTGGCGATTCCGGGAGTTTCTACCCATCGCTCCACAAAAGAAAAACCATCTACCTTAAAGAACAAACAATATACATCAAATACCACTTCTTTTGGTGCGAGGGCTAGACCCACACACCTATTTCATCCTTTGCACAGGTACCATGTCGTGCAGTGCCACCCTTTCAAGAACTACGTGCAGCTTGATCCCCATTCTTATGGGGTACGTAGGAATGCCCAGACCTCTTGTCTTTGGGTCAAGCTTGAGGTCTGCTAATTCATTGTGTATGTCTCGCCTTTGGAACCTTGACTATAGGATTGCGTGGCATGGTATGGGATTATGTCCACATTCACGTCGGGTTTGCAATAGCCACCCTATGTACACCCTGTTACGAGAATTATCCCTCTTTCTTCTCTATCCTGCATGACATTAAAAGGCACCTCCACGAACTACATATGGATTGATTATCATCCTTATGAGATACGTAGGAGCACATGGGAACTTCCCCATAGGCCCAGCATAACTTTGGTGTTCGGTTACTTGGCCTAAACACTTCTCCAAGTAGCACATGGTAAGTAGGACCTTGTCCTCATTCACGTCAGGTTTTGCAACCGCTTTACCATGTGTCTCCCACTCACCTTTCTCTTTGGTACGAGTTGTAAGACTTTAACCTATGATCCATTCTAGAACTACATGTGGCTTGATTCTCATACTTATGATATAAGTAGGAATGCCCGAACATTTCGTCATGGGTCCAGCCCCGGGGATCACCAATCCCATCCCTCCTCAATCTCAGCCCCTTGGCCTGGCTATTTGGGGAGTGGTGTAACTGCAACATCTGCCCTGAATGAGTTTGGGATGCCACATAGTGATGTTGGGAAGTGGTAGTTCTCTCTCCAGAGAGGTCTTGTCTAAAAGTAGGGATTATCCGTGACCAGATTAGTACGTCTTCCTAATGTGCTTCCACCACGGTGGCACAATTTTGGGAGTGTTGTATTCTGTTTGAACAAACCACCACTCCACATTCCACGCTTTTCATTCCCCTTTATTCGGATCTTCATCCTCTTTAATGTTTGATGGGACCCCCTAACAGTATGGATTCTCGACCTATGGTCCGCCTGATGTAACAATATGGATGCTCGACCTTTGATCCGCCAATTGTAACAGTATGGATGCTTGACCTATGGTCCGCTTGTTGACATGGGCCAACGTTCCGGAAGACTGGTCATGTTTGATGGGACCCCATAATAGTATGGATACTCGACCTGTGGTCAGACTGCTATAACAATATGAATGATAGACCTTTGGTCCGCCTATTATAACAGTATGGATGATTGACCCATGGTCCGCCTGCTGTCATGGGCCAACGTTCCGGAAGACTAATCGATGATATTTGAGTAAGGCCCCATGTTGTGAACATGGTTAATGGTCAGCCCTCATTTTTTGTCCCCATTTCAGGCCAATGCGATTTGGATGCCGCATTTCCACCACGGTTAACAGTTATCCTCAGTCATCGCGCCCCTCGTAGTGTTCTGAATTTGGGTAACGTGATTCACCATTTTCATCTCCCTATCATCAGATGGATTTAAATGCCCCTGGAATTTCCCTGCTCATGTGTTTGAACACACTGAGGAGACGATATATCGATCGGTCTAAGGTCCCCTCCCTTCGGCTGGACCTCCCTCTCCTCCTCAGAAATCCGGGCCCGATTTCAGATGCCTGAAGTTTGGTTGACGCCCCACAGTCAGACAAAATGATAACACGAGCCTCCTTTGTTTCTCACATTGGGTACGACCCACATGAGATTAGGGGTGAATTGTTATTTATTTCAGGATTATGGTTGAGTGTATTAAACCTAAGGGTACAGATAAATGGATTCATCCATACATTTGTTCAAAATAGTGAGCAGAAAAAGAAAAAAGTGCATGAGATAGCCAAAATAGATCCCTTAAGGATCAGTGTGTTGGATTGATATTTTCAACACCGCTACCCTTTGGCTAGTAGCCTCTATGACTGCTTGTCGCTCCCTGAAGACTCTCTCTTCATCAGCGGCCGCATAGCGCAGTTCGCCAATCCTGGCTTGTGTCGGCGCCCATTCAGTTTGAAGTATGGTCATCTGGTGACTCACCTCCATCAATTGTTATTGGTCATCATCCATCTAGGCTGTCAATTGCTCCACAAGCTCAGAACATGTTGCAATGAAGTCCTCCTTCTCTGCCACCTACCCTTCGAGGTGCCAGACTTCCTGCTCCTCCCTCAGGAATGCTCGGGTGCTCACCGATCTTTCCCGACACTGGACAATGTCGGTGCATCGGTTGCTCTCACGTATCTTCTTGGCCATGTTAGCACGGACCATCAGATGAAGGCATTGAGCATCATCCCCTCTGGCACACATGAAACGCAGCCAGGTCTGGAGTGATCCCATCCGTCTCAGCCAATCCATCTGAGGCTTCCTGAGAAAGAACTGGATACACTTCCACCCTTTGCGCCATGTCATCCGGCTCTCCTTGGACGCTTCCGATTATGAATCATCTATATCCTCAGGATCACTAGGTCGGTATACAGGAAAGGCAGCCAGCAGGTCAGCAGTAGGGTCTGCCTTGGGGATGTCTTCATGAGGAATAGGATCCTCGATGTCTGGGCGACCTTCCTCTCTCGCCCCGTCAGCAGCAGTACTTTCATCCGCTTCTGGCCTCGCTCCAATGAAAGCACCACTGATGTCCGCCCCCCTACCCACCAATTGTCGGGGCCGACTCAGTTTGGGAGGTATGTTCTCGAGGAGGTGGTACGTCCGCCACTAGTTCGCTCAAGGACGGCCACGGCTCAACAGCCTGACGAGCCTCCAACGCCGAGATCACTGTACAAGGAACATCCCGATTAGTTGAGTTCTCGGACCGTAATCACCAGTAGCGAGGCAAGGAACATACGAGAACCCAGAGCGTCAGCCTTTGGTGTTCTGGCAGCTACTGGAGCTGTTGTGGCAGGAGACCCCTCAGCGCGTTTTAGTTCAATGATAGGCGTTGGAGCCCCACCCTGCCCCACCGGCGCCTCTTCTCTTTCCTCCAATAGGGATTCCTGATCAACGCCTATGTGCTCCTGATTGAAATAGAGAAACATATTTGAAATTGTAAGAGGGAATAGAAAAATAAAGAAGATGAATAAGGATAGAGGCAATCCTCGAGCAGCTCGGTTATGTCCATATCAGAGCTGACGATCTCACCACTCTCCTACAGGCTCCCTTGGCGGGACCCTCCCTGAGATCCTTCGTCTTCTCTTATCTCATCCTCTAGCTCTGACTCCTCATCACTATCGCCTTCTCCCGGCGGCATCAATTCCAGATCATGCTCTTGGCCGAGCATCACTTTCACTAGTAAAGGTGGCTCCACATGCCGACCCCGATGGCACGCGTATGTTTCCATGGCCATTAGATATGCGTGTTACTGATGGATGTTTACCCGGTCGGTGACCTAGATGAGCCCGAACTCTGGCAGCTGGATCCCATCCTGCACTATCTTCTTCCAAATGGATTCAACGCTCATTGATTGCCACAGAGTCATCTAGGCCGACCACAGTGCCGGGAAGATTGCATCATTGGAAGGTTTGAGCTAGTATCTTATCTAATTTCGAGCAGTTCTCTGGCCGCCTCATGTGACCCCCCTCCGGGAAACAAGGTCGTAGTGACACCATGCGATGTCCCTACCAGTGAGGTCCTGGCCTACATAGGCCTCACATATAAGGCCCCAGCCTTAAACAACACTTAATCTTGAGTTACTTCCATAAAAAACATTGAGGATCTTTTCAGGATTAGAGTTTTAGAGAATTAGATAATAAAACATGCATTACATTCCACATTTAAACAAAGTGGTTACATAAAAGATAGTATTCATTTTTCCAATCTACGGAAACATATTTAAAATAAAACATGGATTCTATCTTGACACTTCCTTGACACTATCATAATATCATGTACCTTTCCCTTGACCTGTGAAAAACATTTCAAAAAAACTTGGGATGAGCATAAAAATCTCAGTAAGGGATATAAAAATATGGAAAGGAAACATGAGTACATATATACATAGGAATGAAATCATACATTACCCATAAAACATAATCACTTTAACATAACTCATCAAATCATGAATAAATCATAGAAATCATAAGACATAAAGGTAACTTGAGGCATTCATAACATTCTTACGTAGGGAGTAACCCTCTTGGTTACGTTTGGAATACCATCAAAGTATATTCCCTAAATATCTTCAGAGAAAATTTAACGTTTAACCCCTTCATGTTAGCCAATGCATTGGAGAGCTATATCGGGCTCACCTGCCCTTAGTTTATCACAGAACCACCCGTCTTCATAATAACTCCCAAGAACCATAACATAATCGTATCACATAAAACATGCATAATGGAAACATAACATTTCCACTTTTCAACCACAAGATATCAATACAACACATTGATATAAAAACATTATGAAAACCATTTTCAATACCAAAATAAAATAAAAGTAAAACATGATATTTATTTTTCATTTAAAAAAAGTATGGATTGTAGAGGAAGACGAAACTCAAATAATGGTCATGAAGGCGGGGAAGTCGTTGTCACCGCATACGTAGGACAAAAAGATTCCCTTTTGTCATTTAGTAAAATGATTCATATAAAAAGATTCCTTTTGGATAAATTTAAAATTCATAGGGGTTTATACACCGTATAAAAGAAAGTTGTGTATAAAACATAATATGCCTCAATGAAAGGAGATTGAGACGAAGTCCCATACCTCGGGTCCGACTTGACTCGATCATTCTTTAATGTCCTGAATAATAAACATGAGTTAATTTATACTTGCATAAGAACCCTTTTCAAGTTCATTATTCCTTTCATATCACTTATTACCATGTCATGAACAATATGCTATTATTTAAGTTAATAACGGTAGTTTTAACGATCATTGGTACTTGAGTCAAAAATATGCTCTTTATAATTACAAGTTGTTCATGTATCCATTATAACCAGAGTTATAATCAAGATGTGTATATATCATATATATCATATATATCCAGTAAATGTAAAGACCCGTAAAATTCAAGGGAAATTTTTTCTTAATTTTCTTTAGAATTTTACAAGAGCGCGGTTTCAGACGGCACCTGATTCCGAGGCCCGGAGTGCCCGGAATTAATTTCCGAAGTTTGGCTCGGGTACGTTCAGTGAACGAACGAGCGGGAATTCCTAACTTTTGATCCGGTGCTCGGAATTGAAATCTGAGGGCACCGATGAACTCGCAGCACCGTTATTCGCTTAATGAGACCTTTTCGGGAGTTGCGTTTGTTGCGGGTTGAAAGTTACGTTTTGGGGTTTTTAGTTTGAGTTAAATAAAATTGTGAAGAACAATTTTATTACAACTAGTTAAAACCTATCAAAGGAGGTTGGAAGTGGGACCCACACCCACTTAACTTCCCTTGGAAGGATTAAGTGTGGTGGGGCCCACACGAACCCCTTATCTCTTCAAATTCTCTCAACATACTTAACCCCTAATTAATTGGCTTAAGTTACTCTTAATTAATTATGGGAGTTAAGTCTTTTTGAATTTCAAACTTTGAAATTCTTTTGTGTGTTGTGTTAATAAAATAAGAAGTAGTCTTATTTTATTTTGGGTTCTTTGTTTGTCATTTTGAGAGCTCCCTCTTCATCTTCAAGCTCTGACGAAGAACGAAGAACACTCAAACTCCGACGAAGAATGACGCCCCTCTTCTTCGTCCTCGGTGTCAACAAGAGGGAACGCTGCACCCTCCTCGGACCTTCTTCGTCGGCAATCGAAGATCCGCCAACGACGTGTCTCTTCGGGCATAACACTTCGTCAACGGATTTGACGAACGACGACCGCGACGCCCGACCTCCGCGACGCCGTCTTCCACGGAACGTAGACGAATCTCGAACCTTAAACCAAGGTAGGGTTTGTCGTTTTCTTTTGGTTTCCTTATTTTATTCTTGATCGTGATTTTATCAAGACTAACGTGTGACTTGATTTAATTTAAGTTGCGTTATTATTTTAACGTGAGGGGGGCCGGACCGCACGAACACGGCCGAACCCCCCTCCATCGTTCTTGTTTTATTCATGCGGGTGGAAGCAAGTGGCGTGGTGCCGTCGCACCACGCGGATGATCGTGCTTATAATTTACGCAACGCCGTCGCGCTACGCCGAGGAAAAATCTTTAAGAACGCGACGCCGTCACGCCGCGTTGAAAGAATCAAAGCACGGCGAAGGGGCGCGGTGCCGACGCACCGCGCCGGATGACGAACGCCGCGGCCGGTTCCGGGCCGCGGCGGGACGAGAAGACCGCGGCCGGTTCCGGGCCGCGGCGGGACGAGGAGACCGCGACCGGTTCCGGGCCGCGGCGGAAGGGAAGACCGGCGGCCGGGCCGCCGGCGTCGGAAGCCGAAGAAGGGGACCTGAAATTCCGGTCCCGTTTGAGAAAACCGGCCGGCCAGCTGGCCGGCCGGATGACTTAAAACCGGGGAATTTAATTCCCCGGCCAACCCTTGAAAACCCCCCTCATTAAGAGGGGGGCGGTTCTTTAAGGAGGGGGGGGGGGGGCAACAGCCCCCCGGTTCGTGACCAACCGGCCCCCACGTGCGGGGGCCGTCTCTTCAAAATCGGCGCGGCAAAGCCGCGCCGCCATCCAACAGCGGGGGCAATCAAGCCCCCCGCGTGCCGCCCACGAGCGGCGCCAGGCGCCGCCGCTGCGGCCCGCCGCCGCCGCCGCCGCGCCGCCGCGTCGCCCCGGGGGGGGGGGGGGGTCGGGCCGGGTCGGCCCGGACCCGGACCCCCCCCCGTTTCGAACCAGTTTTGGTTTTTCGCCCATATCTTGATCCTCGGACCTCCGAATGACGAACCGTCTGCGGCAACGCGATCCTTGGATCGAGACGGTCGTTTCGATATATCGCACTCAAGGTTTCGGATTACTTGAGTTCGGCCGGGTTGGTTCGTTCACGAAACCAACCAGGCCTTCGGAGCGGAAACGCTCATATCTTGAGCTACGGACGTCCGATTGACGCGTCGTCAGTCGCGTTGTGTTCCTCTTAGTGAGACGAATCTTTTGGCATACTCCGCCCGAGGTTTGGACGCAGGTGGAGTACGGTCGGGTTGGTTTTGCCTTAAAAAGCAACCGGGCCCCGGAGACGAAAATGCCAATAACTCTCAGACCGGGCGTCCGATCGACGCGCCGTCTGTTGCGTTGAGTTCCTGTTGACGATACGGAACTTTTGGATACATCAACTCTGGTCTTCGTGACAGTTGATGTATCAGCCTCTCGGCTCGTGGAGCGGACCCTCCGAACGAGCTTGCTTTGTGCGGGAACCCTAGTGTTGGCTGTGACTATTCTACTGCTACGACTGCTACTGTGACTGCGACGACGACAGTACAGAGATCCTGTGTGGATTCGACGACGACAGTACAGAGATCCTGTGTGGATTCGACGACGACGACTACAGCACTCAGCGATCCTACGTGGATCAGTGCTACAGGTTCTGTGTGAGCCCGATCCTGTGTGGGTCCTTGCGCTCAGCGGTTCTGTGTGAGCCAGCGCCTACAGGTTCTGTGTGAGCCCGATCCTGTGTGGGTCTTCTGCGGGGGTTAGTTACCTATCGATCCTTCGTGGGTCCGACGACTTAGATGGATCAGTGATCATCTTTATCGTCCTTGAAGAAGTATACCTGTGTGAGCTGAATCCTGTTGCTTTCCTGTGTGGATTGTGTTGTACAATCCTGTGTGGGTTATGTTTTGCTTCCCTATGTGTATTACGTATACTTTCCTGCGGGGACTGAGTTGTACTTGGGCTCGGAGGTTGGAGCTTATCTGAATTGATGACTTAGGTATATGTATGGGCATATACCTAAGCAGTGTCGGTTGTTACTTTGTGATTGTACTTTTCTTCGTGGTTTATCCTTTGTTGATTTGAGAGACCTTCAGGGGTCTCGGGGTCCCTACTGAGTAGCTTATACTCACCCCTGCACGGGCTTTGCCCGCACTACGTTGTGTTGGTTGCAGACGACGGACAGCGTTGACCTTAGCTGAGGCTTGCACAGCGGGACGGTACCCGGAGGTGGACCACTGGGCGGGACGTGCTCGGAGCGGACGACGGGACCCGTGCAGCAGAGGAGCTTTCTGTACCCACCCTTCAGGTGTGATTTCCAGTGGACAGCTCGGAGTAGCGGCTTTTACTTTTCAGTTGCTGTTTTTCCCTTTTCGAGTTGTACTTTACTTTCAGTTTGGGTTTGTATTCTGGCCCATTTACTTTTCCGCACTTTCAGTCGTACTCTGCTTGTTTAGTATTTACTTTCCTCTTGTTTACTCTGTGGTGTGTGTTTACTTTTCAAAGGCAATGCCTTCCCTTTTTACCGGGATTTACGCCTTGGTGCTAGTCGCCAGCCCCTGGCCTATGGAAGGCGGGCTTGGGGTAGTCACGGCACGGACCCGAGGGCGGGTCGTGACAAATTGGTATCAGAGGAGTTCGGTTCTACCGCGAACTCTGATCTTTTCTATGTGAAGCAATAATTTTTAGTGTATTGAGTGTGGTTATCAGTCCAGGGAGTCCAGTGTTGGTGCGGCGACCGACGTATCCGTACACCAGGACCCTGACTTCTGATTTCCGACTTAATTCACGAAAACATTGATTGCGTGTGTGTTTCAAAGTTTTCTTTGTGATTACTTATATCAGCTCACCAGGTATACTGTTCTAACCGTGGCGCACCTGTTTCCTTTTCAGGATGGCCCCACGACGGCAGCCAGCTAGGGTTCCGAGAGTCGAGCGAGACGACAGCCCACCGAGCGATGAGGCCTCGGTGCAGGGCCCTTTTTCAGTAGTGGCACCGGCGGTAGCTTTACCCGCCGATCCCCCGATGCTTCCAGCAGCAGCCGCTGACGATGCACGTCGCCTCAGCGCACTGCATGAGTTTCAGCGCCAGCATCCGCCCAGGTTTCGCGGGGAGACGGATCCCCAGGCTGCAGAGGACTGGCTGGAGGCAGTGGTTCGAGTGTTTAGGCTAGTGAGGACACCAGCAGACCTCATGGTGATCCTCGCTGCGAGCCTACTACACGCAGCAGCAGGACGATGGTGGAGCTTGATGCTCCAGGTGCACGATGAGGCATCTCTTCTTTGGACGGACTTTGAGAGCCTCTTCCGCTCGGAGTTCGTCCCAGCCACCCTTCGTGCGGTGCGTATCCAGGAGCTTCTACAGCTGCGGCAGGGCAGCATGACGGTCGCTCAGTACTCGGCGAGATTTACCGATCTCTCGCGCTACTCGACCGACATGGTACGGGACCCATTCTTCCGGGACCGGACCTTCGAGCAGGGTTTGAGACACGAGATCAGGGCATCGGTGATCTCCCTCAGCATACCGACTCAGACAGGAGTACTGGAGCGGGCTCTTCTGATCGAGAGCTTCCTTGCTGAGTCTACACCAGCACAGAGACCCACCGCAGGGCGGCACGTGGCAGAGTCATCCGCAGCAGGCAGTCGACGGATGACTTAGGGGTCCAGACAGACCAGACCTTCGGGCAGACGACCTCAGGGCACTGGCTCAGCAGTGCGGGGCACACAGCGCGGAGCCAGTCTTACGAGAGGCAGACAGTGCTACTCGTGCGGCGGGCAGGGCCACATGGCTCGCGACTGCCCGACCCGTCGTGCCGAGGAGCAGCAGTCAGTTGATGGACCACCGAGGCAGAGGCAGAGGGTCGACCGTGGCGGTCCGCAGGGAGGAGGCGGACGAGGCAGAGGAGCTGGACGAGCAGCCGGTGGTGGACGACGCTTTGAGGCTCTACCACCACCACCACCAGGAGGTCCACCCCGACCACAGGGAGCTGGCGGGCAGCGACAGGCACAGCTCCAGGCAGCAGAGGCCTACGACCACGGCGCACCTGAGATGATTCGAGGTACTATCTGTGTCTATTCCACCCTTGCTGCAGTTCTTATAGACACAGGAGCGAGTCACTCTTTCATAGCCGCTGCCCTTGTTCGGAGCTCGGAGATTCCGACAGAGCCGTTGGCTCGATCCTTACGGCTAGAGACTCCTACGGGAGCAGACTCGACGATTACACACTGGTGCCGGCAGTGTGAGCTTACTCTAGGAGGCGAGAGCTTCGGCTGGGATCTTCTTGTAGCAGCGTCGAGGCCTTACGACGTCATCTTGGGCATGGATTGGCTGTCTACGGTCCATGCACAGATTGACTGTTTTAGGCGCAAGGTGCGATGTGTACGCACAGACGGGAGCAGGTTCACCTTCACCGGCGAGAAGGGAGCCTTAGCAGCACAGGATGGACTTCCGCGGAGGAGAGGACAGCCCATCACTCATCAGTTGGATAGCCTTATCCTTGGAGCAGTTGATGTGTGGAGTCCTGGTTTTCCTGCAGTGGTGGATCAGTTTGCGGACGTTTTTCCCGACGACGTTCCAGGGCTACCTCCTCGTAGAGAGGTAGACTTTTATATTGACTTGTACCCCGAGACAGCCCCGATATCCACTCCAGCATATCGGATGGCCCCCGCCGAGCTTCGAGAGCTACGGGTACAGTTGGAGGACTTGCAGGGCAAGGGGTTCATCCGACCCAGTGTTTCACCCTGGGCTTCCCCGATATTGTTCGCCAAGAAGGCGGACGGGAGCTTGCGACTTTGTGTTGACTATCGTCGCCTGAACCAGGTGACATTGAGGAACAAGTACCCGCTACCGAGGATTGATGACCTCTTTGATCAGCTCAAGGGAGCACGGTGGTTCTCGAAGATAGACCTCAGGTCAGGCTATCATCAGCTCAGAGTCAGAGACGAGGATGTGCAGAAGACGACCTTCAGATGTCGGTATGGCCACTATGAGTTCTTGGTTATGCCTTTCGGTGTAACCAATGCTCCAGCAGTGTTCATGTCTCTCATGAACAGGATCTTTCAGCCATACCTCGATTGGTTTGTCGTAGTCTTCATCGACGACATTCTGATTTACTCTACGACAGAGGAGGAGCATGCCTATCACTTGCGAGTTGTTCTTGACACACTCCGAGAGCACCAGCTTTATGGTAAGCTCTCGAAGTGTCAGTTCTGGATACGTGAGGTCCACTTTTTGGGACACGTTATATCTGAGGCGGGAGTTGCAGTGGATCCCGCGAAGATTGAGGCTGTGTTAGCATGGGAGCCACCCAGGAGCGTGACTGAGGTTCGGAGTTTCTTGGGACTAGCTGGATACTATCGGAGATTTGTGCCGAACTTCTCCAGAGTTGCAGCATCACTCACAACTTTGACGAAGAAGGGGAAACCCTTCGTATGGTCAGACAGATGTCAGCAGAGCTTCCAGGAGCTGAGACAGAGATTGACTAGCGCACCTATCTTGAGGTTGCCTGAGGAGGGAGTAGGGTACGTAGTCTACTGCGATGCATCAGGGACCGGACTCGGGTGTGTTCTGATGCAGGAGCGGGCAGTGATCGCCTATGGATCACGACAGTTGAGACCGCATGAGCAGAACTACGCTACCCATGACCTGGAGTTAGCAGCAGTGGTCTTCGCTCTGAAGACATGGCGACACTATCTGATGGGCGAGCGCTTTACAGTCTTTTCCGATCATCAGAGTCTCAGGTATATCTTCTCGCAGAAGGACCTGAACCTGAGACAGCGACGATGGCTCGAGTTCCTCCAGGACTATGACTTTGAGATAGTCTATACTCCTGGGAAGGGGAACGTAGTAGCCGATGCCCTCAGCAGGAGGACGGGCATTCAGCTACTTGAGGAGGCGACGGAGCAGCTAGCCTCTTTGCAGATATCCTTCGTGGATAGAGATGGAGCAGACTTTCTTCAGTCTCTCACAGTCACTCCTCCACTACTGCAGCGGGTCAGGGAGGCACAGCATGGGGACACTGACTGTGAGACACGGCGTGCACAGATATCCTCGGGACAGGCACCTGATGGTTTCTCCCTTGGAGTAGAGCACGACATCCTTTTCAGAGGACGTACCATGGTACCAGTAGCTTTGCGAGAGGAAGTGCTGAGAGAGTTTCACACTTCTCCTTTGGCGGTACATCCTGGAGTGGCGAAGATGTACCAGGATCTCAGACGACAGCACTGGTGGCCGGGCATGAAGAAGGCTGTAGCAGAGTTCGTTTCTCGATGCCTCACCTGTCAGCAGGTGAAGGCAGAGCATCAGGTACCAGCAGGCTTGGTACAACCCTTGGAGGTTCCGGAGTGGAAGTGGGACGGCATATCTATGGACTTCGTGACTGGACTTCCACGCACTTCCAGAGGTCACGACTCCATCTGGGTGATTGTTGACCGACTCACCAAGTCGGCACACTTCTTACCCATCAGAGAGCAGGGCTCGGTGGAGAGCATGGGACGTCTCTACGTTCAGGAGATTGTGCGGCTCCACGGCGTGCCATCAGCTATCGTTTCCGATCGAGATGCCCGCTTTACTTCCCGTCTTTGGAAGGGGTTACAGGAAGCGTTCGGGACGCAGCTACGTCTTAGCACAGCTTTTCACCCTCAGACGGATGGTCAGACGGAGAGGACCATTCAGACTCTCGAGGACATGCTCCGCGCATGTGTCCTTGACTTTGGTCGTAGCTGGGAGGACCACCTACCCTTGGTGGAGTTCGCGTACAACAATAGCTACCACTCCACCATCGGGATGGCACCGTACGAGGCGTTGTACGGCCGACCATGTAGATCTCCTTTGTGCTGGACAGACCCTGGGGAGTCAGCACTGGTGGGACCGGAGATGGTCCAGGCCACGACAGAGAAGGTCCAGATCATCTAGGAGCGGATGAGGACAGCTCAGAGCCGGCAGAAGTCATACGCTGACAGGAGGCGGAGGCCACTGGAGTTCGAGGATGGCGACCACGTCTTCTTGCGGGTCTCACCTCGACGTGGTATTCGGAGATTTGGCCGAGGCGGCAAGTTATCTCCGCGCTTCATCGGACCTTTCCAGATTCTCAGCAGGATTGGCGAGGTGGCTTATCGCCTGGCTCTACCACCTCAGTTACACCGGGTGCACGACGTCTTCCACGTATCCCAGCTGAGGAGATACGTGCACGACCCGACGCACATCATTGACCATGGGGAGCTTGACGTTGACGATGGGGCGACTTTTACGGAGGTCCCGGTGGAGATAGAGGATCGACAGGAGCGGGTCCTGCGTGGGCGATTGATTCCTCTTGTGCGCATCAGATGGCAGCACGGGAATCTCCAGGAGAGCACATGGTAGCGGGAGGCTCAGATGCGTGCTCAGTACCCTCATTTGTTTCCCTAGTTTTTGTTGTATCTTTACGGGGACGTAAAGCCCTGAGGTGGGAGTAATGTAAAGACCCGTAAAATTCAAGGGAAATTTTTTCTTAATTTTCTTTAGAATTTTACAAGAGCGCGGTTTCAGACGGCACCTGATTCCGAGGCCCGGAGTGCCCGGAATTAATTTCCGAAGTTTGGCTCGGGTACGTTCAGTGAACGAACGAGCGGGAATTCCTAACTTTTGATCCGGTGCTCGGAATTGAAATCTGAGGGCACCGATGAACTCGCAGCACCGTTATTCGCTTAATGAGACCTTTTCGGGAGTTGCGTTTGTTGCGGGTTGAAAGTTACGTTTTGGGGTTTTTAGTTTGAGTTAAATAAAATTGTGAAGAACAATTTTATTACAACTAGTTAAAACCTATCAAAGGAGGTTGGAAGTGGGACCCACACCCACTTAACCTCCCTTGTGAGGATTAAGTGTGGTGGGGCCCACACGAACCCCTTATCTCTTCAAATTCTCTCAACATACTTAACCCCTAATTAATTGGCTTAAGTTACTCTTAATTAATTATGGGAGTTAAGTCTTTTTGAATTTCAAACTTTGAAATTCTTTTGTGTGTTGTGTTAATAAAATAAGAAGTAGTCTTATTTTATTTTGGGTTCTTTGTTTGTCATTTTGAGAGCTCCCTCTTCATCTTCAAGCTCTGACGAAGAACGAAGAACGCTCAAACTCCGACGAAGAACGACGCCCCTCTTCTTCTTCCTCGGTGTCAACAAGAGGGAACGCCGCACCCTCCTCGGACCTTCTTCGTCGGCAATGGAAGATCCGCCAACGACGTGTCTCTTCGGGCATAACACTTCGTCAACGGATTTGACGAACGACAACCGCGACGCCCGACCTCCGCGACGCCGTCTTCCGCGGAACGTAGACGAATCTCGAACCTTAAACCAAGGTAGGGTTTGTCGTTTTCTTTTGGTTTCCTTATTTTATTCTTGATCGTGATTTTATCAAGACTAACGTGTGACTTGATTTAATTTAAGTTGCGTTATTATTTTAACGTGAGGGGGGCCGGACCGCACGAACACGGCCGAACCCCCCTCCATCGTTCTTGTTTTATTCATGCGGGTGGAAGCAAGTGGCGTGGTGCCGTCGCACCACGCGGATGATCGTGCTTATAATTTACGCAACGCCGTCGCGCTACGCCGAGGAAAAATCTTCAAGAACGCGACGCCGTCGCGCCGCGTTGAAAGAATCAAAGCACGGCGAAGGGGCGCGGTGCCGACGCACCGCGCCGGATGACGAACGCCGCGGCCGGTTCCGGGCCGCGGCGGGACGAGAAGACCGCGGCCGGTTCCGGGCCGCGACGGGACGAGGAGACCGCGGCCGGTTCCGGGCCGCGGCGGAAGGGAAGACCGGCGGCCAGGCCGCCGGCGTCGGAAGCCGAAGAAGGGGACCGGAAATTCCGGTCCCGTTTGAGAAAACCGGCCGGCCAGCTGGCCGGCCGGATGACTTAAAACCGGGGAATTTAATTCCCCGGCCAACCCTTGAAAAACCCCCTCTTTAAGAGGGGGGCGGTTCTTTAAGGAGGGGGGGGGGAAACAACCCCCTAGTTCGTGACCAACCGGCCCCCACGTGCGGGGGCCGTCTCTTCAAAATCGGCGCGGCAAAGCCGCGCCGCCATCCAACAGCGGGGGCAATCAAGCCCCCCGCGTGCCACCCACGAGCGGCGCCAGGCGCAGCCGCCGCGGCCCGCCGCCGCCGCCGCCGCGCCGCCGCCACGTCGCCCCGGGGGGGGGGGGGGGGGGTCGGGCCGTGTCGGCCCGGACCCGGACCCCCCCGTTTCGAACCAGTTTTGGTTTTTCGCCCATATCTTGAGCCTCGGACCTCCCAATGACGAACCATCTGCGGCAACGCGATCCTTGGATCGAGACGGTCGTTTCGATATATCGCACTCAAGGTTTCAGATTACTTGAGTTCGGCCGGGTTGGTTCGTTCACGAAACCAACCGGGCCTTCGGAGCGGAAACGCTCATATCTTGAGCTACGGACGTCCGATTGACGCGCCGTCAGTCGCGTTGTGTTCCTCTTAGTGAGACGAATCTTTTGGCATACTCCGCCCGAGGTTTGGACGCAGGTGGAGTACGGTCGGTTTGGTTTTGCCTTAAAAACCAACCGGGCCCCGGAGACGAAAATGCCAATAACTCTCAGACCGGGCGTCCGATCGACGCGCCGTCTGTTGCGTTGAGTTCCTGTTGACGATACGGAACTTTTGGATACATCAACTCTAGTCTTCGTGACAGTTGATGTATCAGCCTCTCGGCTCGTGGAGCGGACCCTCCGAACGAGCTTGCTTTGTGCGGGAACCCTAGTGCTGGCTGTGACTATTCTACTGCTACGACTGCTACTGTGACTGCGACGACGACAGTACAGAGATCCTGTGTGGATTCGACGACGACAGTACAGAGATCCTGTGTGGATTCGACGACGACGACTACAGCACTCAGCGATCCTACGTGGATCAGTGCTACAGGTTCTGTGTGAGCCCGATCCTGTGTGGGTCCTTGCGCTCAGCGGTTCTGTGTGAGCCAGCGCCTACAGGTTCTGTGTGAGCCCGATCCTGTGTGGGTCTTCTGCGGGGGTTAGTTACCTATCGATCCTTCGTGGGTCCGACGACTTAGATGGATCAGTGATCATCTTTATCGTCCTTGAAGAAGTATACCTGTGTGAGCTGAATCCTGTTGCTTTCCTGTGTGGATTGTGTTGTACAATCCTGTGTGGGTTATGTTTTGCTTCCCTATGTGGATTACGTATACTTTCCTGCGGGGACTGAGTTGTACTTGGGCTCGGAGGTTGGAGCGTATCTGAATTGATGACTTAGGTATATGTATGGGCATATACCTAAGCAGTGTCGGTTGTTACTTTGTGATTGTACTTTTCTTCGTGGTTTATCCTTTGTGGATTTGAGAGACCTTCAGGGGTCTCGGGGTCCCTACTGAGTAGCTTATACTCACCCCTGCACGGGCTTTGCCCGCACTACGTTGTGTTGGTTGCAGACGACGGACAGCGTTGACCTTAGCTGAGGCTTGCACAGCGGGATGGTACCCGGAGGTGGACCACTGGGCGGGACGTGCTCGGAGCGGACGGCGGGACCCGTGCAGCAGAGGAGCTTTCTGTACCCACCCTTCAGGTGGGATTTCCAGTGGACAGCTCGGAGTAGCGGCTTTTACTTTTCAGTTGCTGTTTTTCCCTTTTCGAGTTGTACTTTACTTTCAGTTTGGGTTTGTATTCTGGCCCATTTACTTTTCCGCACTTTCAGTCGTACTCTGCTTGTTTAGTGTTTACTTTCCGCTTGTTTACTCTGTGGTGTGTGTTTACTTTTCAAAGGCAATGCCTTCCCTTTTTACCGGGATTTACGCCTTGGTGCTAGTCGCCAGCCCCTGGCCTATGGAAGGCGGGCTTGGGGTAGTCACGGCACGGACCCGAGGGCGGGTCGTGACAGTAAATACATGCATTTATAATATTACATAACATTTATAGGTAAGAAATGAAATGCACCGTTCATGGAGACGGTAAACCGTACGTACGCATGAACGTTATTTCTATTTCTATTTCATATATAATGGAATTAAAACATAATGATACATAATAGTATTATAATTTCAGTATTGTATCATATATAATATCATTCAATATATCCTTTATACGTACCACATGTGGTATTAATGAATCAAATCACTTTGAGGGGGCGGTAGTCCACACTTCCTAAAATAAAGATATCCCGTTTACCCATAATGGAAACCATAAAGGTATGCCATAAATGAAAAATACAGAAGCTTAAGTAAAACATAAACATATTATATATCATATATAAATATAGTGACATGTTAATGACCACCTTTGAAGGTGTTATATGAGTGTTGAACAATCATCGTTTCATGAGGCAGAAATTCTCCAACCACAGAAACAATATGTTATTTAACCATTAGATGTAGGTGTGTGTAAGTGTAGCTCGAATCCTTCTTATTACAACATACTAGTATATTGAAGATGATGGTGTTGTTACAAAAGAAAGGAATAAAAATATTTTAGAGGGTATGAGAAGCAAAATAAAACATAAGAGCACGTGAGAAAACACTACCTTTAATACGGGTAACTCTTTTTGATTTGAGCTCAAAGGCTTCCTTGGGAAGACTTCTGCCAAAAGTGAGGCTTCAAGGAGTAAGATATGGGTGTAGAGAGACAAAATGGACTGGGTTTGGCTGATCCAAAGGATTGAGAGGTGTGGGTAAGGTGGTAGAGGTGGGGGCCTTTGATAAGAGGAGAGAAGGGGCAGTCTTGGAAAGTTATAAACGGTTACTTAATTATAAAATTCTTTTCAGATTTAAAAGGTCCCAAAATTAAATATTTCGAGGATAAGGTGATAATAGTTCTAAATACACCCATCCAATATGTTTTTGACATGTTTAGTTCTTAGATTTTACATTATCGTTTCATTTTTTTTAAATCGTTAAATAATGAGGTAATCACTGCATCATCATGGTATCAAATATAATGTAATTTATTTAATGTCTAAAAATTATAAAAAAACAATCATGATGTAGTAAATCTTTTTATATTTCTAATGAATATTTATATTAATAAATATGACTTGTATAGCCCAATTTAAAAATTTTGTTAGTAAAACAACTCATGTTTGTGAAATTTTTATTTTAACTTTAAATAAAAAGGTATTATTGTCATTTTCCTACCAAAGTGGCTCCATGGGGTCACCAAGTTGACCCATGGATTTTATTGTTCTGACATGACACATCCAATAAGGGTAGGAAATGTTTCTAGGTCATTTAATATTATTAAAACATTTTTTACCCTAAACTACACTAATTACCTCTAATCGCGATTAAAAACATAAAAGTTACTATTCACCAAAAAATTATTTTAATCCCATTGAACCACATTTTACTTCTTAATGAAAACCATGTATGTCAGATTTTTGAAATTCAAAACACAGAGGTGTAAAATTTTCATTTAAACGGAAAAAGCAGTTTTTATAAGTACCACTTAGTGGTTTCACTATTCATCAAAAATTGATATTTTTCAGAAAAATACAAAAACTTCACCCTAAGCTATATTTGATATTCCAAATTCAAAAATGATTTTTATTTTACAAAATTCAAAACATATAAGTTACATTAATTAATTTAATAATTAATTCTCGCTGTCAGAGCAAATAGCATGTTTTTATGAAACAATAAGTATCAAAAGATTGACACTTGTTTAAGTCCAATTTTGAAGTGAAATTAATTTTAACGACCACTATTGGATGAAATGGTAAAAATATAATCTAATTGAACTTTAAAACCAATTAAAAATATAATCTAATCATATAAATAAATTATATTAAAAAGAGGTTTTGAATTAAAATACAACATTTTTCACTATTCATTAAAAAAATGAACCTTCTCGAAAAAATACCAAAAATCACACAAAGTAAATTTCGATGTCCCTATTCTAAATAAGAATTTTATTTGGTCCAATAGAATGTATAAGAGTGACCAAAACTATATTTATAGACGATTCGCCATCAAAAGGCGATAAGTCGACCTTTAGTGAATATTAGAGTATATATGCCTAAAATTGAATTCTTTTCATATTTTAAGCCTTTATCATTTATTGGATAAATGTAAAAACATTTAACAAACATTTATAATCATATTGTAGTTATTTCCATTCATTCCCGCCAATAAAACGGCTACGGGTTAACTACCATTTAAAATAATAATATTTTATTACTAGTGTGCAATGTAAGTTTTCAAAGAAACTCTTTATTGCGTATCGGGTACGCTATCGAACATAGAAACCCCTTTAAAGTAAAATTAATATTTAATTAAAAAATACTAATAAAAATGAAAATGATTTATTCTTTATTTAACTGGGATGTTACATCGCTACCTGACGCGCCCCTCGTCTCCCCCTTCTAGCGACACCTTGCCTGCTCTCTCGTATCCTGGGTTCCACACGGGTAGTCTCGAGTTACCGGACTCACTTGTGTAAAAGCCCCTCAGGGAATGTGATAACCCAATGCTCGACATAATCGGTTGATAGGCCAGCGTCGACCCCAGTGGGAGGAAGGGTAATGACATCACCAGAGCCATAAGTGGTGAACATTAACCACACCTGGAAAAGGAGGCAGTTATTTTTCACCTCCCCGACATCGGTGAATACCTTCTTCGGCATTCGCTAGAGGCACCTAAAATTCCTGGTGAATCGGGAAGTCGCGTAAGGCTCACAGATGATCTTCCCCTCAATCCAAGCCACAAGCACCCCGCCTCGGATGCTTTGGAAGTATTCTTGCTGGTCCAGCGGGCTATTCCCATTCTCCACCATCTGTCCAATGGGGCGGGGAACGGGTTGATGTTGAAATTGGCGTAGTTACCGATTCGGATCCTTACGAACTCCTCATTGAGTGTCATCGGTGCAACCCCGTCAATGTTCAGGAGAGATGTCCGAAGGCCATTTCCTAGAGGACAAACGGCGTTTGGGAAAGTGTACCTGCCAAGATGAGCCGCCACCCTGCCGTGAAAGATCTGTAAGGGGCCACACACCCTCCGAGGCGACCGCCCTCTGGAGATGCATCCCAGAATGGCATACAACCTCGCCAGCACGGGGACCCCCAGATTGAACCTTTTTCCTGGCAGCCGTGGTGCCCGCCATCACTAGAGTTGATGGGCAGACACCCATCCTCGCGTCCTGCACCGGCAGGGCCCACCCACTCAGGAAGGAGGCAAGGAACCCGGCATATCGGATGTTCGGGTCCCAGGCCTCAATGACGCAATTTCCCCATGATTGGTATTGCTCCGCCTCCAGGGTCCTCCAGAATGATCGATTCTTGCTCCTCTGAGCCGTGGTTGGGCACCGTTTTCCCCATCCCGGCATCTTGACTGCCGGGTCCTTTTCTAGGAACTGGCTGAACCGGTCATTGTAGGCGTTGTCCATCAGGAATTCCTTGACCTACAGCCTCTATTTGGACAGGTCCGGTAGATGCCATGTCAGCATGGGGGTCCTTGATCTTTCCTCCCACGTGTTCATTGGAGGAAGAAACTCTTCATATTGGTAACCCTCTAATGGGTTACCTCCGATGCAGTTGACGTCCTAGAGACTATTGCTAACTTTCTCATGGTGAAGGTGGAATGTGTTGGTATCAGGGGACCATCGGGTGAATATCTCCCGCCCGAATTCAGGTTGGCGGTAGAAGTAGAACTACGACGTCCACACCACCTCTAAGGGACCAATGTACCACAGCTCGACCCCGAATTGGTTGCACGTATGGTGAACCCAGTATGCCCAGGACCACTCGCTGGTGAATTTGCCTCTAGACCGCATGTCCCAATCTTGCAGCTAGCCCTTAGTATTGTCCGTGATGCTCTGACAAAACGTGCTTGCATAGAGGGTTGGAGTGATCTCCGCAATAGGATCACCCCCAGCAATGGTCCTGGTCCTCAGGTTCAGGACTTACATCCATGTGTCTGGTCACTCTGGCAGGATGACCATTGTTGGTGATGTTGTAGTAGAGAAGGTTGTCCTCCCAGGTCACCCATGACCGTGGTGTGTCCAACTCTATGCCCGGTAGTAGAACCTCCTCCAGGATGTCGAAGTTCCTGAGCAGGAGTTTGTTGGACAGAGGATACTCCTTTTAGGAGGGGGTCAACAGGTTGAAAAAGTTAAGGTTGTCGGAAACAACCACCCTAGAACCATAAACCTCTTCATTCTCCACCATTTCAGCTCTACGAGCAGCGGCGTCCCCCTCATCAACTTGGTTCAAAAAAATCTTGAGTTCTTTGGGAGTTTCATTAAATTTGGATGGGTTGCACAAAATGGGGAAGATCTACATTAGATCTGGAGCAGTGGAACACAATTCCAGAGTTTGGCGTGATATCAGAACCATCGGTGTGAAATATCTTGGGTTTCGCTTAAATACAGCCGAAACTCGGAAGGAATTCCATTCCAACACAGTGTGTTTTCCGCATAGTCGCAAAGGAAAGTTCACGCGTGGGTGCTCGGAGCCTATCGCCCGAGAAAGCATGAGTACGGAGCAGGGGACCCAAGGCCCATTTTTATAAGAGAGGCTAGGGTTCCGTGCCATGAGGAAAAAGAATTCTGCGCCAACCTGGAGTTTTGCGCGCATTGTAATCTTTTGTGCACAAAGTACCCATGAAATCGGACCCTTCGGCGTTTCCCTCAAAATCTGATCGTTTCGACCTCTCGCTGATCCAATTCCGAGGGGGTGAATTAGTAGATGACAAAAAATTCCGTAATTCCTAATGGAAGTTTCGAAATGACGAAGTGAGGTCATATTCGGACCTAGAGACCCAGTCCGGAGGGCCCAGAAGTGCTGCACAAAATAAAGGAGGATGTGCACGGAAAGGTTTGGCCACGTGAAAGGAGTCCGGGATTCGCGAAAGGACCCCGGCGCCGGCGTGCAATTTTGTGCGCCCACACCCGCGCGGTTTCCTTTTTGCACGCTGCCATCTCTAGCGTGCAAATGTTCACGTGCCGCCTGGATTCCGCCACGCCAGAGGACTATAAATAGAAGGATACCCCTTCTATTTTGGGGTTGTGGAATTTCAACCGGCTCTCGTGCACGAAATAGGACTTCCACACGTGCAAGATGGCCTTCAGGTACTGACCCATTTCACGCAACCTCACCCTGGGATCCGCCTTTGCGCGCAATCCCTCTGGCTTATATAATTTTCTAAACCGCTTAGGGTTCCTCCCTTGTGCGCAATTCCTTCCATTTGCATGCAAAACAATCCAATTGTGCGCAATCCCTTCGTTGGATGTGGCCTTGCCTTAGGGATCAGCCTTTTCCATTCACGCACAATTCCCTTCCCTCGCATGCAATTCCCCAGCCCCAATTCTGCGTCATCCCAGTGTTTTGCGCGCAAGCCTTCCCTTTGCCCACAATCCCCATGACCCCTCACCTTGTTGCCCCCTGGGCGCCTCCCTGCGTAGACGCCCGATGTCCTCCATACCGGGCATGCATGCCATGCGCTGTTTTCCCGTATCACCTTCCAGGCTCGTACGAAGTAACCTCAAGGTCTCTTGCTAGGTGTTTCCCATTGTGTTTCTTTGCATAATTCTCCTTCACATAGGCACGCTAGAGGCTATTTCTTCTTTGCATAGTCACGCTAATGTGGACCCCTCGATGATTCGCTCTACGGCCCCCCTTCACTACGGCCTTGCCGATTCCTTCCCTCCCACAAGGGTAGAGAGTGTCGGTTTTGTAAGTCCTAGGGGTGTGTAGAGAACCCACCTCATATGAACTGTAGGACGTTAAACTGCCAAGTGCCTCGTCCTCAACACATGAAGTTAAACTGTGATCTGTCCCCATGCCTCGCACGCAGGGTCCCCCCGGCTCGGACATTCTTTACACTGTTCGTCTCCACGGGAATGGAATCTTCCTCACGTGTAATAATATCCTCCCTATCAGAGTGGCGCTTGTCCACGGGGGAAGGGAATACACCTTGGTGTAATCCCCTAGCCTCTCTTGCGGAAGGTAGCACCCATGTACCTCTGTACTTCCCCACTGCCAAGGCCAGTGGAGGGTGTGATAGGGAACGAGGCATCTCCTTTGTTCGATACCAAATCCCTCTCCCTTTGAGCTTTGTCGCACTTCGGGCCTCTATCCTGGAGTAAGTCCCGACACCATGGGCCGCTCAACGCGTAAGTCCCTCTCCATTTCCCACAGACGCACCTTTCGCGATGTGATCGTCTAGTCCCTACTGCCTATTCTTTCTCACACCAAGCATGACTCACGTGGGCTTAGAGTGAGCATCAACCATGACACCCGCATCCATGGGCCGCCTGAGAGCATAAGCCCCATCCCAGTGAACTACGAGGACTTTGATCCGTGCTAAGGCACAGTACGTAGGAAGCCTCCATGAGGTTCAATCCCACCACTCAGTTGTTCTAACCCCTTCGCGTCGGTTCACCAACTCCTTGGGCCGCCTCAGAGTGTAAGCCCCAAATATCCTCCCACACGACGTTAAACTGTATGGAATCTAGCATGACGTTAAACTATCTGCCTCATCCCGCATGACGTTAAAATGCACCACCCGAACTACGTGGACTTTGATCCATGATAAGGCATGGTACGTAGGAAGCCTCTACGAGGTTCAATCCCACCACTTTGTCTTTCCGACCCCTTCGCGTCAGTTCGGTAATCCTATAGGCCGCCTCAAGGTGGAAGCCCCCTATCCATCATTATGGTCCGCCTCAGAGCATAATCCCCATATACATAATTATTGGCCCCCTCAGAGCATAAGCTCTATATCCATCATTATGGGCTTCCTCAGCGCTTAATCCCCATATCCATCATTATGGGCCGCCTCAGAGCGTAAGCCCCAAATGCCCCCATCCCGCATGATGTTAAACTGTATACCGAAACTATGAGGACTTTGATCCATGTCAAGTCATGGTATGTAGGAAGCCCCCATGAGGTTCAAGCCCCCTTCACATCATCATCCATCAAGATTCTTACCCAGGCCGCCCCATCCCTGTGGGATCATGCCACCTCATTCCACTCCACAGTATCCGGGAAGCTTCCCACATGCTAACCCCAATATCAGAGTTCCCTTCAGGGGGTTCATCAATCTGATCCACTCTCAGTGTTCTAATCAGTCCGATCCATCTCTTCTGGACGTTAATCTTGGGGAATACCCCGTGTTAAACATGGGAAGCTAAGTAAAACCTCATGTACATGCCTATGGAATGAAATTCCCTGCTTTCGATGTGGGATGCCTTGGGCTTCTGTGCCCTCGATAAGCCCTATAATAAGGGACAGAAGACAGACATGCCAATCCCCCAGCGTTAAGACACGCCAATGACGCCTCAGTGTGACCATTCTCCTCAATGAAGGTTGCTTCCCCGACCAGACCACTTGAAGCGTCTCGACGGACGCAGTGTAATTAACTAGTGTCCATGAAGATATGGCACCAGGAATGAGATTCACGAATACATCCTAAATCTATGAGGGAGACCCGAACTAGTTGACAAGCTCTGAGGAGGAATCCATAGAAGGAAGAACCGACATCCCATCATCCCCATTTCGATCAAGGAGAAGACGTCCCTGAACAAGGAACAGATGCCGCCTTCCTTTGGAAAGCGGGAATGCGGGGAAACAAGTCGCATGTCCTCCTCTGCGTGACGGATGCGTGCACCCTAGAAGAAAGCATCAGAAACATATGCACTCCTATGTTGGTGTCCCTCACTAGTAGGATCCAACCACAGATGAGAGCTGCGATGAACGCTTCCTTCCTGACTATCGGTTGTTGTTAGGTGATGATGAAAAATCCGCACTTCTTCCACTGGTTGTCCTTCAAAAGTAACCAGTATGAGTTCTCCTTACTCATAGCCCCCTTCAGGCATGTCCGAGGCCTCACCGTAAACTGTCTGTTTTATGGGAAGCTCAGGAACTGTTTGAACCACCGCTTGATGTGGAAATCCCTCACCGCCTCCTTGTACTCTCCATGCACAAGCTCCATCAAGTCCATCGACTATAGTTCAATTTGCTCCACATCCTCCCACACACTCATAACAGGAAAGAAGTTGTCATACATATCCCCCTATATCGGGACCCCCAAGATCTAGTGGACTATCCACAAGATGATGATGACTTCCCCATGGTGAAAATGGGATATATTGGTCCTTGATGACCACCTACTCAACAGATTCAGCATTAGCTGCTTTGGTTGGTAGATGTGAAACGGGGAGGCCCAAGCTGCTTCATACAGGCCCTCTCTTCTCAGTTCCGCCCAAAACTCCTCCCATGAGGTTCCTACCTAGTAGGTCGAGGACCAATCATCTATGAAGTGGCCACCATTTCACAGGTCCCATTCCTTAGACCACCCCTTATCCGGGTTCCCCATAGCCGCCTTGAATATCGTCTAATGCATGGGGGGAGACATCTCAGGCTACAATTCCTTCCCGTCAACTTTATTTTATGTGGTTGTATAATCAGTCAGCAATGACGGGTGTGAAGTCCTCCCGGGCATGACCATCAGCAGCCCTGAACCATCAGGGTTGGCAGGGCGTGCTCCTGAACCAGTAAGCTGGTTTGTCATGACTCCCTTCTGGATGAAGACATCATCCATCATCCTGAATCCATACAAAGGCAACCTCTTGCATAATGGGTATTTATTCTGCATCAAATATAGGATCTCCATAAGAGAACAATGGTCAGAGTGGCTCCAAACTTGCTCTCCTAATCCCAGGCTGTTCGCCATCTTGTCCATGTGGCAGCATCCGCAAAGATCCCCTGGGCGGATTCTTGATGAGCCATTCAGCCTTTTTTGTTAGGAGATTGTTTTAATTCAGTCGTGAAGATCATTCGCGGAGCGTGTTCATGGGGTCTATTCACAGAGCCCTGCCTTGGCCTCTAAATGAGGAGTCGTGAAGTTCGCATATGCAAAGATAAAGACTCGCAATGCACCATGAAGCTGAAGGATAGATTCGCATAGAGCAGTCGTAGAGTTTGTGGAGCTTCGCGAATTTAGAGCGCTAAAATCCAAAACTGTGAAGGAGAGAATGGAAAAAATAGAAGTCAACCTCTCTATATATAGGCAATGACCCTCGCCGCTTTGCGGCATGTCTCGACCACGGCACACCTCGCGGCGCGCATAACCAACCTGTCACATTCCCGATCGGTGATCCTTCTTCGCGATCCAGCTTCATGACACGGTCGAGGGATTTTCACGATTGACCCTAAGACTTTGACCCTTCATTTCTCCTTGGATCAAAGTCTGAGGGGGGGAATTTGTTGGCGCCAAAATCAGAAGGGAGAAGGAAAATAAGAAAGGCTCTAAAGCAGCCTCATGATGACCTTTCGCGGAGTGCCATGGCCCCATGAGCAAGTCGCAATAACAGAAGGTGGGATGCTCTGCGAGACCATTTGACACTCACGAGACCACCATGAATCCAGGAGGTGGGATTCTCCATGAGACCATTTTAATTTCACAAGCCCACCGTGAATCCATGAGGAGGGATAATCCACGATCCTATTTGACGTTCAGGAGCCCACTGCGAAGCCAAGAGGCGGGCTTCTCGGTGATCCCCTTTGACATTCGCGAGCCCGTAGAGAAACTAGGAGGCGGGATGCTCCTCGATCCCCTTTGACATTCGTGAGCCCTCCATGAATCCAAGAGGCGGGAATCACCGCGATCCCCTTTGACGTTCGTGAGACTTCCGTAGAGGGGAATCTAGCTTCGTGCCGAATGAGAACTGCCCCGCAGTGCCTCTTTCCTATAAATAATGACCTCCCCCCAGTCCCAAAGAATAGATCTTTTGACCTTTCCTCTTCCGGTCTCTCAAATTGTGACTAACTTTCTGCTCTAGAAACATGAGCTGCTCTATGTACATTTGTTTCGTGAAGTGCCTCTCCTTTTCCTTTTTTTCCTCACCTCTTTCGAGAGGAATTCCTTTCATGAAGCCCATAGGCCTTCGTGGAGGAAGGAGATCGTCACGAGGACTTGGGTCATTGCGGAGCATTTACTCTTCGCAAAGAACCCCCCATGCACACGTGACTTGAATGCTAAGGCCGAGTCACTGTCCTTCTTAGAGGAAATTTCATCATAGGACCTTGCTTCGCGAGGTACCCATGTTTCATAGGGATTTTCTTCGCGAATGCCCTTCCACTTCACGAAGCACTGCTCTTATGTACCTATCACCTATGAATCGGCTAGGCCAGTTCACTTCACAAAGCCCGATCCTTCACGAAGCCCTTCCATTTCATAGAGCACCAGAGATCTACAGGGTCTCTATTCATAACCCCTTTTCTCTACAACTCCATCTTCTATTCAACCTCCTAGGTTCGCAAAAAGAATCTTCAAGGTCCCCTGGATATCACTTCCCATTGCATTGCTTCACCTCATGCCTCTCCGCATAGGCACACTAACAGTTATTGCTTCTTCACATATCCAATCTAATGTGGACCCCCCAATGGTTCACTCCATAAAACCCACTAGCCATGGAGTTTCCTATCCCCTCTCTTCACCAATTTGTATAGGGTACCGGTTATGTAAGTCCTAGGGGTGTGGAGTGAACCCTCCTTGTCTGAGCTGCAGGACGTTAAACTGCCAAGCACCATCATCCTCAGAACATGACATTCAGCTGTGACTCCCCCTTGAAAACTACGCGTGGGAAGGGTGTCCATCTCAGTGTAATCCCCTAGATTTTCATAAAGGAGGCAGCACCCATGCTCCTCCTTTCTTCTTCGGTCCTAAGGAACAGGGGGGAATGGACACCGAAGCCCTCATTTCTTCAATACCAAATCCCTCTCCCGCAGGCATTTGTCACCATCGAGACTCCATCCTGGAGTAAGTCCCAACCACTTCAGGCTTCTAACCACACAGAAGCCCTTGTTTCCTCTTTGGGCTATGATCATGTGTAATCCCCACTTCACCTCTCATGGACGCACCTTTCGCAACGTGGCTGTCAGGTCTCTTCTGCAACTTGTTTCTCACACCTATCATGACTCATGTGGGTTTAGATTAAGCACCAACAATGACATCATCCATGGGTATCCTAGAGTGTAAGCCCCATCAAACCTGAACTATGAGGTCATTGGTCCTTGCCAAGGCAGGGTATGTTAGAAGACACCACGATGTTCAAGCCCACCACCCGTGGGACCCCAGGTCCTCCTTCACGTCAGTTCACTGACCCATCCTAAACAATTAAGACTTTGATCCTTGCAATGGCAGGGTACATAGGAATCCTCCACGAGGTCCAATCCCACGACCTTGGTCGTTCCGACCATCTTCATGTTGGTTCACCAATACATTTGGCATCCTAGAGTATAAGCTCCCATACAACCTGAACTATGAGGCCTTTGATCCTTACCAAGGCAAGGTACGCCGAAAGCCTCCACGAGGTTAAAGACCACCACCTCGGTCGTTCCGATCATCTTTTTGTTGGTCCACCAACACTCTGGGAAACCAAGAGTGTAATCACCATCCATCCTGAACTACAAGATCTTTGATCCTTGCCAAGGAAAGGTACGTAGGAAGCCTCTATGAGGTTCAAGCCCACCACCCTGGTCATTCCGACCATCTTCATGCCAGTCCACCAACACTCTAGGCAGCTTATAGTGTAAGACCCCTCCAACCTGAACTATGAGGTCTTTGATCCATGCCAAGATAGGGTACATAGGAACCCTCCACGAGGTTCTAGCCCACCACCCATGGTACCCCGGGTCCTCCTTCATGTTGGTTCACCAAACCATCCTGAACTATGAAGACTTTGATCCTTGCCAAGGAAGGGTATGTAGGAAGCCTCCACAAGGATCAATCCCACCACCTCGGTCATTCTGATCATCTTCAAGTCAGTTCACCAACACCTTGGTCAGCCTAGTGTGTAAGCCCCGTCCAACTTGAAATATGAGGTCTTTGATCCTTGCCAAGGTAGGATATGTAGGAATCCTCCACGAGGTTCAAGCCCACCACCCATGGGACCCTATGTACTCCTTCACATCCATTCGCTGACCCATCTGGAAGTATGAGGAGTTTGATCCTTGCCAAGGCAGGGTACATAGGATGCCTCCATGAGGTTCAATCCCACTACCCATTGGACCCCAGGTCCTTATTCACGTCAGTTCACCAAACCATCCAGAACTACGTGATCATTGATCCTTTCCATGGTAGGGTTCGTAGGAAGCCTCCATGAGGTTCAATCCCAACACCCAATTGCTCTGACCCCCTTCACGTCGGTTCACCTACACCATCCATCTATTCCCCATGTCCACATTCACGTCAGTTCATCTTAATCCCGCATTAAATTAAAATGTAAACCACACATGACGGTAAGTCATTGCATCCTTCAATCAATGGTAATCTGTTGTATCCTCATTAGCTATAAGCCATTGTGTCCCCTATTCAGCGGTAAGCCATTGTCATCCCCTTCACTGGGACCCTCATCTTTGGTCCGTACTAGTGGCTTCAGACCAACCTAGGATGATAACCACCAGTAACCCCCATACACATCATCGGGTTGTTGTCCTATGTATACCCCACAATTCAAGCTTATCTCTTGACCTTTACCTTGAGACTATGTGTCTCGGTAAGTTCATGCCCATTCCCAGAGGTTCCACATCCTCTGGGTTCTATCCATGTATCCATTCTCATGGACCACCTCCTTAGGTATCCCATTACCTTATTGAACTATGCGGACTTTGATTCCCTGCCACGAGGATATGTAGGAAGTCTCCCTGAGACTCAAGACCAACATTATCGTCGCCCTCATGATGGTCTCATCCTATTTTCCACCCATTTCACTCATCACCCCATCATCCATCTTGATTCTTACTCGGGCCACCACATCCCAGTGAGGTCATGTCAACCCACCTATATCAGTGTTCTCTCTAGGGGCTGCACCCATATGATCCTCTCTAGTCTGTGTTCTGATTAGTCCAATCCATCTCCTCTGGATGTTAAACATGTGGCATACCCTATGTTAAACATGGGAAGCTATGGAAAACCTCAGATATATGCCCATGGAATATGATTTCCCGTGTTCTATGTGGGATGCCTCGGGCTTCTGTGCCCTTGATAAGCCATATAATAAGGGAAAGAAGGCAGATACGCCAATATCCCAGTGCCTAGACACGTCAGTGATAACCAATGTGACTTCTCCCCTAACTAAAGGTTTCTACCCTGACTGGACCCCTTGGAATTTCCCAATAGAAGAAGTGTAATTAACTGGTTTCCATGAAGATATGGCATGAGGAAGAGTTTCACAAACAACATCATAAATCTATAAGGGAGACCCAGACTAGGTGAAGAGTTCCATGGTGGAATCCATGGAAGGAGGAACCGAAATCCCATCATCCCATTTCAACCAATGATAAAATGTCCCTTAAAAGTGATGGATGTCGCCCACCTTTGGAAATCGGGAATGATAGGCAACAAAACTGCACCTCTCGCCCTCAAATGAGGAGGATTCTCATAACCCATCGAAATCATCAGAAATAGAAAGTACATGCCATGTACATTTTAAAATACACGTCATGTAATTTCTTTTTTTCATTAAATGGACTGGGGTCACATCTAATCGTCAGAACCCATTTTCTCTTCATTTGTCTCGTCCAGGAGAAACCGTATAGCCATGGATCTTCATCGATCCCTCGACTCATTGTCCATTATCTGAATCGTCCATCGTTGATTGGGTTTCAATATCCACGATGAGTTCTTCTATCTTTTAAAACATCGTCTCCTATTTATCTTCTCTCAAGAGTTATCCTTCGTCAAAAGTTTTAAGCATTTTTTGTAGATCTATGGTATTATGGTTCGATTAAAGGCTTGAGGTTCACGTATATCTGTCTCACAATGCCGAGGTAGGTTGTTTGTGCCTTTCCATAGTTATTCATTGAATTATATGTGAAAAATTTCCCAATATCCTCATTCAGGGTATTGTGTGTTTATGGTTTTATCCCTTTGTTTTGTCTATTATGCCTTTTTCGATTGGATAGAGGCTCACTATTTTATAATAGGGTTATCTTTGTCATGATATGGATGTTTTCCCCATGTTTTCTTGTTATTTACCGTTTGGTATAACCATGCATGTTAGGATGCTTCTTTCTTTCCATGCCTAGTATTTTTATGATGGGGTGATTATTATTTGACATGCTATGATATGTTGTAGTTCTTTAGCCAAGTAGTTCTTGAGGATTACATTGGATGTTGATTATCGTTTGTGATCGATTTTTTTTCACAGGGATGTGGGAACCTGATGTAGAGAGACCATAAGAGAAATTGATGTTGAGGGCTCTCCCAAAGTGTCTGTTATAATTATTATGCTATGAGACCATAGAGGGGATTGACTATGAGTTCTCCCTCAGAGTGTCTATAGTTAAATTATGAGGCAACATGAGGAATTAATGTTGAATGCTTTCTCAGAGTGCATGTATGCTACCGTTAAAATAATATTGGGGAATTGACAGTGAGTGCATCCTTAGAGAGACATTGATCACACAAGACTATAGGGGGAATTGACCGTGAGTGCTTCCTTAGAGAGTCATTGTTATATCATCTCTTGTATTGTGGACCGTAGGGGTTAGGTTGTGAGAAATACATAGAGGGTTTCTTGTATTTGTTTTTGGTTGATTAAATACATGAATGTAAATGTTTTTAAATGAAACTATAGGACTATTTTACATTTTAGTTAATCCTTATTTACTGCTTCATTTTTATTATTGCCTGACATATATATTCACTAACTATTATGCACAGATCTTTGGGTGGTTTCCTTATAGGATTATTCTAACACCCTATTTGGGTCATTCTTGTGGGACAAAACAGATTATATTATTACAGGTATAGATAAGGGAAAACACCCTTCCATTTCTGGTACATGATTGTTGTGGAGCTGGAGAGAATGGGACCAAGCTGAGGCTTGTGATTCTGCTGGAGTTACCTGTTTTATTTTGTACATTGGTTTACTACAATATTCTAGCATTGTGAATTTTTGACTACTTTCCTAGACATATGTATCATGCATCATTATATATAGGTGCTCTAGTGTTTTATTTCTTCGCTCTTCTGTTGTTTACTTATTGAATGTTTTACTGCTTTTGTTGTTGTTATCTGTTTTACTTCCACTATGTTACTTGGAAAATGAGGGCATCTTTCCCCACAATCACACACAAGGCCCTCGATGCTAGTAGACATCCCCTGGAAGTCAGGGAAATGCGCTTGAGTCCATGTGACCAATCAGGTACGGGGCGCTTCTGGACGGCTTCCGGAAATGGGACGTTACAAAGTGGTATCAGAGGAATTATTTTCTTCTTGAATTATTATTTGGAGCCTTAATCTAGGGATTGTAAGGAATAGGTAGTTGGTAATAATATTTGATTGGGAGTAGCTATCCCATGTACAGAGAAAATCCAATTAATCTAAGTTATTGTAAATTTTAATATTTTTTTGATTTTATAGTTGATTTGATTCCACCATTGGGTGATTAAAATGTTTTGAACTATTATTATAGATATTATTGGGGTCTTATTTTTGTTGAAACCCAATGGGATGAGGTTATTTCATCTCTTGCATCATATAGGCACTTTCTAAATATCACATGTCATTCATTCTTACCATTCCATTTAGTGTGTATTGGAAATTTCATGTTGTTGTGATAGAAGTTCTATTAGATATGCATGCTGTTGTGATAGATTCCTTGATAGAATACGTGCTATTTGATAAGGTATTGGATTGTGTATGGTTTTTTTGAATAGACGCCAAACATTTCTTCTTGAGGTGTTATGTCCCCTCAGGGATTGGAAATTAGTGGATCATTTTATTGTTATTCCTTGTGTTTGACATGTATGAGATTCCAATATTTGATTAGTGGTGATTATGGGCCCTCACGGATCGAAATTTGGCCCTTTAATGTTCATTTCAGGGTTTTTCTTTGTTCCGGAGTATTTTCTGAGGCTTACTATCTAGAAAAACATAGAATACACATCATGTAATGATAAATACATGTCATGTGTCCTTCTGTTCAGGAAGGAACTGTTTTTCTTAAGTATACATCATATACTATATGTACACACCGTGTAGACTCTAACCGTGCCACTGGATGTGTGGGAAAAGACATGGGATTGGGAAGTCTTTGGTGGAACATGTGGTGGTCCTAATGTACATGTCGTGTTGTGTAGACTATGTGACCATCTGTGTGACTAACGACACCGATGGATAAAAATTAGGTTATACATGTCTTGTCCAGATTGAAGATGTCATACATTATAACCATGGTATCTGAACATGTAATGAACAACTTGGGGTGGTGGAATCTTTCTAGTACACACCGTGTCTGGAATAAACACGCTGTGTAGAGTCATCCATATAATCAGCCATGTAACCAACAATAGGAGTCCATAAAGTTTGTCTAGTACATGTCATGTTTGGCAATAAAACGCCATGTATAATTGTTCCAGGAGAACTGTGTGGATTAGCTGTGTAGAAGAACTCAGACAGGGGAAGAGGATTCAAGTACACACCATGTGTTAAGACAACATGCTATTTGGATGGGGTGTTACACATCCTGGGATGACAAAAGTACATGCCCATGTGAAGGATTAAGGGAACACTCCATGTAGGCATTATACACACCGTGTATCCGTGTTTTGAAAAAACATGAATGCTTAATTTCTCTTGCTCCCTTAATAATCTTCCATGTTTTAGTCCCTGTTAATCTTGATCTAAGGTGTGCGCTTGGAATTGCAGATTCATGCCATTGAGATGTCCTCCGGTTGTCCGCCTGTTATAGGGAAATGATCAGTCACTGGATATGGATGATCAAGTACTACTAGCGGATCCTCCAGTTGTGTGAGTCTGGGCACTAGCCGTCATCCCATATACAGGTGTGAAGGAACTGTTCCAAGAGTTATTTTTGAGGTTTATGCAGACATTTCAGGGAGTAGCACATCATTCACCATCGATGATAGAGCTGATGCATGTTTTCCAGTAGCAACATCCTCCCACATTCCTAGGGGATGAAGGACCCCAGGCTACAAATTCATGGCTAGAAGCCATGATGGTGATCTTCAAGCATTTGAAGATGCCTTCAGAGCGTAGGGTCAATCTCACCACATATATGCTTCGAGATTCCACCAAGATATGGTGGGATGTGATCTCACATGTAGGACACCATCAGGTTATGGTGTGGGATGAGTTTAGGTGTACCTTCTATGACTAGTTCTACCTGGAGTCTTTGATGGTCGATCGAGCCTGAGAGTTCATGAGTCTGGAGTAGGGTACTCTTTTAGTTATGTAGTATTCTTCTTGCTTCACAGAGCTGTAGTGCTTTACACCCTTTTTAAGAAGATTTGAGTTATTCCTGGAAATGATGTTGGAGGATGGTCTCAGGCATGACATTCGGGCTCAGGTGAACATCTTCAGGTTAACTTCAATCACTTTTATAGTCAACTAGGTGATGAAAATGGAGTGCAACCTGATGGATTCTAGAGCTATGATCCTGGGCGGTTCTACATCTAGAGTTTTTGATTCAATGGAGGATAGTAGGAAGCATAGTATGTAGTATACGCATAGAGATATGAGTAGGCAGGACGCACCTCCCAGTAGCCAGGTGGTATTCTACTAGTTTGGAAAGGTCAGGAATACAAGGCCACATTTCCCGAGAGACCAAGTTGAGTGTTGATGATGTAGAAAGATGGTCCATCTTCAGTGATTCTATTAGATCTTCTCACTAGCGGCTAGTGAAAGGGGTTCTTCTATGACTCCTCATTCGGGAGAAACACCACCAGTTTCTCACCAGTCTAGGAACTGGAGTTCTTCCGGCCATTCCGGCTTAGGTGGAGGTCGTGGCCATGGTATCATGTCTCCAGGATTTTAGTGAAAACAAGTCTGGATTAGCTCAGTGGTCAGGCAGGGTCATAGGGCCGCAGTGTAGCACTACTGGAAAAATGATTTTTCCCAACGCTTCTATACCAATGGTTTGTAAAAACCATTGGTATATGTACCCTTTCCCAATGGTTTGGCCAAACCGTTGGGAAAGCCCATTTTTTGGCCCCCTTTCCCAATGGTTTGGCCAAATCGTTGGGAAAGGATAGCCTATCCCAATGGTTTTTCCAAACCGTTGGGGAAGGATGAATTCTGGACCACCTTTCCCAACGGTTTGGACAAACCGTTGGGAAAGGGTAGCCTATACCAACGGTTTGCAAAACCGTTTGAAAAGGTCCTTTGATTTTTTTTGGAATCTACCTACAGAGAACATTATATAAATCAAAATTTAAAATAATTAGAACAATACATATATATATTTATGAAATTATGTTAACAAAAGACATGTTAGGTTAGTGGTTAAGTCATTCCGTTATAAACTAGAGGTCCTGGGATCAAATCCCACCAGATGTTTCTTTTTTAAAATACATATACCAACGGTTTTGAGAACCATTGGTATAGATTTTCTAATTACTTATACCAACGGTTTTTAGAACCGTTGGTATAGACCCTATACCAACGGTTTTCCCAAA
This sequence comes from Viscum album, assembly GCA_963277665.1. NCBI lineage: Eukaryota > Viridiplantae > Streptophyta > Magnoliopsida > Santalales > Viscaceae > Viscum > Viscum album. Next base: position 280,778,801 of record OY728123.1, on the reverse strand, counting down.
ACCGTTGGTATAGACCTATTGTCACGACTTACTTTCCAACGGTCCTCCAAACAGTTGGTATAGCCTATACCAACGGTTTGGGAACCTATACCAATGGTTAGAAACCGTTAGTATAGGGTATTTTTCCAGTAGTTTAGGTCATAATTTTGCAGTGGAGAAGACCCATAAAGTGTAGGATCTCAGACCCTCTACCATTCAAGGAATGATCTATGTTTCCTCAGTTTTATCTTCTGCTCTTTTCAATATAGAGGATTTCCATTATTTCATATACTTTGATCTTGTATAGAGCCTTGGGATCTGTATCTTTTCTCCTACTAATATATTGATATTAGACACTCTGTTGGGGACAAGAATGGCTAGTTTACGAAAGTGCAAAGAGTGCGCTCTAGAGGTTGGTGGGTGTCACTTCTTTTGGGACCTCAATGTCCTAGAGATGACAGGTATTGATTTCATTCTTGGAAGGGACTGGTTAATTCCCATCCAGGCTATTGTCGGCTACTTTTTCCATATGGTGAACTTCATATCACTAGAGGGTGGATATTTTCTTCATAAGGGAGAATGAGATGTTCAGGTGATTAGAGCAGGACCTGAGCATTATGGGTTGGGAAGAGTTATAGCCCAGATTTCTAGTCTATATATGGATGATGAGGGGACTTTATATATGAAAATTCCTCCAGTGGTGGATCGTTTCTAGGACGTATTTCTAGAGGAACTTTCTAGTTTTCCTCTAGAGTGTGAGGTAGAATTTTCAATTGATCTTGTTCCAGGGGAGGCACCAGTGTCCATTCCTCCTTATATGATGGCTACACTATAGTTTCTGGAGCTCAGGAAGGAGTTAAAGGAGTTGCAAGAAAAGGGTTTCATCCAAACCAGTACTTCTCCTTGGATTTCTCCTATCCTTTTTGTGAATAAGGAAGATGGTACCCTTATAATTTGTGTGGATTATCAGAAGATGAACCAGTAGATGATCAATAACTTGTATCCCTTTCCAAGGATTGATGATCTATTTGATCATCTTTAAGTATCCTTGGTGTTCTCGATGATAGGATTGAAGTATGATTATCATCAATTGTGGTTTAGACCATCAAATTCACCTCTTACAGCCTTTTAGAGTAGGTATCATCTATAATAGTATGTGGTTATGCCATTCAGTCTCTCAAACGTGCCTGCAGTTTTCATGGAACTCATGAACCGAGTGATGTCTCCATTCTTGGATTCCATTATGGTAGTCTTCTTGGACAATATCTTGGTGTACTTTCACTCTCAACATGAACATTCAACACATTTTGATATTGTTTTGAGTACACTAAGAGAGAATCAATTATATTCTATGCTCTCAAAATTCCACTTTTGGATGGACCAGATTAACTTATTAGGCCACATTATCTTAGATAGAGGAGTATTAGTAGACCCAGAGAATGTGAGAGCATTATTTTCCTGGGAGTAGATGAAGAATTACTTTGAGGTATGGAGTTTTCTAGGGCTGGATGGTTACTACATGAATTTCCTACAAGACTTTTCATGCTTATTAATGCCACTGATGGGACTGAATAAGAAGGGTGTGATGTACTTCTGGTCAGAATCCGGTCAGACATCCTTTCAGGAGTTGAAAGGGGGGTTGACTTCAGCACCAATACTAGTTCTGCCAGAGCCAGGGAAGATCTATGATGTTTAGTATGATGCATCAGGTATCAAGCTAGGATCAGTACTTATGTACGGAGAAGGAGTCGTCTTGTATGGGTCTCAAAAGTTGAGGCCACATGAGAGTAACTACTCGATTCATGATCCCAATCTAGATATAGTTGTTCATGCTTTACGCTAATGGAGAAATTATCTTCTGGGAGAGTATTTTGGGGTTTTCACTGACCACAACAGCCTCAATTATATCTTCACTCAGCACATTATAAATTTGAGAAAGTGATGGTGGGTTGAGTACCTTCATTCTTTTGACATTGATCTTGTATACACGTATGGGAAAGGAAACTCTAGGGATGATGCATTGAGCAAGAGGAATCAGATACAAGCAGTTCAGGAGGCCAGTAGTGAGTGGCAGCTTATGGATCTGTTCTCTAAAATGGAATTGGAGGAGCATGACAGATTGAGGAAGATGTTTGTATCTTCTGTAGATGTTACCTATACTCTTCTTGATCGAGGGCTAATGAGGCATCAATCAGATTCATAAGTCCTAGTCTTACGGGAGAGTATGTCAGGAGAGGACCTTATTCCTGGATGGATAGTAGGCGAGGATGAGATCTAGGGTTTTTAAGGGAGTGTATGGGTGTTAGTAGACAGACGCTAGGAGATGTCAGGGGACTTTTATTCCTCATTTTGGATAGTTCATCCTGGTATCACCAAGATGTATCGAGATCTACACCAACAATATTGGTGGCCAAGTATGAAGATAGATATTGATGATTTTGTCAAGAGTTGTTCCACCAGTCAACAGGTTAAGGCAGAGCATCATCTACCATAAGGGATTTTCCATAGGTACCCATTCTTGTATGGAAATGGAATGATGTCGTGATGGATTTCTTGGTAGGTTTGTTGAGGTTTCCTCGAGGGAATGATGCAGTTTGTATGTCATTGAATGAATTATGAAGGTTACTCACTTCTTGTTGATCATGGAGACTTTCAGTGTTGATGATATATGACTGTTTTGCATCCTATAGATTGTACATATACATGGGGTTCCACACACCATTGTTTCAGACTGGGAGGCACGTTTTACATCTTAGATTTGGCAGGCACTTCAGAGGGATTTGGGTATATAGGTACTTGTGTGCACATCTTACCATCCCCAGATAGATGGCCAGTCTGACTGTACGATTCAAGTGCTTGAGGACATTCTTTGAGCATGAATCCTAGATTTTAGAGGTTATTTGGAGAAGAACATACCTATTGTAGATGTTTCATAAAATAATTTTTTTCAAGAAACTATTCAGATGGCACCTTTTGAGGATTTTTATGGTAGGCCATGTTGATTACTCTTATGTTGACTAGAGGCCAGAGATATAGCTATCCTGGGACCTCATCTTGTCTAGGAGACCATGAAGAAGATATTGTTGATTTGGAAGAGGATGGCTACCACAAAATCATGACAGAAGTCTTTTGCTGATCAATGGAGATGACCTCTTGAGTTTGTGGTCGAAGTTCAGGTTTTCCTACATGTACCTTCGAGGTTGGGACACAGGAGTATTTGGAGGCAGGTTAAGCTTTAATCGAGTTGTATCAGACCGTTTGAGGTGTTTGAGGGAGTTGGGATGGTTTCATATCGGTTGCAGTTACCTCAGAGGTACCGGGCTATGCATTATGTCTTCCACGATTCTCAACTTCGATGTTACTTCTCAGACCCATCTCACGTTTTCTAACACAAGGAGGTATAGTTAGTGGTTTATGCATCATTCATGGATCTTCCAATACATATTTTTGATCGAAGTGTGAAGGTTCTCCATGGTCTTTCTTTTCCTCTGGTATAAGAGCTATGGCTGCATGTGTGAGTACAAAGCTGGAATTGGGAGAGGAAGGCCGATGTATGATCATAGTGAATAGAGATATTCAGGGTTTCTTCATCTATGCCACCTTGCTAGGGAAATTCGAGGATGAATTTATTTAATGGGGGATGATTTTAAGAACTGGTATCTTTTTTTTAGGTTTGTTTTTCCTTTTTGGTTGTTTTTCGGAAAAATTGGAGTTTTTGGAAATTTCAAGAGTACATGTCGTGTTCTTTAAGTACACGTTGTGTACCTTGTTATCACGAGTGACTTGTACTAGCCGTGTAATGACCGTTTACTTAGACATGTGTGGTGAACTTGAGACTACCTAAAATGGACTCCAGAAAAGGAAAGTACATGTCGTGTACTTTTAAAATACATGTCGTATAATTTATTTAATTTCATTAAAATCACCGGGGTCGCGTCTAATCAACAGAACCCTTTTTCTCTTCATTCTTCTCCTCCTGGAGAGACCGTACAACCACATATCATTTTGAGCCCCTAACTCGCCATCCATTCTCCGAATCGACTATCGTCGATTGCATTGGATTTGTCATGGTGAGTTATTCCTTCTTTTATAACACCATCTCTTGATTTATCCTCTCTCATGAGTTATCCTCGGTTGAATGTTTTACGAATTTTTTTAGATCTACGGAATTATAGGATGATTCATGTCCTGAGGTTCATGTATATCGATCTCATGATGCTGAGGTAGGTGGTTTGTGCCTTTCCGTAGTTAGTCTATGAGTAATTTATTCAAAATTTCCCAATACCTTCATTTGGGGTATTGTGTGTTTATAGTTTTAGACCTTTATTTTCCGTTATGCCTTGTTTGATTGGATAGAAGATTACTCTTTGAGAAAAGGGATATATTTTTCATGATATGGATGTTTTACATATGTTTTCTTGTTATTAACCATTTGGTCTGGCCTTTCCTGTTAGGCTACTGCTAGCTTTCCAGGCCAAGTATTGATTGGATGGATTGATTATTATTTGACATTCTATGATATGTCGTAGTTGTTTATCCAAGTAGTTCTTGAGGTTTACATTTTCTCCTAATTAAAATTTGTGCAAGATTGCGTTAAAGGTTGTTGCAGGTACCTGGTGTACTGATACCATATTGGAAATTGATGTTGAGGGCTTTTCCAGAGTGTCTATTATAGCTATTACATTGCGAGACCATATGGTGGATTGACGTTGAGTGCTCCCTTAGAGGTTCTATAGTTATGTTTCAAGGAGTGACGGGGAATTGAGGTTGAGTGCCTCCTCAGAGTGCCTGTATGTTACTGTTAAATGACTATAGGTGGAATTAACGGTGAGTGCTTCCTCTGAGAGTCTTTGATCCCACATGATTACAGGGGGAATTGACAGTGAGTGATTTTTCAGAGATTGTCTGTTATATCTTCTCTTATATTGTTAACCATAGGGGTTAGTTTGTGAGAACAAGCTAGAGGGTTACTTGTATTTGTTTTTGGTTGATTAAATACTTGAAGTTAAAATTTTGTAAATTAATATATAGGACTGTTTAGTTTTGAGTACATCCTATTTGTTGCTTCTTTTGGCTTATTTCCAGCCATATATATTTACTGACTGTTACGCATAGATCATTGGGTGGTTTCCTACCAAGAATAGTCTCACACCCTGTTTGGGTAATGATTTTGGGCCCAAATAGATTATATTGTTGCTGGTATTGATTAGGGAAATCACCCTTCCACTTGAGTTACTTTATTGTAGTGGAGTTGGAGAGATTGGGACTAAGCTGAGGCTTGCGATGCTGTTGAAGTTATCTATTTTTTTTTACGTTGATTACTGCTGTATTCCAGAATTTTGACTTGATTTACTGCATTACTAGACATATGTATCTTGCATCATTATATACATGTCCTCCAGTTGTTTATTTCTTCATTCTTACACTATTTACTTATTGCATGTTTTATTGCTTCTGCTATTGTTATCTATTTTACTTGCACTGTTTTAATTTGAATTTGAAGGAATAGTTTCCCCACTATCACACACAAGGACCTCACTACTTGTCGGTAGCCTATAGCATTTGGGGAAATGCGCTTGAATCCATGTGACCAACGATGTATGGGGCACCTCTGGGAGGATTCCGGAATCGATACATTACCAAAATTTCATCCCATATAGGGTTTTATACGGTTCAATATGCATTCTTGAGTTAAATATATTATTCTAATAAAATTAAACTAAAGGAAGGTGTTGGTACCAACCACCTTTGAAATCTAGAGAACAAGATCTCAACATATCCTCTAGGTTTTGAAAATTTCTTTCAGACTGAACATCGGTTTGAGGATGATAAGTAGTGCTCAAACTCAGTTCTGTGTCAAGTGATTTCTGATGACTTCACCAGAGCATGGATTCAATCATAGGATCCCAATTTGATACAATAGAATGTGGTACTCCATGTAACCGTACCACTTCCATAATGTAGATCCTTGAATGATGATCAAGTGATAAATATTCTCTGATAGAAATTATGTGTGTTGACTTAGTGAGGTGATAAAATACAACCCATATAACATTAAAACCTTCATAATTTTTGGGTTTACCAAAGAAAAAATCCACAGAGATGTTCTTCCATTTCCATTCTAGTATGGTTAAAGCAGGAAACACCCCTTAGAATTTTTTCTATCATTCCTAACTTGGTGGAATACCAAGCATCAAGATACAAACTCTATGATAACTCTCTTCATTCCATCCCACTAGAAGTAGTCCTTAAAGTCACTATACATCTTCGTATATCCAGGTTGAATAAGGAATTGTGAACTATAAGCTTCCTCTAATAACCCATTCTTCAAATATGGCATGTAAGAAAAACATACACAGGTCCTGAACCATATAATTCCATCTTGATCAAGGTTAAATATAGGAACATTGAAAACCTACTTTCACAGTTCTTCATTTTCCTTTTTCACCTCCGCAATCTTCACATGGATAGAGGGATGAGGAATCATTTGAGAAATTTATGATTTTTACACTTCCATTAGGATTTCAAGACCCATCCTTTGAATATACATGAATATTGGATATTTTTTATATCTTTATCATGGATAAGATAGCATGATCCTTCTGACTCAAATCATCGGACAAATTGTTTTATTTCCTAGGGTGGTAATGTATTGATCATTCATAATACATTATCCAATATAACCATATTCTCTGGAACATGTTCATCTAATTATATGTGAATATACATTTCAAACTATTATGATCAGTATATATATCACACATTTCACCATAAAGATAATGACTCGATATCTTTAATGCAATGATTACCACTGCTAAATCAAAATATTGAGTTGCGTTATTTTTCACATGATTCCTCAACTTTCATGATTAATATGAAATAACTTTGTTATTTTTCATGAGAACACATCCCAATCCCTTCATGGATGTGTCTTTATTGATTTCAAACCCTTCTATACTATATGGTAATGTATGAATTGGTTCACTTACCAAAAATATATTAACATCCTTAAAATGTTCCTCACATTCATCTGTCTTGAAGAATTTCGTACCCTTCCAAGATAACTTCGTCAGAGGATTAGGTAGTTTTTTAGAAATTTTTGATAGAACATCGATAATATCCATGTAAAACAAGAAATATATTAATATAATTAATTGTGGTTTGTTTAGGCCATCATTAAATTGCCTCATTCTTTGATTAATCTACTATTATACCATCTCTTGAGATTATGTGACCCAAATAAGAATCCTTTCATAACCAAACTTCTCATTTTATAATTTTTTCATATAACTTATCCTTCCTTATGGTCTTCACTCACTACTAAAAACACCCCTTTTATCAATGACAAAAAACTCTTTTATCGGTGCTAGAAAAGAAATGTTAAAACTGACAAAGATAAATGGGGGTTCCCCTTTATACGCTCTCCAAAAAGCACTGATAAAGCCCCCTTTTATTAGCACTAAAAAAAGCGCTGATAAAAGGGTCCTTTATCAGTGCTTCCTTTATCAACGCTTTCTTTTTAGCACTGATAAAGGAACCCTTTTATCAGTTCTTTTTTAATAGTGCTGATAAAAGTTAAAAAAAATTAAAAAAAATTAAAAAATTAAAAAAGTTAAAATATTAAAAAATCCTGCCAATGAGGGGGGATTTTATAGCACTTGACCCCCCCCCCCCTTTACAACACTTTTCCGCCCCCTCTAGCACCCCCACCCACCCCCTCCACCCTTTATCAATGCTTGCTCCCATATTCCCCCATGCGTGTGCACTCCTACCTCCCCCAGGTTTTGAACTTGAGACCCCCCCCTGCGTGCCTAAGCCCTTACCACTCCTCTATTTTGATTTGTTTTCCATTTCATGATATATATATATATATATTTATTTATTTATTCGTATAGTAATATATATTTATATTAATATATATATATAGTTATATTAATATATATATGTATATTTATATTAATATATCTCTCTATTTATATATATATATATTTAGTTTTATTTATTGGTATAGTAATATATATTTATATTAATATATAGTTATATTTTTATATTAATATATATAGTTTTATTAATATATATATTTATAGTGATATTAATATATATATTTATAGTGATATTAATATATATATATTTGTAGTAATATTAATATATATATATGTAGTTATATTAATATATATATATAGTTAGATTAATATATATATATATATATAGTTAGATTAATATATAGGTATATAAATATTCATATATTTGTATTTTAAATAAAATGGATATTAATTATTATTTAGTTAATGCTAATATATTTTATTTGTAAATATATTTTATTATTTATATTTATAATTAAATTTTTATGTGTGAATATATAAAAAATATGTATATATTGTTATATATTTGATTATAAATAGCAGTGCATTATGGAAAATGGTAAAATTTAAAATAAATAATATCAATATGAATGTAATACCTTGGAATAAATCCAGACCCCACAAAAAAAGCCAACATGACCCCCTTAAACCAGGCTGAAAATCCACAAAATGTTAAAAAATCGTGGTACCCCGACTAAAAACTCAGTTTTTGAGGCCTTCTGGGCCTTTTTTGGCCTCGAAAAAACCTAGACTGGGGCTCTCCATAATCATAATGATGTCAAGCTCATTTCAGGCTTCGATTTGATATGTGGTAGAGCTCAAAAGGACACCCGAATCAAAAGTTATGGCCGTTTGATGTTTGAGTTGCATTTTCAAAATATTTTAAATCTTTTTTTAATTTTATTTATTGTTTTAGTCTTAAAATTGTTATTAAATGACTATTACCCCATAATAATTAGAAAATTATTAATTAAAAATATTTTTTAATTTTTTATAAGCCATTTTCACTAAATATCTTATATATTATGTGTAACTGTATATTTATACTTATCTAAAATATATTTAAAATTATATTTAAAATATATATATTATATTTCAAAAATATATATTATATTTATATCAATATAATTATATCTATATATTTAAATATTAATATATTTTTTTAATGAATTTTTTTTGGATGTAGACCATTTATCAGGGCTTTTAAAAAAAGCGCTGATAAAGAACCCCCTTTATCAGTGCTTTTAAAAAAAGTGCTGATATAGACCCCCTATATCAGTGCTAATGAAAAAGCCCTGATAAAGGGGGGTACCCTTAAGTGCACTAAAAAAAGCGCTGTTAAAGGGGGTACCTTTATCAGGGCTAAAAAAAGCGCTTATAAAGGGGTACCTTTATCAGCACTTTTTTATGGCTGATAAAGGTACCCTTTATCAGTGATCTTTTTAGCGCTGATAAAGGTACCCTCCTTTATCAGTGCTTTTTCGTTAGCACTGATAAATTTGTGGCACTTGCCTTGCCCCGTTTTGTGGTAGTGACTACAATTTTGAAATGATCTTCTAGCTCTTCCTTTCTCTATGATTTGATAATAATATCAACTATAATGAATACCACAAACTGGTTGAAATAATATATAAAGACACTATTCATTAAATCCATGATGATATCAGGGGTATTAGTTAGAAAAAAGGCATCATTATATATTGATACTGACCATAAATTTTTCAGAATGTTCTCTTAGGTATATCCCCTTTCTTGACCCTCAAATTGATGATAAAAAAAAGGTCTATCTAGGAAATTTATTGAGCTCCATGTAGTTGATCAAACAAGTAATCAATATGGGTAAGAGGTTACTTGTACTTTACTGTGATCATTTTCAACCCCAAATAATCAATACAAAGTTGCACTAGTCCATCTTTCTTCTTTAAAAAATTAACTGGTCCACCCTAAGGTGACACACATGGCCTAATGAATTTGTTATCATGTTTTTATTGGAGTTTCTTCTTCAATTCATTCCACTCAATTGGTGACATTCTACAAGAATCCTTTGAAATTGGTGTGGATGTTGGTAAAAGTTCTATTGACAACTCACCATAACGTTTTCTAGAAGACTAGGAAACAATATTGTAATGAAATCCACAAAATCCTGAACAATATACATATCATGAATGACAATATTCATCAAAACCATTTGAGGTAAAAAAATTTGAATAGGAATTAAGACCCATACACTGGATGTAATCTCCACAGGAGGTTTAAAAATATCATCACATTGATGGATTTTCATAGAAGGTTTTGAAATATAGAATATAACATCACTTCCTTGAAAAATTATGTGAAATTTACATAGAGAAATCCAATCCATTCCTATGTTGAAATTGAATTCAACCAAATGAAGAATGATAAGATTTTCAGGATTCACATTCCCCCAAACTTCAGCAAGAGAGGAATCATAAATATGATATGAAATCATCAAACCATTAGGGGTTTACACTACTAATTCCACATATAATTGCATTGGAGGAATAATAAAACCCATAAAAAATTAATTAGATAAGAATGAATTGGTAGATCTATAATCACATTTTTCATTAACAGTCCTAGAGTGGATGGTATGTATACCTTTCATCATGTCGTTATCGCAACCATCATCAGATATAAGGAATGCATGAGATTTCCCCTTATTGTTTGTTTTAATAGGTTACTGACATCGATCATCATCACTAAACCTTGGGTTTGGGAAATGGTTATCAATATTATCATTCTTCAAACACTTGTAGAACTGAACAGTGATAGGTTCATTGTATGTGGATTTTTCTCCATTACGATTTTGAGCAAACATCATCCCATCACCTCTACTATCAATTTCCTGGTGGCCGTTTATTACACACTTAAAACAATTTTTAGACCCCGTAACGAAATATCCTCCATGATTCTTCCGACACATGGAGCCTAATAGAATGTTCATCTTCTTTTCACATGGTTCATAGAGTTTCCTTTAAACTCCAACTTCCTCTTCTTATCAACTCCATGAGATTGATATATGACTCCCACATCCATTTCAACCTTGATTCCAGAGTGCATAATCTCTTCATAGATACTAATCTCTCTTATGGACAACTCCCTTCAGATACTTGGATTTGAACCACCAAATAACCTACAATAATTACTTCCGTGTTGGATGATAATTCATGAAGTATACCTCGCAAGTCTCATGAAGTTATCCTCATAGTAACCAATATACTCATCATCCCTTTGCTTTAACTCAAGAAACTCTTTCTCCATATTGGATATTAAAATTTGAGGAAATTTCATATTGAAAACTATGTTCTTGAACTCATCCAAAACCATGAATTCAATCTCATCATTCTACCTCATATTCTTAATTAGAGTCCACCACATATCTGATTTACCTTCCAACTGATAAACCGCCAGAATGGCTTTCTCATGCACCAAACATTGAAGTATATAGTATAGATTTTCATTGTTACCAGTACATTTTTCATCAAAAAGTTGATCAGGATACCCTCTCAATGAAAGAGGATGTTTCCTCATAAAAGAATCAACAAAATGAGGTTTCTTCCTTTTCTCATATGGAAGTCCACCATGACTCATATCTTGAAAAATTAGCATGAGCATAACAACAATGTTATGTATTCCATCTCACATAGACTTCATTTTTTTAGGTGGAAAATCATTTCATTGTATGTTCAATCGACATTAATGGGGTTCCTACTAGTTCCATACATTGGATAAAAATAAAATGATATAGTAATAAATATTAATCATAACTAGGAACCACATAATCATGAAAAATCACATGTAGGATTCCAAAATTATTCCATCTTCCTTATTCTAAAACACTATAATTTAATCCTATGTTATTCATAGTCTACATAAGTTTAAATCATTCATATTGGTTCATGAAAATTTTTGGAATTCGCAAAAGAATATCCCCTCAAAGTGTCAAACCAAGTGTACAACAAGGCTCATTGTCATTAACAGATTACCCCGAGTTAATCCCGAAACATTTTGTTAGAGTTTTTACCCCTAGGTATATCTATTTTAGAGCCACATACATTTGTAGTATCATCACATGGATTTATTTCTCTAAAACCACTAACTATATCCTTTACCAAAATTTTAAGACATTTTCATATACATTTACTGGTCCTCAAACTTATCCTTATAAATTTCCATAGGGTTATCACTAAGGTTTTATAATCCTTGTTTCTAGAGTTTAAGTATACCATTTCCCTAATACCAATTACAGTAACTGTCTATTTACAAACATAGACATTACATAACCTTTGCGGAATACTTAAACAATATACAAATAGACTCCCAATGACCATAGCTGGTATAGTGCATTTGGAAATATAGAAACATAAACATGAGTACTTAAGTGAGCTACATTATCTACAACTAGTTTCTTTGTGAATATCCCCATTCTTGGCATCTTCATACATAACAAAAATTCTCATAACCAAGGGAAGGAAACATGAAAAGGGGTGAGATGAAATGATTATTAAGTGTAAAAAATGAAGAAATTTAAGAATAATCATGATCCTAAGGGTATGAGAACATGATCATGAAAATATAAGAACATACACTACATATCAAAGATCATATACATGAATCATGGCATATATCTTAAGAGTTCATAAGACATGAATCAAAAGGATGTAAAGAAAATAATCCATGAAAGCATAACATTGGAGTAAGGCATGAAATTATTGCAACACATAAGCATGTAATGATTTAAAAATATTCCAAGGCATCAATTCCATGACCATCTTAGTGGAAAAAGTCTTTTAGTGATCTATGTGAACCCCCATTCCAGACCTGTATTACTAAACCTAGTAAACATTTGTTCTAAACCTATATTATTGAATTAATTAAAACCTATTATCGCCCTGTATTACTAAACATAGTAAACCCTCATTCCATCACTTTATTACTAGACCTATTAAACCCGCTTTCTAGCCTTTCCTTTCTCATGATATATAAATCATTTCCCAATGGATTGGAGGGAGATGTAGGTCCCACACATTATATAATGAATTCAAACATACATGTCCCACAAAATAAAAAATAATCATACCATAACCCATGAAATGAAAAGGGTATCATAAACATGTAAACATATTGTAACCTATTGAAAGAGTCAGGTTTCATAATCATTTCATCAAAAACATTACCCATGAAAAGAAGCGGGTTTCCAAACCATATAACCCCTTAAAGTGAAATAGGATTCATAAAAATCATTAGATCAAAACATAATCCATTTAGAGAATGAATATGAATGGAAATATTGCATAATTTTTCCATAAATTCCTAGGAAACACTAATAAATTTTATAATAGATGGAAAATAATTTTTAAAAGTCTGTTAAAAACATTTCTTGTGGAAAATTTTCTTTCTTCTTTGAAAAAATTATTTTTATAACACGAAACCATTTGAAACCCATTTTATTTAAAATGGAAGTAAAAATAAATAAACGAAGCTTAAAAAAAACATTTCTAAAATCCTTTTTCCTTGAAAATTAAATTCATGCATCTTTTGAAAACATTTTTTTAAAACATTTTTGAAAACATGGTTTTTGAATACAATTGATTTCCAGCAGAATAGATAGATGGTCAAATTTAACTAAAAGAAATCTCTTAAGTACTAAATAATGTAAAATTGTAATAAAAATGTGAAAATATTTAATTAATATACAATAATGAAACTAATGATTAATCTTGAGATATTTTATCAAATGAAGAATAAACATAAACAATCTGAAAAAATGATTGGATTGTGTCAATAAACTCTTATATCTTGGTAACATGGGATCATATTCTCCATGTAAGAAAATGAAATTTAATGAATCTTATTATATCATGAAAATAATAGAATCATGATATAATGTTTAACATTTATGTATATACACCTCAAAAATAGTTTAGGTGCATAACAACACTTGAGTCTCAATGAAGGCAAATTGAGACAAAACCGTTTTACCAATTTAGTAACTTTGGAATGTTAAACCCCATGAAAGAAGGATCATTGAATGGATATGTGGATAAAAATAAATTCTCATATAAAATAGATATTATTCATTTATAGTAAGTTCCTAAACCACAAAAAATTAAAGATTAGTGAACATAACATGAATCTCACAGAAATTAAAAGTGAGATGCAATTCTGCTTACCTTGTGTCTTGAATCTCTCCATACTCATAAAAAATCATGTATAATAAATATATGTTTATTATAAATATTTTATAGAATCTTATTTTTTTTACATAATAACATATATTGTTTGATTATGACGTAAGATTACCCTCTTGTTATTTATCCAATGCTAAATTTTCACTTTGCGTAATCATTTGATTCGTTCTTCCCATGCGTCTTAATTTGTTATACCATTTTCCTTACACTTATATCATAACTCCAAAACAAATAACATGATATATATATATTTAATTAATATCCATTATAGTTATATTATAATAATCTATACCATAATTATGTACGTAATGGAATATCCCGTTCATGGAGATGGTAATTCATATGTATGCTTGAATGTTGTTGCGTTTTTCATTATCGTATCTAAAGATATTATTTAAATGAAATATGTATATATATGTATGTATACAGATATATAATTATTATATTATAATTAATATATAATAGATATTCATCAAACCAATTCATAATACATTCTATGTAGTGTGTGAACAGATCACATCGCTTGGGGTGCAGTAGTCCACACTTCCTCAAACATGATATTTATATTAACACCACATGGAAGGTAAAAATATCTGTGTTATAAAAGAAAATAATAAGGATACATAAATATAAAATATAAAATATTACATATATAAATATATTCTCTATCACAATGTCCCCCATGATTGGTGGTAAATGAGAAATGAAAAATCATCGTTTCGTGAGGTAGTAGTTCACTGTACAACAAAACAATATGTTATACATCCATTAGAAGTATGTGCGTGTAAGTGTAGGTCATAACCCCTACATAAAAACATCTTAGTAATTGTACAATATTTTTTTTTCACACAAGGTAGTAATAATGAGATTTGTGGGGTTGTATATAGAAAATAAATGAATGAATCACAAGGGAAGACGTTACCTATTAATTAGGTAACTCCTTCTGGTTTGTGCAAAAATTATTCTTTTAGAGGGTTTCTTATAAAAGGGAGGATTCAAAGTTGAAAGTAGTATTATTTGGAGGAAATTTTGGGAATGTATTGGAAAATATTAATAGTATTTATAGGTGTGAAAAATGGGTATAGGGGGTGGCCTTTATAGGGATGGATCAGGACTCACATGGAAATTTAAGAAAGAAATTAGTTGTGCACATGTTATTAACTAAAGAAGTCTTACCAAACCAACAAAACTGAAAAATATAAGGTTCATGGACGAAATATTAATATAAAATGGGTGTTATACAATTTTCTACGTCATTTGAGCACATAATTTTATGGTTTAGTCACCAATTAATCTTAATTTGGCCTCAATAGCTGTGATTAATTTTTATCACTTTTAATAATGATTTTGGTAAAAAACTAACATGGTATTTTTAAAATATAAATATTATACTGATTAAAATAGTTTATTTCAGAGTATTTAAACTCTAAAAATTGAATCCGTAAAATTAAGATTATTGTGAATCCCACAGACTGGATGAAATAACTAGGTTTTAATGTAGGAAATTGTTCAAACATTTGTTAAGATTTTTTATTCAGTTTCAAAGTGAAGTTGATCCTAATGAATTAATTTGTATTAAATAATGTAATATTCATGTAATGTGACATTAAAATATATTTATAATATCATTTATAAATTAATAATAAATTAGACAAAACGATGTTTTACCTAAATATTAGAATTTTTCCCTATTAATCCAAAAATAATGTTTCTCTGAAAAAATCCAAAAAATTAACCCTAATCTAATTTCTATGTTATCAATTAAAAAATGATGTTTATTTTTTAAAATTAAATTTGTAAATGGGAAAATAATTACATTCATTATTAGAAAATGTTCATTCAAGAAAATAATTTTTTCAAATATAAAAAGGGATTTACCAAAAATCATATATTTTATTATCCATGTTTTTTATTTTTATAAAACAAAAATAAAAAATATTGGAAATGTATTTATAACTATCCATATTAATCAGTTTAACTACTAGGTTATAATCATCGTATTTAAATAAATAAAACCAAAAATAGATAATTCATAGAAACTTATTGTTATGTGTATCACATGCTTACTTAGTGTTTTGTGGAATGTACGCCATGTCAGTGTAGCATGTAACAAATGTCGATTTAGTTCTATTTGAAATTAGTATTTGACATTGTGCATTTCAAGATGTAAATGAAAATTTAAATTTATTTAAAAAGTGGTCCATAAAAACTCTGAGTGTTACACATCAATTTTTTTTAAACTCATCCTTAACACATTCTATGTAATTTGTGAATGAATCGTATCCCTTCACCTGGAAGTAGTTCTCCATATACATTATAAATGTTAGAATATTCCTAAAAAATAAAATTCATGAATGTTTCAGTGGTATCAAATTTATATATTCATAATAGAATAATAAATATCACATATATCATATATAACAAATAAATCCCTCAATATGACTATCCTCGAGAAGTGGTAATGGAAAAATAGGTTAACAAGGTGATACTCTTCTGTACACATTAACTATGATTTTGTACCCTATTTTATGGATGTGTAGAATGATTTTGGTCATTACATTAACATAAATAAATAAAAATATATGTAATATTCTATTTTTATAATATAATCAAGATAAAAAACAATTATAGGGGTTGGCAGAAGAAATAAGGAAAAATCGCTCAATGATAGTCATTACCTCTTTATCAGGTATAAGCCTTATGATTCAACTAAAGCTTTTCATGGTTGGATTTTTGTCCAAGATAAGGACTCTAGGTATCTCTATTTTTATCATTTTGGGGTTTTACTATGGTAACTAGTATTCTAACCCTGGTATTTTATCATTTAGGATTAAATTAAATTAATATTTATAAGATAATTTTGACCTAGTAATTATAAAGGTTATTTATAATTTATTAAATATAAATACGATTTGTGTTGGAAATTAATTTTACCATAATCACGTGTAATGTGTAAAACCAATGTTTTAACCACAAACACACTAACTGTGTTTTTAATAAGTAACTATCAATATAACCATTATAAAAGAAAAATTGGTATACTAATTGATTATAGTTTCTATTTAGTAATATTTAAAAATCACTTGGAATATGATGGGATGTTTTTTAAAATATTATATAATTTAATAAAATAACAATTGTTATAAAATAACAATAATGTTACTTTTTACATTAATAAATTAATTTAAAATTTTACAATATCATTAAAGGGATGGAATTAAAATATATTGTTTTAAAAAAAATGTATAATTATATATTAATCTACAAAAATATTGTGAAAAAATAAATCATTCAATTTTCCTCACTTTTAATATTTTTAGTATCATTTATTTTATTTTATTGTGCACTAAATAACTATTTTGTTGGTGTTTCTTAAGCATTCAATGTAATTATTCAATAAAAAAAATTAATATAGTTTATCATGATTAAAAATAATGTATATTTTTAATGGGTATAAATAACCAAGCTTATGTTTCATATTTCAATATCCCAAGGCTTTATAGACATTAAAATTAAGAAATGTATTTTCATTTATCATTTTATTTACTTAACTTATCATATGGATCATATTAAATAGAAAGTGGAAATAAATTACCATATTTATGTGAATTGGATTCAAAATATATAAATAAATTCATCTAATAAAATGAGGATAATATTTTAGTTCATTTTCACCGTTACAATTATAGCTTAAACCCCCTCCCCCCGGTAAGATTATTTTTTTAATTTTACCCTAATAACAATTTTTTACTACATTCACTATTTATTTTGGGTAAAAATATTTAATCTTATTAAACAATATGAATTATCGTATTTCAAATATGGAATCCATTTTGGCAAATTCAATTCATATAGTTGGAATATATTTATTTAAAATTAATCTGAAAAACATGACGAGAAAGCAAGTTTTTAAAGTGAAAATAATCAAAGCTTTACCATGTTTTTATATCCATTTTTAATATTAAATTGAATGTAATAACATAAATTATATTAATAGATTTGTAATTTTACTAATTATAAATTAAAAAAATTTAATATACATTAATCCTCTATGAGTAAATTAAGAGAGAAATCTGTTTTAAATTAAAATTTAGTATTTTCACTATTCGTCAAAAAATAATAGATTTTAGAAAATGAAAAAAATATCATAATATAATTTTTTAACTATAAACTAAAAATTTATTTTGATTTTATCAAATATATTGTATATATCTTTCCAAAATTAATTTAATTATTATTCACAAAAACTAAAAAAATCATTGGGAAAATAGTATTTTAGAAAAATATAAACACTTAACCAAAAGTTATGTATTCTATTATCAATATTTTTACATTACATAAAATAGTTATACTAAATCATTTAAATTTAATTATTACTATTCATATCACTGAGTTTAACTAATAGTTTTAAACAATCTCATTTAAATAAATTAATTATTTATATAGCATTGTTTTGTTACAAATCTGTGTTTCTTGAAACATAATAATGGAAAGTGTTGTGTGTGGTGAATGATTGAATTAGTGTTGAGTATAATGACTTATTTATTTTGTGTTTCATTTCAAAATATTTAAATTTGGTGTTTTGTTCTAATCAAAATATTGAAATGTTTAAATTAAGCTAAAAAAAAATATTTTAAAAAATCAATGGGAGTTACATTCAACCACTATTAGAATGAAGTTCATAATAAAAACTCATCTCAGTATTCAAAGATTTAAATTTGAAAAATTCATTCATAGAAACCCAATTTTAAATTTATTTAATATAATATCCTCTTGTGAAATATAAAGGGATGTTAGAAATTCATCTGGAATAACACATGTTAGATTTCCAAATAGGATAAAATTGGTGGGAAATAAAAACATGGACATATAATATAATAAAAACACCCTAATATTGAAGAGTGATAAAGAAAATGTTCATGATAATGTTAGTGATTAAGAATCCATAAGCCAAAGATTATTGAAATAGGTCATTGACATCATAAAAAATGATGATGACATGAAGATATTTTATTTCAAGACCCTTTTCCTAAAGATGAATAATTTTCAAAAGAAGATATACTTACTAGATTTCATTCCACTTCATAAGATCAATATCACCCTATGGTTATTATTTGATCAATTTCCACTTCATCAATTACACCATGAAATTAAGGTGAATCTATAATGCCTAAAGCATTAGTAAATCATAATATCTATATATATAATGATAATTAATTCTTTATATTATTAGTTATTATCAAAACAAAATAGGTAATAATATGTTATCCAATATGAAAAAATATTAATATATAAAAATAATAGACTTATCTATAAAACCAAATTAAAAGGTTAACATAAACTTTATCATAGATAGATAGTCTTCCGACCCTTCGAAATGATGAAAAAACAAAACATGAAAAAGGTCACTAAATTTCTCCAAATCTATTTAAAATTAATACACTATATAGAATAATGATTCTCTTTATTTTCATATAAAAAACATGTGAATACCTTCATCATATATTCTATTAAAAATTTATAATAACATGAATTACAATAAAACCATAGTGAAAAGATACAAACTACATTATTACTTAGATAAGATCTAATATTATAAAAAAAAAATTTCAATGGAATCTCGGGTTCATCCTAGTACTTATAAAATAAGTTATTTTATTATTCCATAATTCATGTAGACAATCACCTTCACTAGAGGATGAATAATAATTTTTTCATTGGGAACATTCATACAAAATCTATCTTTAAATCACCAACTATGAAGGGAAGGATAAGTGTTCCTTAATTATCATTGATTACTTAATCCATTATGATAGCATAAGATTTCCCGTTTTTAATTTTTCTTCATGGTTTTTTTGGTTTGTAAACCTCATTATCAATTGGATTGGGGAACTTATTAGCATTATTCCCAAAGTCATTACTATTAAAACACTAATATATGGGAGGATCATTATAGGTGTCTTGTTCCCTATTTGCATCATTAACTAAATTGTTGCCATCACTTCAACATTCATGTTCCCAATGAACATCCTTTCCACACATAAAAATTTAACTAGTCCCAATAATATAATTTTTCCATGTTTCTTCCCACAAATTAATCATAATGGAATGTTCTTCTTTCTCTCTCCATGGTTCATAGATTTTCCATTAAAATCGATCTTAATTTTCTTTTCATAACTATGAGAATGATAGATATGTTCAACTTCAATTTCTTCCATATTAGCACATCGAACAATATATTAATTTCTAATTAATTATAATATGGAAAATCCTATTTAGAGACTTGGTTCTAAGACACGAAATAATCTATCAACCTTACATTAATGATTCATAATAATACCTATAATGTATCTCAGATTTCATGGAATTTTTTTTTGTTACCAATATATTCATCATCCTTTAACTTTATCTCAACTAACTACTTCTATATAATTGTATGTATAATATAAGGAAAGTACCTATTAAAAAATAATTTCATGAACATATCCCAATCTATGGGCTTAATTTTATCATATTGCCTTGTATTTTTAACCAGAATCCATAATTTGTCTACTACAACATCCAAATAGTAGAAAACCAAAATGAATATTTCTTGTTACAAATAATAGAGAATAGAAAATATAATTTCCAAGGTACTGATCTATTTCCAGAAATTAAATGATTTTTAGATCCATTGAATGAATGTTGATGTTGACTCGTGAAGGAATCAATACAATTATTCCCCTCCTTTGTTCATTTAGAATTCTTGTATGATTCATATCTTGAGAATGTTAATTGTGAAAAGAAAGGAGGTTCTTCATTCTATCTCCCATAAAATTTGGATTCTTAGGAATAAAATCATTAAATTATTCAATTTACTCAACATTGTTGTGGCACGTTCATATTCTATCCATTGAATAAAAGAACAAGAATAGTTTGAGAAAAACTAATCATTACTCAGAACCACATAATCATGAAAAATCACTTATATGAAGTCTAAATCATGATTGATTACTTAATCAATAATTTCTTTTTTCATTCATTGTAATCATCTATGTTATTCCTTCTTGGTGGTTTGTAAATAGTTTTTGAGTTTCCAAATCATATCCCCTAGGAATGGTAAATCATGTTTGCAGTAAGGTCCATTTTCATTCACTAATTCCTAATTGAGTATAGATCAATTTTTTTTTCATGGTTGTTACACCTTGGGACATCTATGCTAGAGCCACATCTTCTTATAGTATCTAGATAGGTTTGTGATTTACTGGAAACCACTTAATCCATCCTATACCAAATTCTTGGAAATTTTCTTATACGTTACCTCATCATTAGACATACCTATAGATACATCCCTAGACATATCTATGGAGATATCCATTTGGATATCCCGAAATTATTCCCATAATAGTTTCTTATCATAAAATAAAAAAATCCCCTGACACAAACTACAGTGAGTTAGGCTTATCATAAATGTATATTACATCTTATTAGATGAATATTCTTTACAATATATAAACACGCACTTGAGGACCATAATAGTTTAGATCCTTTGGAAACATAGAATACATTATTCTAATCTGGTAAGTGATATTCAATATATCCCACAAAGATCATCCCATTTAGTACTTATCTTAAAGATACCATACATAAAACCTTTATTCATAACTTGGGGAAAGTAAACATAATAAATTGAAGGCTAGATGATCAGTTATGGTAATGATAATAGAAATAAATCTATGACAACAAGAAATAATATGTTAAGAATAATGGTACATGATATTGAACATAACTTTTTAATTTCATAACCAACCTTTCATAGAACATAAACACTATTCATGGCCTAATGATTGGTAGTTAATAATATATTAATCAAAAGCGAATAAAAGAACATAATCTATGATGGAATAACACTGGCATAGAACATATATCTGTTGCATACAAATAAGAATAGAAAATCTAATTTCAAGGATACCCACCAAGGCATTCATAAAATATTAGGATTGAGATAACCACTCATGTACCTACATTGGGATTAGTTTTAAAACCCATATAATCTAAATTTTAAGCCTGGACTGACCTCCCTTATACCATCCTTTTCATAATTAGGTCAACCACCCACGTACCGTCTGAGCTCATATAATAGTTATTATTAGCCAATGCATTAGAGGGAGATATAGGCCCCACCTAACTTGTAATGAATAAATATATTTATGTGTGGAAAAAGATCAATAAAGAATTCAACATATAAATAATCATGAAAATTGGTTTCATAACCTTTTCATTATATAATAAAATATAGAAAAGAGATAGTTTTCAGAATCATTTCATCATATCATAACCCATGAATAAAATAGGGTTTCCTATTAATTTTATCATGGTATAACCCATGGAATAGATAAATTATCATAAAAAAATTCATCATAAAATAAACCATTCATATAAAGAATAAGAATCAAATCCTTGGGTTATATCTCTAGTATAGAATTGGTAACCTCAAGGGGTTTTATCTTAGATAGATAATTATATTGATTTATCATATAAAAAATATTTGATATAAATATCCTTACTTCTTTGAAAAATCATTTTAAAATATAAAAAGTGGATAAAACCAATTTTATTTGAGTAAAATATTTATAACATGAAATTTTAGATTAAATAAATTATTTTTTCATGGCATCAGAAAAATTCTATTCGTGTTGTACAAGATAAAAAAAAGAGTCCTTTCACCATTTATGAAAATTCAAAATGGGAATTATTCAGAAAAAATCATGAAAAATCATTAATTTATTTTTATAAAAATTTAAAAAATAGTGAGTTTTTAAAAAATAATTAAACATTAATAATAAAAATTAATATATAACAAATGGTTTTTAAGTAAAATAGATTTTTGGTTGTAGAGAGAAATAATGTCGTATTTCCCTAAAACCATTTTCATAATTATTTTAAATATCAAATAGTGGAAAAATGATACTATTTCATGAAAAATAATGAGTAACTATAGGATAATAATATTAGTGGGTTTTTCGGGAGATTTATCAAAATATTTTTTCATCAGAAAAGTAATCACAATCAATTCTGATAAATGATGAGATTCAAACAGTAATTACTAGCACTTTGGGAAGCTTGATTCATGTGACCCAGAAAGAA
Organism: Viscum album; assembly: GCA_963277665.1. Lineage (NCBI taxonomy): Eukaryota > Viridiplantae > Streptophyta > Magnoliopsida > Santalales > Viscaceae > Viscum > Viscum album. The sequence goes on along the minus strand of OY728123.1, from coordinate 280,755,622 downwards.
AATATGTAAAATGATTTTTAAAATATCACAAGGATGAATAAATTTGTTATATTAAGTGTAAAATAGGTTTTATATACACCTTGTGAAAGAATATGTATATATTACATAATTTATATCACAATGAAGTCAAATTGAGATAATAAATCCATTACTGCAAGAATAAAATTTGAATCATAATTTCCATGATAGAATAAAAAAATTGGAAAATTAATTATCATAAAATGAGTTATATTAATGATTTATTATTTCATTTTTAATAATATACACCACATAAAATAAATAATGGGTTAATATGGAAGAAGTATCTCATAAATAAATGTGAGACTACAAATTCTTTTACCTTATGTATTGATTTCCATCATACTCATTCAAAAATCATATACAATAAATATAGTTATATTATAGACATATTACAGAACCATAGTCATCTATATAATAACTTATATAACTATTTATGACCTTTTATTTCCTATTTATTAATCATTTTATGTTAAGGTTATGTTTCAGATAATAATCACTTTGTTTTTCATTTGTGTTTTGATCTGTTACTTTTTTTCCTCTTATATAGATCATGGTTCCAACATCTCGGTAATTATGAAATTTTTTTAAATATAATATATATATCAAATATTAATGTTTGTAGTATTCTATAAAATTTAGTAATATGAAATAAAGGATAATTTTCATAGAGATAGTAGGTCGTATATATGCATGATCATTGTTTATTTTCATTTTCCTCTTAGGTGTAAATGAAAAAAAAATAAATTAAAAATATGATCCTTAAAAATATTTTTAAATATATATTTTTTAAAAATTGTTATTAAACAATTCCTTATAAACTTTTATGTCAAGTGTTAAAGAATCACCTCTCTTTGTGAGGCCCCATTCCGCCACACACACAAGTGACATTATCATATTCTCAAAATGGGAAGCATGATGTTCTATGTGATATAAAAATTATAGATTCATAATAACGGAAAAAATATCATATATATCATATATATACAACAAATATTCCATTATGACTATCATTTAGAGGTGGTAATCGAACAATGAACAACATCGGTTCATGTAGTAGTAGTTCATAATACACAATAATGATGAATTTAAAACCCATTCGGTAGAAGTAGAGATGGTTTTAGGTAATTTTCATTACATAAGAACATTTTTTACGGAATATACTAATTTTATTATATAATATTGATTAAAAAATTAGGGGGAGGAGGAATAAATAAAATAAAAAATGTTCATTGAGGAACGTTACCTCTTCTTTAGGTATATTTCATAGGTTTTCTATAATGCCTTTATTTGTTCAATTATGTCCAAACTATGGATTACAATATGATGGTAGATAATTTGGAAGTGATTTGGTGAGATCTTTTTTGATCAAAATGGACCGAAATATGTGTAGTTGTGGGGATGGTGAGTTCCCTTTTTATAGTTGAGGATGAGTGACATTATTGTAAACACTCTAAAGTAATCACTATTGAGAGGTCAATATTACCTAATTTGGAAACAAAAATGACAAATAATGGTGTGGACATAACATACTGTGGAGAAAAACCTCCAACATAAAAAGAAACACATGTTTTAAACATTTAATTCCTTAACTTCTAGGTAACCCTATTTTTACAATTTTTATTTTCCACTACAGTAACTAGCATTCTAACCATGGTTATTTATCATTTAAAGATAACTTTTTTGTGTGAATTATTAGATAACTAGGACCTAATAACTATAAATATTACACCTAATTTATCAAATATATATCTTATGTGTGTTGGAAATTAATTTTAAAGTAAGAACATATAATGTGAAAAAACGCAACCTTAACCTCAACCAGGCTAACTGTGATTTTAATATATAACTATTAATATAGTAATTATAATAGTAAAATTGGTATATTAATTGATCATATTGGATAATTTTTCAATTTTAAGAATTATTTTTCAGATGATAGGATTTGTTAGTAATTTTCAATCGTTTAAAAAATATCATTTGTTAAAAAATAAATTTAATGTCATTTTTGATATCATTCATTTAATTTCAATTTTAAAAATAAAAATAAGATTAATAAATTTTAATATATTATCTTAAATCGTCAATATATTGATATATTCATGTAATAAATAATTAAATATAATGAATCATTCAATTTACATCACTTTTAATATTTTTAGTATAATTTATTTTATATTATTGTTAAATAAATTGTTACTATGTTAGGAATTATGAATTATTCAAATTTATTATTTCATCTAAAAAAATTAAAATAAATTACCATGAAAAGAACACATTTATATTTCAAAATTTTATATAGAGCTGAACATATGTTTATTTTGTCCCCATCACAAGTATTTTTAGATATTATAAGTAAGAAAGGTATCTTTTAATCATTTTCCGTTCAAAACAAATTATATGAATCATATAAAATATAGTGGGGAAGTAACTTTTCATATATCAGAGATTATTATGGAAACTGTAGATTAAAAATCACTAATAAGATATTTTTTGGGTCATTTTCACTCTTTTCATTCTAATTTAACCCCTAGTAAACAAATTTTTACTTTAGCCACATTAATTAATTTTTACTACATTCCCTTTTCATTTTGGTCAAAAATTATGTCGAACATGGAATAATTAGTAAATTATTATGATACCAAATATGGAATCTATTTTTACAAATTAAATTCAAATATATGGACAATTTAAATTTAAATTTAATCACATAGAGGTAATGATAAAGTGGGGTTTTTATGTGAAATTGATAATATGTTTACAATGTTTTTATATCCAATTTAAAAAAAGAAATTTATTATAATGACCCAACTTAAATGAAAAGATATATAATTTAACTGATTATACATTCAAAACATTTTAATATGTAATTTAAATTTATAAATAAATTAAGTTAAAATAATGTTTTCAATTAAAATTTTGTAATTTTCACTATTCATCATGAAAATGAATCATTTCAGAAAAATTCAAAATAAAGCACCCTATTGATGTATTTGGGTGACATCCACATGCCCATTTTATAGAAAAATGTGTATGTATTCATAGTCATGAAAATTTTCCTTGAATATGGATATAATTTCTATGGGTGGTGGAAGTTTATGGTGGTTTGAGACACCCCAACTAAAGATGTATGATTTGTGGAAAGTGTAAAATCCAAGGAGGGTTTGAGTACACTAAAAGTTGTGTCACCTCCTAAAAAATAAATTCTTATGGTGAGGAGATAATAAAAACATTTCTCTAACTATGTCCAGGACCAGTGGGTCAAGAGAGCATATCTTGGATTTTACTAGGGCCATAAGTTTGACCCTATGAGCTTTATGAATTTTATTATTGCGCCCTATTTTTTCACAAAACTCTTAGGATAATAATTTTAGTATCAAGAGACTTGATTTTTTCTTTGTTCCCCCATTTCTGGTTTTCTACATGAAAAGTTTTACCTCCCTTTCGTAAGTATTTTATATGCTTGTGATTTGGACCATTATGTTCTAGATTTTAAGGTCATACAACATTAAACAAAATTTTAATAGTTTACGATAATGAATGATATTGAAATAATATAGAGGATGATAAAAAAGAGATTAATCATGATATAAAAGGTCAATAGTACTTCAACATCTTCCCATTCATTGGATGGAAATATTGTAAATTAAGGATTGAGTTCAAAAGTCATGTGAAATTACATAAGAAAATCATACATGGAGTCATTCAAAAACACTTTGGTGTTGAGTGCTACCTTGATGATATCATGGAACACGATAATTGGAATTTATTTTCATAGAGTGATAAATTTGGTTGATGAAAATATGCACATATTCAGGAGCCATGGGAATATGCATGGTCAAGAAAATGGTCCCTAGAGCTGGATAACCTTTCCAAGTGCCATGGATGACTGTGGAGACCTAAAATTCATGAGGAATGAAGTCTATTATTTGGATTCTAGGTGCTCTTGAATGCTAGTGGAATCACCCCGTAGTCTAGTTGACTAAGATAAGTCTCTCATGGACCTTTGAAGAAGGATAGAATATAGGAGATGGTTTGCACATGTTTTCATAATATATTCGGGATGTTTTTCCTTGAATTTTAACATCATGATGTAAGGAAATTGGATCCTACACGAATGTGCATGAATGTTGCATCTAGACCCAAATATGGTGGTTTAGTAATCCGTATGTATCTCAAGAAGATGAGACTCAATCAAGATATAGTTTTGGAATGTCGTGGAGTTTAACTTCTTATGGTGAAGACTGATGAAAACTGACATATACAGTGGTAAAGTTGCGGCTGGGACCAAATATGAGGTCTAGGTGTCACTATGTGGCTCATGATGATAAAAATAAAGCCACATGTAGTTCTAGAATGGGAAATACACTACACAATTCTATCCCATACATAGAGGTGGTAATTTTTTCCATTAATTGTTATAGGTGTGCATATAATTGGAGATCCATGATTCATCATATATCATGTGATGATAGGAATCATGCTACATGTAGTCCTGGATTTTCCATGCAGTTTAAAATTATGCATCAAGGACTAAGGAAATTTGTCATGAATTTATAGGAACATTGCATTTTGGCCCAAGTGTGGAAGTCTGGGTGTCACTATGTATCTCATGAAAATGAGAATCCAACTACATTTAGTTCTGGATGTTCCACGTAGTTTAACATCATGTGGTGAGGATGCAGACATTCCAAGGCAAATAGGTCTATCCTTCCATATGTGGGGAGTTCTTGTTCATAATTCATATGCCTGCTTAATCATGCTTGGTTAGATAAATGTAGAACAAAAAGGGCACTATGCAATACATGGTAATGTGCATTATGCATTGGTTGGTCTAAGATTCCTGGTTGAGGTGTCCCTTATATATCCCACTAGGAAATTAGAATCAATGAATATATAGTTCGAGATAAACCATGATTTTTTTAACATAAAGTGGCAAAGATGGTGGTGACTCAACATGAATGGGGATGAATATCATGAATCCATGTAGTTTTATGTCCGTGTCGTGAGGACATTGGGTCACCCGTCATGATGGGGGGGTGTTCTGGGTCTGGGTAGTTTAATTTCATGTGGTAAGGAAACTATATCACCCATCGTGAATGGAAAATAATCCTATGAATGTACCTCAAAATAAATTTGTGGGCATCAATAGGTATCCCATGATGACAAGAATATAGCCAACTTTAGTTTTTAGGGAACTATGTCGTTTAATGTCCTGTGGCAAAGAAAAACTCTATATAGTTTAACGTAATGTGTTCAGGATGAACGATACCGCACAGTTTAACGTCTTGATTTCAGTATGAACTTGTACATTATATGTCATGTACCAAGGATGAATTATGGGACTTACACTGATGTGGATTCCCTTATGGAGATAACTATCAAAATTATTTCATGAGAAATTTTGGATTGGTGTGTGGTGTGAGATGCTCCCCATTCACTGTGACCATGGCATAGCTCCATTATTATAGAATTTATGTATAATATAAGGTCCTTCCAATTTTGGATCCAATTTTGGAGGCTTCTTCCTAGAGTCATTGGTATTTTGAGATCCAACACCAGTTCTCCTTGAAGGAATGAATGGAGGTGATCCTTTTTATTGATGGCTTCTACAATCCGGTATTTATGAATTTCTAGAGTTCGCAATTTACACAACCTCTTCTCATCTTGTAGTTCCAACTCATTCATTTGTGATTGTTCATCATTTGAGATTTTTCCGCAAATGGAAATTCAAAGTCAGTGAATATGGAACTCTCTGGGAAATACTACCAGGGTCCTGTACAATAATGAGTATGCCGTTTCTTGTGTAGAAGTACTTGCGGTTGTACTACAGCCTCATAAAGCATGGAAGTGTTTTTCTGGAAAAAACATATTATTCTTGTTCACCATCTTCTGGAGTATATTTGATAGATTCTTATTAAATGTTTATATCTATCCATTTTCTACTACATTATTTTGAGATAAGTGATTGGACTTGATGTAATACTTTTGGTAATGATTTTTCATCTTTGTGATACTATAGTGAGTGTTGTTATACGTTAATATTGTCTGAGGGACTTTGATAATGGTAATGATATGGGACATCATGAATTTTGTGATGTTATCCATCTTGACTTCTTTATAAGGTATTTTATCATCCAATTTTGATAAGTAGTCAATAGCAGTAAGGATATAACTGAACTACAGAGTTGTGGATGGGGGATATGGACCCACAACATCCATCTCATAAATGTTAAATGGATAGGAATATTTTTCAATATGTATCACTTTTACGGGGCTAATGGATAATGTTTTCATGAATATATAATTCATGATATTTGATGGTAAATTCAACACAGTCCTCTATCATAGCTTTACAATAGTATCCCAACATCCTTATTTGGTGGGAGAGCCAGTTTCTAGATTGATGTGCACCACAAGAAAATACACAGAATTCCACCCTGATGGTGAGAACCTCTTGTTGTGTTATGATCCTACCGAATATTCTGTCAACGATTTATTTCTAGAGTAATTTTTTCAAATTCAAGAACTCTTGGAGAGTGATGTTTTCTACCCATCAATGAATCTGTTCCATTCTTGCACTATCCATTAGGACAGTCTTGTGTCGAAGATATCCGATTAAATATTGCATACATCTAGGTGTGGTCATTAGTTCATAACTCTCTAGGGAGGTGTTGACCAAATTGACCACTTCCATGTCCCATACAATGATCAATGAGGCCATTATTCGAGGTGCAAGACAGAACGATGCCTCGTCCTAGTCATGGTTGGTGGGGAAGGAAGCTCCGTTATCCATTACATCGACTTGATCATTTTATGATTGGGGAAGATAAGGAAAGGTGGTATCAATGAATATTTTTTCCATTAGTGTCCTGACATAGCTAGTGAGGGGGGGGGGGGGGGGGCGAATCTTCCTTTTTAATGTTATATTCACCATTGATCTTCTTTATCAAATGTTCTGAGTCCCCTTTTATATTCAGGTAGGATATGTAAACCTGTAGAGATACTTCCAATCCAGAAATGAGAGCTTGGTACTCTATATCATTATTTCTGTAGCATTGGGATAATGAGAAATAGTTGGGAAAAACTACTTTGTCTCGCGAGACAAACACAATCCCTTGACCAACCCGATTGATATTTAGGTTTACCTATATTGTTCTGAAATGAATCTTGGATGTAGCATTAAAGTACATCTCCCATGTTTGGGGAGTTTCATGGGCATAGTATACCTCTTGATATGGGAGTTTAGTGTCTTCTTGTGTAATTTTTGGGGATGGATGTGCTATGAGGAAATCAGCAAGGGCTTGTCCATTCAACAACTTCCAAGATATGAACTAAATGTCATATTGATGTTGAATGATGGCCCAACGGTCCAAGAAACCAGTCAACATGGGCATCCAAGGATGTACTTGAGCTCGTCTATATGAGAGAACAAGTGGACTTTGTGGTGTTGTAAGTAATGGATCGTCCTTTTCTACATCAAAAATGAGTGCAATGAAATTATTTTCGACAATAGAATAACGTGTCTCGATACCTATCATGGTTTGACTAAGGTGGTAGAGAATATCCTCGCTTACCACTTCATTTTTATACGTGAGGAGGGTGACCAATGAGCGTTCCTTGGAGGCCATATATATGATGAGTGGCCTTTTTTTGTTGGAGGCTTCAGAACTGATGGATACAACAAGTATTTCTTATGTCTTTCGAACTATTTTTGGAAAAAATCATCCCATTAGTAGGTGAGTACCTTCTTCATTAGCCTGGTGATGGGGAGAGCTTTTCTGGCCACATTTGAAATGAATTTCCTAATGTAGGTGAGGGTCCATTGAGTCCCCTCAGTTCATTACAATTAATGGGGGTGACATCATGAAAATAACACTCATCTTCTATGTGTCCCATTCATTCACTACGAAAAAATGGGTATTAGCGATGGGGTTTTTGTGATGGGGAGGGGTCATGTCGCAAAAAAGTTCTTCGGGAGGGACTATTGTGATGGGTAGACGGTACATGTCGCAAAATGTTTGGCATGAGTTGCGCGCCAAACCACAAGAAGGGTATTTTCGACAGGTATCAGAGCCCGTCACAAATACCCAATAGTGTTGTTTAGAATATGTGACAGTATTTATCTCATATTGCAATTAGTATGTCAATAGGTTGGTATTTGCGATGGGACCCGCCACAAATACATTTTTATCCAAGACCTTTAATTTATAGGGTTGTTGGTATTTGAGACTGGAATCCCGTCATAGCTATCTCCATCGCAACTAATCTAACTTATATATACCCCATCCATTTTCCTCTCATTCCACTCTTTTCTCTACTCCCCTCTCCCCCTCTACTTATATTTTCTCTATCAAACATTTTATGAGTTAAAAATTTTAAATCAGAGCAATACTCGCTCTTTATATCAATTGATAGATTCTGTTTTAAGATATTTATTTATTTCATTTATTTTTAATTAATTCATTTTATTTGATATATGTTATAACTATTGTTATTTAGCTAAAATTAAAATAGAATTAAGATTAGATCATTTTATTTTTCATTTTTTTACAAATACGGGTGATTAGTATTCGTTAGCATTAACTAATAGATATATTAATTATTATTAACTAGTAGTTATTATTATTAATTAGAAAAATTATTAGTAATCATTAATAATTAGCCATAATTTGCAATCATTAGTGAAAGATAGTAAAGATTAGGAATAATTAATAGGAATTAGGAATAATTATCCATATATAGTATTATTTAGCAATAATTAGTAATAATTAGGAATAATTAGCAATGATTCGAAATAGTCTGCATTAATTAGCAATAATTTGGAATAATTAGTAATAATTAGCAATAATTAGTAATAATTAGGATTAATTAGTAATAATTAGTAATAATTAGTAATAATTAGTAATAATTAGGATTAATTATTAATAATTAAGATTCATTATGAATAATTGGTAAAAAATATTAATAATTAGTAATAATTAGTAATAAGTAGCAATAATTTGTAATAATTAGTAATATTAGAAATATTTTTTAATATTTAGTAATAATTAGTAATAATTAGCGATAATTAGAAATATTTAGTGATAATTTGTATTAATTAGTCGTATTTAGTAATAATTTGTATTATATAGTAATATACAGTAATAAATTGTAATAATTAGAAATAATTAGTAATTATTAGGATTTATTTGTAATATTTTGAATTAATTAGAAATAATTAGGATTCATTGGTAATAATTAGGATTATTTAGTAATAATTACGATTAATTAGTGTTAACTAGGATTAATTAGTAATAATTAGTAACGAACTAAAATAAATAGGATTAATTAGTAATAATTAGGATTAAATCGGAATAATTAGTAATATTTAGTAATAAATTGGATTAATTAGTAATAAATAGGATTAATTAGTCATAATTTGGATTAATTAGTAATAAGAAATAATAATTAGTAATAATTTATAATAATTATAAATAATTTTGATTAATTGAGAATAATTTGAAATAAAAGTAATAAATTTTAAAAATTAGTAAAAAAAATTAATAATTATGATTAATTAGTAAAAACTAATAATTATTATTATTAATAAATACTAATAACATTTAATAAATAGTAATAAATTGTAATAAATTGTAATAAATAGTAATAATTATAAATAATTAGTAATAATTGTGTTTAATTAGTAGCAATTAAGATTAATTTGAAAAAATTAGGATAAATCCCTAATAATTAGGATTAATTCGTAATAATTAGCAATAATTAGGAATAATTAGGATTAATTAAGAATAATTATGATTGATTTGTCATAATTAGGACAAATTATGATTAATTAAGAATAATTAGGAATAATTAGTTGTAATTTCTAATAAATCAGTTTAATTAGTAATTATTGGTAATAATTAGTAATAATTTGGATTAATTATTAATAATTATGATTATTTACGAATAATTAGTAATACGTAGTAATTATTAGTAGTAGATCATAATAATTAGTAATAAATAGTAACAATTAGTTATGATTAGTACTAAATAGTAATAATTATTAATAAATAGTAATTATCAGTAATAAATAGAAAAAATTAATAAGAAATAGTAATAATTATTAATAATTAGTAATAATTAGTAATAAATGCCAATAAATAGTAATAAATATTAATATATAGAAATAAATTTTAATAATTACTTATAATTAGTAATAATTAGTAATAAGTAGGGTTAATTATTAATAATTTGGATTAACTAGTAATAATTCAGTTTAATTATCAATAATTTGGATTAAATAGTAATAAATAGTGAAAATTGCTGACAATTAGGATTAATTAGGAATAATTAGTTACAAATAGGAATAATTAGGATTAATTAGTAATAATTAGTATTAATTTGAAATAATTAGGAATAAATAGAAATAATTAGTATCAATTAGTAATAAATAGGAGTAATTAGTAATAAATAGGAGTAATTAGTAATAAATAGGATTAATTAGTAATAATTAGTAATAATTAGGAATAATTTAGAATAATTAGTAATAGCTAGTAATAGATATTAATAAATAGTAATACTTTGTAATAATTTGTAATAATTAGGATTGTTTTGTAATAATTAAGATAAATTAGTAATAATTAGTAATAATTACTAATAAACAGTAATAATTACTTATAAATAGTAATAAATTGTAACAAATAGTAATAGTTAGAAATAAATAATATTAATTAGTAATAGATAGTAATAAATAGTAATAATTATTAAGAAATAGTAATAAATATTAATAAATACTAATAAAATGGAATATATAGTAATAATTAGAATAAATTAGTACTAATTTGTAATAATTATTATTAATTAATAATAATTAGTATTAATTAGTAATAATTTAGATTAATTATTAATAATTGCAATTAATTAGTAATAATTAGGATTAATTAGTTATAATTAGGAATAATTATTAATAATTAGGATTAATTAGTAATAATTAGTAATATTTTGTAATAATTAGTAATAATTAGGATTAATTATGAATAATTATTGTTAAAAAGGAATATTTAGAATTAATTTGTAATAATTAGGATTAATTAGTAATAATTAGTAACAATTATTATTATTTAGTAATAATTAGTAATAATTAATAATAATTAGTAATAACTAACAATAAATAGTAATAATTAATAATAATTTGTAATAATTATTATTAATTAGTAATAAATTGGAATAATTAGAAATAAATAGGACTAATTATCAATAAATAATAATAAAAATAAATAAATTGCAATAATTAGAAACAAATATTAATAATTTGATATAATTTGAAATAATTAGAAATATTTTGAAAAAATTAGAAATAACAGAAATAAATAGAAATAATTTTTAATAATTCCTAACAATTCGTAATAAATTGGAAAATTTTCAACTGGATTGACAAAATTCCTTTTGCTCAATGACTCATCTCATTGCAACTTTCAATCACTAAAATCACTGTGAAATATTTTATCCAAGGTATGCATATCAATTTTTGTATTCATTAGAAATGATATTTGTATTTTATAGAAGATTTTTCATATTTTTCTTCAATGAGAGAATGTATCAAGGAGATGAGTAGTAACGGAAAAGAGGCTCTATTGTTTGATGAATAATATTCTTGCAGCTTTCTCCATGAAAATCGATATAAAAAATCTTCTCTCACGTACAAATACCTATTTTCATATAAACGAGTTTGGAAGAAGTTCGGTGAGGCCTCCCTTCTATCCATTCATGTGCATATAAAAATTGATATTTGTATATTAGAGAAGATTTTTCATAATGATTTCATTTGTAGAACGTTGTATGGAGATGAGCCATCGGTAATAAGTGCTTCTACCAATCTACTAGAAATTGTGCAACTCATAATTAGAGTTAATTGGTGTAAATTAGATTTAAATACAAATAATTAGAGGTAACTTGTATAAATTATTTTAAATAAGTGTAGCTCAGTAATAATTTTAAAAAAAATACTATAAATAACTTTGAAATAAAAGAAGTGATTATAGGTTGCGTGATAAGTGAGTTTATATTTCTTATCTTTTTTGGATTGTGTTTTTCTTATATCTAATTATTAAAAAACAATTATTTTATTTTTTAGAGAAATATTAAACAAGGAAGTTGAACAAATTAATTATTAGATGATTTTTTTGGATAAATATGCATATAAATCTAAATTTTTTTGGTATAAATACTATTTTTATTGTGGGTGTTGAAGCTTTATTTATCATTTCTATCATTTAAAACAGAATTTGTTTCAATGCTGAAAATTAAATATCCCTGTAAAAATTATTCTCAAGGGTTGTTTGAAACATTTGACAACATTGGAGGTCATATATTTCATTTTGGTTTTCAACTAATTATTTTTTATATCAAAATGTTGGTCACAGTTTCAGGGAAGATACTAAAAATTTGGTTTTAGATCCATCACTGTTGCAAAATTTAGTACATGATGTGTCACGTCTATCTTCTCAACAAAATGGAACTCAGGATGGTATTGATTTATTTCTTGAGTTAGACCCATCTCAATTTTATGAGTTGTTGTGGTTTGTTAAGGGATATTTATATCCAGGTTAGAATATAATAAAATTGGATATGGATGAAAAATTTATGGCTTTTAAATTTAAAAATGGTATGTCAAAATGTTGTTTTGATTAGACATTTTTATTATTTAAAACACTATTACCTGAAGGAAACTTTTTTCCAAAATATTTCATTGAGAGTAAAAGGATGGTTTGAATTCTAGGAATTGGTTTCCAGAATATTCATTCATGGTCAAATGATTTCTTCTTATATTATAGTAAAAATAATTTATTGTATAATTGTCCCAGATGTGTACAATCTAGGTATAAATAAGATCAACTAGGTAATTTTGGATTAATTCCTATAAAATAATTGAGATATTTCCTACATACACACATATTACAACACATATTTATGTCTTAGAACACAATGACATTGATTTCACGGTGCACAACCAATATTTCAACTGGTAAAATCTAAAACCATCCCTCTGATAGTGAGTCGTGGATACAATTTGACAATGTGCATATGTATTTTTCAATAGAATCACAAAATGTGCAATTAGGTCATTATACTAATAGTTTATGTCCATTTGGTTTATACGGTAACCAGTATTCATGTATGTCCATTTTCATAACTCCATAAAATTTTCTTACTTGGATGTTGATGAAGGATCCATATATCTTTTTTGACTAATTAATTATAGAACATCTAAAAAATTAATATTTATTTTTATTTGAAACAATTGATTGATGAGTAAAAATTATTTTGGATTAATGGTGTCAGTATATATAATTTTTATGTGAAATAGAATTTGTTAATGAAAGCTACATTGATGTGGAAAATTAGTTACTTCCCAACATTTAACATATTATCTAGTTATATTACACATGGTACAAAATAATATCAATACTATTGAGAGACAAAAAAGTGTTTATGATCATTAATGGAAAAAGAATTGTTTTTTCAACAGTCATCACAGATTCCTTCTAACCTATTTTCATTTTTGAATGAACAAATATCATTTCAAAAAAGGTAAAATTGAAAGAGATGAACCTCCAACAATGTTCCCAGGTATAGAGGTAAAATCAAATGTCTTCATTACCTCCCATATCATTTGGAACATCACTAAACCAATAGAAATTTGGTGGCTTTCTGAAACACACAATTGGATTAAACATTGAATTTTTTGAGATTTTCTATATTGGCCTGATTTGTAGTCTGTCACATGTTGGATTTCAAGAACATTGATATGAATTTTTTTGATAATTTATTTCTTATATTTTTTGATACACAATGTAAGATAGAATATATTGTAATGGAATAATTAGATCTTTACCAAATATACAGGCGATGAGAACTTGAACTATTTGCAAATGTCTGAACACAGAAGTTTATGAAGAAAAAATAATCTTATACACATTCCCAATAAAATAGATTATTATTTTGTTAGTTGATTATATATTTTAGACTGAAAAATGGATATGCTTCCTAATTGGGAAGATGTTTCATAAATGGTCATATTACCGAAGGAAAAATTCATGACTTTCATATTATATTGGAAAACATTTTCCAATTTTATTAAGTGGTTTGTTGAATTTTATGATTTTGGATGATATAATAGACATATCATAATTTTTTGGAGGCATTTTTTTATTGAAAATACAATATAATTCACTATGATAATTGGTATAAGATGTTGTTTTAATTTTATGAAAAATGGAAAAAATCATCCCCCAAAATTTATTTTATTCAATGGAACATTTGATAGTACATTTTATACATGAATAAATATGTTTAGGTCTGGTACAATTACGATGGATGTAACCACTTATGAGAATCATGCATAAATTGAAGAATTATTTACATAACAAAGAATCAGTTGAAGGCTCAATTGTAGAAGTTTATTTTCTAGAAGAAATTTTTTTTCTCCTTGATTTATTTTGAGTTTGAATATATCTCAAAACATAAACAGATGGTCCATAATGTGGGAAATGATGATGATGATATGAAAAATCAATTATCAGTTTTTAATCATCCTAAACATGGTGTCGGTGGAGTTAATGATCGATAGATTAAAGATGAAAAACATCACCGAACTCATACATATGTTCTGAAAGACTCGGATGAAATGATACCATTTATATTGTGACTGATCATATCACTTATTTTATTATATTTTTTACCGTAAATTAATCTTATTTTATTTGTAGGTTATTTGATAATCATATCAAGAAACAACTTCTCGTGATTATAGTAGATACTATTGAGGGACATTGACAAAATATTATTTCCTACTGGTTTCAAATACTTTTAACAAAATTTTTTTTTGGTTTAACATATAAAATACATTTCTTACTTATCTTATTGACAATTTCATTGCAAATTCTTAGGAATCTCAACATGATGAGAAAATTGATAACATATTGTGTGTGTTGAGTAACCCACCATCCAAAATTGTTAGATATTATAATTTATATGTTTTGAATGGTTTTCAATTTTATACATTTACATATAAAGAATTAAAAAAATAATGAATAATGCATCCTTCTTGAGAGGATATCATCATAGATATACTAAAGTTGACTTTTACGGCATGCTGTAAAAACTATTCAACTGTATTATCTGAGATAGAATTTCATAATGATGTTTAAATATTAGCTGTTGGATACTGAGAGAGGTTTGCATGTTTATCTGGACCATTGAATTGTTGATATTAAATATAAAAGACTTTATATATTAAATGAACATTTTATATTAGCTCATTAGGAACATCAAAGTTATTAAGAAAATTATTGTGCAACTTCAAAATAGGTGGGAGATTGGGGGAGAATAATAAAGATTAAATCATAGGAAAATTATTTTACTCAATGTGAATGTGGTTCTGATGAAGTAAAAGGAATTGAAATTTATCAATAGACTACTCCAAATACATATTTTCATGAAGACACGTTAATATAGATGAAAAAACCCCGTAGTTAAGGGTCAATAGTGGCGATGATGTTAATGATGTTAGAAATGAATTTGAAATGAAAAGAGATGATGAAACTAAAACGCTTATAGAAATTGATCATGATGAGGAGGAATATAAAGAAATTGAAATCATTTGATTTTAATATGAGAATGTAGATGAAAATCGACACTATCAAATAATGGTTATAATCATTTAATATATATACATAATAGTTTTTTTAACTGTTTTCTAACCACAGTCATTTCATGTTACAGATGGAGAATGATCTCTTTTATGAGTTGCAAGAGGATGATCTACATTTGGATGAGTAGGATGTTGGGTCATCTGACCTTTAGACTATTAGAAATTAGCATATGACTCGGTGTTGGTGTGGTGTATCCCAGTTGATGATTTATAACACAATCACAGTGTGATGTCCACAACTTCGCTTCAATCCATGCACACAGAGGTATGTTTATAGACATATTTCAGTTTTTTGGCATTATTTTATTTATATTTAACTGATTGATAATTTTTTTCTTTTTTTCACATCTTATACATATAGTTTTTGGCCAGGGGAGTGCTATATTTTGAAAAAATATTCTGAAGCATGGGTCACATGGGATGATATTTCTATTGATGTTCAACAATGCATGTTCGATTACTGGATTGTATATAAAAACTAATATTTATTTTGTTATTTAATTAATTAATAACTTGATATTATTATTTATTTTTTGGGATTATGGTATCCCTTTAATGGGAGCATGTGTGGAGATATCTAGAAGGTATGAGAGTGATATATGCATGAGCATTGTCTTTAGTATTTGCAAAATTTGAAAAGTAATTCATTGATGAATGTATGTGTGATAGAGTTAGATGAGTCTTGTCATCACCACTGACCAGATTACATTTCTCCATAGCATTGGGACAGATTATTTTCACATTTATTAGGTGGTTTTTTCAAAGGAGATCATCGATTTGTGGGTATCAGCTCTTGATGGATGCTTGGGATTTATTATGGTATCACTGCAATGTTGGCGTCCAGCTTGAGAGGAGCTTGTGGAGAGTCGTCCTCATCTGCTGCACCATATCAGGAGTAGCTACAAGCTCAGAGTGAGCTTATAGTGATTATGCCTAAGGAGTAGGAGGAAATGTGTCAATCACTATAGCATTAGATGATCCAATGATAGCAAGAGTAGTAGGAACAACTCTGATGACAGGAGGAGGAGGAGGAGATGCATCGATGGTTGCAGTAGCAGCAACACGAGTAACTGGTGTACACGCAACATATGAATCATGGTTTGGGGATGAAGTTCCTTCCACCATCTCCTCTATAGGACCCCACATAGTGATATATTTTTTTATGATAAAAAAAATTGAATACAATTTTTTTGTAATATTAACAATTTACATTTCTATATAGTGTGTTTTTATATTCTTATGAATATTTCATTTTGTATTATTTAGTTAGTTTTTTATTATTAATTTAGATTTTTTATTTATTTATTTAATATTTCAGTAATTTTTGTAATTATTTTTTTATTTTTTTATTATATATTTATTATTATAATTTTTTTGTATTATTATTTAAAATATTTTGACGAATATTGAGGTTTTTATTATTTTATAATTGATTATTGTTTTATAATATTAAATATATAATTTCATTAATATAATTAATAATATAATAATAATATTATTAATTTTATTAATAACAATATTATTATACGAATATTATTAATAATAATATTTTTTTTATGAATTTCTTTATTTTACAAATATTAATATTAATATTTCAATTAAAATAATAATAATAATAATATTTTATTATAATTATTATTATATTAATATTATTTATATTAATATTATTTATATTAATATTATTTATTATTATTATTTTCCAATATTATTTTATTATTATTTTCTAATATTATTTTATTTTAATTAATAATACTATTTCATTCAATTATATTATTTATTAGTTTTTAAGATATTTTCAATAAGCCTTTTTGTGATGACCCATCGTAAATACATTTTTAAATAATCTCAAGGAACCTATTTGTGATGGGTCCACAGCCCTTCACAATTAATTTATTTGGTGATGGCCCACTGCAATAAAATCTTTCTCTGATGCCCTTTTCTGCAAAGGGTCATTTGGAACAGGGCCTCATCACAAATGAACTTTTGCGATGCGACCCCATCGTAAATGAACCATCACAAATAGTCCAATTTCTAATAGTGAAGGCCATGGTGGCATACCTTAAAGGTGAGGAATTTTCTGTATGATTCCCCAAAAGTGCATTTCAAAAGATTCATCTTTATATTGTACTATCACAACATGTTGAGGATTATTCAATTATAATTGAAGTGGTCACATTGATGTATTTATTTAAGAACCAGGTCATTGACATAACACTCATTTCTCCATCCTAAGAATGTCCTAAAGAAGAAATGCATGACTTGCTGATATGTGGCACATACATTCTTCAATACAATGGGAATAACATGATAGTTAAAGATCCCTTGAGGCACTCTAAATGTTTTGGCTTATTCATCTTTATGGGGCATCTTGATCCGATTCATCCCCGATTACCCTTTCATAAAGGATTAGTCTTGGAATCTAGTAGTTGCATTGATCAAGAGTTATGTGATTGGTAATGGGAAGTTATCATTTTTAAAATTCCGTTTAAGGTCTTAGAAGATAATGCATACCCTAATATACTTATTATTCTTCTTTACATTGATGGTGTAAGTAAACCACCTAGGGAATTTCACTTCTCTGACGAAGTTTTCATTGATCATTTTTTCAAATTCTTCCTCTACATTGGTGGCATGAGAGGGGTGTATTCTCCCAGATTCCTAATTGAAGCCTCAATGCTCATCTTCCAGTCTGATATAGTGTGTATCCCCATATGGTTTGATTCCAAGAATTTATACATAATTCTAGGTGAACACATATCGGTGATTCATAAAAAATGAAATGAACTAATCTTTCTCTTCAAGGGGCATGGCTACACTAATCAATATTGGATGCAGGTTTTCTTCTCATCCCAGATTTATCTTCATGATCTCATCTTTGAAGGTGGATAGACCTTTTAAAAATGCAGGAGGGGTACTGTTGATATCGTCCTCAACCATTTCAATGTCCTTGGTGGAATATTTAGGTGAAGATAGTGGTCTATGAGCCTCTCAATCAACATTAGAGTGAGGGGGGCTATTAGAAGAGACATCCTCATCCCTTGCTATCTGAGTCATTACAGAGAGATTCCAGAGATGATTTTTGTCTCTAAGGACACATGATGCTTGGGCCTATGGGATTAGATCAACATCATTGACCATGTTTAGGGGGAGTACATAATCATCACTGAGCATACTCCAGGGATTCATAGGGGAGGCCCCTATGCTATTGGATGTTGTATCCTATATATAATCATTCTCCATTGGTTCTTTGCCTCCCCTCTTATAGAAATATACTTCTTATATATGTGGCTCTAAAATACACGAAGTATGAGCTTTCAACTTGTATTATATAGTTGTTTCCATTGATGGGGTACTTTTAACATTAATGGAATGATGTTGGTACCACCAAGTGGTTATTGAGCGAGGGCCTTCCAAGAAAGACATTATATGCATTGTCCTTCTAGATAATAATGAGCTCGACCTCAAATGGGAGTTTCAAAAATTGGGCCTCGAACATTGATATTCCTATGAGTCCTTTCCTCATTCTTATCTTTTCCGAGATTGGTCATCTTTGTAGTGGATATGTTTCCTTCCCTATTCCCCAGACATCAAATGGTTTGAACTGGAATAAAATTGATCTCAAATGCATTATCAATAAGAACCCATTGGATAATAAGATTATTGAGTCTTCCTGAAATTTATAAGGGCCTTATATTCCCTAGAATGGACTCCATCTAATCATTATTGGTGAATGATATGGAAACACTACATCCTAAAGAAATAGCCTTGACACAATTGAACTCACATGGGGAGACACCTATCTCGAATTCATGTGGGCCCTGAAAGGATTCAACAAGTTCCTCCCAAAGTTCTTTTGAAAGAATTATTGCATCGTGGATTGAGAGATTAGCTGGGACTATATCTATATTTTTTAAAACATCATAATTTTCAATGCTTTATGATATGGGGTACTCTTGGTAATGTGGTTCAAGAGATGGATACTTTGAGGGAGGTGGTCCTGGTGCTTGCGCAGAGGTCGAGGGTGTATCTACTGATGTGGTGCAGGTCAAACTGGGCTTCCCCCATTCATGGTTTGATCAAATTAATTCACCATTAAGAGGTCATTCATGAATATTGTGTGCAAGTGACAACTAAAGGGATCTAAGGAACATCATTTCAACTTTTGAGTCTTCTATAGTGATTTCTCGTTGGTATCAGCTACATATATATCTTCCAGGGGGATATGGTTGGAATATTGAGTCTAACCATTCCTAGGATGTCCATAGTATCATCGATTCCCACACATGTGGCAACCTGTTCTTTTATTATACATGTGAAAACTATATTCAGGGCCATACTCATAATCGAATAAGGTATTTTACAAGTATATGCCTTTGATAGAATCAATGATGATCTCTAGGTATGAGGAGGATTCAATTTGGTGGGGAAGTTCCCAGGATGAAAATTTTGTTGGTAATGAATAGGTAAGAGTTAGGTATTTCTTTGGAGTAGAATATGTTTCTTCCTCCTCCGTCTCTCCATGCTCCAAGTAGTCACACCCACCCATGGGAGGCACAACTAACATATCTCTGTTAGGTGGCTGACCTATCACAAATATTCAAAACATTTATTTTAGAGAATTAAGAGCTTGATAAAGTATTTCTTGAGTCATAAAGTTATCATACAACTGTGAATAACTGATAAGGACTTTCTTCAACCATTCTCTACTTCTAATAGGATGATGGTTAAGAAATCCACCAACTCTAGGGAATTGTCTAACATTACTTATCCAGAGTCAACCATGACCTGAATGATATCCCTGAAGATAAAGTAATTTAGGATATTGTGGCCTAGACTTCCCTATAGAGGGCATTAATTGTGTTGGTGGTGATGTTGACTTCATCAGGCCTCCTAGGTTACGGGAGAGTGAGCAGGTTATAATCAATGGATGCTAACAAATAACCTAAGAATTTTCATTTAGAAAGGAGTACACATTGTTCATACATTACTCAAATCCCAGCTGACCCAGATTTCTCTGTGCTTCTGGAGGAGAGTGATTTTAGGGTAGCCACTTCTCAACATGAGGTGCGTAGTAGTTTAGAGATTGCATGGGTGCTTAGATGGGAACTGCAGCAGGATTGAGAGTGATAATCATGGCTTCTACTCCACATGGATTCCTCCCATGTGTTGCAGGAATGAGTCGAGACATAGATCAGGTTTAATTAATAGTATCTTCAAAACATTTCACTATTTCAATGAACTCTCATAACCAGCCTAAATATTTCATCAGGATAAGGGGATTCTAAAACTCATCCCCTATGATTTTTGGCATAGTGTTCCATCAGTTTTGTCCTTTGTGCTGAGGATGATGAGTGAATTGGTTAAACCATTCCACCATTCTTTGAATTCAGTTACCCCATCGTTCTCGCACTACAAACAGTTTGTTAGTTCAACAATCGTTATTTTCCTCAGTCTTGAAATGAACTGATAAAATAACTGATGAAGATGGTCTTCCCATCATGTAACAGATCCTATAGGTAGACTATTTTACCCAAAAAGAGTTGTCCATGTTAGAGTCTATTCAATAAACCACATTTTTATTGTCTCCAATTTATCTAGTAGTCCCAACATCATTCAACATTCAGATATCATGTGTGTGAGATGTTTTTAAGGGCCACCTACATCCCTAGGGTAGAAATGATAGGGTTTATGAAGTTGTGTGTAGGTGGAGTATCATCTACCCATTTCGGATATGGCTTCCTTTTAGGATGAATAGATGTGGACCTCCCTTCCATTACTTCAATTTGAGTGGGTAGGGATTTAATGGTGGTATATAAATCCAAGGGTAATATTTTCTAATCTGCCTCTAATCCAAAGGGAGAATATGGGAGCTGATGAGGTGGTACCACTTTTTTCACCCTCTAATCCTTGATTTGTCCCATGATAGAATGATTAAACCGGAGAGGGAGAGGCTATCTCCATAAGTTAGGTAAGTCCAGTTCATTTTTATTATCCTCATATATGTAGAATGGATGTATAGATCAAGATCCATTCTGAAGATCAAATACCTCCCTAGCAGGAAGATCAACTATAGGAGGGAAAATATTCATCTCTGGATAGTGATGAATTACAACATGAATATATCCTCTAAGTATCTCCTCATTGAGTTGATGAAGTGATCATATTTATCACTCATATTATGATAGTTGTTACTATTATGATAGAAATAGAGATGTATTGATGTTTTTTCCATTTTTTATTTCATGTATTCCATCAAGGAGTTGGAAACTAGTTGTTCAGAAGTGCCGAATTTTGAAGCATTCTCTTGTTCTGGGGGCATGAAACCTCATTTGGTGCATCCAAATCACCCTCCTTCTTTGGTACATGTTCCACATTGTATCCCCATTAATTTTCATATAGAACAATGTCTTCCATGTTTACATTTACAACATTAATAGAGGCATATCAGGCAGTGGAGGGTGCGCCATTTCATTCTATACAACAAATTTCTTCTACAAATCTTCCATCATGGACTTTATTCGAACCCCCTCCCTTGTTGATCCATTTTGGAATGTGACCAAAGTAGGGTATGATTTCCTTTTCTCTAAGATCATCCCTTCTTGGCCTATGAATAGTGACTCAGAGGGTGTTTCAAGTCTTGATTTTCAACTGAGCCCTAACCAATTGAGGATTTTTATACGGTGGGATAAATAGGTGGGATGCCTATGATTTATTTTTTCCTCCCAACTCAGAGAAGAATACTTCTATTTATGGAGATGATGAAATGAAACTTACCCCAGACTTATGTGTTGGTAGCCATTTGGGGCCTTTTTGGGACATAATTGGTCTTATTGATGTGGATCTAATGGTTCTAGTTGAGGAATTCATGATTCCCAAGACATAAATAAAGATATAAATTACCCCATCTCGGTGGGGTAGAGGTGAAATATTATCCTTTTTAATGTGTCATATGTCCACTTGGGGGACAATGATTTTGGTGATGATTATTGAGATATAAATTCCCCCAGCTCAGTAGGCAGGGGTTCACCCACAACTATTGATGGTATGTACGAAATCCTCTATAAGATTAAGTACATGGGTGGTGGAGGTTGTGATAGATATTCTCTTGTATCATGGGGCAGATTCCACTCTAGGAAGGCTACTATGGTAGCTCTAAATGAAGTATGGTTTATGTGGCGCAATTGTGCTCACCTGAGAGATGGGTGTGATGGAAGCCCATTGTGAGAATAATTCCTTACGAAAATGTTTCCATGTGATGGTAACTTTGATTTTGTTGTTCAGAGTTTCCTCAAATTATCTTGAGGTTCCCAATATTTTGAATTTTTGTCTATCCTCACACCCCATCCATAGTGTCTTAGAACCATTAATGTAGGGGTTATTCTATTTCAGTGACAAATATCCTGAGTGTTACCTCTTCCCCTAATTTCTTCGGAGGCTATAATATTATACGATTCCATTTCTAAGTGGTTCTATTGTTCTGGGTGAGTGGAGAAGTGTAACAATTCATAATATCCCCATCCGTGAATACATATTCATGAGATGGATTCAAAATCAACTACTGAATCGTATCGATGCAATAGCGGCATGCATGTTGCAAATTTGCATCGTACTTTTCTGGTTTTGGATCCTGGGCTATGGAGATAATAGCTCGGTTTTGCTGAAAAAATAACATCTTGTTTTTCGAAAGTTTTCCTCATATCTTGTATAAATTATGAATTTATCCTTTAGTCACTTATGAGTTTCCCACATATTTTGTCACATATAAGGAATGCACTCCTTCTGTAGCTCCCTTGTGATCTCATAGATGGAAGTATCATGGGGCCAGAACATTATGGGAATGTTGCTTTTAGATAAGTCTTTTTATATATAAATGTCCTCTAGCTCCTCATCAAACATATAATCCGCCATCCTATCAGACCGTAGAATATGGATATGAGGGTCACCTACTAAAGGGATTCAAGTGTAGCATGTTGTTGACGAGGAACCATAAATGGTTGGCCCTAATGTTTCATGAAACTATTTGAATGAAGGTGTCATGGTTTGGTACACCTCTCTATATGGATGTGTCAGAAAAAAGGGAGGATTGAATTTCCCATGGTAGATATCATCGTGTGGAGGTGGGCCAAAGTGTATTTCAAGAGTGTAGTCCACACGATCCAACTCCACACCACCACAAGGAAGACTATCGTGGTAATGAACATATAATGCTTCCACATTAATAGAAGAGTCTACAGACCCTTGTGGTATTGAGAATGTGTCTCGAACAACCCTGAAGACACTTGTCTTGATTATATTAAAAATATGGACCATGTTCATTGTCATGTCCAGAATATACTAACCTATCTTTTCTGATTGAGCATGGATATATGCCTATTGTGTGATGGTTTCCAAAACCCACATATAACCACATGGTGATGTGGTAGTATGATCTCACTTCTAAGAATCAATTGGAATTTTACAATATGTTGTCTCATTATAGATAGGGATATGACCATGTCTTATGGCATGGTCCATTCTCAATTCATAATCCTCAATTAAGACAGGAGTACAAGATTGATCTTTGGACTTTGGAATTTTTTGATGGTCTTTCATGGTAGGAATATTACCATGCCCCAATGTGTGTGTCTCCCTCAACTAGTGAGCACTAGTTAGAAAAAAATATAACACTGACCTGAATATGCATATTCCTAACAGAATATGTCGTCAAACCTCCAAAATGGGAGAAATAATATGAGCCTCCTTCTTTATTTTCATGGAATGATGCTAGAACATTTATTCATCATCCGAAGTAGGGATATTCACATTTCTTTAGTTATCTACTAGGGAATTATATAAATAATCCTTAACATGAAAATGAGAATGTAATGAGGATTTTTCCATTATCACTAGATTTTCCCTATCCATAACATGGATACACTCTCTATCATAGGCCTTTGTCGTATGATGTTTTACTTTTTTTGATAAGAATATGAGCCTATCCCAATTCATGTCCTCCTCTCACTTATTGAGCCCTAGCTAGAACGATGGTATGAGCTCGATCCCATTCCTTTGGAAAATGTCGCCGGAATTTTTTGGCATGAATGTACCCTATCCTAAGGTGTGTGACACTCCCACCTAGTGATCCTCATTTCGAATAGGTACATGATCCTGGTCTGATTTCTCACCCTTTAGCAGGCTGGTCCAATAATCCTCCTTGGTTGAAAAAAGGATGTGAGCTTACTTTGGTACAACCACTTGTACACAATAATCTGAGTGAATATTTTTCTGGAATGTAGGGAAACAGTGTGCACCTATCCCTTTATTTTTTAACAGTGTATGAATATTCTGGAAGATCTCTTTGGCAGTGGATAAAATATATTGAAAATTTATAAGCATGTGTGTATGAATATAAGCATGCACATTATCTTTCTCCATTATCTATTGATAGTTATTTTTGATAGAAGAGGGGATATGTGCCCACTTCAATAATCCATTTTGAATCATAGTACGCCAATGTGTTTCTTTCAAAATGGTTGGAGTATAAGCCTCCCTGAGGCTTATTGCAGGAATGTGCCCAAGAAGTTGTCCTGAGTTAGCAGGGATATGAGCATGCTTACTAATTCCTAGTAGATTATATCGGTAGAGATCATAGGTTGGAGTGGGTATATGATACCTCTCTATGATATAAAATTCCTTCCTCCACCAATGATTCTTCCTTTTAGAACATACATAGGAATTTGTGGTTGATATGTGTTAGATGGTACCCTCAGCAGCTGACTATTGGGTACCGACAGGGTGGTGCAGGTGACAACGGTTTACTGGTGACCTCCTTGATGGAAACTAAAAAAAATGGGTCTATATTTAGCCTCTTTTCCCCCTTCATCAGATATGGAAGGTTTTAGTTGTCGCACTCTGAGGATGAAATCCCGAAGCGTTTGGTAATAGTGATGAGGGGTAATGGATTTGCAACAAACATTGTTGGGTGATTCCAATTCACTGGTTTCTATACTTGGATAATAGCATGGTTGGTATTAGACCATATCGTTGGTACTCCCGAACCATCATTCATTATTACCACTATTGGAGTTGTCCTGGAGGTGAGATTTATTTTCTACCCATAGGGCTGGTATTATACCATATCGTTGTTACTCCCTCACACATTTTTTTGTATGAGGAGAAAGCAATATGGGTTGATAGACTATAACCAAATCATTTGTTATTGGAGATTTTCAAATTGGGTTCACAATTTTTGTTTCATTTGGATTAAAAATGCATGTGGGATGGGTTCCCACAATTATGTTTTAATTGGGGTTTATTTTATAGCCTCACTAAATAACACACAATAGTTTTTGAATCCTTTTATTCTTACTAGAAAATATCAATGGTTTCCTGATCCATAGATGGGTATGCACTTGCTTTCTAAGAACCTGAGGTCATCTGCGTTTTCAGTCCCATTGACTCTTAGAAACATTCATTGGTTGAGAGGACGGGAGGTAGGGGTCGTCACCCCATTTTGGGGGTAGTTATTTCCTACTCTGGGACTCTCTTATTTATTTATGATATGTTCATGAATCTCTTACTAATCTTTATACAAGAATGGTTACCATAATGAAATGACTAAATGTTAATAATATTTCATATGAAAAGGAATCAGATCTATTTTTTGAATCCATTTGTATGTATTTGAGGTAATTTATCATTTTATAGTAATGATATGTTCTTTATATACTGAATCCGTATAACCCGTTTCTTCATAGCATGCTTCCATACAAGGAGAAAGTTAATATTCTGAGGAGGGTATTGAGCCAATATAAGGTATCATACATATCATGATTATTGGATGAATCAATACCCATGTAGTTCACTCATCACATGAATTTTAATGTCATTTGGTGAGGAAAAATGTTTGGTTTTGGAGACACAAAATATTTAAGATCTAACCCTAAGGGGTTTCCCTATGTTCCCCCTATATAGAGAGAATCTGGGTTGTTCAAGTTCTCAAGGTTTCACGTGTCATTATTAACATTCATAGTGAAGATGTTTTGATTATCATGAATCCCTAAGCTCACGTGGGCCATGTTCAGTGTGAGTAAGAAGGGTTGGAACTTGATAAAATCATTTATAATGATGAAGGTCTTATGTGCTGGGACATTCTTGATATGATTTACCATGGGACACGAGTCTTGGAGAGACGTTTTATGTATCCTGATTATGACAGTAATCAGAGTCACCATTACTTGGTGGATTTCTTGGTGAGCTGATAAATGCGATATTATGATCATCTCCTAGGACTAGTTGATTCCTGTGGGTTGAGATGTCAGAGTCATGGATGGACTTATATAGAAAGTGGTATTTTATTTTATATATAGCCTTAGGAAGGCATCCTACATATACTAGTTATGGTAGAAATAAGAGTCATTGTAGTTCAATTTATGTCTGAGCTTACACACTGAGGATTCCCTATACCATTATGGGGGTTTATAGGGTATATCATATTGTCATTTTTTCTACCTAACCCCACATGATTCGTTCTAGTTGTGAGAAACATGGGATTAAAAATGATAAATTTCATTACAATGAATAAGGGACTTAAATGAAATAATTTCCATGGATAATCATCATATGGATCGAACCTTGGGGAGAGGTAGCCTAAGTATCCCAGATATTGAAGGAATAATATTCACCAAATTTCCCTTTATTTTAGGACTTAAACACTGTGAATTCTCTATTTTCAAGGCTTAATCCCTGAGGACATACAATGCTATCAACTCATGGGATTTCCTATTGACATTGCCTTCTTATCTAGAGGGAATAACATGATCTTGGTTGAATTTATTGCGATCCATCTCATGAAATATCTTGAAACAAATGGAGGGTATCACTAGAGTCATTGTGGAATAGTCTGGGGGTGTCACATATCTTAGATTACACCTCTAGGGAATTGTGAGACCATGACGACATGTTTGTAGGGCATCACAAGTCCAAACTATCATTACCAGATGATGTCACATGAGTTTGTTGTTATGTATGGATAGTTTCCTAAGACTATTATGATATAAAAAACACCTCTATATGAGTCATGATTTGTTTCTAGTGGACCTTTAATGTCCTGGGTGACATACCTAGAGGGTTTTGTGACATTAAAGTGGTGGCTGTAGGAGGAACTGTGTGACTCACTCTAACATGACTTGAGTATTCCATGTGTCCCATAAGGAATACTGGAGGAGTGTTGTGAGATCTAGAAAATATGTCATGCTTAAATCATGTGTCTCTGGGTGACTCACATACAGTGCACATGATCCAATGATCATGTCATTCACATGATCCTTCCACTTTTAATATTGGATCTAACCCTTATGTTGCGAAGGACATCAGTTTATTTGGTACTAGTTCATTTATGTCTCAAGTGTTCTGGAAGACATGTGTTACTTTCTTCACAAGCCTTTATTGAATTCCTTCACATGATCTATGAATGATCACAAGAAACACCATATTTTTGGAACATGACTACACCGACAATCTGCTTTTGTATTACCTGACATACATTTTCTAGTCACATGATCAGTTTGTCTAAGAAATCCACAAAGGATGAGTGTCAAATAATATAGATTCCAAGCATCTAAATTCTTAGAGTCCATCCTATCCATGTTCTACCCCTTTTTCATGTTGGTATGGGGGAATCTATAGGCACCGCTTGATTGATTGTCTGGAATTTTGTGCGGTGTATCTATAACAGGTCCAAGCTATATTCAGTGAAGGGGTCTAGTGCTACGCGTCTTTGAAGTTATCTTCCATGGACCAATCCATGTATGTCTACTTATTTTTAGATATCACAAGAAACAACCACGAGATCTTCAATCATTGGATCATAGCCAATTAATTGGGATTTTTAGGTTAGGTTAATGTGTCGAAGGACATCAATGATGTCATGTTGACATGACAAAGAACCTATGCAAGATCCAAGTTTCTATCAAAAGGAATTCACAAGACAATGTGTGAATTGTCTTAGAGTCTCATAGGACAAGGATGGATTGTATGAGGGTCTCATGAGACAACACTATGGGGGTTCTTGGTATGTCACATGCCTTTTAGTGACTGTAAACACCTCTCTACTCCTCCCCTTTTATCATGTTTTTTAAGTGATAAAGGATGCAATTCATTTATCATTTCATGTGTAATTTGAAGTATATTTACCCTATTTTTTGGGGATTCGCCACGTGACCGATATGGGTCACATGGGGGTACACAATCATTCCATGGAAAATTCTACCTATTCATTCACAGAGAACCACAGAGTTACCTAAGGCGCTTCGTATAACGAGGATAGAAATATAAAGGGCTCTCAAAGGGAGAGGCAGAGGCATCACTAAGGCTCATAGCTTCTTGCAGGTATCCAAGGGATATTTTCATGTCCTTAAAAAATTTTAACACCTCTTGCCTCCCCCTTTCAATCTTCCTTGTTTTAGTTTACAATGTTCAAGGATTATGAGAGTTTCAATGAGAAATGTAGTGGATATTTCCCTTAATTTTCAGTGCTATATTGCATAACCAAAATGGGTCATGTGGAGTGTGTGTAAGCATGTAGTGGATAAATCTATCTTTCTATCCTTACAGAGGCAATGTGTATTCCTGGACATACTTGAGGACTTCCTTACGGTGGGGATGTCAAACCAAAGGGTAATCACAAGTTGAGGAAATCATAAAGATGAGGTTCAGCGGCATATAATGTATCTCATGGGGAGTGTGTCACATTTCCATAAATGACTGAGAACACCTCTTGAACCCTCTAAATTATATCTTTTGTTTTATCCTGCAACATTTCAGAGGTCTTTCAAGTTTTCCTAGATGTCAACAATGGATTTTATTCATCGCAGTGATGATATGAAATGTGAGATTAATGACCAGTGGGGGTTCTCTAGAATTTTTTATCATCCCACGTTATTTATGAAGGATTTTAGTTTGTTTTTCAAGAACATTACAATGAAAAACCACATTTCCTAGGGGAAAACAGTCTTTTGACATGGGAGACTTCATGTAAGTCAGAAGGTTTGTCAAGGGGAATTCTATGGGTCATTCAAGGACTTATAAACTATGCGTGGAACCTTCATATGACCTTCAAATAGTCATTTGATCTTGAGACCTTTATAGTCTTTTGTGATTTGCATGACTTGGTCATTATCTTCTTCCTTTCCTTTTGTGGGGAAAATAATCCCCATATTTAAGTACATCTTCCTTTTTGATTTTACTAATGTCCATCTTGTATGTGTCAACAACTATGTAAAACTGTATGATGAGAATTATTATCTATTATTATATTATTTTAAAAAATTAATCTTTAATATATTTTTATTTTTAAATAAAAAGTTGAAAACAAATATTCTAAAGAAATAATTTTCTGATGAAGTTATTTTTTTCTCTTTATAAAAGTGTTAGGTATTGTTTTATTTTAATGTATATGACCTGAAATAATTTCTCAATTACCAGAAACAATATTTTTATTAGATAATAATTTAATATTTTCTATGTTAATTGTTAATGAAATTTTATTTTATCACTATCTTGATAATTTTTAGTAGAAATATAATGAAAATAAATTGATATTTTTCCGAAGTTTTTTTAAGAATGTTTTTAATGGAAATTAAAATTTATGTTTCAATAATTTCATCATACATTATATATTATTATTTTTTGTGGATATGATATTTTGATATGATCCTATTTATTTCCCTGGATTGATTATGAAGATGATGAATCATGGTTTTTCCAATGAAACAAATTTATTTTCTGTGGGAAAACTGCATTAGGAAGAAATCAATAAGTAACCCATTCCATTTCATTTGGTAATGATATGATGAATTAATGAGTGTTTTTTTATATTTATGAACAATTATTGATTAAGGAAATATTTCATTTAATGATGTTATAACTCTTTATTGAATTAATAAATATGAAAAACTAATGAGACAACCATGTTATGTAAAAAATTTATTTAATGATCAATATTTTTTCTTGGATCAAGTGTTTATGTCTATAAGTTTATGATTTGAAATATTTTTCATTTCTACAATATTATTCATCAACTTTTTATAAATTCAATAATCTAATGTGAGGGTGTGGTTTCATATTCATATCTTATTGAGTGAGCCTATTACTATTTATACATGTTCACAATGACAAATTCAAATGCTTGTGTCACATTACTATATTTATGATACACCCTTATGGTTTAGTAATGATTTTTTATTATTCCATCATAATAGGAAAATGTTTTATGTAAAATTATTATTCCATGACTCATGATTATATATATTTAATTTATTAGGTATGAATTAATTATGATATAATTATATTCTCAAACAATTAGGCATATCTTATATTTGCATATGGTCACTAATTGATATTTCCTTTGTTTTCACATACTGGGTAACTAATATTACCATTTATTTTGTTTACATTCCCCTAGAATATCAATACTGGTTTTATGTAATTAGTGTTTAAGCAGGGTTATAGCTTTTAAGAACATAATGGGAGATGATGTAAATCTTTTATGTATTAGTTGTCTACGTACTTATGTTTCCAATGGTAGTCGACCTTCATATTTATATCACAGATAATACATTTATATTACTGATATTAATTTAATATGAGGTAATATTTATATATAGAAATTTTGAGTCTCTAGACATTGTTTCTGATAATGGATTAGTTATCTTTAGAAACAAGGATGAGGAAACATTAGTGAGAATCATTACGTTAATACTATGTATATGAGAAAAAACGCATGTTTAATAAAAAAAGGTGTATGATTTTCCAATAAAATATATCCCAGTTCGGTTCCTAGCTTGTGGATGCTATTGTGGCACATATAAAACTAGGGGAAATATCTCTGAGATTGGAGGATTGTGTATTAACTCAATTGTCCTCAGTGAATGCTGGGTGGGGAATAGACTACACACTTTTTTTGACACACTCAAAGGATATTTTTGTTTTAACTAACTTTTTCATTATGAAAAAATATAAAGTATTTGAATATATGATTTCCATGAATGGCCTAGGATAAAACTATAGCTTCATAAATTGAAATGAAGGCATCAAGTTTAAGACATGATATGTAATATTTTTATGATTACATAGTTAATCCCAATGATTATTATCACTCACACTATGCTGTTTGGTTTAAGACAAAGGTTGAAATAGGAGCATTCATGCTAATTCTAAATGAGATAAATGTAATTATTTTTGTCCACTATAATAAAATGAAATGGGATATATAATTCAAAATATAGTGATTTTTCTAATTGGATGTGTTATCATATGATTTAAAAACTAGACATAAGTGGGTTTCCTAATACACATAATAATACATAAAATGAGTTTCAAGGGAGTTCAGTGGATGGATACTACTGAGGGATGAATATTAATTATCCCATATGTCATGTATGTGGTATGAAGTACTCGAGAATAGTATCAATGAAAACATGTAGATATTTTATATATTGTAAAGAATGGAATGGAGCAAGTAACATCCATGGAAAACTGATGATTGGGATGGGGAAAATTATGTTCCTCCTATGATACTGTATATATTATAATTTCATTTTTGTGGGTATAATGGGAATTTTCTAGTCAATTATATATTAAAATTAAAAATAAATAGACCATGGAATGGGCTATGATATGACTGTATTCTTAATAGAACGATTGATTTGTATGAGTATTTGTATTTATATTTTTGTTGTACAATTTTTAATTAATGATATTATGGTTATTGAGAATTATCATTGATCTTTGGATTTTTCTATAAAAAATTTTGATTTAAGGATTTTCAAGAATAGTTGAAATTTACTGAGAAAATATGAGTGCAATATAGTGGTATGGTTATATATTATCGATAAAATAAGATGAAGGGATATAAAAACAATAACATGTTACTTATATTCAGATAATAATGTTTAGTTGTGCTAAATAGAATATTGATATTGATAATGTAAATTGGATATAATTTATGAATTATGAATTTATTAAACAAATGGTTTGTTATGATGTTTATTATATTTGATAGGGTATGATTTCAATTATGGAATCATGATAGGGATAATTTTTGGAATCATGTTTCTAATTTATTTATTTTTATATGGATTCATGTTTTCATAATGTTTTAAGAGAATATATAATCAAGATATTATAATGATTGATATGTTAAATTATGAAATTATTTTTAATGATTAGGTATTACTATGTTGTTGACTTTAGGAATTTAGAGACCTTATTTATTTATTTTTACTTTAATTGTTTCAATATATATTGGAGGAGTAATAATGTTAAAGACTTATGGGATGGTTTAAGATGAACGTTGCTTGTTTTCCTATGGATTTAATAATTAATTTATTATTTCATCAAATTATTTTTTCCCATATTTGATAAGCTTTTACAACCATTTTTGTTTTTTTTAATTTTTTTGAGATAAGAGAAATTAGTTTACATTCTTTTTTTAAACACCCCAAGCTTCCACGGTACGCTTCTCTTTGAATAATGATGTAGAGTGTGTTGTATGCAACTTCGAGTTCTAACACACACCACAACCAATCATACTAGCCGTTATGAATAGTAATACCCAATTTTTAAAAATTTATAAATTTTATATTTCAAAATGGAATTCATTTTTGGATTTGGAATATCTAAATTAGCTTAGGGTGAATTGTTG
Organism: Viscum album; assembly: GCA_963277665.1. Classification (NCBI taxonomy): domain Eukaryota; kingdom Viridiplantae; phylum Streptophyta; class Magnoliopsida; order Santalales; family Viscaceae; genus Viscum; species Viscum album. The sequence continues at coordinate 280,722,227 of OY728123.1, read as the reverse complement.
GTACTTTTCGGATAACTTTCATATTTTGATGAATAGTGAAAATTACGAAATTTTAATTAAAAACAATTTTTTTTATCGAAATAATTAATAGTGATAAATTATGAATTTGGGTGATTTTAGAGTATAATTATATTATATTTTTACCATTTAATCCAATTTTGGTAATTCAAAATAATTTCAAATTTAAACTGGACATAAACTAGTGCCAATCTTTTGATAGTTATTATCCCTTAAAAGCACGACTTTTGTTTTAACAACGAGAATTAGTTTTAAATTAATTTATGCCACTTATATGTTTCGAATTTAGAAAAATGGATTTAATATTTATAATAAGGAGGTCAAATTGTGTAAATAGGTATGTTTTATTTTTAAACATTTTAAATAATTACTTCGGTAAATATTTTATTTACCATGGTTAAAGGGTAAATCTAGTAAATAAGGGTAAAAAAAGAATATTATAATAATAATAAATTACCCTAAAACGTGTCATCGCCCTATTGGTTGACACATTTCCGACCATGGGTATCTTTGGTTCTATTTTGGGACCCCATGGATCCACTTGTAAGTGATAATGACACTTTATATTAATTAAGTTAAAGTAAATACAAAAAAGACATAAGCATATATCTTTTAGAAAAATAATTTTTACATTGGGTTATATATGTTATATTTTCGACTATAAATATTCATTATAAAGATAAGATAATTTTCTACATAATGGGTTTTTATTTATAATTTTTAGACATTGAATAATTATATTTATTTATGACACAATAATGATGTAATATTTTCCTTACTAATTAATGATTAAAAAAATTATTAATTAAAATGTTAAATTAAATACAATTTTAATGTTTTGATGACATAAAAAATTTTTATTGGTTAATAAGAATTTCTAGAATTTTTTTACGGATTTTTTTTCGAATTAATAAAGTTGTTAAGACTTAAAAAAAATCAATTATTAAATAGTGTCAAAATTGACATAAAGGAGTTTTTAAAACAAATATTATATTATTAATTGATATTCTATTCCTAAAAATCATAGGTTCATCCAAAGGACTTATATAATGATAGGTGTAATATTAATGGACCACTATGGGGTCTCTTGGAAGATTATAGTATGTTTATTGACTATATAATTTAAAAATACAAAGAGAAATGGTAAATGTCAAACTATTTAACTAAGATTTAAATAAAAAAGATAAAGTAAATATAGTGATCCAAACCTATCTAAAACCTATTGGTTGAGTGGTTTTAGATCTATCCCCACCTTAAAATTTAAATAATCAACTTTGGAGCCATTAGAATCTGAATATGAATTTTTTAGAAAATAATATTTCTAGCTTTTCCTAACGTGACCCTCACACCTCATATAAAAGGGCACTTCCCCTTCCCTATAATTCACACCTCCAAAGACTATTGGATCGGCAAACCCCTACTAAAATATTCTCTCAACATACCTCAATTAAACCTAGAGTCATTAGTTTGATCAGATATCCAACCTAATGGGCCCTTTTGATCACATCAAAAAGAAGAACCTGAAGAAGAGGTAATGTCTTCACCACCCTCTTTCAAGTTCCATTCTTCTTCCACTTCTTCTTTATTTGTTATTTCCATTATAAAATAATAACTTCAGTATCTTCTATATAATATGATGTTATTATAAATATTGCACAACTATATTCATTATTCTATCTATCTTATAAATCATAATCTCCCCATGCGTGCGTACGTACAGCTTACCATCTCCACGCCGTGGTGTAATTTGTTATTCAACACTATGTTTTTTGGATGGATATAATGATGAGTAATATGTATTTATTTAATGAAAATAACATGATAATGTCTCTTTAAAATTAATATACCATCCAATTCCACACCATTAAGGAAATGATATTCTCTCTCGTGCATATGTTAGTATTACCATCTCCACGATGCGATGAGATTCATTTCAACATTCACCATTCATCGACGATTATAAAAATATATATTACTAATATATTTGTAATATATGACATAATAATGCTAATAGATATATATATATATATATATATATATGTACATACATATATTTTATTCACTTAGTTCCGTTCAATACGTTATGTTAACGGAAACAGCGTTTATGCATACGTACGGACTACCGTCTACATAAACGGTGTTTTCCATTTCACATATATATCTATTATAAATAATTATATTCTAAATATATATGATATATAAATCATGTTTTATATTCTGGAAGTATTTAAATCATGTTCTAATTAATACAATCAAGAGTAACAAGTTAAAACACGTACGATAAAGAAAGCGATTATTACCCGAAATGTTAATTTAAAATGGATATTTTTATTAAATGGTTAGTAAAAAGTCATAAATTAATAATGTATGATATCATAAATATCAATATGGTTCTGGAATAATTTAATAATATACTATGGTCTTCATACAGAAGGTTAAATTTACCCTCAACTAACGGAATGTGCAAGTTAAGGGGTTTTCATCTCACTCCTTATTCCCCTGAGATTCATGCCATATTGCTATTATTACCTTTTATGTAGTTTATGTACTGAATATAATTTTATTCTTTGTGTAATACACTTTAATTTATGTGTATTTACATATTCATTATATTATACCTCTTTCATGGTGTGTATGTTTTGTAAGTTACCAAATTTGTAAGGGTTTATTTCACAATCTCTTCATTATCCGAGGTTGTTTATACGTAATTATCTACTGGACCCTCTTTATCATCCACATCCATGTTTCTTAAAAATATATTTCAAAACATTTTTACTATTTAATAGTAAATGGGATAAATTCATATATACCCTTATGTGTTTTGAATGAATTCTTTCTATCAATTTCTAAACAAGGAACTTTTTGACCTTTTCAACAAATTTAAGGTAAGAATGTTTTTTTAACTTATACGGAGGGTGCGACTATTTTACACCATTATAAAATCGTCAAATCTTCTCTTACAAGATTATAAGAATATTTTGAAATTAAATGATTAATTTTATAATTATGTGACTTTTAAATGATTTCAAAATAAATATTTTAAGAATTTGTAAAAGGTACTCTTTATCAAGATCAGAATTTTAAATGTTTTAATGATTTATCTGTCTAAATATTTTTAATTAATGTCCATGTTTTCAAAATAATTTTAATGATTTATTTATATGGACATGAATGTTTTCAAAAGATCGTTTTTTTTTTCAAAAGATTCAAAGTGCTATGGGACACTTTGATTCAAAAATTTCTTTTAAATTAGTTTCTTTATAAATTTTTGACTTTTCAATGATTACAAAAAAAGAGATATTTCTCTAAAATAGATTTTATTTCATCTATTTTAAAATCCTTTGATGGATTTTAAGCTTATTTAAAGTTGATTTATTATGAAACAAAACTTCCATATTGTATTTATGGTTTTTTGATGTTTTTGACTATGGATGTGTTATTTTTATACCATTCATGGTTTATGAATAAAGTATTGACATTTCATATGCTATTTTTAATACGAATGTTTATGTTATAACCTTTTCGTATGAGGAATGAATTGGACTTCGTAAGTGATGGGTGGAGCCCACTATAGCACCTCGATGCATCGGTAGGTCTCATGAGAAAAACTTGTGTCTTGGTACAAGGCCTTGAAAAAATCTTATTTGTAGTCTTAGCACAAAGCCCTGACTATGTAGTTATTATAGTCTGGCATTATGAATTCCATCATTAGGAAAGTGGTTAGTGATATTGAATGTTATTATTGGACTAGTAGAATAACCATGTGAATATGTAAATGGAATTACTTCATTTTTTTCCATATTATGCTGAAGTTCATGTTTAAAAGGCTTTTGTTTTAGTTATACATCGCCTTAAATGTTTATTTTTATTTATGAAAGTTTCCACTATATTGTTATCCTTACTGAGCATCTGATATCACCCCTTTCTAGGTTTTATTTTTCCCAGGATTCCAAGAAGTGTATTGTGATTGATATGCAGGGTTAATCCAAGGGAATAATGGCATTCGTGAAGGATTATTTATATTGTTTTGTATGTTATGAAGTGTAATGTAACATTCATGTATGTAATCTATTTTCCAAGACCGCTAAACCGATCGATCCTTTGGAACTTGATTCTTTGTAATCATGATAATGTATTAAAATAACACACTGACTCTAGGTAACTAGGGTCTGGGCATTACATTTTTAGATCTTATAATCCATTAATTGGTAATTTTAGTTCATTAGACTTTAAAATATCTTCTTCAATGTTCATTTATAGGTGTAAGATATGAGATAGAAGTGAGAAATGAACGAATAACAAAAAAATGATAAATTTTTTGTTATGAATTGTAAATAAATATTGTTATTATAATTTCCACATGTTTTCTATATTAATAGTAAAATAATTCACTAAATTAAGGAAAATGATCTAAAAATTATCATCATTTAATTTCATTTCCGATGAATTGTTAATCATTTCACTCCTTACTGATTTATGGATTTGTTTTCATTAAATTTATCATTGTAATTTGATTTATCACTCCATATTAGTTTTGAAATGTTATTTTTTCCTTCAATATATATAAAAATATTAAAATATCTCCAATCTTCTCATTATATATGTACATGGATATGTTTAATTTTATGTGATATATAGGTTTTCCACAATCAATGGATGTATTATTAATATATTTTATGATGTGAGATTTTATTAATGGTACTAAAAATTATTAAACCCTTAATTAATGGGACAATATTGTTAGGGGGGAATTTATTTTTGTGGGTCGAAGGTAACAACCCAATATTGGGAAATATATTTTCCCATTAAAAATAAATTTGGAATATTAAAAAGTTTACTTTTCACACAACCCAGTAAATAAATAATATTTTGATATCTTATAAAATAACCTCTAGATCAGTTTGTATTACTAGGATAAAATAAATTATTATATATATGTGTGAATTTTCTCCTGATTATACTTTTAATGATATATGCAAAAATCAAAACTTTCAAAATCACACAATGATTAAATGAATTGTTTTTTAAAGAATTGAATTTTTTGATATATTATTTGTTTGATATAAATAATATATTTTCTTTATTGATTTTAGTTAAATAAAATAGTATTTTTAAAAAATAAATTATTATTCATTCATATATTAGTTATCTAATGGTTATTAATGATGATAAAACCATTTAAACAAGAAAAATGTAATTTTCTAAAAATAAATTTTATTTTTGAAATTTGTTTTTATCTTATTAAATTAAATTATTCCATTTTAATGTATAATTTTAAATAAAATTTATAGAATATTTATTTAGTGAACTGAATCTATATCCATCTAATGCATATTATGGGGAAATGAATGGATATTAATATATTGTATGTGTCATAAATATGTTTTCATAAAAAATGGTTTCTTCCACAATTTCTCGGTCGATAATATAATTACATATTTCACAACATTAGAGATAGTATTTTACACAATTAATATATAATTTTTTAAATATTCATTTCAAAATTATCTTAGGGTGATTTTTTTTATAATTTTGTGTAAAAGTATATTATTTGGTGAATAGTGATAACATTAGCATTTTTTAATCAATATATTTTTCTTTTCTAGTATTCTAAGTACCAATTTTTTTCATAGTTTTAAAATTTAATTATTATAATTTTGTTTAAAATAATTTAATTTATATATTTTTAATAAATATTATACCTTTTGTTGGTATAATATTACCTTTATACAAAAAATGTATTTTATGGAATACAATTATATTCATTGCATTTGGATGGTTTATTTTAAAAATAAATTTATATCAATTATAGAAAATTATACATATAAAAGTGATTACATATTTTGAATACATATAATTAAATTTATTTAATAATGTATCCTTATTTTTTTATCATAATTAATTTTAAAAACAGTTAAAAACATTCACACATTGTAAAAAGGTTAATTAGGTTAACCCGTGTTAAAATAACATTACATGGGAACAATTTTTCTTCATAATATTGTTATATTTAAGGATTTAAACCCTTTTAACATTATTATATGTGTTAAATTTATATCGTTCACTTGTACATGAATTTTTGGTTCTTTTATACTTAAAATATAATTCAAGGGTCCTTAATAATATATTTAATGGTGGTGTACGGAAGAGTATGTAATCTTCCAATCTCGTGTCTTATAATTAATTAATTTTTATATACACTGCAAATATATTGTATTAATCATAAAATTATAACATAATTATACCAAATATATTGATACATTATCATTATTATGGAACCACAATTATCGAGCCTGTTTTCAAAATAATCTAAAATAAAAGTATCAATCATGTGTTTGTTTTTTCTACCACCTCCACATAGCGGTATGGATTATTTTCCATCACCATAATTCATGGTTGGCTTTTATCAATAATTTAATTTCTATATATGAAATTTATGGAATAATTATTCTTGTATAATTAGAATTCTTTTTTTACCTTGTTACCATTACCTTTTTTTTGTAAAATGATAGCATCACTCAGTCATATATATAGACTACCACCTCAAAAAAGTGATGTGATTTGTTTTCATTTATATTTCAAATGGATGGTAATAAAGATATATTTAATGAGTATATATAATATTTATGATTAAATTATGATTATATAAAATATAATTATTAGTTATATTTCATTCATTCTATTGGTCCAAAATTAGAAACATCACTCTTGCATATATTTGGACTACCATCTCTACAATGTGATATAATTAATTTTTCATTACCAATTATGTTGAATGGTTATAAATCAACATATAATGATTAAATATGAAACATACGACATGATTATGATTTGGGAGATTGTGAAACATTGATCCAAACATTATGAAAAGAAATTTCAAACTGAAACATGCATGAGAAACGAAATATTTGATACCTATAAATGATGATTTTAGTAAAATTTTACTAATAAATATGCATTGAAATGTTATAAATGTATCATATATGATATGAAATTGACCCCAATATCTTATAGATAGTTTCAACTTTATTACATTGGCACTAAACACATGTTATATCATCTCAGGGGACCAAAATATTTTCTATCCATGGTAAACTAGATACATACAATATTTCCATATTAAATTTCAATATGCAAGTTACAACATATTTTTTATACTATAATTATTCCCTATAAAATTATATTGAATATCATTCTTAGTACTCTTCCTGGATTCATTTTAGAGGAATCGAAATATTGGTGAGATTAAATGACTAATAAGAGTTAAGTACAATGGAAGTTATCTTGATTCAAAAGATATAATCAACATGGGAATGTAAATAATTAAAAAAAAAGTTCCAATTAAATAATTGTACTATAATTATTAGATAAGTAATAATAAAAATAGATAGGTAAATAATTTAAAACATATTTAATTTAATCAATAAATTGAGTATAATGAATAAATAAGGCATAATCAATATTGTAAGGTTAATAATTGAGCACTCATTCCATTTAATCAATAAATTTAAAATTATGAATAAATAAGGAATAATCAATATGGAAAGATAAATAACTAAATAAAAATTCCATTTAAATAACATGAATATCATAAATAGATTAGGAATAATCGTTACGGGATGTTCAATAACGGAACACAAATTCCATTTAATTATATTCATGTTTCATTATTATATATGATATAATTAATTTATAAAGGCAAACAACTAAGAAAAAATTCCATTTAATCCATTTTTCTGAATGAAATGAATCCAAAGATAATATCACTATAAAAATGTCATTGAAAATAATTATATAGTTCTTAATGAAAAAAATTCATAGTTATTTAATGTCATCATAATAGGAATTTTTATACCTATACTATCAAGGCATTTCACAAGAGTGTTTAAAACAATAGGCGAAAACCCATTTCATCATACATTACTTATTTATCTCCCGAGAATATCTATGAATTAATGGAATTTATAATTTTGGTCCCCAACCATCACTTATTGTCTAAATAATTACTCAAATAATTGCTTTAATTCATGAAAATTTTTCCTTATCGTCAAATACTTGCATTGAGTAATGAAAAATAATTAATCAATATTTCCTAAAATAAAAAAATAACATTTAATATAGAAAATAATCTATAGAGCATATATACGGTCTAAATTATGGGTCATGTTTTTAATGATTGAGATTTATTCCTTAGGGGGGTTCCACCATTATTTTATGGTGGTGATTGGTGTGCATTATGTTCTATGATCTCTACAATTTTATTTTTATTTATAAATTTTTATGTCCGAGTATGTTCATTGTATGATCATAATTTGTGAAACTGATAAAATAATATATGATAATTCTTTTGGATATTTAGGTAGAATGTAATGTTATATGATAATGTGAAAGTGAATATTTCAAGATAGTGTTAATAAATACAAAAATGAATCGAGAAAGTGAATGTCAATACTTTCCTTGGTCAAAATGATCATAAAACGTACATAGAATACTAATAATTGTATCAATTAAAATTATCCCAAGTGGATTACAAGTAAAATAAATAGATATTTAAATTTATTACTATAAATTACTTTAAAATATAACCAAACAGTTAAGAGGAAAATTATACTTTTCACATTTCAATATATATTTTTTAAAAATAAAATTTGACAAATTATTTTAAAAAATGGTTTTAGATGGAATTAATTTTAAATATTATAAATAAATCTTTATAATAAGGATAATTCTTGATGATTTGAATTTATTTAAATTTTTTACATGTTAAAACAAATATTCCTTTCATAGTTTCTCTTAAATCTAAACACACCTAGATTGGAAATTAACATGAGGATTAACATAATTTTTTTATAAAAAGATAAAAGTGGATATAATTTTATTTAATTAATATGTTGGTTTATTTAAAAATCATTGAAACAATTTTAGAAAACATGGTTTTTGAATATAAAGGATTTAATATGGAAGATATAAATTATGTCTGATTTTATTAAAAAAAACATTCTTAATAATTTTATATAACAATGCGGATAAAAATGGTGCTATTAAATTAAAAAATAATTAATAACTAGTTTATAATAAAATTAAATGGTTTTATTATAAAATTATAAAATATTTCCATTTAACGAAAATTTAAACATAAATAATCCCAATTAAAATGATATTGTGGAATAAACCCTCAAAAATATCATAACATTAACATGGGAATTATTAAATTAATGGATTATTTGTATCAAATTTAATTCAAAAGAAAAAAAATGAAATTAAAAAATATGATAATAAAAATTCATTAAATAGATAATCATAAAATATATAATACATGGAAGAAGTAATATATCCAAATTAATGGAAATTGAGTAATGGATTTGTTTACCACTTGGTAACTGTTAAGTAAAATCCCCATTGAATAATTAATTCAAAATTAAAACTAAAATATAATGAATTATTAATTAATAATGATATAAAATGGAATTGTTTTATATATATACCGTATAAATTAAATTAGGTGAAAAAAAATTCAATATTCCTTAATAGAGGGAAATTGAGATGAAGTTCCATACATCACACTTGCTTTGATGAACATGATTTATCCTCCTATATAGTGGTTATAAAATTTTTAAAAATTAATAAATAAACGACATTCATATTTATAATATCACACATGATCATATTGTGACATTTTACAACATATTTGTTAACAATTGTTCATTATTTTCACTATTTCTAGTGTTAATTGCCTTGTTTTCTTGTGCCTGTTTTGGAATGAATTTCATAGTTCATGTAAATATTTTATATTTATGTAAAAAAAATGTGATATCAATTTTTTAAATAATTTTTTTAGTTTTATAAAATTATAAAATATTTATTTAAATTTTAAGAGAGAGAATTTATCACATCGCAATACGGATATGATATATTATACGTATGCACGAGCAACATTTTCATTTAATTAATGTGATAAAGGATAATGAAGTATGTGATATATTAATTTTATATAATTATTATAATTTCATATATGTCTCATGTATTTAATAAATTTAACCATATTATCTTCCATTTAAAGTATAATTAAAAAATGAATCACCTTGCTTCATTCAGAGGTAGTCGGCGGTACACATTAAAGGCGATGTCTTATTATAAATGGAATGAAACCTAATAATGTATTTGTGATATTAAAATAAAATAAGTATAATAATATCATAAATATCATATAAATGTATTAAATATGTCATTATATTCCAAATTAAATTGTTTTGATGCAAAAGGAATTACATGGGTTCGTGATGCGGTAATCTGCCGAACACATGATTAAATATTCCATTTCCTATTTAATGTAAGAGAATATACATATAGGTAATGGAAATAACATAATAAATTAAATGTATATATAAAATATTTATGATCTTTTAGGATCATTTTTTAAAAATATTTTAAGGATTTGGAAGGCGAAACCAAATAAAAACGATTATTTAAAAACATTACCTCCTCTTCATGCATCTTCTTCAGGGTTTCACCAAAATCTACCATAGGGAGGATTTATGATTTAAAAATAAATCTATTATGTTTTTAGTAGAATAATTATGTTATATTTTTTTTATTGTAAGAGTCAAATGCATTTGGATGTGTGAAGAAGTTAGGTGAGTTGTGGCATTTTCTTAGTGAGGGAGAGGATACAGATTGATATTTTGAAAATAACCAATTACGTTAATGATTTTTTTTTAAAATATTATCTTTAAATTGTTTCATTATTAACCCATTTAGGTAAATAATTATCACTAAACCTAAAAATGGGTTTTTTATGTTGGTGGTACATTTTGACCTTTATTATTATAATACATCCCCCACTAAACCTATTATTACCTTAAAAATAGTAATTATTTTTTTCTAATTTCAAAATTAATTATGATAAGAATTTATTTATATTATTATATATAATAAATAAATCTATTTCAAAAAATTTAATCCATTTATCCAAATTATATTAAAAAATGTTGATAAATCGAATTTAAAACTATAATCGCAGACACGTTGAAAAGGCATCTTTCCAAAGAGAAAGTTCTCATAAGTATAATTTGTTTTAATATCACGTTTATATGTGATTTTTCTTAATCCCCTATTTTTTTAAATTAAAATATAATTCAAATTTTTTTGAATGAAAACCAAATTTAAATATAATTTATCTTTATAATTTATTTAAACGAAATATTAATTTTTAATAATTATCAATAATTTTCATAATTCATTGAAAAATAAAAATATCCTGAAAAATACTAGAAATTATACCTAAGATAATTTGGAATGCTTACTTAAGAAACTATGACAAGTTTTAAAAATATATATTATAAAAGTTTTATTTATTAATTTTATATTATGTGGGAAATGAACAAATAATTATTTTTTAAAATACTATTTTTTCAAAACATTTATTTTTCTTTTAAATTATAATTATTTAATTTATTTTCTAAAAATGACCATAATTTTTAAAATGTAGTTATTAAAAATAAATACGCTCAAATTCAATGGTTATCTTATAGAAATAACTATTTTACATTTTATTTAGGTTTGGGGTTCCTTTTTTGAGAAGTTATCAGTTACATTAAATTTAAAGAAATAAATTTCATGGGTTGTTAGATAATGAGGTTGTGTCTCTCATATGATAAAAAATAAAACTAACATATTTTAGAATTTAAGTTTTTCACATTCTACCGACATTAAATTAACTATATCTTTTCTATTTTATCTTTTTCTTAGAAATTTATTGATTGATATTTGAAAAATCCTTTCTTAAAAACCCCACATCATATAAAGAGTCAGTAAAGAACCCTCTTAATAATAGAGAATTTACATTAAAATGGTCATATGGAATGACCTATAACATAGTTTATACGTATGATAATATTAGTGTATTTTGAATATACGGACATGGAAGAAAATATTAAATAATTATAGGGATGGATATAGATCATTGATCACATGAAACTGATTTCTCAATGGAAATATAGATATCTCAAAACCATAAATCGGCAATGATTTAAAATACCATTTGATTCATATAATAAAAATATAGTAGGATATTTTTTTTCCAATATCCTTTTTTCATAATTTTGAGGAATTAGTTTATTTATTACAATATAAGGAAATATAATTACTTGATAACTATATTTTCTATAATCACAATTTCACCTATTGGCTATGCCTCGATCAATTTCTAATCCATCACTTACTCCATGAAATGAATATCCAAAAGTGATGTTTTTTTCTTTAAGGAAAACAATTCTCTTTTATTCGACCATAATTTCAATAAAATAGTGAAAATTATTTCCATATTTCTCTAATTATTTTCTAAAACCAATATAGTTATAAAAATTTATCCAAAATAATATATTAATATCTACACCACAATTGTATCATGACTATTTCATCCTTAAAATTTATTCAGTAATTTTTTATGTAAAAATAATTACATTTTATCAAGAAAATCACATAGACCAATGGTCAGTTTTCAACCATTATCACCCTTCGATTATGGGTTACTGCTCAATGGCTTTGATAATGACATAGGTTAAAACCTGATATGTCAAATGAATTTTTTTCTAAAACCATATAAACATAATTCATATAATATTCCCAAATATTAATTACCAACAATTATCTCAACATCAAACATAATATAAACCCTAAATTTAATAAATTATTGTACTTGTATAACCAAAATAATAAGGTCATCCTTCTAGAAAATAAATTTTCACTAAATCATAAAATAAACCAATGGGCCAAATTGCTATAATGTTTTCCAAAAAATATCCTTTATCTTGTGATATTTCTTAAAAAATATTTTTTAAAAATGGGCGTTTAATAATTTGATGTTTTGATCGACCTTAAAATGATAATACTACAACAGTATCCACAAATAATATTATTTTGAAGACATATATTATTCTAAAATTTAACACAATCTTTATATGTTTAATGTTTATTATAAAAAATTACACTTAGTAAATATACTTATATAATTAAATTCGTGAATCAAAATAAAAAAATACTTCAATTATTTTATTTCAACATATCCTTCATTGGATTAGGGGTTATCATTTTGACGATAGAGTTGTCTAGAACAATTCTAAGATTCCCCACATTTTTTAAAATGATCTATAAGTGGTTTCTTATGATGAGACATATTTCCTACAATAGTACTCCTAACTTTTCATGGTAAACTCATTGATTTATTCCATTATTTTCCATAGATAATTTCTTTTTTCTATGTAGCAATCTACATATCTATCTCATTACACATTTCTAAAAAGAAGGAAATCGTACATTCTTTCCTCTTGGATCTCCACTGACCGAGCTCTTAGAAAACTCCATCCTTCATTTTTTCAGTGATTTTAAGAGTTGGTTAACATATAGTCTGATAATTATATTTTTAGATAATGGATATGTCATAATCACAATATCATTCACTTAAAAAATTATACCATTTTGTTACACAATGTCCCCCCAATTTCCTTTATATTCAATGTTAAAAAAAATTCATTTTGGTTCTAGTGAATGACTAAAACCAAAAATCATTATGTGAGAAACTATAATCATTATGGGAAAAAATATAATAATTCATAGGATGACTAACCCTATAATCGTTATTTTAAATATAATACACTATAGGTTTAACTAAGGTTATTCATTTCCATAATTTGTTCAAATCCTTCATAATGTTTTGAAAATAAAATGTTAATTATCCTAAGAATATCCTCAAAGAGTGCCAAATAAAGTAAACCAAATGGTCTATTATCATGTATGAGGTAACCCTTTTGTGAAGCCTGATTCACATTTTTTGTATTTATTAGCCATAGATACATCTATTTATGGATGATTCCCACTATAGAATCAATAAAAGGATGTATTTATATGAAAAAACATACAATCACAATCTTAATAAAACATTTATATTTTATTATATACATAACGTAAATTTCAATCATAGTGTTATGATCCATAATCAATGTTTTCCTAAATATAGATCCTGTTATTTCTAAAAAGAATCTTCTGATACCAAAAATAAATACCCCAACCCATTTATCTCAGAGTTGGTGTCTACTTTAGTATATAGAAACTACATACATGTGATTGAATCCTGAATGGCTAAGAAGTTTTGTAGTACTGGTAATCTAGATGCATTCAAGTTTCCTTTATTAAATTTTAAATAAAAAATTACAATGTAATTTTTATTCAAGAATATAATTATTTACTGTAGCATATACTTTCACATCATTTTCATTATACATCATGCATTCCTTAGAAACGAAAAAATATGAGTGATCTGAAATTCAAAGTTAGTGTTATGTAATACAAAAGAAATCATGAATTGGTATTCATAATCAATGTTGATTTTCAAATAAATGAATACACATTCCATTTAAATAATTTTAATATCACGATTAGATAAAGAATAATAAAAATAGAATGATAAATAATTGAGACCACATAAAATTTTATTATAAAATTTAGTATCATGAATATATGAAAAATAATTATTATGGAACAGTAAATAAATGAACACAAATTTAATTTAATCAATAAGTTAGATATGATTAATTGATAAAGAATGTTAAATATGGAAATGGAAATAACTGAACACACATTCCATTTAAATAACTTAACAATCATAAATAAATGAGGAATATTTTATATAGAAGAGAAATTAACCGAACACACATTATATTTGAATAGAATTATATTCATTAATATATATGACATAAAAAATATTTATTGTTAATAACTAAATAATAATCCATTAAATAAATAAATGAGAGTAAAATTGTTCTGATAAAAATATCATGGAATATAATAATTGAATTATTAATGAATGAAATTCTTAATTATTGGATGTGATGGTCTTAGGAATTATGAAACTTATACTATCAAAATCATTCACAAGAGAGTATAAAAGTATGGATAAAACCCATTTTATGATTCATAACTAAATCATCTCTTGTTACTACTGATCCATCAATGAGATATATAATTTTAGTCACCTACCTTTATTGGTTTTCAAAATCATTCCTCAAAGAACGAATAATCAGTTTAAATCATGAAAAATGTGGGCCTTCATCAAAAATCATTATTGTGTAAGTAATATAGGTTTATCAATATTTACCTAGATAAAAACTTTAATTTCAATATTCAATATCTTATGTAGAAAATATTTATATTTTTAGAATAAATATATCTATGATAATTAATATGGATATTTAGGGGGAATTTAATGTCCAATGGTCACATGAAAGTTAACATTCAAAGGGAAATTTAATTACTAAAAAAATGAATCATGAATGGGAATTTGAATACTTTACTTGGTAAGAATGATCAAAAATCATCCATATAAATATTATGGATTGTATTAATACAACATATCCCCACTAAAGTAGTAATAAAATAAATGGATATTGCTGACGTTGAATAGAAATGACGTAAAAAGATAATTAGAAAACATTATTGAGGAAAATAATATTTTTAGTTTTGAAATATATGTTTTAACACTTAAAGATGATTAAATATCTTGAAAATACACATATATGAAATTATCCATCGAAACATTGAATGGATCTTTTAGAAAATTGAGTGGTTATGATAACATAAAATTATGTGAATTCCATTCATTTTAATACAAATATTATAATCTAATTTTTGGAAAAAATGTTTGTATTACCTGAAAAAATAATTAACACTCAAATTATAATAAAATTAAATGGTTTTATTTTCCAAATATCAAATAATTCCCATAAATGGATATTTAATAATAAACAATGTCAATTAAAATTATATTGTTAAATATAACCTCTCATTAATCTTAAACATAATGTGATACTTAAAAAATGTTTGTGTTATGTGTATAAAATGTAAATAAACATAAAATATGTGTAATTAAAAAATATTATAATATATATTTATTACACATATAATATTAGAATATCAAAGACAATGAAGAAGTGTTGCTGCCCAATTAATTAAATTTAGTTCTGAAATTCATTACATATTGCTAACTTTTAGTTAAAAATCACGTTGGATGATAAAATTGAAATTTAAAAATAAAATTCCATTAATTATTAATTAATGATGATATTATATGTCAAATTTGTAGTATATAGACCATATAAGTTGAATTATGTGAAGAATTGTTTTACTTTTCTTAAGGAGGGGAAACTGAGATAAAGTCCCTTACCTCAAGTTTCCTTTTGGTATAATGTGATTTAAACTCTGGTATAATGGTTTTATGAATTATATTAATTTATTCCAGAATAAAAACCATATTTATAATATATTATATAATCCCATTATGTTTTTTACTACCTGTTTGTTAGTAATGTTTCATTATTTTCATTGTTTCTAGTATTAGTTTCCTTATTTTCTCATCCATTTTTTGTTATGAATATTTTTATTTTTATGAATATTATATTAATAAATCATATACATAATTATATTAATGTAATAAATTTCATTCTTTTAATTTTATATATCTTTATTATTTTTATTTAAATATGAATATGGGGAATGAATCACATTGCTTCGGGGAGACAGTAGGTCATACCTATGCACAAGAGACTTGAATATTTCCTTATTAAATGGAAGTGTATAGAAGTGTGTGATAAATTAATTCCCCATAATCTTTATAATTTAAATTAATTCTAATATATTTTCTAAATTTATCCTTATTACCTTCCATGTAATGATAATGTGAAAAATTGAATATACATCCCTTTGTGATGCGGTAATTCTCCAAACACATGAGTGATGTCAAAATATTTTAATCACAATCAAATTTAAGAAGATATATATGATATTAAAATTTAATGTGTTTCTAATATAATAAATATCATATATAGGTGTTAAATCCATCATTATAACCATCCTTTAATGGTGGTGATGGAAAATAGATTTCTTAAGTCTGGGAGGTGGTAGTCCACTATACACATGGTCAATGGTTTTGTTTCCCTATTGATAGAAGATGAGATTAATATATGTTATTACCATAACACAATAAAATATTATTATATTTAATATAATGACGATAGTATATTAGGATGTTTTAATAATATTTAGAAGAGGTGTAGGATGAATAAAAACAAAAAATCTCATTTAAAAATAGTACCTCATCTTTAGAAAATATTTAGAAGTTGGCACAAAAAAACTTATTAGGGTGGATTTATGATAAAAAAGTGGATATAAGATGCATGGAGTGGTATGAGAATATTATATTTTTAGTTTTTTCTATTCCAAATGGCTCTGGAAGTGTGGAAAGGGGAGGACTAGGGGTGACCTTTTTAAGTGAGGGAGATGATATACATTGAACGTTTAAAAGAATATTTTAGGACCAAACATTTATCATATAATAAACATACTTAATGGGCCTTTATCAACCCATAGAGGTTATATTTTAAAAATAATTCAATAATATTGGTTTTTTAAAAGGTTTTATGGAATATTAACTGTTATATTTTTAGTTTAACCCCCACCGAACACATTTTTACCTTAATAATTTTAATTTATTTTTATCATTCTCACTAATAATTACATTTTATTTTTTTTGGAATTATTGGATAATATATGTTATTAGGATTTTAAATATTTAATTAATTATTCCAAATTTAATTCACATAATTGGAAGAATCTACTTTAGAATTATACCCACATGTGCGAAAAACTAGTGTGTTTCCAAATAGAAAATTCACATAATTATAGAAGTTTTTAATGTCATTATTTAATATAAAATTGATTATAATGAAATAAATTAGTTAAATTTTAATATTATTGAAATATTATTACATTATAACTTATTTAAAATAAAATTTAACCTTGAAAAGTATTGTAAAAATTTTAGTTTTCAATTAATATAAATATATTCCCTATTCATAAAAAAATGAAACATCACAGAAAAAAAAAATAACCCTGAGATAATTTTGATATTATGATTTCAAAAATGAAGTTATTTTTTAAAACAAATTTTAAAATATTGAAAAAATTAATTTTATTTTATGTGGGAAAAGATTAACTAAACCATATTTTGAAAAAAAAGTTTTTGAGAAAATATTTGTTTTTCTTTTAGATGGTTATTATTTTATTTCTATTCAATATTTCACAATAATTTTAATAATGTAGATTTTACTATTCATAATTATCAATTTAACATTTACGTAATGCAAACATACAAAATTAAGGTTCATTTATGATTGAATTTCCATGTTCCAGAAGCTATCAAAGAGATTAAATTTCATGAAATATATTGTGTGGGTTATTCAAGGTAGATTTTTCTTCTTGAGTATGTTATAAAATATAATGTTATTATTTTATAATTTTGGAGTGAAAAATATTATTTAGTATAATTATATAAAAGTTTATGGTATAGAATTATAAAAATTTCAATTTATTATACTGGGGGTTAGAGAGCTTGTAAAACAAGTCGACCATGAGGTAAATATTTCTTATCTCAATTTTTTTCCTATGAGATATATTCCATAATGAATTCCAATTTCATTTATGAGATGTTTATATCTCCATTTTTATATCATTTATCATTAATCTATTTATATAATGGAACTTAATGTATCATTTGATGTTATTATTCTCATCGGGGTTATGATTCAATATATATCAAAGCTGTAAGGGTTTATGTTACAATAATATTTCTTTTGATGATTATTTATATTAAATTTATAATGAGGGAAATTATACTATTATAATAATATAAAATCCAATTATATTCTTCTACTATTTTTATTTATGATATTTTTGAGAAATATTCCCATTTTCCTCAATGATTCTTAAAATGATTTAGATTTTTTATAGAAAATACCACCTTATTTATTCATTAGATGATGAAGGTTTTCATCCATGTCTATACATTTTAAATTATTTTATACAATTTTTCATTGATTCATGAAATAGTTTGAATATTTCATTTTCAATACTTATTACATAATATACATATATTTTAGAACTAATATTTTGAATGAAACAATTTTCGAACAAGTTTTTTTTGACATTTTATAATAGTGTGAGATGAATATATTACTCAAAAATATATGACATGAACTATATTTCCCACAATCGTGAATATTCATTGCATTGAAGAATAATTTTAAATTTTACATTTTTCCATTCAAATAAAATGATTTTCTCAATATTTAAGAGTTTGTTAGTTAAATTATTATCAAAATAAAATGGTATTTTTGTCATATTTTCAAATAAATGTCTAAAATGATATTTTGATGGTATTATTCAATTATGTAAACATACTTTATTAATTGTTATGTTTCACTTGAAATATGATATCATGATACCATAAAATTTATTTATATGGATATCTTATGATGATGATGATTCAAGGATGATTCTACAATACCCACTTAATTCTCACTGGTCAACATTTCGATGATTAAATCATCAGGAACCATGTTTCATTACAACATGTTATACATGATCAAATGATTTAATGAAACCTATTTCATTTTATGGTGGGTTTTATAATATGAATTCCATAATGTTTTTAGGATCCTATTTAGAATTTATATTTTTTTATTTATATGAATAATGGGTCCTTAATATATCTCCCATGCATTGGGTAAATATAAAAAGCTCATCATAAAACATTGGTATACATGGAAATTATTTCATATCAATAAATTTCTATAGAAACATAGTTTTCATGTCCATATGCTTATGAGTAGACCTAGTTTCCAGGTCTGTAATATTATACATGGACATTATTTCATTTCCATCAGTAAATGTTGTGTACTAGTTTCATGTTCATAATGTAAATATTAAATATGTTACTATTTATATTTATTACAAATGTTTAAATCTTATTCTTGTTCTGTATTTCTTTGTTTATAATATGCTCTCACAGATCTTGAATGGTATTTTATTATTCTATACTCTTATGAATTTATTTATGACAAAACCATGTTCCCTGTCTCATGATTGAATATATTTAATTGATATTGTATGTATACCATAATTTATTATTATGTCCTAAAAACATTATAATTTTCATATTCATGGACATTGTATTGATTTAGATATCATATATTTACCCTTTATGAGCATTGTACATCCCCCTTTATTATGTTATCTTTTTTCAGAGGTTGTGAGGAATGTTTTTAATTATGATATATCTAAGAACGGATATAGTTAAGAATAATATTGTGGGAGGTGATGTAAATATTTTGTGTAATATATTTTTATGTATCTGAGGTAACCTTTATACTCAACCTTTACAATTCTATTTTGGATCATAACATTGTATAATTAGTATTCATATAATAAAATGTAATATTTTTGAATGAAATTTTTTGAACCCTATATTAATTTCATGTAATTGGTGAATGTTCAGTTAATTATTAGAATCCTTTTTGCAGTTGATCACCCCTAGGTACATTTATATCAGATCTTATATCCACATATATTACATTGAGGGGGATTTCATTTACTAGGAAACTAAAAAATCCCTACAGAAATAATATTTTATAATTTTATCATATATAAAGACATATCTTTAATGTTTTTACTTATGTTCTCTCAGTCTAATCCCAAATAATAACTAATCTATAACACATAATAACTAAAATCTTATTTGAAACCAACTGAATTTATCCAGACATACACACCAAGTTCTAGAGAAAAATATACATTCTATAAATACAATATATGAATACAAATGTATATGACCCAATATAAACATATAATTATTTTGGATCATATGAAAAAGTTAAACACTAAATATCAAAAAAAATCATGCAATCCTAAGACACAATAGTTTACTACCATTGAGGATCTACTACATAAGAAATATGTTTCATGATACTTTTGAACATTAAACAATAATAGAACCACATTATAATTACTTCTACAATCACTATAGGTTATACTCATTTACATAACATGGGTAATTATAACAAAATAATTGGTTGATATCAAATTCATTTAATGGGAAAACTTATCAATAATAAATCAAAGGATTATTAGTAAGAATATAAAAAACATGGGATAAATATCTAATTAAAATGAATAGGGAATAATAAGTTTTTTCCATATTCCATGATAGTAGATCATTTTATCTCAATTTAACAGACATGTGCCATGAAATAGGAGTGTGGTATGGTGAACACAATCAATGGGGCATAATCATCGGCATATGAAATTTAAATGTGGAACAAAATTAATCATAAAAATCATAAGACTGATCGTTATGAATCAGTTCTTGTTTCCCTTAGTGGATCAGAAATTAAATATCATTTTGTATAGGGGATCCAGATATATGTTTTCCCATACTAGAACTATAATTAAATCCAATTTTCCATAGTGTATTAGAAATAGGAGTGTGGTATGGTGAACACAAACAATGCTCTTGGTGGAAGAAGAACATATCCCCACTGTAATAGAAATAAAATTATGTATGTATACATAAAAAAATAACTCTTTAATATAATTGATAATATTTTTCATAATGATAAAAAATACATTCACTTGGGAAAAACATTAAAATACATTTTCGAATTTTTTTAACTATATCATAAAATGATGTTGTTATAGGTAAAATTTAATAGTTTATTTTTTATATGTAAGGTTATAACAGTAAAAAATTGTATTTTATAAAAAATATTATATAGATTTTATTTTAAAAAGATATAAATGTTATCTTTAGGACATGCATGGTGAAAGTAGAAACATATGATCCATAAAGGAAAACCATTTTAATATTTTAAATTTCCATTGTAGAAAAACCAAATCATAAAAATTAAATAATAAAAAATAATTTTTAAACCAGTAAATTTTATTTGGAATGTTACATATGATTAAATATAATTAAAATTTTAAATATAAAATAGATCAATTGTGGGAATAGAAAATATGGGAATGAAAGTGAAATGTTTTATAGAATGAGGATATTTCTTACCAATATAAAACTTCTATGAGCATGAAATTCATCGAATAAGGGGATTGGAATTCAAAACAATCAATTTCCAAAGATATATAATTTTTAATGTCATATAATATATTGAATTGAAAAATATATTATACATATGGGAATGATGTCCATAAAGTGACATTATAACCCAATGAAATGAAATTTGAATTAACAAAACCCCAGACATATATAATATTAATTAAACCAGAATAATAAAAATGAGGTACTCATGGAATGAATTTTATGACTGCCAAAAATAAAGAGGATGTTTATCATAAAACATTTATTTATTAGAATGTACCCAACTAATAAAAATAATGTTCAAGAAAACAATCAGAACTCGATAAATGAGAATATACATTAACAAAGAAACCCTTATCTATAATCCCACATAGCCAAACATGATATGTCCACCTATAAAACAAAAATACAATCTGAATCAATTATTACATAATAGTATTCATTTCTATTAAATTTGATAAACATCATTTTATATCATTTAAATATAATAAATCATTAAGTTATATTTTATTTTCCACATATGATGTTATTAGCTTTGATTGTATCTTTAATCAAAGATTCATAATGGCGGTGTCGATTCATGTTAATAGATGGAAATTTCATAATTTTTATAGTAAAAATACTATACTATGTGTTTAATAAATATTTATAGTTTTCTAACTTGATTTTATATATATTTAATTTATCAATCATGTTGGTGGAGATGGTGGTGATCTTTTTAGGAAAATTTCTTAAATAATAGATGGTGTCATAGTAACTAGATAGATATTAATAATACCATTACATAATAGAAAAATTAATTCTTTAATTATTATTTCTCATTATTATTGGTAGTTATATTTCCATAGTTAAACATGATATAAATTCATAGAGTTGCATATATAAAATTTTTAACTGAACCAAATTAAAGAAATAAATCAAAAGGGATCCACTGCCTCTCTAAGTAAAACCATATCCCATGAACCTTATATTATTCAATCTATTTTCTAATATCATGAATGGAATATCTAATTATTTAAAAATAATCCCAATACTCATCTAATACCCTTACTATATCCAAGTGTAGTGGTTTCATGAATAGGGTTTTAGTACATAAAATAGTTTGGAACCACCAAATTGCTCCTATACTAAAAAAACATATCTTTGTGACCCTGATCAACCATACCTACATTGACTAGTTCTAGGGTGTATCACAAAATCTCTTAAATAGAAATACTAGCATGTAACATTGAAGATATACAAACAATGGTGACCATAACCATTATCTATTCACCATGAAGAACCATATCATGATAGTGTAAATATCTGACTTACTAATCCATGGATGCTCCAAATAGTAACTTCACAACATTTGGGATATAATCTATGGTAGTCAAAATACTTTGCTTCTAAATCCATGGTAGACCCTACTATATTTCGAGCTCTTAATCCAAGGTATCTCTAATCACCTCAGAGTATGTCATTGGATGTTACTACCAACACCTGAATCCAAAATGTGGCAGCCCATCCATCTACCTAACCTCAAAACAATGTTATCCAAACCTTGTCACATGTTCATCTTTCCACCATTAGATAAAATTCTATAAAAAATAAAATGAGAGGGTCAATGATATATTCATTCCCAAAACCACTATTCAAATCCCATTTTACTCACTTGTCTAGTATGAGTTCCTTGGTGAAACCTGCTACCATCTCAAATGTAAAAGTTCCAGGTTTTTCTACCAATGGGGAAACCACAGGTTCCCTTAATTCACATCAAATAGAGTTATTCCCCTTGGATTTATTATTATCAAAATTTAATGAGATTAGAACCTAATTCATTTGAAAAAACACATCCTCAAACATCATCATTATGATAGTATCAACTTTTCATTTATACAAGGTCTCACCATATAGGAAATATCCATGAGATTGTGTGTCACCCATCTCATTACTCAAGGAATCTCTACAAAAATCCTCTCATCCAACCCAGTCCTAGCATGCCAAGGTCCTATAAAAAATTTTCATCCATATCAGATGAAATATAACTTCTTTTCCAATCCTAGTCTCTTTGAGATTGAATAATCAAAATCATAGAAGGTGTATTTTAATTACTTTATTGTCAATGACCACTATATCTACCATCACATCCATCTTGTAAGAATATGAAACCTTTATGTAGGGGCTAATTAAAATTTTTATGTTTGCAAACACCTCATTGTATGTATGGAATCCTAATGGTGTCTCAAAAATCCTGACCACATCCATTGATAGGAGAGGAAACATGTTGATGATCATGGGTTGTTCATGACACCTAACACTCAATCAATTTAATTAGACATTATAATTTTATTAATAACTAAACATAAGTATATTAACATGGGGAACCACCCTTAGTGGTTTTCTCAGGCATCAACATGTAACATAAAATAAAAATAGTCCAAACACTAGTGGAAAATGGGTTTATACCAATGCATGCATACCCATAGTTTATAAGAACCGTTGGTAAATTGTTGTTGATTCCTACGGTTTTTCTAAAACCATCGGTATACATTACCATTTTTTGATTTTTGTCAAGATATATTTTGATTTTTCACCCCCCACATGAACCCTCTATAACCTCGGCCTCTCAGCCCTCTCCTCCCTATCCCGACCTCGACCTCCTCAACCTCCCGACCTCCGCCTCTGCCTCCCGACACCCCAACCCCTCTCGGCTCCCTCTCCTCCGGCAACGTTCAACCCTACCCTCTCGGCACCCTCTCCAATGATGAAGTCCCCCTCCCCTATCAGCTCCTAGATCCCTCTCCTCCAATGACATTTCCCCCTCTGATTATGTCCCCCATCCCCCTCTCCATTCGTGCGTGAAACCCCCCATGGCCGAACACCCCGCGCGACGCCCACCTCTCTCGGATCCCTCTCCTCCACTATTTATCCAAAATTTCTTGAGGGTTCTTGATTGGTACTTCAAGGTAAGAATTCATCTTCTTTAATTCTTCAATTTTATAGAGTTTTCCTCTCTCCGGTTTCTGAGTTTTATTCGGTTGAACCCTAGGGGTATTGAGGTTTCCTAAATCTAACTTTGAGCCTTGTTTCTTGGGGGTATCATGGTTCTATCATGTCTCCTGGGGCATGTTTTGGCATCTGATGCCAAAGGAAAAGTGGTTTGGATAGTCTTGGTTCATCTGCCACCATTTGAGGTTGGTTTATTCTTCTCTCATTGTTTGACCCAATTTAATTTGGTGCTTGTATTGATTTATGTGTCTATAGAAACTCTATATTAGGTATGAATTGCATGAATAATACTACTTTACATCATGAATATCTATTTTTGTGTGTTTTTAGCACATATCATGTTATATGTTCAAGATTCATCCTTTGGTATAATCATCTAATGTTTTTTTATTGAAGGGTGAGTGGAGATATGAAGAGAAACATGATATTGTACAATGAATATATGGGTATAATTGATTTTCTTTATTCTCTTTTGGTATGTGATATTATATTTGTCTAACGTGGCCTAGTGTATGTTTTATTCCACTTTCATTGAATCTTATTTTTATGATTCATTTTTAATTTTGAATTGATTTTAATTATATTAATCTCATTTGGGTTATTTATCATTTTTTACTTCAGTTTATTTGATGTTTCATGGATGTCTAATGTATGGGTGAACCATTCTATAAATAGTAAAATTGAATATTACTAAATGAATCTACAATAAATTAAATTAGCATATACCGAACAAATAAATTAAAAATAAACAGATCATAAACAAATCATTTCATGTTGTATCAAATAAAATCATACATAATTAGTGACCCACCCCAATTAAGATGAAATCAATCATAACAAACCATGATGAACCATAGGAAACCAAACCAAATAAGATTATGAAGTGTAAACCCAAAATGAGTTGAACTAAATAAAGTGGAACCCTACAAACCCACAAATGATGTATCAAATTGGACTAAATATAATGAATTAAAACCTATATAACCGCAACCGACATGAACTAAATTGAACTAAACCAAACTGATATGAACCAAATGTAATGAAACTAAATTGATTAGAACCCCATCTTGAAGTGATAACTTGATTTCTCTTTCAATAAGAGAGTCAACTCCATTTTCAAGAATTGGCCTAGTCAGTGAATGATAATGTGTGAAATAGAAATTTTAAAATCATATCACCAGATCAATAACCTCATCAGGTCCTAATGGTTTGTACTCAAATAAAGATATGTATAGTAGTAGGGGGTGAAACAAGGAACCAGGGATTACAGTGGTGTTGTGATAACTGTATCAATGGAGGTGATCCCCTATCTATCAAAATAAAAACTATAAAGGACCACTATGTCTATAAGGGATATTTTCCTATTAAATATGGCTCAAGAGATGCCAGAGGCCTATAAGGGTCAATATGACTATATTAAGAGGCCGAATCTCTACCACTCAAGCTTCCATTACCAAAGTGCCAACTAGGATTCCTAAACGCGCATCCCCTACTAGAAAAAACAACCCATTCAAAAATATTTCCATGAAACCATCAATCCTAAGGATTATATATATTTACATCCTCACCCAATAAACCCATGTGGTGTATTCTCTTACTTCTATGATTTTCGAATATGAACTAACACTCTTATGAACCTTCTGGGAAGGGAACCAGTGAGGGCATATAACATTCGTCCAGGATCTACTACAATAGAGTAAAATATTCATCCAATCTTTAAAAGAGACGAGCAATCGTATAAAAATCTCATTTATTATGTTTTATTTCATGATATTGAGCATATCCCTCACCAAAACTGGAGTCAATGAGGGGTTATCCGAGACATCCATGATAGGAAAAAAATTGTCTCACATTTCCCCAAGGGGGGTACCCTGCCTATTCAATAGACATCCTAGAGGCTAATTCCAACATCGTTGCGGGAAACATGGAATGAGTTGGTTCCAAGGAAACAATGGATAATCAGTTCTATTAGAATATTAGACTGGTGGTATATGATATACTAGGGAACCCATACTGGTTCATAAAGATGGATAACGTGTAGCTGGTCATAAAAATCTAACCAGCATTACCTAACCAAGAATAGCCATGCTCATTAATCAGAGATGGCCAATGCGGTTCGCAAGACACCATGGAATCCCTGGTGATAGGTCTACCTTATCGCACAACATCCGGTTTTCATGTCACCTTCATCATAAAAAAGTTTTTAAACACGACCATTTGACTTTGTGTCATAATGAATGACTCCATGGAACGACTAAAGGGTTTTACATGATAATGATCATGTATCACCACAAGACCCTTCATTTGTGATGCGACATAGTACCAACAGGTAGAGAGATTATCTTCGATAACACTCTTATGAAGTTGCAAGACCCATTACCTTTCTCAAATAAAGAATTAAATAAAAGAGGAAATGGTGGATGATTCTTGTAGAGTGTGATATGTTGGAAATTACCCACATGTTTAGTCAATACCCCATTGGTTGGACAAAGTATAATAATTGGGGTGTAGGTGGAAGGTTATTGTGGTCAATGATCATTATGTGAAACCCCATGAATAAACCATTTATGGATCATACGAAACGCATTACCACAATTACCTACATCGAATCCATCCTGAATCTAAAAGATACACACCAGAAAAGGCAGTGTATAAATATGGTTTTGAGGCCCCTATATCCCCCCCATTAGCACAATAAAAGGAATCTATGCACTTTCACATTTAGGCATCCACAACTGATCAAATACGTTGCAGATTTCTCATAGTGGCCAATCTTGTGATCACAATGATTACCCACTAGGTAAAATATAGGGAACAACCTAAGGGGTCACGAGGCAAGAATAAACACTTCATGTGATATCATGATGTATTTCGAAGGACTTCTAGCATGAAATCCATGTCATGTGAAGGAGGTCATGAATATCTGATGAATCATTTGTATCCTTAACAAGATAATAATAGAAAAATCTAAGGAATATATGTAATAAAAAATGGAATAATGATTAAAAGACAAGATACATAGGAAAAGAACATATACAATAATCCTAATAAACATCACATGACTCACCTAGATCACGTGAAAGCATCGGAACATGTCACCCAAATCATGTGACCCGCCCTGGATATGCCATTTGGATCATGCGATGTCCTCCAGAAATTTATATAAAGTCTCATGACACCCCTAAAACATACCACCTAATTATTTTGAATCCCTATGGGCTCTCCATATATATCTTAGAATTTCCACATACATTTCACCAAAATTATGCAACAACCCCATTGTCTATTAGTTAGGTCTCGTGAAGTCCTCCACACTTACCGGATAGATCATTTGACATCCTGTAAGAATATCATGAAGGTTTCATGATGAAAAAAGGTCAAGTCACCTGGATTTCACTAGATCAATGTCTTTAACACAGTCTTGAGGATGAATTTTGAAGTTCTATCCACATGAATTAGGAATGAAATTTCATCACATGGTATATGATAATCCAATGATAGATGATGTAGGTCAAAAAATAGTGAGAGGTACAATTAATATTGATTCATCATTATATAGTGTTTTAATTGAAAATATTTCCACCAATTATATTATTTAGACCTATATTGTGTACATGATAAAGCATTTTATTGACTTCATGCATTGTGTGATTTAAATTGCAATGACTTTAGATAAAAGGAGAGAGAAAGGTCTCAAATGCCCCTCTTATGATTTTCCTTATATGATATCATGAATTTCTAGGTATATTTTACTCTAGATATGGAACCAATGGATAAAATTATTAATATGGATCAATTGATTATTATTAATTCCATGATCAACTATAACCCAAATGAATGAAATTGTCCTAGATAATATAAACAAAATGAAGACAAACTAAATCTAATGAAAATTTCCCAAACAAACTTGTATTGAACAAAACCAAACTAAGCTGAAACTCGATCCAACCTAATTATATACCATTAATAAGATGATTAATTGTTAATTAGTAGGAATGTACTATTTGATTTTATCATGTGGAAACATGGATTTCTTTCCCCCTTGATTGCAGGAACATGATTTGACCCATTTGGCGTTGTGGTTCTTATATGTTGGGCAGTGACATGTATAGTCATAGGAGACATGTTTTCTGTTGGTTCGGGTGGATTTGGTTCTCCACTGCCAATCGAGGTAAGGTTTTAATGCTTGTGGTTGGTTTTTCACTGGTTATGTAGGGTTCTTAATGTCTTTTAAGGTTCTTAATATCCTTTGTGTAGTGTGTTGATCCCTACTCGTTGGTTTCGAGTCACCATGTCAAGGGTGACTCGCCTGCATGTGCATAGGTAAGTAAGTATATGTATGTGGGTTCCCCTGTTACATGTATAGTCAACCATGGTAATAATTATACATGTATGGGGAAAGTTGTGCCCATGTATATATATAAAATGAATACATAGGTTAGTGGAGACTAATATATGCACATAAACATATGAGTAAGGATCCCCTTGCACATGCTCATGGCAATGCAGGTGTGTGCATAGGGGCTAGGTGTCATTTCATGTATGCGACGATGCGTATACCCAGTGGGGGAGTAGTAGCTTTTAGTTAGAAAGCACCAAGAGCCAAAGTGGATGGCTTGGTTCCACCTTGACGTAGAGTCCCTCTCGTAGCCTCTTTAATTTAAGAATGCTTTAAATTGAATTTAGTTTATTTCTTAATTCTTCTTAATTATATTGAATTTTTATATCTTGAATATGTTTTCTTTAATATAATTGTTTCATTTTATAAATAAAGTCATTTTCTTATAATAAAACCACTTTTAAAAACAATTAATATAAAATATATATCATTATCATACCACAATCCCGAATCGTGAGTCTGTTTTCTATAACATAAGATCGGTTTCTATAATGTGAAGGACAACTACACAGGATTTATTTGGATTCATGGAAAGAAGATGCTTCCCCGCAGATGTTGCTGGACCAGGCCAACATGCCACGGTCACGCCGCGGTCACGCCGCGGTCACGCCGCGGTCACGCCGCGGTCACGCCGCGGTCACGCCGCGGTCACGCCGTGTTTTGGCTCTGCTTTAGGATGACACACCGTGGGAGTTCACAGTCTTGTCAGAATTAGATGTATGATACCAAGAAAGATTTTTAGATACATTAACCACACATAGTTAATGGGGAGGCATGCAATGACCGGAATGTTGCCCTGCTTCCTCCCGCACCCTTTGCTCTAGGGTCGAAGATGCTGCACGACAGATGTCGCTGGACAGGGCCAACACGCTGTGCTCACGCCTTGATTTGGCCCTGCTCCAGAATAGCACCCCGCAACGGTTCACAGTCCTATCAGAATTAGATGTATGATACCTAGATAGAGTTTTAGATACATTACTCACTCATATTTAATGGGGAGGGAGGCAACGACTAGAATGTTGCCCTGCCTCCTCCCACTCCCTTCGCTCCTGGTCGAATGATGCTACCCCGCGAATGTCGCCGGACCGGGCCAACACGCCGCCGTCATATTGCAGTCATGTCACGGTCATGCCGTGGTCACACCGTGATTTGGCCCTACTACAGGAATACACCCCGCGGCGGTTCGCAGACCTATCATAATTAAATGTATGATACCTAGATAGAGTTTTAGATACATTACACACCCATAGTTAATGGGGAGGTAGGTGACAGTTGGAATGTTTCCCCTCCTCCTGCTCCCTTCGCTCCGGACCAGAAGATGTTTCCCCACGGATGTCGCTGGACCGGGCCAACAGGCCGCGGTCACGCCAAAAGTACGCCGCGGTCAGGCCACAGTCACAACGCGGTCACATCGCGGTCACACCACGGTCACTGTGCGGGCATGCCGCGGTCACTCTGTGGTCACGCCACGGTCACGCCGCGGTCATTCTGCGGTCACGCCACAGTCACGCTGTAGTCACGCTGCGGTCACGCCGTGGTAATGCTGTGATTTTTCCCTGCTCCAGGATGACATTTCACGGCGATTCGCAGTCCTGTTGAAATTCGATGTATGATATATAGATATATTTTTAGATACATTAACCATCCTCCTTCCTGGTCCCCGGGAAACCCCCCACCCTCCTCCCTGGACCTCAGATAGCCCCCCGGACAACCCCCGCACCCTCCTTCTTGGACCCCAGACATCCCCCCACCCAACCCACCTCCCAGGACCTCGGATCCCAATCTATGATCTCTTCAAGATTCACCCTAAATCCCAAAAGAAAAGAGGGTTTTAGAGCTTCAGAAGAATATGAGTGAAGATTTCAAACCCTAATCGAAAAGTGGAAGCAAGAAGAGGATTAGACTCACCCGAATCTTCAATCTACACTTGACGACACTCAAAATTCCCAAGTGACGTGTACGAGTCAACCCCTCCTCAAACAGAGGAACAATGTGGCCAGTACCACTCAAAGTGTCTAACTTTTATTTGAAATGGACAACATTTTAAATGAAAACAACAAGTGACATATGGAAAACCGACCGAACGGATTCAGATTGTGTTGACACCCCCACCCCCGTGGACAACCCCTCACCCCTGGACACCCCCACCCCTGAGGACAGCCCCTCACCCCAGGACACCCCCACCCCTCGGGACACCCCCAACCCCTTGTGTGTCATATTATATATGTGTTATATATAATTAAGAATTATATATGAAACAAAATTCATTTTGTATGTGTTATTGATTCATAATATAGAATTCATTACATAATTCATTCTGCATGTATTCAATTGAGAATTCAATTTTTAATTGTGTATTTCATTGGGTAATTAGGTTCATATACATGAATATAAAAACAGTTCACAAGTTCTTGATTTTTTAAACTGATTTCATATTTCCTACAACCGTGCTCTAAAAACATTTAGAGCAGTTCACAGGTTACAAAAACAGTTCACAAATTCCTGATTTTCTAAACATATTTCAAATTTTCAGTTTTCTGTAAAAAAATTCCAAATTTTGACAACCCAACATATTTCTGAATTCACAGCTTATCCCTTTTAGCAGCTCTTTCTAAATACATGCTTCCATATTTATAGATCACTCCCCCAAAAGGTTAGACACATATCAAACTCTAAACACACATATCCTTTCCAAAACCACACAATATATATATCGTGAAACCTTAATAACCCACACTATGTGATAACCTCTGACAGTCTATCCTCATTTAAATTATTCACTGAGCACCCATCCACATTCTTTAGCATGTTTCCACGTCAATTCCTTTCAATGCCTTCACTACCAAAGGCATTAAAAACCCACCCAAACCCACCAATTAGAATATGTACCTGACCTTATTGTAGTTCAATAGTCAAATCAACTACTAATTCAAAACCACATTTGTTTCCTACCGCACACAACAACTCACCTCAGATACCCACACCTCATATTTCATTTCGAAAACACCCCAATCCCATGCCCACAATCGGCTCAATCATATAACCTAAATGATTTTCTATTTAAACACTCTATGAAAACTAATTGCACACATCAATGATTCCTCCGTAGAATCACAATGCCACCCCAACCAATCCAATCACAATGCCACCCCAAGCAATCAAAATCCATTTCCACAAACCAATTAGCCTTCTCGAAAAAGGATTATATCTTTGCAACAAATACATCACTCCCCACCATAGAAGTTCCATCATCATCAACTCACCCAAAAAACCTCAACCACTTTGTCGAACTCCGTGAGTGCCTCAACACATTATGATGTTAAAGCCTATCCTAAGTGATCATTCAACTGGAGGTGTGTTTCACTCATCCTAATATCCCATTATATCACTAATCACATCGAAATTTAGTCAAAAATTGAGATAACTAGATAAAAACATAGTTAAAATTCATGATCTATGATATCACATGTGTCTCCTCCATGGACTAGAGTCCTGACCAGAAACATCCTCAAACCTCACGACCAAATTCCAACCAAACATGGGATGATCTAGCCTTCAAACCACTATCTAAATAGATGATGTAGAAGCATCGATCAAATCAAATAAAACAAATAACATACCCTCTTCATGGTCCCTTGGATATTATCCTCTAAAAAACCACTATTGGCTCTCATTGACCCACCTTAGTGCCAAACCAAAACACGGGGCTCCCATGGTCCTCAATGTGACATATTAAAGTGATTTCCAACTACAGCATCCTTAGGTGCACCAAAAATCTTGGCCCAATCCAATCAAAAAAACCTCAAATTGGAAAAACTCCACAATAAGAACATACACCCTATGAGGGGTACCTCTAGTACATCCAATGCACAAGACACACCCTGTGCAGAAATATCCAAAATGCCACTAAATGGCCTCCAACTGAACATCGATCAACAACATCTCCATCTGATCATCTATTAATAACACACCCAATGTGGTATATAATAGAAATGAATAACCAATGAATTATCAATGGCCTCATGACAATCATAAAAGTTTTACCTTCCAATGGATCTATAGTATAAGATTGACCACTCCATATGGGCATTATTAATTAACAACTATAGAAAACACTGGTCACTCAATCAGTAACAATCCCACTATGGTATCCTCAAGAGTCCCTTTGACGCATATAAATATCTTAATGAAATCCGACCATAACTTCTATCCCACAGCATCATCTCATCCCAATGGTTCTAATAGTTCCAATCCTTTAAAAAAGAGGTAATTCTAAACTGTTATAACCTTGAGAAATAGGTACCAACATGTCAGGATAAAAAATATCTCTTCATATATACTACTTTATTATAATTTTCAGGATCTATATGAAATAACATTGAAAAAAACTAGCTTATATTTCACAATCCATTCCAACTAATGATCTCATAACCCTCACACATGATTCTCATCTCACAACCCAACATGATGGAGGATTCTGAATCCAATCCCTGATGAAATCCTAATAAAGAATTCTCTTAGTCCAAAACACCATAAAGGCCACATTGAAACATATAAATCATTCCTCCATGGAAATTTATAAGAAAAACTGATCAAAATTGAATACTCATAAGTCAAATTCTAAAACCCGGGTTAAAATAGGTTAAACACAACAAGGAGAAAAAAGTACCAAACCGGTACTTTAGGTACATTATATGTTACCAAAAATGTCCCCTCGTTCTATGTGACATAGACTTCTCAGTGTGTACTTTTCCAAAGTACACATCATGTGTTCCGGTATATGATGTTTACCCCCACCTAGGTACATTAACATACAACGCCCCACTTAGTATGAAAAGTTCCCTACTATGTGGAATGTATCACCCCATACACAATCTTTACCCCACATATGGTTCCCATGTATGTACCTATCCATATATCCCCCACACACAAGGTCTACCCACGCAAAATTCCTATCCATGTACCTCGCACAAGATATAGCTTTATACCCTACATGGACATTTTCCACTAGCACACCCCGAGTACCACTACAGGGTGCGTAACCCACCCCCTTGTATATATCTTTTAGTTCCTAAAACCCATCTTTCCCAAGTACGAAGAACACATGATGTGTGTTCTCTAAACTAAACATCATGTACATGAGTTCTCCCAAACTAAACCCCCCAAAAATATCCCAAAACACTTATTTTCTCCAAAGTATCCATATATTGAATCCTGAATGGGTCACCAAAAACCCAAAAAATATGAATAAAACTCAAAATCAACTTCCCTATTGGAATTTGTGGGAATGGTGGGGGTGATTGGATGGGGTTAGGTGGGGAAGAGGGGGGCTGTGTAGGGGGGTTGGTGGGGAGGGGTGGGCTGGGAAGGGGGTTGGGGTGGGCGTATGATGGGAAGGGGGGAGGTGGGGTTGTGTAGGTGTGGGGGGTGGCTATGTTGGTGGGGGGATGGGTAGATGGGGGAGTGGGGCTGGGTAGGGGGGTAGTGCAGGTGGGGGGTGGTGGTTGTGCAGGTGGGGAGGGGCTGGGTAGGTGGGGTGGTGGTGGGATGTGAAAGGGGTTAGTCTAGGCAGGGGGGCGAGGGCTGGGTAGGGGGGGCTATGCAGGTGGGGTGGTGGCTGTGCATGTGGGGTGGTGGGGGGATTGGGTAAGTGGATGAGTTTGGAGATGAGCTTGAGTTCCTTGAACCCAATTTGGGAACTGTAGAATGATTTCCTTGGACCCGAGTATATCGGATTAGGCACATTCGTGGAAGAATATGTAATTCTTGCAATGTCCCTACTTAAACTATCAATGTTGTAGAAACCGTGGAAGACCCATTTAGTGAGTCTAGTAGTAGAAGGAAAATACCCATTCATAATCCAACCATGTAAAATTAATATATAATGTAATAATGTTATATCCATAATAGATAACGATTAATATGACATTATGTTGAGAAACATCAGACCGTTGTACTTGTATTTAATGATAAATGTTATCAATATTTGAAAATAATACTTTGACTCTGATTTTTGATTTAATATCATTCCAATGTTGACACATTCTCATATGTGATATAATGAGGACAATATAGAACCTTCCACATAGATACTACAGCTCTGTGTCCAATGTAAGAAATGTTTATAAGTCCAATTCCTGCTCGGGTACCATTATAATATCTCCCTCCCTATTTGATCAACAAGACAACATTTTTTTGGTTCATGGTCTCTCTACCACATCAATATGTGAACCATACAATGGGAAGGGATGTGAGTAAGCATTCAAAAATGAGATGATTATTTCTATGTGTTTCTTGTGTGTTTTTTGTGTGATTGCAGGTGATTGAAGTGAGTTTTTGTGAGATTTCTATGTGTGCAGTGTGTTTTCTATGTTTTCAGGTTTTAGTGTTCCTAAACAAACAAAATGATTGTTTTTTTGTGATTGTAGTGTATTTTTGTGAGATGGAGCTTTTTTCACACAGATTGCAGCCTGCAGTTGATTGCAGGCTATTTCATTTTAAATTAATGGGGGTCTAAGACATCAGTTTCAAAACCGTTGAGTTATAACCTATGTGTTTCTACATTTCCCAATGGTTAAA
The DNA here is from genome assembly GCA_963277665.1 of Viscum album. Classification (NCBI taxonomy): domain Eukaryota; kingdom Viridiplantae; phylum Streptophyta; class Magnoliopsida; order Santalales; family Viscaceae; genus Viscum; species Viscum album. The sequence goes on along the minus strand of OY728123.1, from coordinate 280,686,261 downwards.
AACCATTTGGTTATACCCTTTGTACTACTGTATTTCCCAATGGTTCAAAACCATTGTGTTATACCCCTATATGTTTATGTCAATGGTTTTAAAACTGTTGGCATACCCCTGTGTAATGATTTTCACAATGGTTCAGCTGAACCGTTGCTATAAAAGGATCCAATCTTATTCCAATGGTTCATTATAAACTGTGGGCAGTTGAAATCTAAACATCCTTTTCCAAACGGTTCAACATGAACTGTTGGTATAAGGCATTCCCGATGCCTCACACACCAAAAGTTTCTAAACCCGTTGGGGTAAGATTTCCCAACGGTTTGAGGGATTTTCCCAACGGTTTTAAACCATTGGGAAAAAATGGATTCCCAGTAGTGATAGGGATATTATGTGAGACCACCTACCTCATATTGATATTTTCTAATTATTTCCAATGGCTAACATCAATAGCCATAGCCCACCCAAGCCTATCCATCCAATTCTTGGAGAAACTGTGACCGTCTCAAAACCATAGGCTATGAAATCATGGAACAAGTAAATAATAAATTAAATATTTAATTATAATTATTTAAATAATTTAAATTCCATTCACTTTAATAGGAGAGAAATCACTAGGCTACTATTTCTCAAAAAACCCAAACCAACTACCCACAAGAGGACCACTATTCTTAAGAAAATACATATAAATAAATGATGGAAAAAATCAATCTAATTTAATTTTATGATCATATTTTTGAAACTTTTTATTAGAGATAGCCTTGAATTTTAAAATTTTTATGAAGTGAGGTCATCATCTAGGGATTACCTCTAAACATGTAGCATGAAACACTACTTTTACTCAATCGATACAACCATGATCCAGTAGAATAATCACCTAATTACTAAATAAATGAAACCAAAATTACTAAATAAAAAGGGTTTATTTACATAATAGAATTTATCATTTAGATAAAATATCTGAATAAAATCCCAAAATAATATTGATCATGGGAATAGAGTAATCCAGCAGGTAGGGAGGATGAGAAACATCATGGGAACCAAAACGAGGGTAAGGGTATCCCCCCCTTATAAAAACATGTTCGGAAATTTTTATAATTACCCATAACTTAAACCCAGACATACTACTTGGTGGCCTAATAGTAGTGGCCATAGAGCCTCTCTATATGATCCTTAGTGTATTGTAGAGGACTCCCATGCTGTCAAAATGTCCAAAACCCCTCCCATGAGTGTTTCCAAACCTTGAGACTTGATTCTAAATGATACTTCTAAAATCTCATCAACCAATAACACAAATATTCAAACTAATCTTGTAATGTTAATTTTTGTAAATACATTGTTTTTTATAAATATTCTCCATGTTACTTCTTTTACTTGAGTATTTTGGTGGACATCTAACAGAACATCCTGACCTGCCTAAATAGTGAATTTACACTCAAATATTTTTATTTTCTTCTTGAAATCCTAACGACATTCTAATTATCGATATCTACATAGGACTCTTATAGAACCAAAACACGAGCCAACAATGGAATTAATTTTTTTAAACACATAGACTATTATTTCATGAACCCGTCTAACATGAAATACAACCACATAACCATCAAAATCATTACATGACCTCACTACTACAAAAACGGGAATTAATAGTGCTAAAAACGGGCTTTAAAAGCGCTAAAAAGCGCTATAAAGCTCAGCGCTGATAAAGGGGTAACCTTTATCAGTGCTTACTGAGCACTGATAAAGGTATCCTTTATCAGCGGTAAAAAAAATGCTAATAAATGAAACCTATATCAGAACTAAACACGCGCTGATAAAGGTAGGCTATATCAGTGCTAAAGGAGTGCTGATAAACTGATCCTTTATCAGTGCTTCTTTAGCACTGATAATTGTGTAGTTTATCAGCCCTTTTTAGCGCTGATAAAATCACCATTTATCAGTGCTAAAAGAGCTTTGATAAATTCCCCCTTTACTGCTACAAAAAAATCTACTACAGCGCACCCGAACACCTGTAAAAAACTCAGCATCTAAATAAGCTAATTAAAGCAAGTATACCCATACAACATTACCTCATAAATCATAATTCAATTAGAAAAAGTATACCCGTACACCATTAACACATAATTCATATGTTAATTAAGTACATAAAGAATTAGATTTAGAATTCAGGGGGTTGGGGGGCTGTTCAAGGGTTTGGGGTGGCTGTCCAAGGGGGGTAGGGGGTGTCTGGGGGGCTTTCTAGGGGGTGGGTTGGTGTCCAAGGTGTCGGGGGGGGGGGGGGGGGGGGGGCTTTACAGGGGGTGGGGGTGTCCAGGGGGTGGATTGGTGTCCAGGGGGTGGAGGCAGTCAGGGTGGGTGGATTGGTGTCCGAGTGGCATTCCAGGGGGTGGGCTAGTGTCCATGGTGTTGGGAGGGCTTTACAAGGGGTGGGGGTGTCAAGAGGGGTTGGGGTTTCCAGGGGTGGATTGGTGTCTAGGGGGGTGGGGCGGTCCAGGAGGTGGATTGGTGTCCGGGGGGGGGGCTTTCTAGGGGGTGGGTTGGTGTCCAAGGTGTCTGGGGGCTTTATAGGGGTGGGGGGTGTCCAGAGGGGTGGGGGTTGTCCAGGGGGTGGATTGGTGTCCAAGGGGGTGGGGGTAGTCCAGGGGTGAATTGGTGTCCGGGGGGGGGGGGCTTTCTAGGGGGTGTGCTAGTGTCCAATGTGTCAGGGGGAGCTTTACAGGGGGTGGGGGTGTCTAGAGGGGTGGGGGTGTCCAGGGGATGGATTGGTGTCCGGGGGGGCTTTCCAGGGGGTGGGCTAGTGTCCAAGGTGTCTGGGCGGGGGGGGGGGGGGTTTACAGGGGGTGGGGTGTGTCCAGAGGGGTGGGGGTGTCCAGGGGGTTGGTGGGGTTGACTCATACCCATCACCAAGGTCCCTTGGATCGTTCTTATATAAGATCAAGGCAATCTGACTGCGTTTGGTCGGATTTTCATAGGCCAGTTGTAGTTTTCAATTAAAATTGTGTCCATTTAAAACAAAAGAGAGAGACTTTGAGTGCTAGCGGCCACACCATGCCTCATATTGAGGTAGGGTTGACTCATACATGTCACAATTGGCCCGTGGATCATTCTCTTAAAGGATCTGGATAATCCGAATGCGTTTGGTTGGATTTTCATAGGTCAGTTTTTGTTTTCAATTAAAATTGTGTCCATTTTAAACAAAAGATAGAACCTTTGAGTGATAACAGCCACACCGTGACTTGGATTGAGCAGGGTATGACTCATACATGTCACAAAGGACTAGTGGATCATTATCCAAAAAAATCAACACAATCCGAATGCGTTTGGTCGAATTTCCGTAGGTCAGTTGTTGTTTTCACTTAAAATTGTGTCCATTTTAAACAAAATAGAGACCCTTTGAGTGGTACCGGAAACACCGTGCATCAGATTGGGACGGGGTTGAATCGTAAACATCACCAAGGACCCTTGGATCATTCTTGTAAAAGATCAAGGCAATCCGAATGCGTTTGTCTGGATTTTCGTTGGTCAGTTGTTGTTTTCAATTAAAATTGTGTCCATTTTAAACAAGAGAGACCATTTGAGTGATAGCGGTAACATCGTGCCTTGGATTGAGGTGGGGTTGACTCATACACGTCACAAAGGATGTGTGGATTATTATTCTAATGGATAAACCCAATCTTAATGCGTTTTTTCATATTTCCGTAGGTCAGTTGTTGTTTTCACTTAAAATCGTGTCCATTTTAAACAAAAGAGAGACCCTTTGAGTGGTACCGGACACACCGTGCCTCGGATAGAGGCAAGAATGACTCGTAAACATAAAAAAGGACCCTTGGATCATTATTATAAAATATTAAGGATATCAGAATGCGTTTGGTTGGATTTCAGTACGTCAGTTGTGGTTTTCAATTAAAATTGTGTCCATTTTAAACAATAGAGACCCTTTGAGTGATATCGGTCAAACTGTGCCTCGGATTGAGGCAGGGTTGAATCATAAACATCAAAAAGGACCCATGGATCGGTCTCCTAAAGGATAAACAACAATCCAAATTCTTTTGGTCAGATTTACATAGGTCAGTTTCTGTTTTCACTTAAAATCGTGCCCATTTTAAACAAAAGTGAGACACTTTGAGTGGTACCGTCCACACCATGCCTTGGATTGAGGCGGGGATGACTCATAAATGTCAAAAGGATACTAGGATCGTTCTTATAAAAGATCAAGGTAATCTTAATGCATTTGGTCATATTTACATGGGTCAGTTGTTCTTTTCACTTAAAATTGTGTCCATTTTAAACAAAATAGAGACCCTTTGAGTGGTACCATCCACACCGTGCCTCAGATTGAGGAGGGGATGACACATACACATCACCAAGGACCCTTGTATCATTCTCATGAATGATCAAGGCAATCCGAAGGCATTTGTTCAGATCTCCGTAGGTCAGTTGTTGTTTTCACTTAAAATCGTGTCCATTATAATCAAAAGAGAGACTCTTCGAGTGGTACCGGCCACACCATGCATCATATTGAGGCGGGGATGACTCATACACGTCAAAAAGGACCCTTAGATCATTCTTATAAAATATCAAGGCAATCAGAATGCGTTTGGTCGGATTTTTGTAGGTCAGTTGTTGTTTTTACTTAGAATTGTGTCATTTTTAAACAAAAGAGAGACGCTTGGAGTTGTACCGGCCACAAAAATCTTCATATTAGGGAAGGAATTATTCTTACACATTAGCAATTACCCTTGAATCGTTCTCATAAAATATAAAGGCAATCCAAATGCGTTTGGTCAGATTTTCATCAGTCAGTTGTTGTTTTTAATTAAAATTGTGTCAATTTTAAACAAAAGAGAGACACTTTGAGTGATACCTGACACACCGTTCCTCGAATTGAGGCGGCGATGACTCGTGCACATCACAAAAGACACTTTTATCATTCTTATAAAAGATCAAGTAAATATGAATGCGTTTGGTCAGATTTCCGTAGGTTTGTTGATGTTTTCACTTAAAATCATGTCCATTTTAAACAAAAGAGAGACCCTTTGAGTGGTACCGGCCACACCATGCCTCAGATTGATGCGGGGATAACTCTTACACGTCACCAAGGACCCTTGGATCGTTCCCAAAAAATATCAAGGCAATATGAAAGCATTTGGTCAGATTTTCGTAGGTCAGTTGTTGTTTTCATTTAAAATTGTGTCCATTTTAAACAAAAGAGAGACCCTTTGAGTGGTTTCAGCCACACCGTGCCTCGTATTGAGGAGGGGATGACTCATACATGTCACAAAGGACCCTTGGATCGTTCTTCTAAAGGATCAACACAATCCAAATGAGTTTGGTCAGATTTCCGTAGGACAGTTGTTGTTTTCACTTAAAATCTTGTCCATTTTAAACAAAATAGAGACCCTTTGAGTGGTACCGGCCACACCGTGCCTCGGATTGAGGAGGGGATGACTCTTACACATAAAAAAGGATGATTGGACCATCTTATAAAATATCAAGGAAATCTGAATTCATTTGGTCAGATTTTCGTAGGTCAGTTTTTGTTTTCAATTAAAATTGTGTCCATTTTAAACAAGAGAGACCCTTTGAGTGATAGTCGTCACACCGTTCCTCGGATTGATTCTGGGTTGACTCATACATGTCACAAAGGACCCGTGGATAGTTTTCCTAAAGTATAAACACAATACAAATGTGTTTGGTCAGATTTTCGTAGGTCAGTTGTTGTTTTCACTTAAAATCGTGTGCATTTTAAACAAAAGATAGACCCTTTGAGTGGTACCGGCCACACCGTGCCTCATATTGAGGCGGAGATGACTCTTAAACGTCACAAAGGACCTTTTTATAGTTCTTAAAAAATATAAAGGAAATCCAAATGCGTTTGGTCTGATTTCCGTACGTCAGTTGTTGTTTTCAATTAAAATTGTGTCCATTTTAAACAAGAGAGACCCTTTGAGTGATGGCGGTCACACTGTGCCTCGGATTGAAGTGGGGTTAACTCATACAAATCAAAAAGGACCCATGGATCGTTCTCCTTATGTATAAACACAATCCGAATGCCTTTGGTCAGATTTCCGTATGTCAGTTGTTGTTTTCACTTAGAATCGTGTCCATTTTAAACAAAAGAGAGACCCTTTGAGTGGTATCGGACACACCGTTCTTCTTATTGAGGCGGGGATGACTCATACACATCATAAATGACCCTCAGATCGTTCTTAGTAATGATCAAGGAAATAAAAATGCGTTCGGTCAGATTTTCATAGGTCAGTTGTTGTTTTCACTTAAAATCGTGTCCATTTTTTAAAAAAGAGAGACCCTTTGACTGGTACTGGCCACACCGTGCCTCATATTGAAAAGGTGATGAATCGTACATGTCACCTAGGTCCCTTGGATCGTTCTCATAAAATATCAAGGCAATCCGAATGCGTTTGGTCAGATTTCTGTAGGTCAGTTGTTGTTTTCACTTAAAATCGTGTCCATTTTAAACAAAAGAGAGACCCTTTGAGTGGTACCGGCCACACCGTGCCTCGGATTGAGGCGGGAATGAATCTTACACATAAAAAGGGAACCTTTAATATTTATTATAAAAGATCAAGGCAATCCGAATTCGTTTGGTACGATTTCCGTAGCTCAATTTGTGTTTTCACTTAAAATCGTGTCCATTTAAAACAAAAGAGAGACCCTTTGAATGGTACCGGCTACACCGTGCCTCGGATTGAGGTGGGGTTGACTCGTACATGTAAAAAGGACCCTTGGACCGTTCTAAAAAAATATCATGGCATATACGATTGTGTTTGGTTAGATTTTTGTACGTCAGTTGTTGTTTTCAATTAAAATTGTGTCCATTTTAAACAAGAGAGACCCTTTGAGTGATAGCGGTCACACCGTGGATCAGATTGATGCGGGGTTGACTCATACATGTCAAAAAGGACCCGTGGATCATTCTACTAAAGTATCATCAACAATCCGAATGTGTTTGGTCAGATTTCCGTAGGTCAGTTGTAGTTTTCACTTAAAATCGTGCCCATTTTAAACAAAAGAGAGACCCTTTGAGTGGTACCGGCCACACCATGCCATGGATTGAGATGGGGATGAATCATACAGGTCAAGAAGGACCCTTGGATCGTTATTAGAAAAGATAAAGGAAATACAAATGCGTTTGGTTGGACTTCCGTAGGTCAGTTGTTGTTTTCACGTAAAATCGTTTCCATTTTAAACAAAAGAGAGACCCTTTGAGTGGTACCGGCCACACCGTACCTCAAATTGAGGCGGGGATGACTCTTACACGTCACCAAGTACCCTTGGATCATTCTCATAAAAGATCAAGTCAATATGAATGTGTTTGTTCGGATTTTCAGAGGTCAGTTGTTGTATTCAATTAAAATTGTGCCCATTTTAAACAAAAGAGAGACCCTTTGAGTGGTAGCAGCCACACCGTGCCTCGGATTGAGTTGGGGATGACTCATACACATCAAAAAGGACTGTTGGATCGTTCTCCTAAAGGATCAACACAATGTCAATGCGTTTGGTCAGATTTTCGTAGGTCAGTTGTAGTTTTCACTTAAAATCGTGTCCATTTTAAACAAAATAGAGACCCTTTGAGTGGTATCAGCCACACCGTGCCACGTATTGAGGCGAGGATGACTCTTACATGTCACCAAGGACCCTTTGATCATTATCCTAAAGTATCAGCCCAATCCTGATGCGTTTGGTCTGATTTCCATATGTCGTTTTTGTTTTCACTTAAAAATCGTGTCCATTTTAAACAAAATAGAGACCCTTTGAGTGGTACCAGCCACACCATGCCTTATATTGAGGCGGGGATGACTTTTAAACATAACCAAGGACCCTTGGATATAAAGGCAATCCGAATGCGTTTGGTCGGATTTTCCTAGGTCAGTTGTTGTTTTCACTTAAAATCGTGTCCATTTTAAACACCTCAGAGACCCTTTGAGTGGTACCGGACACACCGTGCCTCAGATTGAGGCAGGGATGACTCATAAACATCACCATGGACTAGTGGATCGTTATAATAAAGGATCAACACAATCCGAATGCGTTTGGTCAGATTTTCATAGGTCAGTTGTTGTTTTCACTTAAAATCGTGACAATTTTAAACAAAATAGATACCCTTTGAGTGGTACAGGCCACACTGTGCCTCATATTGAGGCGGGGATGACTCATACACATCACAAAGGTCCCGTGGATCATTCTCCTAAAGGATCAAACCAATATGAATGCATTTGGTCAGATTTCCGTACGTTAGTTATTGTTTTCACTTAAAATTGTGTCCATTTTAAACAAAATAGAGACCCTTGGAGTGGTTCAGCATTCATGCATTTTGTTGGTGCATATCATCTATTAAAATCGGAAAATGACTCCTTGGAGAAAGGATGTTTTATTTAATAACAATTTCAATTTTCCTACGAACATTTACATACAACAATATTTCATCTTTTGATCCCCTTAACCCCTCTCAAAAATGACCGCCAATTGTACATGTCCCCAAGTCAGATCTTCATTGTATTTGTGTACAATCTTCCATCAGGTATGATACCCACTCATTTCAGAACACATCTATATCAGCTTGTGAGTATGAGGCTTTTCGGCAATCAGAGTAGTACTAAAAAATATAAAAATAAAGAATTAATAAATAACTTAAACGAACTATTAGTTGTTTTTTGAAAATACTTCTTCAGGGATGCTAGTTTGTTGATGAAAAATGATCTCTTTCATAAATTTACAAACATAATAACTGCAATCATTATCGTTTGTTTGTTTTTGAAACTGCAAAAAAATTGATCATTAGGAGAATAAGTAACTTGTGTTGAGATGTGTTTGGATAGTGAAATTTGATTATATATACCTTGATATTTGTCTAGACGTAGTACTTGCTCACCTCCCTATGCTTAGCCCCTGTCCTAATTCCCTTTTTAGACGATAATTATACAACAACCTATCATAACAGAATCCTCAGTAAAATATAATATAAATTATATTACTTGATGTTTATACCTAAAACGTAAGATGTAGTGTCTTAAAGATTCACAAACTCCATCATGTGTGGACGGTCTGATGGATATCCTTTCTTTGAATCCAGAAAATAAATCTTTAGAGTATCCATGTTCACTGCAATTAGCAACCAATGTTTCTTAAAAATACAAAAAGGAATAATTAATAAAAGAAGTGAAAATATAATTGATATGCTTTAATCTTAGAGTATTACCCAGGCATGGTTGGCATTAGGAAAAGTTTGTCATCTGTAATTTTGATTTCAAATGTTTTCAGCAAGCCGTTCACTATTGCATCCCTTTTTGATGCCTCTGTTTTTGTTAGGTGTGTTGATGTGATATGAGGACTAATGAGTCCAAATATTGGCTAATGGAAAAATTCCTTCAAATGTTTTTCATAAATGCATCTGTCAACAATATAAAATGCATTTAGTCATAATTTGCACATTAGATCATCTTTTAGAAAATCAATTAATGGAAACATACCTCATATATACATTTACAACTGTGACGCCTAGCCAACCGTTTTCAAGGATCTCATTTACATTTTCAGTAGCAATGAAATCTTGACTTTCCACTCCATATATATTATCTTCAAAAACCAATATTTAACTATTACCATCTTTTAGCTTCGTATCCACATGAGTTTCAATGATAGTAAATGCGGATAGAGAACATGTGGTGTAATTATGATTTCAGTAGCTCCTTGGGATCGGTTGGTCGATCCTTTAGGTGGTTTTGAGTCGACATTTTTCACCCCCTTCCTTTTCTCCGTCTATAACAACAATCATTGGTTCAGAACCTTTTTTTCATTAATTATTAAGGGTTTATCTTGAAAAAAAGGAAATAAATACCTCTTTGTCTGCATGTACTCTTATAAGTTGTGACAACCATGCAATGAATGTCCCAATAGCCTTTTCGACCGTATGAATATCATCATCATCAAGTATAATAGGTAGCTCTGCATTTGGCTCATGAGCTATAGTAATTATCACTTTCAGATGATGTTTTAGAAGTTGTATATTATGCAGTGTGGCATCTGGGATATTGAACATTGTAGCCCTTGCTACAAGGTGATAGGTGGGTGTTGAAGGATATAAATCACTATCATTATCACTCTATAGAATATCAGTATATAAAAATTATTAGTGTTTGTCTGATTCACATTTCATGGGAACAATTATTAGAATATTTATTACCACAGCTAAGAAAATTCTTTGTGGCGAATGGCTCTCCTCAAAGATGGTCGAGGGTGGGGAGGGATGTTCACACGCTGGTTGTTCCCGAGTTGTGTCCTCCCTTTGGTTACCACCCATAAAATTTGCTAGAAACTATCCATGCCATTGCAATCGTTCTTCAAGGGTTGCTATTTTTTTCACTCATTTGTTCCAATTTTTCATCTGTATCATCCATTTTTTTCTTCTTCTCAAAATATACTCTGGGTATCACCCCAAACCCTACACCTCTGACAGGACCGTATTTTTCTGGCTGCTTCAAAGTCGTTGATAATATATCTAAATCCCCTATAGGAGTAGCTGATTCCTGTGACTGTCGGATATTGGAAAATAACTAATTATTCTTATGTAATAGAAATTTTAAACAAATCTTTTTTATCTTCGGGTCATACTTACAAATATTTATCACACTTTCTATGTGTTCTCATCTACTAAATTCCCTTCTTTGTTCACACGTGCCTCCTACCATAGCACATGACGTGGGATGGAAGTGCATTTGGTTTTAGACTCATCAATCTACCTATAAACATAGAAATATAATTATGATGTTGTTTATTGGCACCTAACAATATTACTGTAAATTTAAAATAAGTACTATTTTCTTTTCTAATGAAGTGTACCCCATCCTTGCTTTATGATAGGGGTATTTTGTTTTTGATGCACGTTCCTTATTTTCAGTACAAAGTTTCTATTTCATAAATGAAATATTGACAATCAAAGTGATGAATACAGATATCCTCAAACAACTTCTTATCACCCACAATGTACCTGAAACTTCTCATCCCCACGGTGGCCAATAAATGGATCCCATGATTCTTGGGATATCAGGTGAGCGTAGACAATGGGTGGGTGCGGGTTTATTTTACCTTTAGAATCTTTCAGGTGAAATCTTGTTAAAATAGTGTGTAAACCTCAATGAATCTTTCCTGTAAGCCTTAGTATATAATCCGTGTGTGAATCGTATACTATAAATGTACTCTGTAGGATATTGAGAAGAGTAAGACACTATTTCATTATTTTATTTTCTAGTAAATTAAAGAAATAAATTCATAATGTTACCGTAATTTCTTCCCAGATCACAGCCTTCAGCCCGGACACAACATGGTTCCATGAATCTATTTCAATCGGCACACATTGCCGAGTGACAACTCCAATGTAGTTACTAAAGATACCCTTGTTGGGATTCACATGATGGCCTCGTGCATTCCATCATACTTCAAATTTGATGCCTTTGCATTTTTCATTAAGAATTTTGGCTAACACCGTCAAACTACGACGCACCTGTGTTTTCTACGACGTCGATCCTTCATTCCCGACCATTTCATTGATATCAACATCATATATATGTTCATATGGAATGGTATCAACGATATGTGCTGATGGTTGTTGGACCTCAACACTAGGAGTAGCAGGAGTTATAATAGCAGGAGCAGGAACAACCACAATAGGAGCCGCAACAGGAGCCGCAACAGGAGCAACAGGAGCCGCAGTAGGAGCAGCAACAGCAGCATGAGCTGCAGGAGCAACAGGAGCACCTAAAGAAGCAGGAGCAGCAGCAGCCGCAGCAGCAGCAACATGAGAGACTTGTTCAGCCTCAAGGTTAGGAGCACCATAATGTGCAAAATTCATTATCTGCAAAAGTGGTTGAACAGTTAATTTAGATTATATAAATTCAGTATTGATAAGATAATAACATGCGATAACAAGATCTATATTACAAAAAAAATATAACCTGTTTATTGAACTCTCTTTCTTTTTTTCAAAGGTTGAAGGGATTTTACACCTCTATCGATTATCCAAATCCCTTCATTGTGGTCTCCTCTAACATACAAAAAATCATCTGCATTGGGACCTCTCTGAAATGAATGTGACGTACCACTAAAATAATCGTCCTCAATTGAGTATTCATCGGAACCTTCAGTAGTTTTGGACGATAACAGAACAATCGACCACTTTCAGTTTGCGGGATCTGGAACATAAAAAACTTGTACCGCTTGTGATGCTATTATAAAGTGTTTTTCTTTGTACCCTTCATTACTAAAATCAAATTTCACAAATCCTCATTCATCTATTTTAACACCACTGTTATTATAAATATATTTTCATTGAAAAATCGGCAATTGGAATGTCGTATAATCTAACTCCCATTATAGTTTGATAATGCCAAATTATGACATATTTGCATAAATTGGATTTTTGTCCTTACTACTAGAAATGTGCATCGCTTCAGCCACTAGTGTAAATCCACTATTTTCCATGGTACTATCTTCATCATGTTCATATGTATAGAATGTACAACCATTAATTAAATAACTACTATAAGATAATACATACACACTTGGTCCAACGGCTAGCCATCGAAGTCGTTTTGATATTAAATTCTGATTTTCATCCAACTATATAAAAATATGGTCCTAAAACCATCCTATAAACTGGTGATTATGTGTATTTGATAACCATTTTTCAGCCCTTGATGGATTCAACTGCCTAATAATTTCTTTGTGAGTTTCAATATATGGAGCCACCTCCCAACTGTTATGCAAAACATAAATATGGGCTTGCTCTCGATCTGTAATACTGATTTTCACAACATCTCTTACATAAATTCCTTCACCCTCAATGTGTCCAGTGTGACGAGATTTCGGGAGACCAATGCTTTGCACATTAGATAGGTATTCAGAACAAAATTCAATGGCTTCTTCAACAATGTATCATTCCACTATACAAACCTCTGGCCGACATTGATTTTTGACAATCTGTTTCAAAATATTCATATACCGTTAAACATGATACACCCATCTATAGTGCACAAGACCACAAAGTTGAATCTATCTCACCAATTGAATCATCAAATAAACCATCATTTTAAAGAATATTGGCAGGATGAACATTTCTAATTCACATAATATGATGATAATTTATTTTTCAATAGCTGGAAATTTACCCAGGTCTAAAACATTGCTACATATATCTTTGAAAAAGAAACGATATTTGGTTAACGTATGATGAAAATTCTTGGGAAAAATGCAACGTAAATCTATAGTAATTAGATCTTGCATCAAAATATGTAAATCATGTGATTTCAAAACTTTTAACTTCAAATAATTCATTGACACAATGTTCTTGATATTTGATGAGTACCCCTCTTGAACCTTTACATCATTAGAGAAGTTGCAAAACTGATATATCTCTGCCCTAGAAAGAGTATAAGAAGATGGAGGAAGAAACATTCAATTTTCACCCTTAACGGGAGCCAAATATTCTCATATTCACATGTCAAAAATGTCATACCTTACCTTAATTCCATATTTTGTTTTGCCAGGGTAATTTAGCAACGTTCTGATAACACTATCTCATACATTTTTTTCCACATGCATCACATCAAGAAAATGTATGATGTACAGACAATTCCAGTATGATAATTAAAAAAAAACTGATCCCTTCTTCCAACTAATTTTCGTATGGTTTTTCGAAAATGGTTTACCAAAAACAGTGTTCAGATCATTTACTTTCTCAAACAGCTGATCACCTATTAGTGGATACAGTGTTGCGCATTTTTATGAACTTCCATTGAATGATGTCATCCAATATCGGTACTTATGCCAACAAGGTAAAAATATATGATTTCCTAGAAACACAGATTTCGATTAATGTTTCAACATAATTTATTTTTTATCTTCTTCGTAGACGGGACACCCTTGAGTTTCTTTAATGCTATAGCCTGAAAAATTTCCATAAGCAGGGAAATCATTTTTTGTCCCATACAACATCGCTCTAAACGCGAATTATTCAATTTTATAAGCATCATACGACATTACACATGAGTCCCACAATAACTTCAGATCCTTGATCAAAGGATCCAGATAAACATCAATATCGTTACCTGGTTGTTTTGGTCCTGATATAAGCTTAGATAACATGATGAATTTCCACTTCATGCATAACTAGGGTGGAAAGTTATAATTTACCAACATAATAGGCCATGTACTATGAGTGCTTGATTGAAAACCAAAAGGATTCAATCCATTTGTAGATAACGCAAGACGAATGTTTCTCGGATCTTTTCCAAATTCAGGATACTCATGATCAATTTTCTTACATTGAGGAGAGTTGGCTGGATGATGTAATCTCCCATCTTTATTTATTTTATCTGCATGCCACGACAATTGTCTTATAGTTTCTTCACTTCCATATAGACGGATAAACCGTGGAATGATTGGAAAGTACCATACAACTTTCGTAGGATTGGATTTATCTTTCTTGTATCAAGAAGCACCACACTTTGGGCATTCTGTAAGTGATTTTTTCTCCTTGTGAAACAATATACAGTCATTCGGTAGGCATGTATTCTTTCAGAAATCATACCCATCGAGCTTAGAATTCTTCTAGCTTCATATGTTCAGCTTGGGAGCTCATTATCTTTCGGGAGAATGTCATTCAATAGAGAAATTAGTTCCATAAAACTGACATCACTCCATCCGTTGCATGCTTTCAATTTATAAAACTTCAGTACAACTAACAATGTTGTATACTTAGTGCAAGCAGCATTCAAGGGTGTCTTTTCACAACTCTTTAACTTGTCAAAAAATTTTGGGCAATCATGGAGTTCATCATGAATTGTCTTTGATATTTCCTCAATACCATCTTCATCATCATCGACATCTGTAATCACATCCTCCATACGATATTCTTCATTATCGATATTTGTATTCATATCTGATGATCCATAAAACATAGTTTTATCCCAGCCAGTAGCTACATTCCCCTTTTCTTCGTGTTTATTCCAACATTTATAACTCCGACCTATTCTGTGACATATCAAATGTTTTTCTAACTCTTATGGAGTAAGTAGTCTAGAATAAAAAAACGTAAACACTGACAATGGATTTGAGAAGGATCCTTTGCGTGATCCTTTGCAAACTTGATAAACTCTTTCACTCTGTTCTCGTACTCTATTGTTAAATGATTAGAATCCATCTAATCTTTATTCATCTTCATCCTATTAGAATCTCAAATATTAGTATTTATGGTTCAAGTACAAAAAACAAGACTTCCAAATACAGTAGAAGAGAACTACTTCCTTTTAAAAATAGATATTAATAGAGCCTAACCATTAGTATTTATTCATCTTCATTAAATATAATTACTTTAGATTCATTGGAGTTTCCTCAAATCACCCCAGACCAAACAAAAGAACAATCAAGAATGATACATCTACCACTCCTAGGTCTCTACCTTTCATTCAATATCATCGTGCCTAATTACCCATATATACACACATACACATGGTACAAACACATAAAAAACTGTATCCACATCAGAACCAAAGTACCAATATGGATTTCAATCAGGTTACTCGACTCAAGTGGTGGTGTGTAAGAAATAATGGGAAAATATAATAAGTATATAGTCACACATAAATATAAAACGGGTGTTAATAATCCAATAAACCAAAGGTATCATTCCATCTATCAAAATACTCTAAAGGAGCTCATATGCGATAGTAGTCCCAGGTGGTAGTCCCAGGAGGTGAAGGTTCCAGAGGAGGAAGGGGCGAACACGCACCTATCGGGGTTCGAGGTCAGGTCACTGAGGTTAAAGGTGGCCCGATACTCCTACAAGGGTTCATTCCATATTTCACAAACCATGTCCTGGTACCCTAGGATGTTAACCCACTACTGGTGGAAGTGAAACCGTTCTTGATGATCATGCCAAGAAGAAATGGAAACCAAAAGGGGGGAGTGAATCAAAATACATCAAGCAAGATGGAAAAACATGGTATTTGAGAATAGTTTAGTGGCTTTAATGTTGGCTAGAAAACTATCCAATAGACTCCACAAGCGGTGATGGGCCCTACAGTTGTTGTACCAGGTGAAACTGTCACCTGATAAGCTAAGATCAATATGGCCCTTCCCATCCATGAACTGAACAAAATCCTTGATGGCCTTCCTCTAGAATGGGATTTTACCATTCCTTTCCTTGGGGTTGGAAATGACATTAAAGTAACCCCCAAAAAACAATGGATGCTGGCTGGGATCAAAGGTATTTTTTTCTAAAGGACAATCAATCCTCCTCAATTTTTTAAAATACCAATACCATAAACCATTTAAAAACATGACATTTTAATTTATTTTGGAAATCATTCCCAAAAAAATTCAATAAACAAACACATGGCAAAGCATTTGTAATTTTATTAAAAGGATCGAATTATCTTTATTTTAAACCATGATTTTCATTTATAATATAAAATCCACCAACGGTAGAAGGAAACCTAATTTATTTCAATGAAAAGGTTAATTCACAACAAGATACCATCCATTCCATATATTATTTTCATTAATAGGGTTATTTTGTGCTTCAAAATGATCAAAACATGTCTAACCAGCTTCAAATGGATAAAATACGAATTCATGAAACACATGAATCCCAAAAAGAAGATATAGTATAGAAACACCCACTTGGAATATTTGGGATCAAAACACAATGAATCTGAATGAGTCTACTCAAATGAATAACATTGAATCGAATAAAAGGGATCTCAATAAAAGGTAAAAGAGATACTATAACCATAACTCCCCATAAAAATTATAGGTCTAGTAAATACAAAGGCTTCCATAGCCCCTAAGAACAAAGAATCTAGTGATGGAGAGAGATTGAAGTTCAAGAAAAGAAATAAATACCAAAAGAGGACCACCATTTCAAATGAAACTTTAATCCACCATGTGATGAGGATAGAAGATCCAAACTATCCAAAGGGGCTCCCAAGGCTTGAGTGGGTTGAGTTAAACTTGAGGGAGAAGATAAAATAAATAAATGGGGGTATCGGGGTTCAATTACCCTACTACCTCGATGCTTTCTCAAATACAATGACACTACTGGATAGATAGTGTCCCTCACCAGCTTGACAATGGTTATAGAATAAATGTTATAACCATAGGTTATCCCACTGGCTAGTCACTATAGACCCACCAGCTAGTGGATGGCTATTAATTTTTTTTGTATCCATTGTGAATCCCATTGCCAAGCCAATTACCCTCAGCATCCATTCCGTGGACCACGTGAAGCTTTTCAACCTACATGTTCACATCCACACCTACTATGACAGTCTAGGAAATCCTATGAAACCTCAAGAAACCCAAAAAAAACTCAAAGAACATTTCATTGATGAAAGAGATACTGAGATTTAACAATTCTACCCATCGTTCCACTTTTTATCCGAATAAATATTCTAGAATGAAGGATAGAAAATGATGAGAAAAATATAAATTCCACACAATAATTATTGTGTGGAAAATTCACTAAATATAGCAAGATTCACTGAATAGAGGACCACTACAAAAAAATTAAAATGAACAGATAACCAACATTCCCAAGAACCGTTAATGTATATCCTCCAAGAACATCATACATCTCCGAATGAAACGTATATATCACTAATACGAGAGAAAATCCCAATAATGTCCAAAGACCTAACATAGGTCACCCAACCATTTAAATTTTCACTAAAATGGTGGGACATAAGATAGAAATATACTAAGAACACATCTCTTCACCCAAATAAGAGACTATAACCACTAACCATGAAGAACCACTAAGAGCATAATTCCAAACCTAAGGAAAGGTACACCCAAATCATTAGAATGAATCAAAATGAAATAACAAAATCAAGATCCATCAATGATTCAACCAAAAACAAGAACAATATAAAAAAAATATTTGGAAAACATGCCTTAAATGGAGGTTTAGAAAACCGAAGAGGATGTTGCGGGCGGCGAAGGTACGGCAATGCGAACATAGCGGGTGGCGGAGGTCCGACAATGAGAAGCGAGGGCGGCGGAGGTCCCGCAACACGAACTCAGTGGGCGGAAGAGGGGAGTCGCAGAGTTCCAGTACCGTGAGAGCTTTAGGTCGCGATAAAACGAGGGCACTATGTGACCAAATTTATAAAAAAAATGGACTATGTTTTTATCAGTGCTAAAAACGCGCTGATAAAAACTTCCTTTATCAGCGCTTTTTTAGTGCTGATAATGGTACTCTTTATCAGTGCTAAAAAATCACTGATAAATCCTTCCTGTATCAGCGCTAAAATTTTAGCGCTGATACATAGATTCTTTATCAGCGCTTTCGTAGCGCTGATAGAGGGTCATTTTATTAGCGCTTGGATAGAGCTGATAAAGGTTACCCTGTATCAGTGCTAAAATTTTAGCACTGATACAGGGTAACCTTTATCAGCGGTTTTGCATAGCGCTGATATAAGGGGGAAATTCCCTTGCCTGTTTTGTAGTAGTGCCTATGGATCTCCTCATCATATGGATTAGGCCATAACTACCAAATCTAATACTTTAGCTCTTATACCATTAGAATTACGTGATGGTATTTCATAGATGAATTAATATGATGTAAATGATGTGGTTTCCAACTCACTACAGCAAATCATAGATAATAATTCCACCCTGGATATTCAATTAAGATCTAAATCAGCATAACCCTATTTTATCTACCTCAAACTCCAGTCTTGTAGGATCGTCCATAAAAAGATACATCAATCAATCAAATCACCAAATCATGTCCACTACAATTACCTAGTGTATTTTCTAACCAACAACATCCAAATATTTGTGAAATCAAAATTTGACCTACATTTTCCCAATTTTCAAGAATTTTCATGGCTATACCCACCGATACATCACCAAATCAATACCATGATTCATTTATCCCAAAATAAATCCCTTTATCATTCGATATCACTCACTGAAGCCCATACATATCCTATTTTGATTTTAAAATATGGATCATTATTCATTTAAACACCCATTTAGACTTTAATTAGCATTAAAAAATTCTTTACCTGACACGTTATAATAATCACAATCCATTACTAGACATTCGTTCTTAAACACTACACAGTTTAACATCCAATTTTATATATGGAAATCACTGAGGGATCCCCTATCACTGGAGTCAATTTACCCATTGATATCATAATTACTATATGAACATCCAAGGGTTGGTATCACACACCCATGAACCTTCTCATACAACGGTGACACATTGAAGACAAACATTATACTACAAACCATATGAAAATTATTAGTTTCTCACCACAAAAATAAATTTCTAACCACGGTGTCCCAAAAATTATCCAACATAGGACATATGTACTAGGGGTGACTAAACCCCCCATTTATGATCACTATATGCAACTCCTCATAATCCACACTCATCTATTGGCTACCCCAAAAACTATATCTCCCAAAAAATGCATTTCTTTTTCCATCCTTTGTTCAAAAACTCAATAAAACTCAATCAATAATCATGGAACCTCTACCATGGTGTGACTTCTCGAATTGTTACTCAAAACCTAGAGACATAATGACCATACGAATCTCATTAGTTTATATTATCAGTTTTCCCACACATATTTTCTCACTAATGTAATGACCCAAACTTTGAATATATTTTTTTTCGAATTTTTGTCTGTTATTTTTTTTATACTCTACCATACTATATCCATTAATTAATGAAGTGAGTATAATTAAAATGAGACATTTGGTTTTTGACGGTTATATGACCATTAGTCAATATGACTATTGGAAGCTATAACATTATTATTGTTGTTTATAGATACAAAATATCATGGTTAATTAATATAAAAATAAGAGTTGATAGCCTCATCTAGTATACTCGGGCCATACGAAGCCCATCTGTCAGAGCTTGGGAAGGATATTGTGTCACTATGCTTTACTCTGCACCATTCCAAAGCTGATCTTCAATATGTGAAGCTTGAAAGAAATCACATAAGGGATATGTTCAAGATTATAGAAATCACCACCTGGTAAATGTTGTCTAAGCCACCCCAAGATTATATCACTATAGGACACCTTACACTTTGGTCCTATGTAGGTGTTATAAGGGGCTATGTAACGAGGCCTTAGTTACTTTGTGTGATCCTATTTTATAAATATAATTTTTATTTATTATTAAGGTAAATTTTCTGATTTTCAAATGTCCAGATAAATAGAGGATAATTATTATTGATTAACATTGGAAATAAAGTGTTTCAAAATATTTATGTAAACATTAAATAATTCATAATGTGAAATTATTTTCAAAAAATGGTCTTCTATAGTTGTGACAAGTAAGAAATTTAGAGTCCAATAAGATCGACATAATTTTTAGTGAATAGTAAAGTATGAATTGTAATATTAACTTTATTAATATTAATGAATAATAAATCGCCCAAAAAATTAAAATTTCACCCATGAATGTATAAATATAATTTAGACATCTTAAAAGTGAAGAATGGTCATAACATAAGTATTGGTATTTTTGTATGTCATAAATATTTGAATTACAATTTTATGTTATTTTAATAAATTAAAATGCTATTGTATTTTCATATAATCTAATCCTAAATTATGACTTTATTTTCTTATGGTTATAAGATAATTTTATATGACCATTATTAATTTCTCAAGGGGTTATAAAACGAGTTATAGTTTTATTGTTTTTTTAAATTAATTATTTTATAAATGAAAAATTAAATTACGGAAATTTAGAAAATTATTATCCTAAAATGGATTTCATTTTTTAATTTAGAGCATCTATATTAGGTTGGGGTGAATTTATGATATTTTATAAAATGTTTTCTTTTTCAGTGAATAGTAAAAATACTGTTTTGAGTTTCGATGGGATTAATGACATCATTAATAATGTAATCATGATGTAATTACTCTGGTCGACTTGTGAATCATAAGATATGTTAGGAGGTGTATCAAAATTCAAATACCATGTGAAAATACCATGGGCAAGCCCGCGGGTTTTCAAATATCATCGATTAGGTGTCCCTTGGAAATTAATAAAATACTCCCTCACTTTTGCTTTAAATACCAAGGCATTCACTCATTCCATTGATTCCAAAATACTCTTCAACAATGCTCTGGTATTCTTACATCCCAGGTATTTCTCCCAAGGTTCCCCCAAGCCTCCCAAGGTCCCAACCTTCAACATTTTCAAGTTACTCTTTATGGTAAGGGGAACAGTCACCCTCCTCTTTTACGTCGCGACATCCTTTATATTATGACTTCTAGTTCCCATATTAATATGTTGTGGTATGTCCTTATATGTAATTATTTCAATCCATTGTATGTCCAACGTATTTGAGACCCTTTCTACTCTCATCAGATTATTTTCCTGAATTTTAAGTGATGACGTTAGTCTGCCAAATTTTTCATAAAAGAAATCACATCTTATATTTTTTTTATGTTTCCCTTCCATGTAGTAAGTCATTAAAATATCAATACCATGAGCTTATTACCGATTTATTTTCTACTCATACTGTATTATCAGTTATTTATGAGTGGGTGACCCTTTTCACCTCTCATTTCAATGTTTTCTAAAACCATTATTTATAGCTGTTATGCTGCAAAATTTTCATCTCAAAACCTTTATCTATTTTTCTTATTAAATTCCCTTATTTTCATTATTTCAATACGCAAAAATATTTTTTCTAGGGGTATTAATAAATAAAAAAATGAAATATTTTTTTTTCTGTAATTGACATACATGAAACCCCCATTCCTTTTCCATGGTATATAAAATGACATAATGATCTTGTTTTTGAAAACTATTTAAAATGATACAATTTTGAAATGAAACCCAATTATTTTACTCTATTTGGGTAATTTATAAAATTTATGACTGTGATATATGTGGATCACAAGAAAATAAATTCATATTAAGTGTTCTCCCTGATAGCACTATAATGCATTGGGTAAATAATTAATCTAAAGAGATGACATGTTTCACGATACCTTGGTGTACAACCTTAGTAATTTTTATGAAACCTAGGGGATGAACCTTGGTGATAGGGTAATGAATGTATAAATTAAATGTTTTAACCATATTTACATGTTATGATTAATGTTATTTTATATTTTATATGCCTCTTTATCATTAATTTATGATATCCCTCATGTTCCTATTGATATCGCTCACGATCATATGTAAACTATTTCAATTGTTTTCCTTATTGGGCCTTCTGCTCACCATTTCCTTTAATGTAGATCTCTATGTTAGGAGATGAAGTAATTGTACAGAGGATGAAATTTTCAATAATCTTTTCAAGGGTATTTAATTTTTTTTTAATTTATCACGTTTTATGTTCCTGATTTCCAAAACAACAGACTTTAAATATCCTCTTTTTATAAAATGTAATCAAATGTTAGGTAATAAGAAGATGGTATGTCATAGTTGGTATTAATGGATAGTTCAATTATTTATGGAAATTAGTATATGAAAACATTACGAAGAACCTTATAGAAATGATTAAATATAGAAACACTTCCTGGTATTTTGTTGAAATATTATGTGGTTTCCGAACAAATAAATCCCTATATAGATACGAAAAAGTCGATGTGGCTCTAGCACATATGTACCTCGGAGTGAAAAGTCTGACAAGGAGTTTCAGGCTAGACTCTAGGTATCCTAGTATATGGCAACATGCCTTCCTACACAACTAGTTTGACACTCCTGAGGTATAAGTTTGGTCAGTCACATGCTTTAATGAATCAATATTAATGATTTATATAGAAAGGTAATTGTTTATGCATGAAATTTTAAGACATAAAATCCTTTATGGTTATAATATTTGTAAATGAAATAAGCTTCTCAATAAAGTTTTATTCATTTAGAAAATAGTAGGAAATAGGAGGAACCATGCAAATGGGGACTGCAATGGACCATGCATTGACGACCCTCCAATGGAAGCTAGAATGAAAACATTCATGACAATGATGAACCAACTAATTCATGTTATGGGAAATAACATGAATTAAGACGAGACACCAATCTCACCGTAAAGGGAACAACATTAATTTGAGTCCATTATGCATTAATGACCACCAACCTTCATTGGATCGACTGACCCATTTATTTCTGAATAGTGGATTAATTCTATCGGGACAATCTTTTTAGTGCTCCGCTATTCAGGGTAAGACAAGGTCACCCTTTTTGTCTATCACCTAGATGGAGAATCTTATTAGTGGTGGGAACTGATTAAAAACATGGGTCTGTGAGTGGAGGTTGAAGCTATGGTGTGGGAAGAGTTCATGGGTAACTTTTTCAGTATGAATTTCCCTCTTTCTAAGAGAACATGAATGGGGAATGAGTTTCTCGAGCTGAAGCAGATGGAGAATGAATCTGCAGGAAGCCACGAGATGAACCTCACAAGGATTTAACATTACACGTAATGAATTTTCATGGATCCTAATGTTTAGGATGATATATTATTTGGTGGACTAAGACCTCATCTACGAAAGAATCTAGAAAATCGAGACTATGATAGCTACGAGAAGATTGTGTGGAGTGCGATGAAAGTTGAACTAGAGTTTGGTTAGACGTAGTGGTATCATAATGACAATGACAAGAAGAGATCAATATATCCAAAATTAGGGTGGAGCATTGACCAGGGAATAGGAGGCAAGTAAGTGAAACATCTCACGTGTAATAAATGTGGGAATAAGAATTTGGTGAACTTCATGATCAAGTGTTGGAATTGAAAAAGTGTGGAATATAAGGCCATACCACACGAAATTATTTTATAGAGGTGAAGACTCTACTTAAAAACTCTAAAGACAAGAGGAAGATGGTGTAGGCCCTACCTGATGTCCAATTCTGAAATATTGGACAACTTGGGCTCTTCTCCAAACACTATCCAAATCTGACGATAGTAGAGGTGAATCACCATCAGCCTCAGCAACTGCCAAGAGAACAAGGTCGTACTTTTTTCAATCACAATGGAAGAAGTTGAAGTGTCAAATGATGTAGTGGATGGTACTCTTGTTGTTATCTCAAAGACAACAAGTACATTGTTTGATTTCAGTTCTAAGCATTCCTTTATTTCCTTAATGTTTGCAATGAATTTAGAGTCAACCCTAGATTTTCCAAAAGTAGATTTATAAGCATAGACTTCTGGGGGGATTATTCAAGAATTGTCATCATATAGAAGCACTAATATTTAATATTGTGAGTACAATCTTATCGAAAATCTAGTATTCATTCCCATGCCAAAATTAAAAATTATACTAGGGATGGAATGGATCTCAATGTTTAATGATAAGATCATATGTTGAAGAAAGGAAATCTCAGTAGTCCGGAATGTAAAACAAACAGTTATTTTCTAAGGAGAGATATTTCAACCAGATATATTTCTAGAAGAACATATTATATCTTTATTTATGGAGTTTAATGGAGAAGAAGAAGAAGAAGAAGGAAATGAGGGTTTATGGGTAGAAAAGTTTCCCAACATATAGGAATACATTGACTTATTTCATGAGGAGTTACCCTGACCTCCCATAGAAATAGATGTAGAGTTCTCCATTGAACATGCACCTCGATCTCATCTGATATCAAAGACCGTGTATCAGATGGTAAATGTGGATCTGGTGTAATTAAAAAAAATCCATGATCTTTTGTACAAGGGGTTTATCCGAATTAGTGTGTCTCCATGGGGAGCACATGTTCTCTTTGGGAAGAAGAAGGATAGATCAATGTGGTTATGTGATTATTTTAGAGAACTGAATGGGATCACAATAAAGAAAAAATACCCTCTTCTAAGAATTGATGACATTTTTGTCCAACGTTGTGGGGATAAATTATTATCTATGATCGATATTCGTTCTTGTTATCATCTATTGAGTGTGAAGAAAGACGATATTCCAAAAACTGCCTTCTGATTAATATATGGGAATTATGACCTTGCTGTTATGACATTCATACTGACTAATGCACTTGCTATTTTTATGGATTTAATGAATAGAGTATTTAAGGACTACCTTGATAACTTTGTGGTAGTTTTTATTAATGATATTCTGATATATTCCAAAAGTAAAGAGGCGAATGAGGATCATATAGGGGTTATTTTGAAAACTATAGGGAATGAGAGGATTTTTGGAAAGTTCAAGAAATGTGAATTTGGTTTACAACAAGTTTATTTCTTGGCGTAAATTGTTACCAATGAAGGAATCACAGTTGACCCTACAAAGACAAAATTTATAGAGGAGTGGCCTCATCCTAAAACAATAATTGAGATTCATAGATTCCTTGGATTAACAAGATATTATAAGAGGTTTGTGAAAAAAATTTCAAAACTTTTTAATCCATTAACCATGTTAACTCAAAAAGGGGTCTTGTTTATCTTGACAGTGGATTTTGAGGAATGATTCTAAGAGTTGAATTTGAGATTGGATACTAAACAAATTTCAACTCTTCCATCAAGTGGAGATGTATTTATTATTTTTACCAATTCATCTCTAAAAGGGCTCAGGTGCGTCCTCATGCAGGATAAAAAACTCATTTCTTAGGTATCTCGGCAGTTGAAGACTCATGAGAAGAACTATCCTACGCATGATCTAGAGCTGGCTATGGTTGTCTTTCATTTTAAGATATAGATACACTATCTTTATTGGGAGAAATGTGATATATATAGATACCATCAAGGATTGAAGTATATTTTCACACAAAAGGAATTGAACATGAGACAAAGGAGATGGTTGTAACTTCTTAAAGAATATGATTGTTCAACTCATTATCATCCTAGAAGTGCAAAAAAAATTGTTGATGCATTAAGTAGGAAATACCCAGTTGTTCTGTCTATGATGAGGATTCCAAGAGATCCTTTGATCAATGATGTAGTAAAGATGGACAAGGGAATTATATGGTAAGGGACATCATCAACCCTAACACAAATGATTTCTCAATCATCATTACTAGAGAAGATCAAGAAATCTCCCAAAGAAGATCCTTTATTACATAATTGGTTTGAGGATATGAGGGATGGAATGTTTCCTAAGTTCAATATTGATCATGAAGGTGTACAAACATTTCATACAAGATTATGTGTTTTATCTACTCTAGAAATAAAGGAGCTGATGGATGAAGCTCATAACTCTACTTTCTATATAAATATTGGATGCATGAAAATGTATATGGACCTTTGGGATCATTATTGGTGGGATAATATGAATAGTGAGATTGATGACTACACTTCAAGGTGCCTGGTATGTCAGCATGTGAAGGCATAGAAACAAATTCTTAATGGCGTATTGAAGCCACTACCCATACCAGCATGGAAGTGGGAAAATATCACTATGGACTTTGTGAGTAATATCCGAAGAAATTATAGAGGAAACAATGCGATATCAGTTATTGTGGATTGTCTCACCAGGAATGCCCATTTTATCTCCATTTGGGAAGATTTCTCTCTTTATCAACTTGTCTGGATTTATGTGAAGAAAGTGGTAAGGCTACATGGAGTTCCACTTTCTATCTTATTTGAGTGTGATCCAAGGTTCACATCAAAATTATGGAGAAGTCTTCATCCTGATCTGAGCACTAAATTGAATTTCAGTACAGCCCATCACCCTGAAACAGATGACCAATCTGAAAGGACTATTTAAACACTCTAGGACTTGCTGAGAACATAATAAATGGAATTTAAAGGTGGATGGGATCAACATATCCATTTAGTTGAGTTCTCTTACAACAACGTATTCTAATCGAGCATTCAAATGGAACATTATGAAGATCTATATGGGAATAAATGTAGAACTCATACTTTTTGGGATGAATTTGGTGAGGGAATGCTTATTGGGATTGATCTTGTACAAGAGATGAGAGAAAAATTCCATTCCATACTGCAACACATTAAGGCTACTTAGAGTTGGAAAAAGAGCTATGCTGACAACCATCGAAGGGACATGGTGTTTGATGTTGGTGACAAATACTTTATTCATATTTGACCTTGGAAGAGAGTCATGATGTTTGGGAAGAAAGGGAAATTCATCCCTAGGTACATTGGCCCCAATGAAATCCTTAATCGAGTGGGAGAAGTGGCCTATCGACCTGCACTTCCTCCCAATCAAGAACATGTTCATGATGCATTCATCTTATCCATATTGAGGATGTACATACCTAACCATTCAGATGTACTAAATCTAGAGGTGGTACAACTGGAAAATTACCTCTCTTATGAGGAGCAGCTGGTGGAGGTCTTGGATCATAGAGGCAAGGTTCTATGCAAAAAGATAACCAACATTGTTAAGGTGTTGTGGTGAAACCAAAAATTTGAAGAAGCCATGTTGGTACCAGAAAAGTCTATGAGACATAAGTACCCACACATTTTCTCTTTGGAGGGAATGATTTAAAATTTCAGGGATGAAATTTTGTAATGGGGGAAGAATGTAACGACCAAATTTTTTGAATAATTTTTGTTTCCTAATTTTTGGGTGTTATTTTATTTTATTCTCAATAAAACTATATCTTTTAATTAATGAAGTGAGTATAATTAAAATGAGACCTTTGGGTTTTGACTTTTATAAGAACGTTGGTCAATTTGATCGTTGGAATCCATAATGTTATGATTATTTTTTATAAATACAAATGATCATGGTTAATTAATACAGAAAAAAGAGTTGATATCCCCATCCAGTAAACTCCAGCCATTCGAAGCCCATCCATCAGAGCTTGGGAAGGAGGTTGCACATGATGATTTTCTCTGGACCAAGCCCAAGTTGAGATTCAATATGTAAAGATACAATAAAACTGCCTAAGGGAGAAGTTCAAGCTGATTGAAATCACCACTTGGGAAATGTTGTTCGAGCCGCCCCATGATTCTATCACCATAGCACACCTTACACTTAGGCCGTATGAATGTGTTACAAGGGGATATGTAACAAAACCTTAGGTCCTTTTTGTAATCCATTTGTATAAATAAAAGGTTATTTCCCATTATGGTAAAATTTGTGATTTTCAAATGTCTGGATAAATATAGGATGAATATTATTAATGTTCTTTGAAAAATGGGCATTTTAAAATATTTATGAAAAAATTAAATACTTAGTAATGAGAAATGATTTTCAAAAAATGGTCTTCAACTGTTGTGACCAGTAACAAATTTAGCGTTTAATAAGATCAACTTTATTTTAATTTAATAGTAATGTATGAATAATAGTATTACCCTTATGAATAGTAATAAATATTAATGAATAGAAAATCACTAAAAAAATAGAAATTTCACCCATGAATATATAAATATAATTTAGACATATTAAAAGTAAAAAATGGTCATAATATATGTATTGGTATTTTTGTATGGCACAAGAGACTCGGCCCAGTTGGTGAGGACTCGCTAGGTGAATCCAAGAGACCCGAGATCAAATCCAGGTGGAGGCTTATTTTCGGGTTACTGTAGCAATACTATAGATGTACTGTAGTAGGCACTATTCGGTACTGTAGCAGCCGGATCTATTCATCCACCTGGGCCTTCGGGACATTGGTTTGGGCCTTGGGTCCTACAAGGCTTTTGGACCACCCAAGGCCTTCGGGTTAGTTGATTCTCAAGGCCTTTGGGCCACCATAAGGCCATAGGGGCACCCCAAGGCCTTGGGCCACATGAATGCAGGCCTCAGACAC
This sequence comes from Viscum album, assembly GCA_963277665.1. NCBI lineage: Eukaryota > Viridiplantae > Streptophyta > Magnoliopsida > Santalales > Viscaceae > Viscum > Viscum album. The sequence goes on along the minus strand of OY728123.1, from coordinate 280,657,559 downwards.
ACTACAAAAAAGGAGCAGCCCTAGAAGAGGATTCAGAGCAGGTGATATCACCAGAGCAGAGCCAAATGGATTGCCAGAATGAGATGGTATGGCTATGCCATCGGTACCAGCTTGTGCTTGCATGGGAATCCTAGTTAGACAGTCATGCAAACGTGGAGATCTACTATCAGGATGCAGATGCTGGGGAGGGGCAGTTCCATGTAGATAGCATGGTTGAATTCCCTAAGACCGTCAGGTATTGTAATCCCCTAAGCCTTCGAGCCATGTAATCTCTGAGCCTACGGGCCTTGTAAGGGTTCCCACTCATCCCTTGAAAGGGGGGTTATCAAAAATCAATAAAAATGAAGGCCTTCGGGCCATTCAGGCGGGTATTTTTGTATGTCATAAATATTTTAATTACAATTTTATGATTAATTTAATAATTTAAAATGGAAACTTATTTCCATAAAATGTAATCATAAATTATTACATTATTTTCATATAGTAATAAGATAATTTTATGTGACCATTTTTAATTTCTCATTGTGTTATAAAATGAGTTATAGTTTTAAATTTTTTTTAAATAATTTTTTTATTTAAAAATTGAATTAAGAATATGTAGAAAATTATTTTCATAAAATGGAGTTCATTTTTGAATTCATATCATCATTATTAGGTTATAGTTAATTTATGATATTTTTATAATTTTTTTATTTTTCAGTGAATAGTAAAAATATAGTAGTGAGATTCGGTATGATTAATGGCATCATTAATGAAGTAATCGTGTTGTAATAATTCTTTTTAGCTTTTTAATAGTAATATTTGTTAGGAGATGTCCCATGTGGATAAAACCATGGGAAAATACTATAGGCAATCCCATGGTTTTTCAAATACCACCGATGTGTTATCCCTTGAAAATTTATAAAATATTCCCTCACATTTTCTATAAATACCAAGTCACTCCCTCATTATGTTCATTCCAAAATACTTCTCAATGAAGATCTGGTCTTTTTACCTCCCAATAATTCCTCCCAAGGTGCCCTCAATCCCACCAAGGTCCCAACCATTGATCGTTTCAAGTTACTCATTATGGTAAGAGAACCTTTCACCCTCATCCTTTAAGTCATGACTTCCTTTAGGTTGTGTCTACTAGTTTCCATATAATTATGTTCGAGTATGTTATTATATTTCCTTATGTATGAATTTTTTTTCAAAATGATGAGATACCATTTCAACTCTCATCGAATTATTTTTCTGAATTTTAAGCGACGTTGTTAGGCTTCTAATTTTTCTTAAAAGAAACCACATATTCTCTTTTCTCACATGTTTTCCTTTCATGTGGTATGTCATTGAAAAAAACATACCATGATATTTTGTCCTTTTTTTATTTACCACTAATTTATTATTTGTTATATATGAGTGGGTTACCCCTGCCTCTTCTATTTTAAATGTTTTCCAAAACAATGTTCTATAGCCGTTTTCCACAGAATTTATGTCTAAAACCCTCTCTCTCATTTCCTCATGAAATTATATTATTTTCTTTATGTGAATACCCAAACCAATATTATTTTCTAGTGGTATTCACAAAGACATCTAAATGATATATTTGATTCCGGCATTGACATACATGAAACCCTCATTCATTTTCTAGGGGTTATAAAATGTCATAATGATCTTGTTTTGGGGAAATTTTTAAAACATTATAATTTTGATATGAAACACAATTATTTTACTCTATTTGGGTTATTTATGAAATTTATGATTATGGTCTATATATCTCACAAGGAAAAAAAATAATATAAAGGGTTTTCCCTAATAGCGCTCCATTGTATTGGGTAAAGAATTAATATCTAGAGATGACATGTTCCACGATAAGTTGGTGACCAAACTTCGTAATTTTTAGGAAACCTTGGGGATGAACCTTGGTAATATGTTCATGAATGTCTAAATTAAATGTATTCACCAAATTTTCAAGTTATGATTCATGATATTGTTGATATGATATGCCTCTTTATAATTCATTTATGATATCCCTCAGGTTCTTACTGATATTGCTCCAGATCAAATGTAAACAATTTCACTTGTTTTCCTTACTAGCCAATCTTCTCACCCTTTCTATTAATTTATGTCTCCAGGTAATGAGATGTAGTAATTAAACATTAGGATAACTTTTTGAGAATATTTTTGGGGGTATTTAAAATATTATTTTTGTTTTCATGTCTTATATTCCTGATTACTAGGACACTAGAAATTAAAGATCCTACGTTTATAAAATGTAATGGAAAGATATGTAATAAAAATGAAGGATTTAATAACCAATTCATAGGTAAAATGGATAAAACAAGAATAAAATTTCAAATCATGCATGAAACATTCTATATAGAGGGTATACAATCCCTTATCAACATACCCTGCCCTGATAGATACTTATATGAGTCAAGCTCTATGTAGACCATGCTGTCATTTCTTCATTGCCGTCCAGTCTATTACCATATGATACTCCCATGAAACTCATCTTAAAAATAAGAAACCACACCCAATCCATGATTATTCGCATAATATCATTCCATATGACATATTCCTATCACTGAAGTTTCCCTTCCTTGTTGCAAGGTATCTTAACCTCACCTACATGCTCCACTACTGCATAACTCTCTTCTAATAATGAGAATCCACCTACAATCATACCATTCTATAAAAAACACACCAAAAAATAATATAATACCAGAAGTAACCCTATTCCTACCACAAAATACATTCCATGAAACCAAATAACTGGAGGTGATTTCTACCATTGAAACCTATGCACATACTTTTCATTATTATTATACTCAAAATCACATACATGTCCTGCCATCCTTTAGGTTAACACCATTTTATGATAACCCATTTGTGATGAACCATTGATACAAAAATTACCGACCCACTTGGGTCTTAGTAAAAACATTGAGCCTTTAGGTCTCCCACCTATAATACCTGCCATGTCTCATTAAAGGAAACTAGTTTTGATACATATTTATAAAAACAAACTCAAAGGGTCTAAACAATGATATCTCTCATATAAATACCATCCAACCCCTACCATGGAACCCATACCCTATACGAATCTACACATTAAACTAATCCCTAATGTATATCAACCACATGTCTCCTCATTCTATAAAAAACTACAACATCCAAGAAAAACAATATAAATAGAATAATAATATTTTTTTGTATAATGAAATTTTAAGCATCATAAAAATTTATCTAATGTTTGTTAGTGACACCTTACATAAAGACACATAGCTATGGATGGCCGTAAAGGGATTACTATCCTCACTGAACCACATAAGCATATAGACTATTTAATCATCCTCATTACCAAACATCTCAACACATATTTACATAAACATTATTTAGATGAAAATACATCAAAAATTAAACCTAACTGTGTATAATTACATAATGTAGTTATAGTGGAAAAAACAATATTTTTAGTTGAAGACAATTTAAAAAGTTGATCCATAGTTCTCAGTGATATATCACACTAACAAGCCTATATCCCACATGAATACATTAGGACAAATATGATTTAGGATACACTTGTTTCCTTCAGATCCAATACATAAATCCAATCACTGGCCACTTTCCACCATGCCATGATATAGAATACATAATTTTCTATGTGCCCCAAACATCTATGTTAGTCACTCTGGGTGAAAATATTATAAAATTGTGACAATAAAGATCAAGAACATCAACCCATCCCAGATAACCTATGATTCTCATTAGAAAAAGTGTTCTCGGTGATACCATCTAATATACTCATAGGATTTGACACATTCCTAAATCAAATTATATTAAAACCCTAAAAAATGATAAAAAACATAAATCTTATCTATTACCAATTTTTCTTATATTTTTGGCTTATAATTTTGTCCCTTTTCTATATGAATAGTGTCTACTATATCTAAGGAATTAATCCTCATATGAGAGAGGATTCTGAATAGATGTGGGGGACTACAGAAGAATAGTCTGGAGGCTATACTCCTTGTTTTATATTTTTCTATAAGAGAATTTAATTACAAATATCATATATCCTAAATAAACATCAGTATACTCGGGAATAAATTACTATCCAATAATCTTGTATGAAATTTATTGATTCTCAAAAAACCATGTCATATATAAAATAGACCACCAACTCGGCTGATTACAAATACATACTGAAATAAAATATGTTAAACCTAAGGTATCCATAGTAACTATATGTTGAGGATTATCATATGCTCCAGATTCCATCCAATATGTCCTACATGATCATTGAAAACCAATATCATTCCCTAGTATAATATATTACTCTTGATAAGTGAATATATTTTGAGGTATCGAAGTGACATAGTGACTTGAGTAGGGTGTGTGTACATAACAATGTAGGGAAACTCTATTGCAGTCCTATACTAAATTAGAGTCTAGGGAAATGATCCATTAATAATCAAAACAAAAATAAAAATAATATTCTAAAAAGATAAATCCCTCAATCCCTTAGTTAATGAACCCAATTATCCACACATTCTTTATCTATTTACTGGTTTTCAATGAGTACGTCTCAAAGACCGTATGTGAAATATAATAAGTGGGATCCAAATATATGGTGGACCAATCCATATCATCTTGACTATTGGTACACATCCAATATTATTTCAAGAATTCAATCCCATAATCCAATGAATCTTGAAAAAAACCAAAAAATCTCAGGATGCATGCTAGTGAAGTCCAAACATCTATGATCTAAATCCATTGCAGGCCCTACTATATATTAAAGTCCTAAACCAGGGAATATCCAATTACTGAGATATATATAAATTGAATATTCCATTTAGACTAGGCTTAAAGAAATAGAATCCCATAAATTAAACTTACATTGTTTCATGGTACCCTAATCATGTCATATTTTCCCCAATGTCAAAATCCATATCCCACCACAAAAAATTAAATATTATGGTTTACAAAAAATTTATTCCCAACACCATAATCCAAATCCGCTCGGGATAACCAATCCAATAGAACTATAATAAAGATAACCACATCCACCTCAAAAAAAATTATAAGGGTCAATCTATCAATGAGGAACCCACGTGGTCCCTCTAATCACATCAAATGTATACACTTCACTCGGATTTCTCAGTCTAAACATGGTCTTGGTTCAGAACAAAATTTAATGGTCCATTTATTCCCAACCCCTAGAATTTATATTTATATGTGTTGGTATTGTTTTGAAGGATTATAGAGGAGATTACTATGTGGTTGGTTGTATATCAAGGCTGATGTAGGCTACTCATATAATCATAGGTTTTAATTATGTGAACTTATGATTCACTTAATATGAATCTAGTTTGTTTCATCACCAATGAGAGAAAATGGCAGAATCCATGAAATTCATTTAGGTAATAAAATTAATTCATGTTATATAATTAATTAGGGAGGGGAAATGTGAATTTCAATGGAAAATTCGATTTTTTGAAAAATAAAAAAAATTGATGTCTTTAATGAGTTACATGACATGATTGTGATGTGTTCCGTAATATTTTTTTTACCATTTTGGGATGATTTATTTTTACTTATATGTTAATATCAACTCTCACTTAAAAATAAAACCTTGGATATTTTGGATGATTTTACATTCCTTCATATCATATATTGATCAATTAGTTCTGGTTGATTCCCAATTGTGATCTGTTCATATCATATATTTTGGGTTGATTTATTTTGTTCATGGATTTCTTCTGTCTTGAAGTTTCATATTTTCTCTACTGTGCAAAGTGATTTTGTAAAGATCTTTTGATGTAGTGTTTCCTTTGTTTCTCATTTTTGATTCTTTCATAGGAGGAATTTTTTCTTTTTTATCTATGGGGGATGATTTTTAAGGGCCTAATCAAGATATAGAATTGGGTAAGTGAAACATAATGTGGAAATTTGGATGATTAACATTCTTTTACAACATTGATAATATTTTGATATTGTGATAGCATTGGATAAATTCCATTCTGGATATTGTGGTCATGGGGTATATTGTTTATGCATGTTTTATTTGTTTGATGGATCCCTGGTTTTGTAGATTTTTAGATATAAAATTAAAATAGAAATTTAATAACAAGTTATAGTTATATAGAAAATAGCTTCCCCATGATTTATTACATGAATGATATTAATCCGAAAACGTCAAATTTTGTAAAATACCCTTTATTAAATTTATAAAATGATCCATTATGTGTTGTGATATGTGGTCATACTATGGGTAATTGATGTGTTTTTGTAATATAGTCTGGGGTAATGGGTTTTTTAATATTATATTAGGTATGTGAACACACTACTATCCTAGTGTGTAAAAAAATAAACATTATTTTCCTAATGTAGAATAGAGTCTAACCAGGGTCTTCTCACTTAAGGATCTTTCTCTGTTGTTCAACAACATGATTTAATTCATGTAAAATACTTATTTTTTTGTCATTTTATTTAATCTATCAATGAAATGGAACATAATAAGATAAATTAAAAGATAAAATTTATAATAACATTAAATAATATAATGTGTTTATAAAAAAAGAACATTTCCACTGGGGTTTGGTTTATGTGTCCCATCATTCAACTAGTTTGTGTTTAGATAAAGTTTCAAATCATTATCATGGAATATGAAGCTTAAAATAACATTATATTATTTACTTGTGTGAAATATTAAATGAATTCAGAAATCTCAATTCCCCCTCATCCTATAATCAAGGTTTATAACACACCTAATTTGATGGTGTGACAACATTGGAGACCTGAATCCATTGTATTTTGACTCTTCCACAAAAAATCTCAACAACATAACATAAAGTTTTTGTGTTTAGTTTCATGGAGGTAAAATATTTAAACAATTCATTGAAATGAATTTGATTTTTTTTTTGTAATGGTGGAAAATCACTACAACCATTCTATTCAATCATTAACCCAAAAAACATAACAACCCATAATAATGAAGGGGAATAATGAAGGGAAACAACAATTACCTCTCACAGTCCAATCCTAAGATAAGCCCCATATTTTCAAGGGTAACATGTCACTGTGTACTGAAATAAGATAACGAGAATAATAAAAATAAAATAAAATGAAATGAAAATGGGTGAAAGAAGAATAAGAAAAAATAGACATGAAATCACCAAAAAATAGAAGGATAATAGGAATAAAGAAATACAGAGAAAGATAAATGAAGTCTAAATAAAAAATAAAATTCATAAAATTTGTACAATAATAAGAATATAATAAAAATAAAAGAGAAAACAAAACATGGAGAGAAAATAAAAGATGAAGAGAATTAGAAGAACTATTTGGTGGAACCAAGGTTGAGGAAATAATATGAATGAAATTTTTATAATATAAAAAAAACAAATTTAAAAATAGCATTTAAAATAAAACTAAGTCAAAGAGGATTTTTTTTAATAAAATAGAATGTTGGTTTAGTCTATCAAGCATGTGGACTCATTTTGAGGTCTAGAACACATTTTGGTAGTGACTAAGATATCATTTTATTGGTTAGTAGAATGATTCAAATTCCATTGTTCAATTACCTCCCCCATATCATTATCAAATGTCTCCATATATTCCTCTTCATAGGAATATCTTTTTTATATTTGATGATCTCCCATGAGACCCTTGGTGATCAAAGATACATCATATGATCAGGTGTTTCCATTTTGGCATTACTAGTGTGGAAGTGAGTCTTCATTCATGCATTGAATGGATATGTGGAATGGTATAGTGGGGATAACTCATTGAACATGGGTCACATGGGTGGAGGTGGTTGAGTAGTGTTCATTAGTAGCAACTCCTCATAGATAGTGGGATTTTGGAATCCCCATGAGATCTTGTAGAGTAGTAGGGTTTCAGAGATTGTGATCCACCATTCGGAAGAAGCAGTGGAAGATGGTGACATACAATGGTGGTAGGTGAGTTCTTGTTGAGTAACTTTGAAGGATTCAATGGTGATTTTTTGGTGATTTTAAGAATAATAGGCTAGGTTCTTATATTAGAAACAACTTTATGGTGTCTCATGAGACACTTTTACCTCAATGGTGGCTCATGAGTTTGCATCAGCTAAACGGTGTCTCATGAGTCACCAATGGATTGGTGGTATGTCATGAGCAATCATTTCTCTTGGAGGGGAACTGGTTCCATTCATGGAATTTATCCATAGAAGTGGTAGTAGCATGGCTCATATCATGGGGGAGGGGGTAGAATCCTTTATACTATATTCAATGTGGCTAGATAAACACCAAAATTATATCATGGTGGTCGTCTGAGATCACTGAGTCAATCTATGGTGGTCATTGGGACTATTATTAGTGGATGGGTCGACCGATCATTGTACAATGGAAGAAATGGTGGTTCTATGTGGGGCCAAGAAATAGTAGATGGTGTTGAGTAGAGACTATGGGGGTGGGAGGAAGAAGATTTAATCCATGATGCGGGGAATGTGAGAGGCTATAAATGGTGTCATTCATATTATGAAGTGTGTAACATTTTCAACATTTTCCCAATAATGAAAATGGGAGAGGGTGTAAGAAAATTTTAAATAAAAATTCTTGGATCCAACTCCACATTAATTTTTGGGGGGTAAGAGGATGCCACCCACTTCTTGTACCGCCTCTTACTAGCGATGATATCATCCAACTGTTTTCTGGGTTTCACCAACATGGGTCAGATCTCTCAAGATTAAAACATGATATATATGACCACATATTTTAACCCTCCTCCAACCCCATTGTCCACCAATGAATGAGTATGATTCTGGCATGCAACCATTTTGTGTTGGATCTCCAACAGCTCTACTTGGTCTACTAACCCCTACGAGCTAGTTATGTGGCTAATGTGTCTTGGTTTAAGGGTAACCTTGGAAGTCCCATTTTTTCATCTAATGTTACACAACTGAATTTTCATTCAAATTACAATGTAAACTTAAATTAAAAATTAATGAGATACAAATTGATAATAAACTAAAAAAATTGGTCACATTCATTCATTTTAATTTCAAATTTATAAATTCCCAAAAATATAATGAAATTATGATATTAATTGGTTTTAATATTAAAAACTATTAGAAATTTCATTGAAATTTGTTTAAAAATATGAAGGAAATTTGCGAGTTTCAAATACCCCAAAAAATAAACACTTTTTTTCCTCAAGTGTTTAATCTAAACAATGAAAATAAAAGGGATCCAAATTTACCATTATTCAAATTTCATTTTAGTAAAACTAAATTACTTTTAATTTATAATAAATTATTTCAAAAAAAACATAAAATATCAATTCAATTTCTCAATTTTCATTGAAATAATCAATTAAATCCATTAACTTTTTCCCATTTTAAAATGATGGTATTCTTATCAGTTTTTCAAATTCCTCAATCTCATATTATTAAAAATTATAACTCATGGTTTACCTCAATTTTAAATATTTTCACTCGTATCCCATGATGTAATTGATTTTGAGTTATTCTCATATCCTAGGAACATGTTCCGTATACATATTATTTTAAAACAACTCTTTAATCTACTTTGTAATGTTAGATGGAACATAAAATCCTGAGTATATTTCAATTATAGTCCAATTGTCTCTTCGGATTATTGTTGGTAATATATGATGAAAAATTATGGCTAAATGAGCAGGATTTCTTATCAATGTATAAATCGTGATATGAGATGTAAAAATGTAATGACAATATCCCCTTAAAATTGGAACAACTAAACATTCTGAAACTATATATAAGGTTATGGTCTACATAAATAAGATCAAATTACTTTATCTCCTTCTTGATTTCATTAATCTATTTTTATATTTTGTTCCTCAACTTAATTTTTCATTTTTTACTTTTTTGAATGTATTTCCTAGAATAAACCTCACATAATCCACATAACCACATATGATTTCATTCATATTTCTAGTGATGATAAATTTTTATTCTCTTAAGTCACAAACTATTTATTTATTTTTTCATTTTTTATGTAGAAAAAACAACAATATACAATGAATGAATCAAAAACCATTTTCAATACCCAAATGTATCATCCACACACCTATTATATATTATGTAAATACACTTTTTATTCATGGATTCTTATTCCCCCAAACATCATCCTTAAAAAATTAAGTGAATACGAAGAGTATTGTAGGAATGAATAAATATGGATTGAAACATGGCTCATTCATATTAAGGTCACTCATGGTATATTTGGGGTAAACAATGATTGATATAAATGTGGTCATAAGGATAATTTTATTTGAAAATATGTATCAATAACTCTAAATGTGTGTTTTTACAATCATTGCATTGACATGTTTAAATTAATTTTCAAACAGGTTGGATATACCATGATCAATTAAGAAATGTGCTCAAGATGAATAGTAAGTATGTAGTCTAGAAATACTCTTCTTAATGGGAATATGATATTGGACATTCGAAAAAGGAATTAAAAAAATAACAATCAACTCACATGGGTTTTAAAATTAAAATAAAGAAAAATTGTTACCAATTTTCATTTACCTGAATCAACTAAATCCATCAAAGATTGAGTCTTGCTTTTTAAATCCATTTTCACTTTAATCATTTAAATATCAATATTTATTATTCAATATAATTATCATTTAAATATAAAACATGGAATATTAGGAGTCCAAAGACGCCAATATATCATTGATATGTTAAGTAAAATAATAATCCAAACATGGGCATTTAATTTTTAGTTATAAATTTAAAAAAATGGATAAATAATACAAGTAGTTTAAAATATAAAAAATATATGGATCATATATAAGTTTTAATGAAGGTTAGTAATATATCACCCACTATATGGGGGCTTCCTCATTCAACTATGAACCAATAACATTAAATTACTCAATTAATAAAAAGGATCATATCATTTATCATCAAAATTATAGTAGGAGTGGTGATGCTTGCTGGACTAATCCTAATGATGATATTGAAATATAGATTCATATATATCAAATATAAGGATATGTATTTTTATGATCCCCTAAGTGGCCCCTGAAATTTTACTACCTCTATAGGGTAGTATATGTTGTTAGCTAGAATATGATGTTGGTGGATGTTATTGTACTTGAATCTACACATATGGATTTTCCCATCTTGTGTTTCTTCTCTTTTAGCGAGGAATGATCAATGTATTGAGTATACTAGATCCCCCCCATCACAATTATATATATATATATTTCATGGTAGGGGTATGGTTAATTACAAAACATCCTCTTCCATGTTTTCTATTTATTAAACCTCCTCCTCCTTGTGCAGTGTTGAATCAATAATGGATATATGAATTCAATAATCAATGTAAAAGTAAGAAGGTTTTTTACATGAATAAAATTTAAATTTGGATTATTATGAACATTTTACATTTCCAAATGATAATAATGTATCTATATTTCTTTTGACTCAACAACATGGATTCCATTATGGGCCTCCTAAAATGTATGTTCATAAAAATCATAGAGATTCATATTTTCCTCAGTAAGTTCATGTTATGTTTCTTCATCATCCTCTATGAAACAATAATGATGTACTGAATATAAATACTCAATATAGTTTGGAGTGAAACTCTAATAATATAGAATAAGATTATAAAACAAATAATTACAATTAAGATCATCTCCCATAGTATTTTTTAATCATTTTATTAGTGTTAAGTGCCTCTTGAAACTGAATCTCAGTTGATAGAGGTAGGTTGTTGGGCTCCTCCATCTTTTCATCAAATTACACCACTTGTGTGTATTCCACCTCTTCCATGTCTAGTTACAAGTAGTGTAACACCCCGAGCTTCCACGATACGCTTCTCATTCAATAATGCAATAGCTTGCATTGTACGCAACTTCGAGTTCTAAAACACCGCGACTAATCAAAGTAGCCGTTATGAATAGTAATAACCACTTTTTAAAATTATAGAAATTTTATATTTCAAAATGGACTTCATTTTTGGATTCGGAATATCGAAATTAGCCTATGTTGAATTTTTGGTATTTTTCTGTGAACTTCTAATTTTTTATGAATAGTGAAAAATACTTTAAAACAACTTTTTTAATCAAAATAATTTATTGTGATAAATTATACTATTTAGTGGTTTTAAGGTATAATTAGAATATATTTTTACCATTTTATCCAATGGTGGTCATTAGAATTAATTTAACATTGAAATTGGACATAAAGAATTGCCAATCTTTTGATATAAATTGTTTCTTAAAAACACGCTATTTGTCATAACAGCGGGAATTAATTATAAAATTAATTAATGCAACTTATATGTTTGGAATTTTGTAAAATAGACATCATTTTTGAATTTGAAATATCAATTATAGCTTAGGGTGAAATTTTGTCTTTGTTCTGAAAAACTTCAATTTTTGATGAATAGTGAAACCACTAAGTGGTAGTTAAATAACTGATTTTTCGTTTAAATGAAATATTACCACTTCTGTGATTTTATTTTCAAAAATCCTACATACATGGTTTTCATTAAGAAGTAAAATGTTGTTCAATGAGATTAAAATAATTTTTTGGTGAATAGTAACTTTTAAGTTCTTAATCGCGATTAGAGGTAATTAGTGTAGTTTAAGGTAAAAATAATGTTTTAATAATATGAGATGAGCTTGACACTTGTACTAATCATATTGGATGAGTCATGGCCGACCAAGACAACACATGGGTCAACTTGGGGACCCCATGGAGCCACTTTAGTTGGAAAATGACATTAATATATATTTATTTAATGTTAAAATTAAATTGACACAAACATGAGTTGTTTTAGTAAAACAGTTTTTAAGTGGGGTTACACAAGTAAAAATTTTGACTATAAATATTCATTAGAAATCTAAAAAGATTTCCTACATCATAGTATTTTTTTTTATAATTTTTAGACATTAAATAAATTAAATTATTTATGACATCATTAGGATGCAGCGATGACCTCATTATTTAACGATTTAAATAAAATGAGAAGATAATGCAAAATCCAAGGCTTACACTTGTCCAAAGCCTATTGTATGAGGATATTTCGAAACCTTATCACCTTAGCCTCGAATTATATAATTGTGGGACCTTTAGAATCCGAAAAGCATTGTGAAATAATGTAACATTTCAATCTTTCCAAAAGAGCCCCTCCTCTCCACTTATAAAAGGCCCCCACCTCTACCACCTCATTCACACTTCCAACCTCTACCCAAATACTCTCCCAACTTCCCCCTATTACTACTAGAATCCTCACTTTGGTCAGAACTCTTCTCAAAGAAGCCTTTGGCTCAAATCAAAAAGAGTTACCCGATTTTGAGGTAATGTCTTCTCTAATGTTGTTTTGTTTTATTTTTCTTCTCCAACCCCCTAAACTCTTTTTATTCATTTATTTTGTAACAAAAAAAGTATCCTCAATATACTAGGATGTTTTTATAAGAAGTATTCGAGCTACACTTACACACACCTACATCTAATGGTTAAAGAACATACTATTTCTGTGGATGGCGAATTTCTGCCTCACGAAACGATGATTGTTCAACACTCATATAACACCTTCAAAGGTGGCCATTAAGATGCCACTATTTTTATATATGATATATAATATGTTTATGTTTTACTTATGCTTCTGTATTTCTCATTTATGGCATACTTTATGATTTCCATTATGGGTAAAACGCGATAATTTCATTTTAGGAAGTGCGGACTACCGCCCCCTCAAAGTGATGTGAATCGTTAATGCCATATGTGGGATGTATAAAGGATGGAGTAAATGATATTATATATGATATTATACTGGAACTATATTATACCTTTATATAATTATGATTTCATTACATTAAATACGAAATAGAAGTGAAAGTAGCGTTCATGCGTACGTACGGCTTACCGTCTCCATGAACGGTGCATTTCATTTCTTACCTCTAAATGTTACGTAATATTATGAATGAATGTATATACTGGATATATATGATATATATGATATCTAAATCATTAATATAATTCTGGATATAATGGATATTTCACCACATGAACAACTTGTAATTATAAGAAGTTTATTGTTGACTCAAGTACCAAAGATCGACAAAACGACCGTTATTAACTTAAATAATTACATAATGTTAATAACATTGTAATAAGTGATATAAAAAGGATAATGAAATTGAAAATGGTTCTTAATAAGATAGATATTAACTCTAATTTGTTATTCATGAGGTTAAATAACGGTTGAGTCAAGTCGGACACAAGTTAAGGGAACTTCTTAACCCAACTTCCATTCTTTGGGTTAATCTCATACTTTCCAATTATGTCATGATATTATTATGTCCTATTTTGTATTTTTACTTTCTTTATGTGTACCTATAGTGAGTACACATAATATATCTATTTTATTTTAAAAATGATCTATTTAAGGACTTCGTCTCAATCCCCTTTCATTGAGGCATATTTGGTTTTATAAACAACTTTCTTTTATACGGTGTATAAACCCCTTTGACTTTTACGTTTATTCAAAAGGAATCTTTTTTATACGAAGCGTTTTACTAAACGACAAAAAGGGAATGTTTTTCTTTCCGTACTTATGCGGCGACAACGACTTCTCCGCTGCTGTGACCATTATTTGAGTTTCGGCTTCCTCTACAAGCCATCGTTTTTTTTAATAAAAAATAAATACAAAGTTTTAACTTTCTTTTATTTTGGTATTGAAAATGGTTTTGAAAGCGTTTTTATTATATCAATGTGTTGTATTAATATCTTGTGATTGAAATGTGGAAATGTTATGTTTCCGTTATGCATGTTTTATGTGATACGATTATGTTATGGTTTATGATATGTTTAAACCTGTTCATATGAGGAATGTATTGGACTTAATAAGTGACGGGTGGAGCCCGCTATAGCTCCTCGATGCATCGGTAGGTCTCATGAGACAACTAGATGTGGAATTGGCCGAGGCCCTTTCCCAATTTGATTTATGGTTTTGGCCGAGGCCTTAATCATTTTAGACGTCTTGGCCGAGGCCTTGACAAAATGTTTCAGAATGTCTGGAATTATACATTCCCTCATTATGAAAGTGGTTATTGATATTTCATGTGATTATTAGACCAGTAGAATATCCATGTGAAGAAGTGAATGGCATTATATCATTTTACTTTTGCCATATTATGTTGAAGTTCAAGTTTAAAAGGCTTTTGTTTTAGTTATAAATTGCCTTAAATGTTAATGTTTATTTATGAAAGCTTCCGCTATATTGTTAACCTTACTGAGCATCTGAGCTCACCCCTTTCAATGTTTTAATATTTTTCCAGGATGTGAAGAAGTATTTTATGAATGACCTGCAGGGATTGTCAGAAGAGGATATGAGAGTGGACTATGGAGACTTTGTTATTGTAGTTTTTCTCTTTATGATGAAATGTAACGTTTACGAATGTATCTAGTGTTTCTAAGGCTACTAAACTAATCGGTCTTTCGAGACTTGATCTTTTGTGATCATGCCAATGTTATGAAGTAACGCACCGGCTCTGGGTAGCTGGGGTCGGGGCGTTACAGTTGGTATCAGAGGCAGTTTAGTACTAACCTTGGATGCTAGATTTAGATAAACTCTGATTAGAGAACATAGCCTGAAGATAGACTTTAAGGATTAGTATAGAAGAACTTCCTAGAATTTTGGTATTATATAGATTTTGTGAGTTTTCCGAGCAATAAATCCCTGTCTGGATATGAGCAGGTAGAGGCGGCCCTGGCACAGATGTACCTAGGGGTAAAACCCGAAAACACCGCTTTGAGCTAGACTCGAACGGGAACTGGTGCACGACAACGGGCCTTGCTGCACTCTTGGTTACGACACTCCCGGGGGATATGCTTAGGATAATTCTCATTTTATTTACAAACCACTATGAAGGGTTTTGAGTATATACTTCCTCAGAGAAAACATTTTTATGATTATGGATTATATCCATAAATAGTTCAATTTATGTTAAGTGTTTTATAAGTATGGGATTATGTATTTTGATTCATAAACTGATCTAGTTTATGAAATTGTTTAGAAATGGCGCCTAGTGGAAGAAATGGAAACCGTGTCAATGCACGAACTCCGTGTAGGGATTGTCGTCCTGATCAAGATAATTATTGTGGATCTGGAGATACAACTGGTGCTGATCAACTTAATACCATACTGGGACAACTCACTCAGGTTATGAATAATAACCTTACTCGTATGGAGCACCCTGATCCGCAACGTGGAGGATCAATGCTAGATCGATTCATGAGGCAACAAACACCAACCTTCAATGGGAGTACAAATCCTATAGTAGCTGAGAAATGGATAAATTCCTTAGAGAACATATTCCATGCCTTGGGGAGTAGTGAAATGGAGAAGGTTGTCATGGCAGTTTACCGCCTCACTGGAGATGCCGATCAGTGGTGGTCACTGATTCAAAACACAAAAGAAGATGATGATGTATCGAATATGGAATAGAGGGAGTTCAAAGAGCTGTTCTTAGAAAAATACTTTCCTCGAGACCATCGAGCAGATATGGAAAGGCAATTTCTGAGTTTGAGGCAGAAGGAGGATGAGAATGTCGCAAAGTATGAGGCTAACTTTACAAGGTTAGCGAGGCATGCTGCCGATTATATACGTAACCCAAGGAGTAAGATTGATCGTTTCTTTGATGGGTTAAAACCATTTATCCGTCGAGCTTTAGTATCACAATCCTTCTCATCATACGAAGATATTGTCTCGTGTGCTATCAATACAGAAAAGGAATTCTCTAAGTCTTATGACAACAAAGTAAAGCAACAGAAGAAGAGAATGGTGGAATAAGAGACAGATAAAGGGAAAAATGGAAAGAAGGATTTTCCATTATGTGATAATTGTGGGAAGAATCACCCTGGTACTTGCCTAAAAGGAATGGGAGTTTGTTATAAATGTGGAGAAAAGGGTCACCAGGCTCGTGATTGCAAGGGAAAGAAAGAGGCCGTCAAAGTTGAATGCTACAATTGTAGAGAAATGGGTCATTATGCAAATGAATGCCCTAAGCGTCAGGGAAACTTACCTCAGAAAAGGCCAAGGGATCAAGGCCAATCATATGATGTGACTACAGTTGAAGCGGAATAATTAATGTATTGGTGCTTTTGGACTCAAGGATTATATTCTGGTTATAAGAATAATGTGATATATATAAAGATTGTATTGCAGTACTTTTTGATTTCAGTAAGGTTTTAATATGATTAAGGTAATCATATTTTTAGTATGTGACAATAAGAGAAACTAATCTTTGTTTGGGGAATCTGATAAATTGATTTTGGAATTAAGAGACCTTTTAGAGAAAGTCTGGACAGAGGTATTTTGGATAACTATAAAGGTTGGAGTGGATTAAGTTGAACCTTGGATAGTAAATTTAAGGTTAAAACATTTCTGGAGATTATTCTTGGAATACTATAGTTTTATGAAAAGGACAACCTACAGGGTGGGGCATAACCCGTCGCGTCGGACAAAGCTGCAGGAATCGAACCCACAATCATAGTGCGACAGGCCTTTATTTCCTACCACTAGCCTACAGGAAGTCCCTTGTTATTACAAATAATTTTACTAATCTAAATGGTATGTGTTAACATTTGGAACCTTATACAATTAGGATAAGTATAATATTTTTGAGTTCTATTATCTTTTTGAGTGAAAGATTAGTTGAAGGTTGAAACTCTAATTTTCAAGCATAAATATATATATACCTATCTCTTATTCAATGAATAAATTAATTCTTAAACTTTAGTAAAGGGATATTAAAACAAAAAAATGTGTTATCCTAATACCTTATGTCTTGTTGAACTGATGATATTTTAAATCAACATAGATTGAAGGCTTTGAGGCCCTCAATTTGACAGTTGATTGTGATTGATGACCTCAATCACTCCCTACAAATATTTACGTTTTTCATCCAATTATATGTCTCTAATTGCCACCAATGTTCTCCTTATCGAGATCATAATTTGGTGGTGACTTTCTTATTTCCATTTCCCTCTAATTAAGACTAAATTTTATTAACCTTATTTCCGATGTGGGTTTTCCACAACGGTATTTTCTCTTTTCAACCTTTTATTTTCAAAGAAAAATTTCAAATTGCGAGGACGCAATTTATTGAAGGAGGGGAGAATGTAACACCCCGAGCTTCCACGATACGCTTCTCATTAAATAATGCAATAGCTTGCATTGTACGCAACTTCGAGTTCTAAAACACCGCGACTAATCAAAGTAGCCGTTATGAATAGTAATAACCACTTTTTAAAATTATAGAAATTTTATATTTCAAAATGGACTTCATTTTTGGATTCGGAATATCGAAAATAGCCTATGTTGAATTTTTGGTATTTTTCTGAGAACTTCTAATTTTTTATTAATAGTGAAAAATACTTTAAAACAAATTTTTTAATCAAAATAATTTATTGTGATAAATTATACAATTTAGTGGTTTTAAGGTATAATTAGAATATATTTTTACCATTTTATCCAATGGTGGTCATTATAATTAATTTAACATTGAAATTGGACATTAACAATTGCCAACCTTTTGATATAAATTGTTTCTTAAAAACACGCTATTTGTCGTAACAGCGGGAATTAATTATAAAATTAATTAATGCAACTTATATGTTTGGAATTTTGTAAAATAGACATCATTTTTGAATTCGGAATATCAATTATAGCTTAGGGTGAAATTTTGGCTTTGTTCTGAAAAACTTCAATTTTTGATGAATAGTGAAACCACTAAGTGGTAGTTAAATAACTGATTTTTCATTTAAATGAAATATTACCACTTCTGTGATTTGATTTTCAAAAATCCGACATACATGGTTGTCATTAAGAAGTAAAATGTGGTTCAATGAGATTAAAATAATTTTTTGGTGAATAGTAACTTTTAAGTTCTTAATCGCGATTAGAGGTAATTAGTGTAGTTTAAGGTAAAAATAATGTTTTAATAATATGAGATGAGCTTGACACTTGTCCTACTCCTATTGTATGAGTCATGGCCGACCAAGAAAACCCATGGGTCAACTTGGGGACCCCATGGAGTCACTTTAGTTGGAAAATGACATTAATATATATTTATTTAATGTTAAAATTAAATTGACACAAACATGAGTTGTTTTACTAAAATAGTTTTTGAGTGGGGTTAAACAAGTAAATATTTTGACTATAAATATTCATTAGAAAGCTAAAACGATTTCCTAAATCATAGTAGTTTTTTTATAATTTTTAGACATTAAATAAATTAAATTATTTATGACATCATTATGATGCAGCGATGACCTCATTATTTAACGATTTAAATAAAATGAGAAGATAATGCAACATCCAAGGCTTACACTTGTCCAAAACCTATTGGATGAGGAGATTTCGAAACCTTATCACCTTAGCCTAGAATTATATAATTGTGGGACCTTTAGAATCCGAAAAGCATTGTGAAATAATGTAACATTTCAATCTTTCCAAAAGAGCCCCTCCTCTCCACTTATAAAAGGCCCCCAGCTCTACCACCTCATTCACACTTTCAAGCCATTTGGCTCGGCCAACCTCTACCCAAATACTCTCCCAACTTCCCCCTATTACTAATAGAATCCTCACTTTGGGCAGAACTCTTCTCAAATAAGCCTTTGGCTCAAATCAAAAAGAGTTACCCGATTTTTTGGTAATGTCTTCTCTAATGTTGTTTTGTTTTATTTTTCTTCTCCAATCCCCTAAACTCTTTTAATTCATTTCTTTTGTAACAAAAACAGTATCCTCAATATACTAGGTTGTTGTTATAAGAATTATTAGAGCTACACTTACACACACCTACATCTAATGGTTAAAGAACATACAGTTTCTGTGGATGGCGAATTTTTGCCTCACGAAACGATGATTGTTCAACACTCATATAACACCTTCAAAGGTGGCCATTAAGATGTCACTATTTTTATATATGATATATAATATGTTTATGTTTTACTTATGCTTCTGTATTTCTCATTTATGGCATACTTTATGATTTCCATTATGGGTAAAACGCGATAATTTCATTTTAGGAAGTGCGGACTACCGCCCTCTCAAAGTGATGTGAATCGTTAATGCCATATGTGGGATGTATAAAGGATGGAGTAAATGATATTATATATTATATTATACTGGAAATATATTATACCTTTATATAATTATGATTTCATTAAATTAAATACGAAATAGAAGTGAAAGTAGCGTTCATGCGTACGTACGGCTTACCGTCTCCATGAACGGTGCATTTCATTTCTTACCTCTAAATGTTACGTAATATTATGAATGAATGTATATACTGGATATATATGATATATATGATATCTAAATCATGAATATAATTCTGGATATAATGGATATTTCACCACATGAACAACTTGTAATTATAAGAAGTTTATTGTTGACTCAAGTACCAAAGATCGACAAAACGACCGTTATTAACTTAAATAATTACATAATGTTAATAACATTGTAATAAGTGATATAAAAAGGATAATGAAATTAAAAATGGTTCTTAATAAGGTAGATATTAACTCTAGTTTGTTATTCAGGAGGTTAAAGAACGGTTGAGTCAAGTCGGACACAAGGTAAGGGAACTTCTTAACCCAACTTCCATTCTTTGGGTTAATCTCATACTTTCCAATTATGTCATGATATTATTATGTCCTATTTTGTATTTTTACTTTCTTTATGTGTACCTATAGTGAGTACACATAATAGATCTATTTTATTTTAAAAATGATCTATTTAAGGACTTCGTCTCAATCCCCTTTCATTGGGGCATATTTGGTTTTATACACAACTTTCTTTTATACGGTGTATAAACCCCTTTGTCTTTTACGTTTATTCAAAAGGAATCTTTTTTATACGAAGCGTTTTACTAAACGACAAAAAGGTAATGTTTTTCTTTCCGTACTTATGCGGCGACAACGACTTCTCCGCCGCTGTGACCATTATTTGAGTTTCGGCTTCCTCTACAAGCCATCATTTTTTTTAATAAAAAATAAATACAAAGTTTTAACTTTCTTTTATTTTGGTATTGAAAATAGTTTTGAAAGCGTTTTTATTTTATCAATGTGTTGTATTAATATCTTGTGATTGAAATGTGGAAATGTTATGTTTCCGTTATGCATGTTTTATGTGATACGATTATGTTATGGTTTATGATATGTTTAAACCTGTTCTTATGAGGAATGTATTGGACTTAATAAGTGACGGGTGGAGCCCGCTCTAGCTCCTCGATGCATCGGTAGGTCTCATGAGACAACTAGACGTGGAATTGCCTGAGGCCCTTTCCCAATTTGATTTATGGTTTTGGCCGAGGCCTTAATCATTTTAGACGTCTTGGCCGAGGCCTTGACAAAATGTTTCAGAATGTCTGGCATTATACATTCCCTCATTATGAAAGTGGTTATTGATATTTCATGTGATTATTAGACCAGTAGAATATCCATGTGAAGAAGTGAATGGCATTATATCATTTTACTTTTTCCATATTATGTTGAAGTTCATGTTTAAAAGGCTTTTGTTTTAGTTATAAATTGCCTTAAATGTTAATGTTTATTTATGAAAGCTTCCGCTATATTGTTAACCTTACTGAGCATCTGAGCTCACCCCTTTCAATGTTTTAATATTTTTCCAGGATGTGAAGAAATATTTTATGAATGACCTACAGGGATTGTCAGAAGAGGATATGAGAGTGGACTATGGAGACTTTGTTATTGTAGTTTTTCTCTTTATGATGTAATGTAACGTTTACGAATGTATCTAGTGTTTCTAAGGCTACTAAACTAATCGGTCTTTCGAGACTTGATATTTTTTGATCATGCCAATGTTATGAAGTAACGCACCGACTCTGGGTAGCTGGGGTCGGGGCGTTACAAGTAGAGTCATGATGGATGTTATGCACTATAAGGAATGGTGAGATCATATTGTATCTATTATCCACTCTATAAGTTGTATAGGTCTTATTGATATCCCAAATGTATCATTTAAGGTAAGAGTTCTTCTTCATGAGACTAATATAACTCATCATGGTAATTTTATAATTGGATCCATAAATGGTTGGTTTATTTATGGAATTCGAGTTGGTTCTCAACATCCAGGATTTCTACAGTAATATTGGTCTTCACTAGTATCACTTACCTCTTCTCCTTAATTATTTGATTATCAATTTTTACATCATCAATAAGATATTAGAGTTCATTAAATGGTATTATAGTGTCATGATTGTCTATCATATTCTGGTTTTGTTTAGTGAGTCCATCCAACCATCATATGAGATCCCTTTCTATATTATGTAGTACCTTTTTTATCATGCAACATTGATTAAATGTTCCATGTATTGAAAATATATTTACATAAAGAATCCTAGAGAATGAACTATTTATGGGTTTTTAAGAATTGAAAATTATTTGTATTTTAATAATAGAAAAAGAAAATAAACTACCCATTAGATCCCAAAAAATGGTTCCAGTTTAGAATGTAGAACTATTGTATAACGTGGAAATAGAAACGTTTTTCCTAATGTGGAATAGAGGTTAACCATGGTCATCTAACTTGAGGAGTTGATCATTTTTTGACCTACGTAACCTAATTCATCTAATATACTTGTTTTTGGTTGTTCCTATATAATATATGAATACATTGTAATCTGGAAATATAAATAAAATGCTAAAATTTTGTACTAACATGCAATGAGATAATATGTTTATAAAATAAATAACATGGCTTTTATGGATTTGTTTGTGGTTTCCATTATTATTATTATTCGAATTTAAATTTAGATTGATATTTTAATCATTAAATCTCACTCTTAAACCACTATTTTTTTATTTAGTTGTGTGAAATTTTGAATTCATTTAGAAATCTCAATTACTCATCCTATGGTAATCATGGATTTAAAAACATATCAATTATGAATGTGACATATTATAGGACCCAATTACATTTTATGTTGTTTAATATATTAAATGACTCAACATCCTACTATGAAGAGATTATTTTTCGTGTATAGGAGGGAAAATATTAAAAAATAGAATAGAAATAATTTTTCATTTAGTGTGATAGAAGAAAATCACCACACACATGAACATCACTCTTTCCCACCACAGAAATACTAAAGCATAATAATTTATGCGAAGAATGAATGGAAACACCACTTACATACCATGGACCAAACCTCATGTTAGGCCCTCTTTTTCATAGGTAATAGGTCCCTATGGATAGAATATATAGAAACATAGGATGGGAATGAAAATAAAAATAAAATAAAATGTATGATAGAATAAGAATACGAAATACACAATAAATAAATGAAATAATAATATAAAGAGAATATGGGGGAATAATGATAGAAGAAGATAAAAAATATTAAAATGAAAACAATATTTGAGATAATGGAGGAAGTTGAAAAATTGATTCAATTATAAAAGAAAAAGAAGATGTTAGGAAAATAAAGGATGAATGGAATTAGATGAAAAGTGGGGTGGGACAAGGCTTTATATAAAATTAATGAATTAACTATAATATGAAAGAATTAAAATTTAAAATTAAATTTAAAAAAACTAAAAGGAATGAAAAGAGAATAAAGAATAATTCACTTTAGGCTTGGTCAGCTTGTGGCCTACCTTTAGGGTCCATAACTCCCTTCGGTTGTGGCTAAGACTTCATTTTATAGGTGTGTATAATGGATCCCACACCCTTCTTTAAATATATCTCATGTATCTTAATCAAATTTCTCTATATATTTGTCTTCACTAGCATATCAACATTTATATTCTAAGATCTCACATGAGACCCACTATTTTCAATGAAATAACAGATGATTGGGGGTTTCCATTTTCTCATAGAATGAATGGTATTACTACCACATTCATTCATGGAATTGATATGTTGATGGATCTAGTTGGGAAGCCTCCCCGTGAATGGGACATATGGGATGAGGTACATGGGAAGTGTTTGGTAATGGTTGTGACTTTTAATAGTGATATTCTGGAATTCTTAATAGAACAATAAGAGCTGAAAGGTGTCTAATATGGTGATCAATTGTTCAATAGTGGTGGTGCTATATGATTGCTTCTAAGAGATGGAGGTGAGCATGAGGCATGTTCCTTATTTATCTTTTATTATGGTTTTCAAGAGATTTCTAGTGGTGGAGACCAAATTCTAGTGGTGGAAGCCACATAATGGTTTCTCCATTGGAACCATTGTATAAATGGGGGCCTAAGAGTCACTGTAGGGTCAATGGGGATCACAATTCCACATTTTATCTACAGTGGATCATGAGTAACTATCATCTCGATGGTGTATCATGAATCCCCTTAATTTCAATGGTGGATCATGAGTCATCAATGTATTGGTGGTATCTCATGAGCTATTGTGGATATCTATGGGATAATGGTGATCTTCATTGAATTCTTCCTAGGATGTGTATGTAGAGTATCACCTATCATGTCAGTGAGGTAAGCCTCCTTCACCAAGCCTTCAAAGTGGCAGGATGAACCATGAAATGACTTAATGGTGGTCGGATGAGGTCCCTAAATTTGTAGGTGGTATTCCTCAAGCTGGGAATTGACGGATATATCGATCAATGTTTAATTAGTTTTGGAAATGGACATTCTTCTATGGGAATAGGTAATGGAGGGTGGTGATGAATGGAGGTAGTGGTGGGGGAAGTAGATGTATAAATATGAGATGTGAGGAATAGTAGTGGCTAGAAATGGTGTCATCTTTTTTGAGTTGAATAATAACAACATGATTTTTCCCACATAAAAAATTGAATCTGAATTCATTATCATTTAAAAATTAAATTGATTACCCCCACCACAATGATATTTTATTGGGGCCGGAGGACCCCCACTCACCGCTTACACCACCCTGTTCCAGTGATGCTTTCGTCCTTCTTCTCGGTGCATTTAACCGCCAGGGGCCAAAGATCTTGGGAATCAACAAAACAACATATTCTTGTAGATTTTACCATTTGGTCCGTCAATTAAATAGAAAAATTTCCTTATGCATCCCCCTAGATTGGCTCTCTCATTTCCATGCTTGGCTAGCCAGCCTCTAGGGTCTTGGAATGTTGTTCGTGGTGGTTGTGGTAGTGGGATTCACCCGGATGACCGCTTTTATATTAAATATAAACATTTAAAAACCCATTAAAATTATAAATTAAGATAAAAATAATAATGAAATAAATAACAAAATTAAATAACATAAAAAATTAATCTTTTATATTTATTATAATTCTTAATTTCTAATTTCTGTTAATTTAATAAAAACATTAAATTAAGGGTCTTCTAATTAAAACCCATAAATTAAATCTTTTAAAATTATTATAAAATATGAATAAAATTTTGGGTGTTGGTATGGTTTCTTAGGGATGTCAAGGTGGTGTTTTTCATGGTATTTCATTTGGTGTGGTGAGGTTAGTGTTTTTCTATGATTTTTTGGATTGGAGGTAATGGTTTATTGGAAAATTCTTTTCAGTGGTGAGGTGATGGTTCTTTTGGATATTATTCTAGGGAAGTGAGTAGATGGTCAAAATATAATGGTTATCTTATTTCAGGAATGAATGCGTAGTTCTAGATGACTGGGTTATGATGAAATGAAAAGTTAAGGATGTTTCAAATGTATTGGGATGGTTTGGTTAGCGGGATTGAAATGAATAATTAAGAAATAAATGGAGGGATATGTGGTTAAATATGGATATTGATGAAGAAATAAATTAATGGTTTGGATAATTGAATTGGTTGAAAATTTTAAATGGTGCTTGTGGTTTGTGAGTTATTATGAATTTAGTAGTGGAAAAAAGTGGGGGTGTTGTGCATGAATTATGGTTCTACTGTGAACCCATAGGTTTGGAATGTTGGTGGCTCCATGTATATATATATATATATATTTATTTAGTTTCATTCCTATTTTTTATACTGCATAAACCTATATCGAGCAATAGGTGTTGAAGCACACAATTTTAGATGTTGGTAATTCTACAAACATCTCTGTGATGAGGATGGATGGCTGTATACCAGATCCTTCCCACACTCTTTTAAAAACAAGTAGACATTAAATGTCTACGACTGATAGAGTAATGATAGTGCACTTGGTGATGACCACTATTTCAATGGGTGATATGTGATTTGAACATGTTGCGGGGCAGTGTTAGAGCCGTTTTTGGGGAAGATGTTATATGAACTTGATGCAGGACATTTTATTGTGGTGTAATGCATGGAAGGATGATGGAGTTGGGTTTATGTCATCTATGTTAATTATACCATACTATTACAGTTATGGTTTTGAAGTGATGAACCAATTTTTTTGTTGGTGATATGAGATGCGACAGTCCCATTGGGCAGTGTTCTTTGTGTCTTTAGGCAAGATGTGATGTGATCCAGATATGGGGTGGTGTTATATCTTACTTGAATGAGATGTGATCACCAAGATATATGATGTTGGTGTATGGGTTTTGTATTTTAGTATGAAATAATTGAAGGGTATCCCTTATCAATATGCCTCTTATTATGTTATAATACTTCACTTGTGTTATTTGGTGAGCTTTATATGGTGAGGATGAGTTTTGATAATTAACCTTTTAAGGAGCCTATGATTCTATTTCTTTATCATAGGTTATTCAATATGATTCTTTCACTTGTGAATATGATACGTTTAATATCCTAATGATTATAAATGTTTTATTAACTTATGTATATGATCTAATTTTTAGGTTTTCTATAGGATTGCGTGGATTGTAAAAGATATTACTAGCTCAAACCCTTAGATAGATGACATGTTTCCTCTCTAGGTATTGTTTTGGGTATTTTCCATTGAATAATTATATATATACCAATTTTTTCTATACATGAATTGTGGGATTTTTTTTCTTCCAGATTATTTAATGGAGTTTCTTGTGGTTCTTTAATCTAATAACCCAATTCTGTTTATATCATAGAGTATAATTCCTTTCAATTCATAAATTTATATTCCGTTAGTGATAGTATCCAACACAAGGAATTATATAAGTGGGAATCAAGGTTCAGTATCACACTCCCCTCATTATGGTGTTTTATGTTGGAGGGGCCCATGATACCAAATACCTTTGGAAAATCATGCCCCTTTCATATTCATCAGTGTAGCATAACCTTTTCAGATATATGGGGTGTCAAAATTTAGGAAAAATCTAAAAGATTGACCACATTCCATCTTAGTCCTGAAAGACTCTATGGGTCAGTCATCTCACCCATCCTAGTCTAGGTCCACTTATGGTCGATAATTCTAGTCTTGTTCACATTTAACTAAAAATAATCACTCACACCACCCTCGTCTCAATGAGTCGAACCACCTCAAAAGCATAAAAGGGGGGCCCATAATACTATAAAAGATAGTGGTTTCAATTTCTAACTACTACTCCATAATGCATGTATAAAAAT
This sequence comes from Viscum album, assembly GCA_963277665.1. Lineage (NCBI taxonomy): Eukaryota > Viridiplantae > Streptophyta > Magnoliopsida > Santalales > Viscaceae > Viscum > Viscum album. The sequence goes on along the minus strand of OY728123.1, from coordinate 280,630,102 downwards.
AATCTATAGATGGGATAAAATATCTATACACACATATTATGAGGTTTATAGGATAACCAATGTCTCAAATGTACCAACTATGGAATATAATGATTGACCAAAGAAGTTGAAATTGATGGGTTATTTGTGACTATTTTTTTCTAATCATTTTGTGTTCAGATTTTTATTTAATTAAAAATTAAACCAAATTAAATTAATGATAGAATAAACCCTCATTAGTGCACCTGAGAATCATCATTGAAAAAAAAATCAAAATGGATAGGTCTAGTATGTGACACCACCTACCTAATGTGGATATTTCCCAATAATCTTCATCAGACCATAGAACGATATAAGGACTACCCATGCCAATCTATCCACATCAATTTCCAAATGTTCTAATATAAACTCCCTAAGATACTAAATAAATCCAAACATTGATATTTAATTTTTTGTATCATTTATTATTTATTATTTTAATTACAACATACTTTGCTACTTGCAGAGAACTAATTGGGTGGCTACATCACACAGAAACAAAACCAACTACCTCTGACATGTTTGGTTGGAACACCAGACAACATTAAAGGGAAAATAATGACATCTCAATGATAAATAACATAAAATTTAGTTTAATTTTATTCATAATGATTTTATAATTACAAAAAACAAATAATGCAATCAAATTACATGAAACGAAGTGAATACATCAAATCGGGTCACCCTCAACACAAGAAGTAGAACAAAATAAATACTATTATCCGATTGAACCATTATCCAATTGAATCATAGTTGAAAACCAAACCATTAGAAAATAATAAGTGGAGATCCAAATAATATCAAAAAATCAATGGATGACCAAAAATTCTTAAAAAATGGACATAAAAACACCACATTATCAATGAGGTCCAGGCATATAATTAGAATTAAGGAGGGATTCCCATGAAATAGAAAATAAGATAGGATGTGGAACCCCACCCCTTAAACCATGATGGGTAATTTTTTAATTTCGCTTTAACTAAAAATCCACTGACTAGCTAGTGGTGGCCACTAACTACTCAATCTCATAGATGCAACATTGGATTTACTGTCAACTTGGCCTCTCTCAAGGAACCTCTGAGCCCCCATGATTATTCTCGAACCTCCAAAAGAAGTACAAGACCTCTCCACTCAGGTGTTCTAGATCATATATGTAAATTATTGATTTCAGTAATCCAAATCATGCCAAAACTAAGTAAAAAAATTCATGCCCATCCTAAGACACAAACATCAATATATACTTTTTGTTATATAGTAATATTATGTTTGGTAATGATGTGTTTACTCCTATAGTGTAGAGTATCATTTTGGTTTTCAATTTACCACCAAAATGATTCATAGTTCATGCATGAAATGATACTAGTATGTATGTAGTGAAAGTGGAATCATGATGTCATTGTGGTGAAATTAAATTAAAATATATTTCATAGTATAAAATACTTTATTATGTATCTGGAAATGGTTTCAATTTAAGTGTAAATACAAGAATAATTCTTAATATGGATTTGTAATCATATGTGGGTGAGTGGGTATGAAAAATTATAATGACTAGGTGAGAGAATGAGGGTTGTAGATTGTAGTGGGTGATCTATCCATCGAAATATGACATGAGTCAAGATCTAAGTTGTTTTTAGGTGATTGAATTATCATCGGACACCATAAAGTGTTATTTGAACAAGATTGGAGGAGGTTTCATGATGATTTTTTGATGATTGAGAATTTTCATTTTTGTGAATGGTCAAATATAGTGAGAATAAATTTTATATTAAATTGAAATTATATTTGATGAGGTGAAAAGTATGTAGACTTTTTCATTATATCTCTTGATATAAAAATCATAATCCATGAAGAGGATCCCATGATAAATATTTCTGTATTTTAATTTTATTAGTGGAGTCTTATGGTGGGGAACTACAATGATAGAGATGAATTTGGTTATGACATCATATTATCTCAACAAATAAGATAATGGGTGGGAAACATCTATGTTTTTGTAATGATATCAAAAAAATTTATTAGATTTAGTGAATAGTGAAGTTTAGTAGTAAGAGTCCTCTATTGGAATGATTTATATCATTTTGGGATGGTACATATAATGTCTTTAGGGATTATAGACTATGATAGGTCATGTTTGATGTCTTGATGGATACCATAGTTTTATTAAGGATGTTATTTTAATGGAGGGAAGGTTTGTAATGACTCATACATTTAATTTTCATTAATTTTTTGGGGGGATTTGAAATTATAACCCAAGATCAAGGTTTGTTATGTGAATTTGGATTTATATTTGGATTTCAATCCCTATGGAATTTCAAAAATATTTTTTTTCGGGTGTTGAAGAAGGAATTATTGGTCATTGAAGTGAGAGTTATGCCTTATAACAAGGACCGTAGGATTTTTTAAAAAAATTCATATGTTTTTTGTCACCCTTTGACCCGTAGGTCATTCTATGAAAAATTTTAGAGTGGAAGATTCATACTATAGATGAGGGAATCATGATATGGATGTATTCATGGGTTTTGGAAAAGGAATTAATCTTATGAATACTTTGTTCCACTAAAAAGGGGTTGTTGGGAAATGATCATGGACCATATGAAGTTTTTTTTGAATTATATAATGTGGTCTCTCCATGATATATATTGTTTGTTGTATAGGCCCAATTCATGGGGAATGTTTTATTTTAACTCAACAACCGAAAATTTAATTTTCTTAGTGAAGGGTTCACATCATGATGTGACTCACATTGTTTTCTAATGACCAACATATAGTTATATTTTCCATCATTATTGATGAAAATATTTTTTCAACCCGAATAAATTTTGATAATTGAAGGGGCATCAGGAGAGGCCATTTTTTCGGACCTCCCCTACATTTCCTTTATTGATACCCCATTATGGGTGATGATTATAGTGGAATTTATTTGACTGTTTGAGGAAAAATATTCCATTCTTCCTTTTCTTTTGTTTACCCTTCATATAACTTTAATTTAGGTTAAATTTTGGAAAATATTTTAGGGACTATTTCACCAGATCATGGTCGAATAATGTTAGAACTATGGGTAATTTTCCTGGAATAACAAGATAAGGGATTGTGAGGATGAGGGAAAAGGGTTTTGCACAGTTTTTCTATGAATTTGAGGTTAAATTAATTTTCAAACACCTGTGTATCTTTGATTTAGAATAAATATTTAATTATAATGTTTTTAATTAATCATTTAGGTTTCTGGAATGAGATAGGTTGTTAGGAGAATGTAGATTTTTTGGCGTGGCTTGAAAATTAATAGTGTTGTGTTAACTCTGGGTTTGAGGAAGATGAACACTGTTATAAAAACCGAGGGTCATTTTTACATATGGGTGATCATAAAAACAAAACATCGTGGGTTTAAGTACACATATTTGGGAAAAAGTGTGTCATAGTAAAATAAATGGAATAAAATTCATCCTCTAATTTTTTGAATAAGTTCTCATTATCCGAGTGAAAAAATAGGATTTCCCAATGAAAATGTATCCAATAGAAAAACGATATAGTTTCATTGACAAGATATCTTATGAAAGACTTGTGGTATGAGTATAGATGGTGGATAAAATATTTTGGGATTATATGTATAGTGCGAAGTATTGTTTAGACCAATGATAAGTGATAATGAGATAATGTTTAGTATATTAGATAGGCAACTAAAAATTCCTTCAGATTATTTTAAGAGTCTTTTAGCATGTGTCATGATAGGAAAAAGGACTTTGTGTCTCATAATGTGTGAATAAGTGAACTTCTACTCTAGTGATTGATTGATAGTAAACTCTTAAGATATGTGAGAAAATAACTCGGAATATAATGATGGCGTGGTTAGGAAACATTGTAGTAGTGTATTAATGAATAATAACTAAAATTGGTGGAATTAGACCCCAATTAAGGATGTAATGGTTGTAATGAAAATATGGGTCATGACGTCATAATTGAGGGATGGGTAAAGGATAGTGGTGTTGAGTAGTGGCATGAATTTTTCAAACTTGACCTAATGGATTCTTATTTGGGATATCGGAGATGTGTTTTGAGTTAAGGGGAATTGTTTCATTTTAGTAGTTTCCTACGATGAGCTAGTGAGATGTTTCATTAGTTGCATGATTTGGTCATTATTGAACATGGTTATAATATGTAATGGATTTAGGTGAGGGAGATGTGGAAACTCATGAATATTGTAATCATTATGGGGATAGAGCATGTATGACAACCCTGAGTGAGAATGTGAGTTTGTGACTTAGATGGAGGACCCTATACTACCCCTTTGGGTAGTGGTAAAGGAATTAGTGGATTCTATACCCATTTTATTTTAGTAAAATCTATAATATCTTTATATTGACACTAGGTTAATGTATTTCTACATGGTGCTCATGTAGGAACTGTCACGCATCATCATGTCCCGGTCAGCACACAGTGTCTTGGCTTGAATATGTACATATTCCTCTATTGTGGAGTCTAATTTTCCACAATATTATATATCAGTCATAAATATTAATGTATTTAGATTCCATTATAATACACATAAATATAATGAATTATATTATGGGTTCTTGGTGTGACCCTACTATGTCATATAATTACACACTTCCTGGAAATATTACATTAGATGCTGACATTATGTCTACTTATTATAATAACAAATGTATGTATTGTAGATTAAAAAAGGGAATAATTTGGGTATATTGGATAATATGATTTGTATGGGGCTTGAGGATGAAATTATGGCCCTCTATTTATTTAATTTTGGCATTTTTTACTTATCATCGGACCAGATAGAGATCATGTTTGAATGTCTATATAAATTCCACAATGCTTTTTTATCAAAATCAAAAAATTTGTTTAATTATTATTTTAATAATTAAATGATTTATATACCATTATATAACTTAATATATTATTCTATATGAAAATAAAAAATATAGCCTTGTTACATTACATGTTGTTTGTGCATGGATATTGGTAGTCGTCTAAAAAATATGTGAAACCTCTAGTTATATATCCATAGTTATTTTCGCGATTTTCATATAGTTTTAATGACAATTTTACTATTAAATTTAGTTAAAAATTATTTGAAATGTTATAAAATTAATTATATATACATTTTATAATTTAACCCCAATACCACCCCCCCAATTTGTGCCCTATGGTCCATGCCTCCCATCTCGCTCAATTCCAATCATACCGTAGGCAATGTAATTTCATTTCATAATAATTTATGGTTTATCATTCATTATAAAAAATAAATATAAATTATATTTATATTTTCCTTTTTCTTAACCCTTTTTAATTCCTCTTATTGTTTCAGGAGTCATAATGAAAACCTGTGTTGGATGCTCTCATGTCTGTTTCTTAATTTGAGGTTCTGCATTTGTTCTTCGGTTGTTTCTTTTTCTTCTTAGGGGTGAATTAACACCACACAAATTATTATTTTTATATATAATGATTGTTTTATGTTAAATAAAAAATTATTCAAGAATAAAACATTATTTTGACACAATCTTTATGGAATTCAAATTTTTCTCCTTTGTTCTTAATTTTGAAACCCTTTTTTTCTCAAACACATTTTCTAAATGGTTGATGAAATTAGATATCAAAAATTTTAAATTTATTCTAAAATTCAAAGAGGGATTGTATAACCACATAATATGGAAAATAAATATTGAATTAATTTTATAATCTAGAAATTAAACACAACTTTGTTGCTACTGTGTTTGGAATTTCTAATAACGGTATTCTAGAGTTGTGACTAGTAAGTCATTTGGAGTCTGTTAGAAAAAACATGATTTTTGGTGAATGGTAACATAACCATATAAATAGTAATATGAATAGTATTATGACCCATATTAATAGCAAAAATGATATTATTTTATTTTCATTATATAACAAGATAATGAGATCATAATTGATTTTTCAATGTGATATAAAACAAATTATACAATAAAATTCTTATTTTCCAAATTTATTTTGATTTTATTTAAAAATTAAATTAATAATATTTAGAAAATTATTCTTGAAAAAATAGATTTCATTTTTCATTTCTACAAGAAAAAAAATGGAAGGGGTGAATTTTTTTGGCACTTTTCTAAAATACTTTAATTTTTCACAAATAGTAAAAAATACAATTTTGAGTATTCAGTAGTTTAATGATATCATAATGACGTAATAATTAAAATAAAAGGATGGTAGAATTTATTAAAGTAACACATGACATTAAGTGTCCCATGTGGCTAAAAACATGGGAAAATACCATGGGCAAGCCCATGGTCTGGCAAAAACCACTAATGAGGTCTCCCTTTGATATTATTAAAAACTCCCCTCTATTTTTCTATAAATACCTACTCATCCATTCGTTTTCATTCATTCCAAAGCTGTCATCCACAAATTTGTGGTTGTTTTAACTCTCTAGGAGTCCTCACAATGTGTCATTAATCCCATAAGGTCCCTACCATCATGTTCTAGGATTTACTCAACAAGGTAAGGGAATACTTCACCCTCCTCTTTTAGTCGACACATATTTTATATTATCTCTTTGAATTTTCCATTATAATATGTTTGGGATTACTTTTATGTATATTTTATTACCTTTTATTTTATTTCAATATGACGAGGTACCCTTTTTCTCTAATCATTTTATTTTATGAAATTTTAAGCGATGTCGTTTTGCTAAAGAATTTTCATAAGGGATCTCTCACCTTTTCTGTTATTTTCAAGATCATCTTTTTCTTTTTCGTTCCTCAAATCCTCTGTAAAAATGACCTTGATATACTCCAGTATCATCTATATACTGGAATAATATCACGTGAATGGAAGAACCATCAACTATATTCTTACTCCCTCCCTTGTATTTTTATAAACTAAATCAACATCGATGAGGTTCCAATTTATAACCTTCGTGGACGACGAAGTTTCGTTCTTCAATTTCTCCTTCGTTAATGGTCATGTAAACATTTTAATGGTTCAAACAGAATCTAATACATGTATAATAACCTAATTAATATTCATGAACTAGTATATGTACATATTATTAAATAATATGGAAAAACTAGTTCATAATAATCCAAATACCGCCTAATAATGGAAGTGGTTGTCATCTAATGATTCTTACTCATTATATGTAACAAAATGACGGAAATGAACAATAACAGGTCTGGATGTTCATAAATAATATTTAATTTCAATTTTGTAGATTTAAAACCATTCCACATGAACTTCATTACTTTAAAATATGTGAACCGATTATGAAAATCAAGAAATCAAACACTCCGGAACGACGGAATTCAATATAATATCTTATAAATAATAAAATAAATGAACTAAACAGATTGATGATAAAATAAATAAATTAATATTATGTTATGAAATAATTTACTCATATGTATACTTTCATATTCTAGGACATTAAGTTCAAGATGGGAACACATTCAGACATAAGGGATGGGTTTTCCACCCAAACATCTATTTCTATTCGGGTTATTTTCATTATCTAAATTACCTCAATGAAATTCTTATGTATTATTATACACCCATCATAAATTCTGTGTGAGTGTTCTATATATGTACAAAAACCATAATATTTCTTTATATTATGTTTAGTTACATGTTTCTAAAGGATCTTTCAAATTGTTTCTGAAATATAAGCCTGATTCAAGGGAATATCTCAATTCCATACCTATTTTCAAGGGAAATATCAAATCTATTTTTTGAAAACCATTATATATATAAAATCAATAAGTTTGTTATGAAAATAATATCTTACTTCACTTCTGGTTTTATACAAATATTTTTCCAAAACAACTCTCCTTTTCGAAGTAAAATTGTATTTATTTCAAGAATTACTCGATGTTTTTATAAGAGTATATTCATCTATTTCAAAACTCTTGTTGATTATTATATATTATTGGGATAAGTACTCGATGTTATCATATACAAAATTCAATTTAATGTTTTATGATTATTTTGTTTATTGATGTTCTATCTAAAAACAATTCATCAGTATACTTTGAATGGATAGTGTTATTTATTATTGTTCAGGGAAAGCTATTTACATTTCATATATTAGTTTCAATATGAATGTGTATGTTGATTATGATTATCCCCATTCATATGAGGAATTCATTAGACATTCTATTTGTTGGGTGGGGCGGATATTGCTCATCGGTGCATCAGTTGGTCTCAGGAGACAAACTACGGTCTTAGCACAAGGCCTTGACAAAGCTATTATTATGGTATGGGCACGAGGCACTGACAATATGGCTATATTTCTCCACATTATTCATTCCCTTAGTATGAATATAGTATTTATTGTTCATGTGGTTATTAAACTAGTATAACACACAAGATTATGTTATGTTATAGAAATATTTACTCAGATCATATTTCTACCATATTATGTTCAAGTTTATTTCTAAAGGCATGTGTTTTCAATTATTCACCATGTATAATGTTTATGTCATCTTCCACTGTATTGATTACCCTTTTTGAGCATTTGATCACACCCGTTTATTATGTTTCATTTCCACAGGGCAATAAGTATTCTATTGTGAATACATGCTAAAATAAACTATGAGTTATGGAAGTTATATAAGGAGTTTCTATGTTGTTTTTCATTTAATGTTGTAATGATGAACTTATGTATGTATCTTGTTTCCAATAATACTAAACTACTCGATCCTTTGGGATTATTATTCCTTATTTGTATTCTAATAAGGCACTGGCTCCAGGTAACTGGGTTCGGGTCCTTATAGTTTGTATCAGAGAAGGTTTAGTAGAATATTTGAAAACTAGATTTAGAAAACATAGAATTAGGGAAGATTCCCTAAGTTAGTATTTTAGGATATACATATAATAACGTCCTGGTATTTTGGTAAGGAATATATTATTTGGATATTTCAAGCAATACATCCTTGTCTGGATACAAGTATGTAGAGGTGGCTCTAGCACAGATATATCTGGGAGTAAAACCCAAAAATACTGCTTTGAGCTAGACACAAACAGGAACTAGTGCACGAAAACAGGCCTTGCTGGAGTCTTGGATACAAAACTCCTAGGGGATATGCATAGGATAATTCACATTTCCTTTATAATCCATTAAGAATGATTGAAATATAAAATTTTCCTCAATGAAACCATTTTTGTGAATATGGGATTAGCCATGTGTAGGATCTCAATTTTTTCTAAGTATTGTTTTATGTTAAGATTATACATTATGATTCATAACCTAATCTAGTGTATGACATTATCTAGAGATGGCACCAAGTGGGAGGAATAGAAATCGCATGAACACATGTGTCCCCTCTAGGGATTTCCCTCTGATGCAAGATAATGATGTTGGATCTGGTGGTGAGAAACTCATAACTATACTGGGACAACTTACTCAGCTGATGAATAATAACCTTACTCTTATGGAGAATCTAGATCCACCATGTGGAGGAGGTATGTTAGATCAATTTATGCGACAACATCCTCCATCGTTCAATGGGACTACAAACTTGTTTGTAGCAGACCAGTGGATATGTCTGTTTGATATGATATTTCTCACTTTGGGATGTAATGAAAGAGAGAAGGTTGTCATGGCAGTTTATCGTCTAACGGGTGATACAGATCAGGGGTGTCCTTCAATCCAAAACAAAAAGGAGGAGGAAGAAATATAAGAGATGGAATGGATGGATTTTAATGAAATATTCGTAGAAAAATATTTCCATCATGAACAACAAGAAGATATGGAGAATAAATTCTTGAATCTGATGTAGAAGGATGATGAAAATGTTTCCAAGTATGAAGACAACTTTACAAGGCTGGAAAAGCATGCTGCGGACAATATATGTAATCCAAGGAGAAAAATTGATCGCTTATTTTATATTTTAAAACCATTCTTCTAAAGGGATCTTGTCTCCCAAAGATTTGAATCATATGAAGATATAGTATCAAGTTCCATCAAGATAGAAAATGAATTCTCTATGTCTTAGGACTTTAAAGGAAATCAACAAAAGAAGAGGGCATCTTAGAGCTTTGGGAAAGGAAATAATGAAATGGGGAAGATGGGAAAAGTTGAATTTCCATCATGCAGTAATTGTGGGAAGAAATGCCCTGGCACATGCCAAAAGGGAATGAGAGTCTGTTATAAGTGTAGAGAAATAAGCCACCTATCTTGGGATTGTAAGGGGTAGAAAGAAACTACCAATTTACTATGCTACAATTGTAGGGAGATGGTACATTATGCACATGAATGTCCTTAGCGTCATGTAAAAGTTCCCCAAAGAAGGCCAAGGGTGCAAGGCCAAACATATGCGGTTACTAATGCAGAGGTAGAAATTCCTAACGAAGTGGTGGTAGGTTTGTTGATTATTTCATCCAACATAGCCAATAATTTCATTGATTCTGGATCATCACATTCATTTATACCTTCCCAATTTGTCAAGAAAATTAGATGTGTCCTATTTTATTTAATAAAGGAATTATTAGTCAAAACACATAGTTGATGTATCATTTCAAAAAGGAATGTCGATTTTCCCCCTCATAACACATAAATGTGCATTAGTTTCTAACCTTATCATCATACCAATGGTTGACTATGATATAATTCTCAGTATTAATTGGCTCTCAAATTATGATGTGAAGATCTATTGCAAGAAGAAGTAAGTTACAAGTTTCCAGGAATGGTTCAGAATCCCTTATTTTTAGAGCAGAAACCTCACCATGTGATTCTCATCTAGATCCACCCCCAATAGCTCTATAGAATTCAATTATTGGGGAGGAAGGGAATGAAATAAATATGGGTGGGGATCAGAATGTATAGATAGAGGATGTACCTATTGTGAATTAATATGTTGATGTATTTCCAGAGGATTTACCTGGACATCCTCCAGAGTGGGAAATTGAGTTTTCCATTGACATAATTCATGGTTCAAGGACTACATCAAAGAAACCTTATAGAATGTTTATTGTGGAGTTAGTGGAACAAAATAAACAACTAGAGGTATTGAGTGATAAAGGATTTATTCACCCCAGCATTTCTCCATGGGGAGCCTCTTTCCTCTTTTTCAACAAGAATGATGGATCCATGAGGCTGTTCATTGATTATAGAGAAATCAATGCTATTCTAATAAAGAATAAGTATCCACTACCATGAACTGAATATTTATTTGATCAACATCTTGGAGCCCAATATTTTTCTAATATTGATCTTCGATCTGGATATCATCAGTTGCTTGTGAGGAAGGAAGACATTCCAAAAACAGCATTTCGAACCAGGTTCCGGAATTATGAGTTTATAGTATTTCCTTTTTGACTAACTAATGCCCCATATATCTTCAAGGATATAATAAATAGTGTTTTAAAGGATTATCTTGATGAATTTTTTGTGGTGTTTGAAACGCACGACCGATTGTCGCCTATCGACCGGTCAAAGTTCTGGTGCTCTGCTAATGTGTATAGCAGCACTCGGGTCGAATCCTCGGTGATGGTACTTCGTAATAGTCGATTGTTTTTAGTTGATTGTATTTTGATTGGGGGGGTTTGTTTGCAGAGCTTAATTGAAATGTTTAATGAATGATGTTTTACTTAACAAGTTGATAAATATTGGGGTGAGTTCATCATTTGGTTAGTTAAGCTTGTGATATCCTTGAGCTTTGCTTTATATTGCATTTAAATTAACACCCATGACACAAGATGATGTTGATTAGAATTCCTAAGTGTTAAGGCTTTAATCCAAGCCTTAAATTAACTTAGGTTTCTAATCTTGATCAAATATTGTTTATGGTAGTGTATTTATTGTTCCAATAATCCATGGAAACCACACGTTAAACAAATCAAGTCATTAATCCATGACATGCTAAGTCCAATATACACAATGTTAATTCAACGAATACTCATCGAGAAAAAGCTCTCAATCGCTTAACATACCTAAATTAAAACTCACCCCAATGAGAAATTTACTCAGCCATTATGATGTTTATTAATCTGGTAATATATGTTTAGGGTGATGAATTATAAAGAGAAGAAAAAGAAAGGGACAAGATAAGAGTAGTGTGCCGAACACACACACGAAATATTTTGAGAATCAAAAATGGAATTTCGATTGAATGAGGAAGCAAGATAAGGTACTTTAATTTAAAATGATTCAAACTATTTTAAGACCATGAATATTATAATACAGAAGGTGGAGGAGAATAAGATATTTTGAAGAAGAAACTTTCATTAAAACAGAATTACAAAATAAAGGACTTACAAAATTACAAAAATGAAGAACACAAAAGTAAGTGAAAACAAAGAGAGGAGGAAAGGTATCTCAAGTGAAAACATGAGTATGGCAGGTCCTCCCAAGCCTTTTTCAAAGCTTTGTTCGTGCCAATATGATCTCCTCTCTTCTGAAATGCCAACCCCTCTTAAGGAGAGAAGGAGAGAGTATTTATAGCCCAAGGAGTGGACTGTTTGCATTCCCAATCTGTCCCTCCACTTGCATCGCCAATTTGGCAATTCCTAAAGCCGAATATTCAAATATCTCCTTCTTCAAAGTTGTAGAAAATAATGTTGGCCGACTACTCTCAAAATTTGGAGGCACTTGGACGTAAGGATAAAACGTTATGGCCGGTTGAATAAACAAACTTAAACTGTCCATTTCAATCCAGTCTTTTTGAAGTCCATAATGTGAATGTGTTTTTGAATATTAAGATGCCTTCAAATACGAATGGTTTCTTCAACAATGTCGGCCGAATACATCTCCTATTTAACACTGCAAATTCTCAGCTCTCTTGGATGATTACATCAGGAGATATGTCATGCATACTATACTGATTTGCATTCTCGGACAGAATGGTGGGGTGGACTTCAAAGATTTATTTGGGCCCCTTGTACTTAGATTTGGGCCATGAAATTTTTATACAAGATGACATGTAGTGTCCCCCGAATTATGGTGGATAGGTAAGGTTTTTTTAATTCTGTATTGAGCCCACTAAATAAATCTTCAAGGCTGGTCCAGTTTGTTCACAGATTCTTTGGTCTTGTTTGTGAGGACCATATGACCCTTCAAATGGAAGAATTAGATCATGGTGCCTTCTAATGAAATGTTGTATATTGAAAGGCGAATCCTAAAAAACAATAACCACACAATTTGGATCAGTATAGGGATAGTTATAATTAAAACATTAAACTGACTCAATTTGACTACTTCTAAAAATGCTCAAATATTATACTTAATATTAAAACATTAATATTTCACACAAATTATGCACATTTCATATAAAATAAGTAAAGGGGGAATATAATAAGTCATGAAAATATTAATAACATCAACTCTCCCACACTTAGATTTGCGCGTGTCCTCATGTGCAACAAATATAAAAACATGACAAAATCATTTTCACTCACCAACAAATATTAAAATTTTGTTTTCTCCAATCAGGGGAGGTTTAGACTATTTCACTCATCCATATTGATTTCCATCACAAATTTGGTTCACAATAATGCATCAGAAACAATTCATTTTTTCATGTTCAAGGTTTGAATTTGAAAATGTAGGCACTCAAAACTTACTTCTCTCAAGATGATAAAAATGTATTTTAGGAGGTTCACTCATTCACCAACAAAAAGTGAAAATCAAGAGTTTGTAAGAGCTCTCAGCTTCCATTCCCAAATCTAATGTGTACAAGAATCAAGAGGTCGTTTAAGGGGGTTTTCAGTGGCTATGGGACGGTAGGTTTATAATGTCCAAAGGAAAAGAGGGGTTAAAAACACCAACATGGAAAAATCAATGCACATTTTTTTTGAAATTTGATTTGAAAGGAAATAGAAACACATATTTACAAGGGAATGAATGTGTGATTAATGAAAAGTGAGGGAGATATAAAATGGAATAGGGTGAGATGATGGAATATGTACAACATGGAAGACTTCCAATAATGACACAATACAAGATGATTCAAGTGTTACTTTTTTTCTCTTTTTTTTTCTTTTTTTTGAAAGTTGTGCTTGAAACAAGTCTCACAGTCATCTACCAACCCATGCTTGATCTCCACATGGAACTAATTTATAACACGAACAAAGCTTGATGATGAATGATTTTTGACCCACCCAAGACACAACCCATTCCTTTTTTTTATTTTTTTCATTTTTTTATATAATTTTTTTTTCATTTTTTTGAACACTTTTCAATGACTTTTGTACAAATGACAATTACACATATACACCCCAAAGCTCACCGAATTACAACCTCTCCCCCACATTTGAATGGATGCTTGCCCTCAAGCATATGATGACACATTGAAAATCAATGAAAGTACACCCAAAAATGAAGTCCATTCCCACCACACTTAAATTTCAAAAAATTGTACAATGAAAATCCATGAAGATGTTGGGTGGGACAAGGTTTTAGGCTTGTAATGTGGCTATAAAAAGAAATGTTTTCATAGGCTCAAAGGGGCTTTCAAAAGTAGGATCAATGTAAGGGTAACGGGAGGCTATTTGGCTATTCTGATTCTCATGTGGCTTAGAAAATGCCTCTATCATATTAATGCACACAAAAGATGGAAATTCAGCTCGAAGGTCTACAAACTCAAGACTCACAATCAGTGTTGAAGACACACAATGAAAAATATGGCCATAGATGACCTTGGCATGAAGGATAATGTTATTCCTCGCGGTAGGGGAGAATCATTTTCCACCAAAAATTGTTCATTCAAAATGTTTGTTATTGACACAAAATTGTTTACCCAAGTTTGAGATAAAAATTCAATATATTTGAGTTTAAAACAAGCCTTTTGACTCCCCAAAATGGTTGGACAGAATTTCAATATTGGATGATGAGTAATTATGACACCCCTTTTGTTTTTTTAATTTTCATTTTTTAATTAATTTTTTTTAATTTTTTTTATTTTTAATGACACATCCACACAAAAGTGAAAATAGAAAAAAACAAGTTGTGGAAGAATGTTTTAAAAAAAAGAAAGGGAGAGAGGAAGAAGAAGAAATAGAGAGAAGAAGAGAGGGAAGAGATATTGAGGAGAGAGAGAGTTAAAGGGAAAGAGGTGCCCCCTGGTTTGGATTTGGCGGGTCTCCATCCAGTGGTGGTTCTATTGAAGTGGTTGGGGTTTCGATGGAAGTCGACGTGGTTCCTGGATTGTGAGACCTCTCATGGTGATGCTTTAACCGGTGTCCATTTACCATGAATGTTCTTTTTGAAGAAGGGTATTTGACTTGCACTGCACCAAATGGGTAAACATTAGTAATAATAAAAGGTCCATCCCAACGAGAATTCAGCTTACCTGGGTGAAGTCGAAATCAAGAATTGAAGAGCATTACCTTTTCACCTTCATGAAATACCTTTCGAAGAATGTGCTTGTCATGGAGTGACTTTGCATTTTCTTTGTAGAGAATGGAGTTCTCATACGAATTGAGTCGAAGCTCCTCCAATTCAGTCAACTGCAACAATCTTTCTTCACCAGATTTTTCACAATCAAAATTACAAGTTTTGACAGCCCAAAATGACTTATGTTGGATTTCAACTGGTAAATGACAGGCTTTACCAAAAACTAACCTAAATGGAGACATCCCAATGGGTGTCTTATAGGCTGTTCGATAGGCCCAAAGTGCTTCACCATGTCTACCGGGCCAGTCTTTTCTTGTGGGCTTAACAATTCTTTCAAGCACTCTTTTCACTTCTCTGTTAGAAAGTTCAGCCATTCCATTTGTTTGAGGGTGATATGCAGTGGATTTTTTATGTAAAACCCCATTCTTTTTCAAAAGTGACTCCATGGTTCTATTACAGAAATGAGTTCCTAAGTCACTTATCAAAGCACGTGGTGTTCCGAATCGATGGAAGATATGGGTTTTGAGGAACTCACTCACAGTTTCAGCATCATCTTTCCTAGTGGGTTTGGCCTCGACCCACCTAGAAACATAGTCAACAGCAAGGAGAATGTAGGATAATCCATTGGAAGGGGGAAAAGGTCCCATGAAATCGATGCCCCAAACATCGAAAAGCTCACAGAAGATTAATGGCTTTTGAGGCATTTCGTTTCTTTTGGAAATTGTGCCAAACTTTTGGCAAGTGGGACATGATTGACAGAACTCATGTGAGTCCTTGAAGAGTGAAGGCCAAAAGAATCCAGAATCTAGGACCTTTCGAGAAGTCCTTTGTGGTCCAAAGTGGCCACCTCCAGGCATTGAGTGGCAGAATTCCAAGATGGAGGATTGTTCAGTTTCATCAACACATCTCCTAATTACCATGTCAACCCCAGTTTTCCAAAGTTTATTATCTTCCCAAAAATAATGCTTTGAATCACTTTTCATCTTTTCTTTTTGTTCTTTTGAAAAATATTCAGGGAAAACACCAGAAACCAAGTAATTGACAATTGGGGCATACCATGGTAACTTTGGAGTGAGAGATGATAGGTGTTCAGTTGGAAATTCAGGATCAATTATTTCAGAATGAGAAGAATTAGAAATTCTACTCAGGTGGTCAGCCACATGGTTTTCTTTTCCAGGTTTATCTTTTATCACAAGGTCAAACTCTTGGAGCATTAAAATCCATCTTATTAGCCTTGGTTTGGAATCACTTTTCTTAAGTAAGAACTTTAATGCTGAGTGGTCCGTGAAGATGATGATTTTGGCACCTAAGAGATAGGGTCGGAATTTGTCCAAGGCAAAAACCACAGCTAAAAGTTCTTTTTCAGTCACAATGTAGTGTGATTGAGTTTCATCCAATGTTTTTGAGGCATAAAAGATGACATGAGGAATGTTTTCTCTTCTTTGACCAAGAACAGCCCCAATGGCCCTATCAGAAGCATCACACATCAATTCAAATGGTAAGGACCAATCTGGGGGTTGGATTATTGGAGCAGATGTGAGAGAAGATTTGAATTCAATGAAGGCTCTCTTGCAGGCCTCATCAAAATTGAATGTGACATCATTTTGAAGTAAACGAGTGAGTGGGAGGGAAATCTTGCTGAAGTTCTGAATGAATCGCCGATAGAAACCAGCATGACCAAGGAAGGACCGAATGTCTCGAACTGATTTGGGTTCAGGAAGTGATTGGATCACCTCAATTTTGGCTGGATCAACTTGGATACCCTCTTGAGAAATTATGTGCCCTAGAACAATCCCATTTGAAACCATGAAGTGACATTTTTCAAAATTCAGCACAAGGTTGCACTTGACACACTTTTAAAGGACCAAAGAGAGTGAATGTAAGCAAGATTCAAATGACTCGCCATAAATGGTAAAATCATCCATGAAGACCTCCATGCAATTCTCAATGAATTCAGAAAAGATACTCATCATACACAGTTGGAATGTTGCAGGAGAATTACAAAGGCCAAAAGGCATTCGCCTATAGGCATAGGTTCCAAAGGGGCAAATGAATGTGGTCTTTTCTTGGTCTTGAGGTGCGATTGGAATTTGGAAGTAGCCAGTGTAACCATCAAGAAAGCAATAATGTGACTTTCCGGCCAATCTCTCAAGCATTTGGTCAAGGAAAGGAAGTGGGTAGTGATCTTTTCGTGTTTCAGCATTCAATTTGCGATAATCGATGCACACACGCCATTTGTTTTTCACTCGAGTTGTGACCACTTCTCCATGTTCATTTGTGACAACTGTTATCCCGCCCTTCTTAGGAACGACTTGAATTGGACTAACCCATTCACTATCAGAAATTGGGTAGATAATACCAGCTTGAAGAAGCTTGGTAATCTCTTCCCTAACTACCTCAAGTATGAGTGGATTGAGTCTTCTTTGAGGTTGCCTAATTGGTTTGGATGATTCCTCTAGATGGATGTGATGCATGCAAAGGGAAGGGTTGATTCCTGGAATATCCTCTAGGGTCCAACCTAAGGCATTTTTGTTTTCCTCTAACACTTGAACAAGTTGGGACTCCTCAATTTCAGAAAGTGAAGCAGAGATAATGACAGAGTAGGAGGGATCATGGAAAAGGAATGCATACTTGAGGTGTGAAGGAAGTGGTTTTAGATCAGTTTCAGCCTTGATTTGAGAGCTAGACAAGTTAGGAGCAGGAGAAGGGATTCCAGATGGGTTTGGATCATTTTCCTCAACACTGTCCAAGGTGGATCAGTAGAGATCAGAGTTGATGTGGGATTCAAGAGAGTCTTCAAGTTCCTCTAGATTGATGGAGTCTATGAATGAGAGGTCCACATCAACTTCACCATCTATGACTTTGTTAATCATGGTGCAGATTTCACAAGATCCTTTATCATTAGAACATGAAGAACATGGTGGATTGGGGTTCGATTGAATCTTAGAATTGTCCTCAAAAGCATGGATTGAGAATGCAGAGTGATCCTCAGATGGGTATCGCATGGCTTGGAAAATGTTGAACTTGACCAGTTGGTCACCGAATTCCATGGATAAGATGCCTGAATGGACGTCAATCTTGGTTATCACAGTCATGAGGAATGGTCTTCCTAGAATTAGGGGAGATCGAGAAGAGGTCGTCTCACCTTCCATGTCAAGGACATAGAAATCAGCTGGGAAGATAAGATCATTGACCCGAACAAGAACATCCTCAATTATCCCCTCAGTACTGGTAGTGCTTCGATTGTCTAATTGAATGACAATACCCGTTGGGTGCAAGGTACCTAGACCAATGTTGGAGAGTATGGATTTGGGCATTACATTAATTGAGGCTCCTAGGCCTATGAGTGCATCATCAAAGTTGGAACTTCCAATTTGGCATGGAACCGTGAAGGTCCCTGGATCTTTGCACTTCATGGGAACGGACTGTTGGGTTGAAACATTTTTAATGTTCCTAAGTTGCCTCTTATGGGTGCACAATTCCTTAAGAAACTTGGCATACTTAGGGATTTGTTTGATGGCATCTAAGAGGGGGATGTTCACTTCAACACGTCTAAACATGTCAAGCATTTCAGGATCAGGTTCAAAGGACTTATTAGGCTTGGATATGGCTTGAGGAAAAGGAATTGGGTTCCTTAGAGGAATGGAAGGAGGTGAAAGAGTGGATTCAAGTTCCTTTTCCAGCTTTTTGTTCTTTTCATTTTCTAGATCAACATCGAAAGGGGAGGTAGAGCAATCAGCATGGGGCATTGCAATTTTCTTTCTCGATCTAAGTGGAATTGCACTTACATTACCCTTAGGGTTGGGTAGTGGTTGAGCTGGGAGTTGGGATGAATTGGATGGTTGCTGCTGGATAAGGTGGGATGCAAGTTGACCTATTTGGGTTTCAATGTTCTTGAGGCTAGAACGGGTGAAGGAAGCAAGATCTTCTACAGCACTTTCCCATGGTTGTTTAGAAGAAGAGGCTTGTCCCAAATTGGGTTGGCCTTGATTTTGGTTCTTAGGAAAGCGATTGTATTGGGTGGGGAATTGAGAAGGCTCGTTAGGATAGTGGAATCCAGGAGGAGGATTGTTCCTTTGGGGTTGAGGAACAAAAGGATAAGGTTGATGGATGTTACCACCACTTTGACCATATTGGAACTGGTTTGGATTTTGATGAGGGAACTGAGGAGGATGAGAAATGGGATTACCATACCTCAGAGGTGGGTTAAAGGTAGAAGAGAAGGGCTCAGAGTGGTGTGGGTTGAAGTTTCTAACAAACTGACCTGATTGTTGAGGGTTGAAGTTTTGCTGAGCATATGCCGCATTGAGCTCCATTGGACTAGATGAATCAGATGGATCATCTTGAAGTTGTGGACATGTGTCACTCAGATGAGATGGAGAGTTGCAGATTCCACAATTCTTGATAGGTCCAGGGAATAGTGACTGTGGAGAAGATGAGTTTGGGGCTTTGGTAGCCACCGCTAGTTGACGCACAAGACCTGTAAGTTCACTCATCCACTCAGTCATCTTGTTGGGCTCTATGGATTGATTCTCTTGGGCTTGTATCAATTGAGCATGTGCTCGAGTATGGAATTGCTGCGTGTTTGCTTCCATGTTACTTATGAGATCTCTTGCAGCTGCAGGAGTTTTGTCAACAAGAGCACCGCCACTTGCGACATTAATGAGAGTTCGCTCCATAGCCAATAACCCCTCATAGAAGTATTGGATCAGGAGTTGGTCAGGGATTTGATGGTGTGGACAAGTTGCCACAAGCTTTTTGAACCTCTACCAATACTCATGGAGTGATTAATTAGGGAATTGACAGATGCTGCTTATTTCCTTTCGGATAGAAGCTGTTCCGGAAGCGGGAAAGAACTTCTCAAGGAAAAGTCTCTTCATGTCAACCCATGAGTTTATGGAACCAGGTGGGAGGTAGTAGAGCCAAGACTTGGCAGAATCCGCTAGGGAAAAGGGGAAAGCTCTAAGCTTGATTTGTTCTTCAGAAACCCCTTGAGGTTTCATGGTAGAGCACACCACTTGGAACTCTTTAAGGTGGAGATGTGGATCCTCACCGGCTAGCCCGTGAAAATGAGGGAGAAGATGAATCAAACCCGATTTGAGTTCGAAGTCATCTTCAATGTTTGGATATTGAATACCAATAGGTTGGTAATTCATATCAGGGGTAGAAAGTTCTTTTAGGGTTTGTTCCCTAGGATTGGCCATTTCAATTTCAACTGGATGGATGAGGACTGGTTCTTGAATTATTTGAGTATCTCTTATGTTCCTCCTAAGTTGGCGAAGTGTTCGCTCAATTTCAGGGTCAAACAAATCCGAGGGATTGTTTGGAAGGCTACGGGGCATTCAGATAGATTTTGGAAGAAAGAGGAAGACGGGTTTTTCTTTTTATTTTTTTTCAGTTTATGATTTTTATGAGAAGACGGGTTTTTCTTTGTGTTTTTTTTTCAATTTTTTTTAAAATTTGTTTTTTTTTGTGTTTTCTTGACAATAACCAGAAACTAATGACTACTTAAAGCACCATCCCCGGCAATGGCGCCATTTGAAACGCACGGCCGATTGTCGCCTATCGACCGGTCAGAGTTCTGGTGCTCTGCTAATGTGTATAGCAGCACTCGGGTCGAATCCTCGGTGATGGTACTTCGTAATAGTCGATTGTTTTTAGTTGATTGTATTTTGATTGGGGGGGTTTTTTTGCAGAGCTTAATTGAAATGTTTAATTAATGATGTTTAATTTAACAAGTTGATAAAGATTGGGGTGAGTTCATCATTAGGATAGTTAAGCTTGTGATATCCTTGAGCTTTGCTTTATATTGCATTTAAATTAACACCCATGACACAAGATGATGTTGATTAGAATTCCTAAGTGTTAAGGCTTTAATCCAAGCCTTAAATTAACTTAGGGTTCTAATCTTGATCAAATATTGTTTATGGTAGTGTATTTATGGTTCCAATAATCCATGGAAACCACACGTTAAACAAATCAAGTCATTAATCCATGACATGCTAAGTCCAACATACACAATGTTAATTCAACGAATACTCATCGAGAAAAAGCTCTCAATCGCTTAACATACCTAAATTAAAACTCACCCAATGAGAAATTTACTCAGCCATTATGATGTTTATTAATCTGGTAATATATGTTTATGGTGATGAATTATAAAGATAAGAAAAAGAAAGGGACAAGATAAGAGTAGTGTGCCGAACACACACACGAAATATTTTGAGAATCAAAAATGGAATTTCGATTGAATGAGGAAGCAAGATAAGGTACTGTAATTTAAAATGATTCAAACTATTTTAAGACCATGAATATTATAATACAGAAGGTGGAGGAGAATAAGATATTTTGAAGAAGAAACTTTCATTAAAACAGAATTACAAAATAAAGGACTTACAAAATTACAAAAATGAAGAACACAAAAGTAAGTGAAAACAAAGATAGGAGGAAAGGTATCTCAAGTGAAAACTTGAGTATGGCAGGTCCTCCCAAGCCTTTGTAAAAGCTTTCGTCATGCCAATATGATCTCCTCTCTTCTGAAATGCCAACCCCTCTCAAGGAGAGAAGGAGAGAGTATTTATAGCCCAAGGAGTGGACTGTTTGCATTCCCAATCTGTCCCTCCACTTTAATCGCCAATTTGGCAATTCCGAAAGCAGAATCATCAAATATCCCCTTCTTAAAAGTTGTAGACAATAATGTTGGAAGACTAATCTCAAAATTTGGAGGAATTTGGACGTAAGGATAAAACGTTATGTCCGGTTGAATAAACAAACTTAAACTGTCCATTTCAATACAGTCTTTTTGAAGTCCATAATGTGAAAGGGTTTTTGAATATTAATATGCCTTCAAATACGAATGGTTTCTTCAACAAAGTCGGCCGCATACATCTCCTCTATCACACTGAAAATTATCAGCTCGCTTGGATGATTAAATCAGGAGATATGTCATGCATACTATACTGATTTTCATTCTCGGCCAGAATGGTGGGCTGGACTTCAATGATTTATTTGGGCCCCTTGTACTTAGATTTGGGCCATGAAATTTTTATCCAAGATGACATGTAGTGTCCCCCGAATTATGGTGGAGAGTTAAGGTTTTTGGAATTCTGTATTGAGCCCAGTAAATAAATCTTCAAGGCTGGTCCAGTTTGTTCACAGATTCTTTGGTCTTGTTTGTGAGGACCATATGACCCTTCAAATGGCAGAATTGGATCATGGTGCCTTCTAATGAAATGTTGTATATTGAAAGGAGAATCCTAAAAAACAAGAACCACACAATTTGTATCAGTATAGTGATAGTTATAATTAAAACATTAAACTGACTCAATTTGACTACTTCTAAAAATGCTCAAATATTATACTTAATATTAAAACATTAATATTGCACACAAATTATGCACATTTCATATAAAATAAGTAAAGGGGGAATATAATAAGTCATGAAAATATTAATAACATCAGTGTTTGTTGATGATATCCTAGTATACACTAAAATATATGGAGATCCTGAAAAACACTTGTGCAATATTCTAAATACAATTAGAATAAATAAATTATAAGGGAAGTTTAGCAAGTGTGATTTTTGGATCCAATCAGTACCCTTTCTAGGCTACATTGTCTCTAAGGATAATATATCTGTAGATAATGCGAAGAAAAAGGCCATAAAAGAATGTCCTACTCCAACGAACGTAACTGAGGTACGTAGTTTTATTGGTTTAGCTGGTTCTTATCGGTGTTTCATTCATAACTTCACTCGTTTAGCCAACACAATGGCCATTATCACACAAAAAGGCGTTAAGTTTTTATGGACAAAAGAATGTGAACAATGTTTTGAGGAATTGAAGAGGAGGTTAGTGAACGTTCCGATCCTAACCCTACCATTGGGGAAAGATGGGTTTGTTATCTATAGTGATGCATAAAAAAAGGACTTGGTTGTGTCCTTATACATAATGATTGAGTGATTGCCTCTACATCTAGACACCTAAAAATTCACGAACAAAACTATCAAACAGATGGTATTGAGTTAGCAGTGGTAATCTTTGCTCTGATAATTTGGAGAAATTACCTCTATAGCATAAAATATGATATATATACAGATCCAATGAGTTTGAAATATATATTCCCAGAGAAAGAACTCAACATGAGAGAAAGGAGATGGATTGAACTACTAAATGACCATGATTTTACAATACACTACCACCCAGGGAAGGAAAATAAGGTACCTGATTCATTGAGCAGAATGTATCATGGATTTATGAACAAGTTGAGGGTTGAAAGGGATCCTTTGTTCTTGGATCTAGTAATGATGGATATGGGAATTATCAAGGAAGTTAACACATCACTACTTTTTCAAATAGTTTCCAAACGTTCTTCACTAGAGAGGATAAAAAGTTCTCAGGTAGATAATGAGGAATTTGAAAAGAAAATTAATGATGTAAATGATGGGAAGTTGACTGACTTCGTATGTGAAGGTGGCATTATGAAATTTAGGTAGAGGCTTTGTGGTCCCTCTATTCTTGAGCTTATGAGGGAACTATTGGATGATGCACATAGCTCTAATTTCTCTATACACCTTGGTAGCACAAAGACTTATCGAGATCTCCAAGAATACTTTTGGTGGGAAAATATGAAAAGGGAGATTTCTGAATATTCATCAAAGTGCCTAGTATGAAAACAAGTGAAGGCTAATAGGAAAAAGTCTAAGGAGATGATGCAACCACTACCCATACCAACATGGAAGTGGGAGAACATTACCATGGACTTTTTTAGGAAATCTATTAGGAAATTTATATTATATTATTTTAAATGATGTCAAAGTTGTCACCTTTATACTTTAATAAAGATAAAATTTTAAAAGTTGGTTGTTTTAGAAGATAAATTCAATAAAAAGTATTATTATGAAATCTATTATATTTATCTTCATCATAGTAGTTTATTTGTAAATTTTATGAATCATATAAGTATATTAAATAATTAAACAAAAATGTTGTAGTAATTATTTCATTAAGAGAAACATTAAACAAATGATTTTAAAAGTATTAAAATAAATATTATATGAACTAATTAATGTTAGAAAAGAATTTTATTGATGAATATTAATTGTTAGGAATCTATTAAACAGTTTTTTTGGGAAATATATTCTCTTTGTATTTTATATAAATTCAAATAACTGAATTGTGTCAAAATTGACACTATTGATATTTCATATTATTAAATTTTTTACAAATCACAAAAATATTTAAAAATTACAAAGTAAAATTTATATGGTTTACATGTCATAAAGTATCAAATAATGTATAATTAATAACACAAAAGTAAGTATTTATAACCATATTAAATTTATATCTTTTTTACCACAAATAAAATTAAATTGATTAAATAAGGATAAATAAAAATGATAACATTTAAAATAAAATCCAAAGATTTATAAATTTAATTGTATGATGATATTACAACCCTATCTTATCTAGTATCATAATTTGAGTCACTTTGGATGTTTTTATGTGGGTTTTGGGTTTATTAAAAATTAATATTTTAGAGGTTTCCAAAAGTGCCCCTCTCCTCTCCTATATAAGGGCACCTCCTCCCTCTCCACATCACAACATTTTGAGCCTTAAAGGTCTCCAAAACACTACCAATTTGGTTTCTCCACTTTCCTGGAAACATTATAGAGGTCATTTTATTCTTCAAATACCAACTTTACTGCCATAAGAGGAGGTTTAGAAGAGGCGCTTCGAAGAAGAGGTAATCTCTTCTACCAATTCTTTCACGTTTCTTTATTTCTTGTACTTTATCTTATTTATTTTTTTCATTATAATGTAATATCATAATTATCAATGATATAATTATATGTTATTATAAATATGAAACAGCCCTATTTCACCTTCTATCCATCCTACGAAAAACGAAATCACCGCGCGTGCATACGTACAGAATACCCTCTCCACGCCGTGGTGTAATATGTTTTCCACCACCACCTTACTTTGATGGGTATAATGGTGTAAATAATAACAATATATGATTATTATAACATGATTATAATTATGATATATTATATCATCCACTCCAATACCATTCGATAATTATGGGAATGATATCATCGCTCAGGCTTACATACGGATTACCATCTCCACAAAGCGATGAGATTCATTCTCCATGTTAACCATTCCAGAATGATTATAAAGTTTATATATAATAAATAATTATTCTACTGAATTTATTTATATATATAGGTCATCTACATACTTCCATTAAATTCAATGAGGAAATGAAAATAGCGTTCATGCATACATACGGTCTACCGTCTCCATGAACGGTGTGTTTAATTTCATTTATCTATATATTATATACGTATATATCCTGAATATATATTCTATATAAATAATTTTTTACATTATGGAAGTATGTATATCATGATATAAGTAATAATAATATCAAGAACAACAAGTCCAAACACATACTATAAATGAAATGATTTTACCCAAAATGCTGCTTTAACATGAAATTGAAAAATGAACGGGTAAGATAAAGTAATAAGTGAATCATATATGATAAAATAAATATTATTATGGTTCTGTTAAACTTAAATATTTGTTTTAACCCACTATACTGGAGTCTCAGACACATACGGAAGAAATTGGACATAAGGTAAGGGATAAATATTCCAATCTCGTTCTTATCTGGGATTGTTTATTCGTTAGTATTTACTGGGGTTATTTTTATCATCCATGTACATATTTTCGAAAAATGTTTCCATGTATGTATAATGTCCTTTTTACCCATTTTTTAATTTTACCACATGTTATGGAAGGAATATATCTTTTGTTTTCCATACGAGGAACTTTTTGACTTTTCTGAAAAAAGTACGAGGAGATTTTTTTAACATATACAACATGAACTGATTTTTACAGTTTCATAACTCCTTATTTTCATGAAGCTTACTCTACAATATTTCATGATTATTTTCATTAAAATCATTTTATTTTAAAATTGTGTGGAATTTTGTGAAAAGAAATTGATTTTGAAGATGAAAGGATATCTTCCATAAGATTTCATTTCAACTGTTTTATCAAAAATATTTTCCATCTAAGATGACATTATTTAGTATGTTTATGATTCAAATATAATGTCTATATTATTTACATGATTTTATTTTTCTTGTGATGAAATCATATCCATTTTTTTATATGGATTATGTTATGATGGAATGACATTTATGAAACCGATTTTAGTCTTTGGGTTATGATGAATGATTTATGATTGTTTTGTGGAACATGTAAGAATGATTTAAATATGATATGGGTCGGAAATATATCTCCCTCCAATTCATTGGGTAAAGATTAATATCTCATGAGATAAACATGGATGGAATGGAAATTAAATATGTTTCTGTAATACAGGGCTGGAACGACAAGTAAACCCAGTTCAGTAATGGACATTGTCCACTATAATGGTCTTGGAAGAAATGCCTTGGCTACTATGGAAATCATATCACAAGCTTAATGGTTTTCCATAATTACATGTTTTATTCCCATTCTATTTTATCATTATTTATGTTCCATTATGATTTGTGCCTTACTTACTGCCAAGATTTATTTCCCAACTCAAGATTTTGATGATTAAACTTTAGGTTCATGTTTTTTTAAGTTCCAGTGTATATGGTTTTTTTTATTTTCTCCATGCTTACCCTTAATGAGAATTTGAGCTCATCCTTTATATGTTTTCCTTTCCCCAGGATATAAATAAAGGTTTTAGGTAAGAAAATAAAGTGGAATATCTTTATGGGAGATGTTTAAGATCTTTCACCATGATTAGATGATTATGTCATGAGTTTCCCAAGACACTAAACTATTATGGTCCTTGGGTGTATGTTTTTTTATGTAATATGTTTTTTTCAAATGTAATGTAATGTCCATGTATGTCATGCTTGGGTATATATAGTTGGTATTGGAGGAAAGGTTTAGTTAACCTTTGAAACTAGGATGCGAAAACATTAGTGAAATCCCTAGAGATATTTCTAAGGTGTGTCTAGGGATGTCCTTAAGGTTAAGTATATGTGTAGGTTATAGTACAAGAATTATGGTAATAATCATAGAATTAAACCTAAGATGTTAGATATTGAAGGTAACCCCCCTTTATTATGTTGTTTTCCTAGAATTATTTTTTCCTCTCACACTATTCTTTTTGGGTTTTAGATGATGGATTGAACCCGAAAGAACCGTGTTGATCAATGTAATGGAAAATGTAATGATTGTCCTCCAGAACAAACCAATGTTATGGGAGATGGAGTGAAAAATCTTATTTCTATTCTTACACAATATATGAATCATTCTAGGATTCTAAATGATTAGATAAGGGAGAAATATTCTATTTAGTCCATCATGAGGAAACACCCACCTTCTTTTAATGGGTCTTATGAACCACTTATTGCTGAAAAATGGATCAGTACCACTGAAAAGATATTTTCCATACTTCGCTGTCCAGAACATGAAAATTTCATTTTAGCTGTTTATTGTTTATAAGGTGAAGCATACCAATGGTGGACTATAATTAAGAATACAAGGCCCCACGATGAAATTGAATCCATGGAATGGGACGAGTTAAAGAACTTGTTTTCAAATAAGTACTTCCCTCATATTCTTCGAACAAAGATGGGAAAGGAGTTCCTTGAGCTTATGCAAAAGGATGATGAGTCTGTAGGTATATATGAGGTGAATTTAATAAGGCTTTCATGGTATGAATCTAGATTTATCATCCAACATGAAAGTAAAGTTGATGGCTTCTTCAGAGGATTAAAACCAAGTCTTCGAAGGGCATTAACTATAAGAGACTTCTGTAGCTATGAAGAAATTGTGCGTTGTTCTATCAAGGTAGAACAGGATGTTGGTGTTACGTATCCATCTCAAGGTTTTTACAATAAATGAAATATGGAGTTCAAGGAAAAATATCAAAACAATGGTGAAAAGAAGATGAATGTTTCTTTATGATCAAAGTGTGGAAAGAAACATGGTGGAGATTGTCTAAAATGTACTAGAAAATATTTCAAGTATGGAAAAGAAGGTCATCGAGCAGGTAAGTGATGATGTAATGGGTAAAAGGTTTCTAATGATGTGAATAGAGAAAATACTACAATGAAATATCCACCAACACTTTAATGCTTCATGTGCATAGAAATGGGGCATTATGCTAACCAATGCCCTAATCCAAGGGTTAATGATGATCAACATCAAAACCCACTTAAGGCAAAGGAAAAAAGGGAAGTCACATGTGATCACTATTGGCTATGTTGTGTATGAAAACGATGTGGTGGAATGATTAAGTGTTTATGTAATTGGATTTCAAAATAATGTTGTGATATCTTAATTATAGTATCATGAAATATTGGAATATTAATGTATTGGTTTATTGTGGTTTTCAATAATATTATGGTACCAGTAACCATGAAAAGTGATTGCAATATTTTTCGAAAGAAGATGATATGCGCGTAATGAAGGGACAAGGAGAAAATAATATGTTTAATAGTATTCATGAGCTCATAAAAGGGCAATGTAATATCCTGATTTGAGTATATAGATTTTTTTTGGGATTTTGGTATGTGGAAATAGAAATCTTTTAGCAACATTAATGTTTTCTATTAAGTTCAATGGGTATTCATTTTTCAAGAGAATACATGATTAAGTTATTCACATGTTTGGAATGCGGCCAACAAGATATATCATATGATAAATGATGGTATTCACATGCTCGGTGGATGACATTTCTAGTAATCTTTTACTTTATACTATAATATTAGATTGAAGTATTTTGGATAAGCCTAATGATTTGAATGGATTAATTTGGACATCAGATAGTATTGTTTATGTCTAGAACCATTTTTTCAATATTTTTTCTAGAATTTTATAATGGTGAAGTTTTAGAAAAAGGAAAAACTGCAGGATGGATGAAAATTGGTCGGGTCGGACAAGGTTGCCAGAATCGATCCCACAACTGAAGTGCGATAAGCCTTTATCGCCTACCACTGGCCTATAGGAAGTCCTTGGTTAGTAGAAAGAGCTTTATATTATTAACCGGTATGATAGTTGAAGTATAAGTCCATTTTTTGAATCATATACGGTTAATCTCACCATAGATGGAATTATGTATATTTAATAACTTTTGTTAACATTCTGAGACAGATGGAATAACCTATCATTCTATAGCATGATCTACTAACATTTCAAGAAGGACAAATTTAACTTCATTTCATTAAATACGATATGAAATGGAAATTGTTCATGGAATGACCAACGATTACATTACACTAAAATCATGTAAGTAATCATTCTTATGAAAAAATTCATCAACTTTAGGGAAATGATGTTGAAAACCAAAAATGTTGTCCTAGTACTCTCATATCCTATGAATCAGATGGTACCTTACATCATCGCAAATTTATGGCTTTGTGATTGTTGGATTTTTCAAGGCCAATTTCTCTACCACTCTTCATCATAACTTGGTTGTTATATTTACCTTACATATCCATGTTTTCACCAATGTTATCCTATGTGGGATCCCAGTGATAAGTTAATTTGGGTAACCATTATGTTTCGTACTTTACCTTTAAAAATTATGTTCTTTTATTCCTTTTTACGATGTGGGTTTCTATGAAAGAAACTTTCATGTAGTAAACCATTTATAACCCCAATGAATTTTGAGGGAGAAATTCATTTTAAGGGGGTTAGAATGTAACACCCAGAGATTTAATGAGAAATAATATTTTTAATTTCTTTGATATCTTGTGTTTTACACTACAATAAGATTATCTTCTGCTATACGGAACACCGTATTAGCTTCTAGTATACGCACACACAAGAGATACCTTCCTCGATAGCGTGTGTTGTACGCAATACCGAGTTTCACTAAATAACAATATAATGTTATGAACTAGCTGTAATGAATATTATTAACTACATTTTGAATTTTATAACATTTTCATTCATCGTACACATTATCTAGAACATGGTATGAGAACAAAAAAAAATTCGGGTAATTTTTTTTTTCAAAAAATGCAGTTTTGCCCCATTTTGATGGTGCACCAACTTTAAATATAGTTTTTTTGAAATGTTTATAATTTCATTTTTAAAATAAAACTTCTATCTTAGAATCAGGATATAATATTTTACTTTGGATAAATGTTTGACATTATTCCGATAACCTTCATATTTTGGTGAAGAGTAAATATATGCTACATTTTAATTAAAAACTACGTTTTTCATCAAGATAATTTATATGATTAAATTATAATATTTAATGGTTTTAAAGTATAAATATAATATATTTTTACCTTTTAATATTCTGTATGTCATTATCATTAATTTAACTTTGAATTCATAGGTAAAAACATTTCAAACTTTTCCAATGTTTTAACTTTTAGAACCCGTATTCTCAATAGTGGGATTAATTTTAAATTAAATACTGAAACTTATGTGTTTTGAATTTGTAAAAATGGATTTCATATTTGGAATCATTAGTTCCAAATTATTTTAATAGGATACTTTTTATTTTTAGGCATTATGAATAGTAACTACGGTAAATTTTATTTACTACAGTTAAAGGTAAATCAGGTAATTAAGGGTTAAAATAATATTATAAAATTACCCTAAAACTTGTATTAATATAATTGGATGTTTACATTTCGTCATAAAATATACTTGGGTCGAAATGGTATCTTTTGGAACCCACTTGGATGTGATTAAGACCTTTAATTAATTTTATTTAAAGAAAGTGAAATATGTCTCGCTCAAACATTAATAATTAATGTATTTTTAAGATAAAGTTATACTAAATATAAATTCGATTATAAATACTCATTTGAAATATAAAATTTGTATCCTCATCACGGTAATTTATTTGTTATTTTTATGAAATATATTATTACCTTATTATCTTATACATTAATGATGAAAAAATTATTTATTTAATGAAAAATAAATAATATAGTTTTTATTAAAATAATAATACCCATCAAAAGGACCATAAACATTGACAAACCTTATTTTTAGAGTATATCTATACCCTAATAATCCTATTGTCTAATTTTGGATCATTAGGAGCCTTATAAAATAGATTATGACATTAATATTATTTTATTATAAATGATGTCAAAGTTGCCACCTTCATACTTTAATAAAGATAAAATTTTAAAAGATAGTTGTTTTAGAAGATAAATTAGACTAAAATTATTATTAGGAAATGTATTATATTTATCTTAATCATAGCAGTTTATTTATATTTTTTATGCAAAAAATATGTATATTAATTAATTATACAAAAATGTCGTAGTAATTATTTTATTAAGAGAAATATCAAATAAATGATATTAAAAATATTAAAATAAAAATTATATGAACTAATTAATGTTCTAAACGAATTTTCTAGATGAATATGACTTTTTAGGAATCTATTAAATAATTTTGTTTTGAGAATATATTCTCTATGTATTTTATTTAAATTCTAATAAATGAATTGTGTCAAAATTGACACTATTGATATTTTATATTACTAAATTGTTTAAAAATCACAAAAATATTTAAAAATAACAAATTAAATTTTATATGGTATAATATTTCATAAATAATCAAATTAGGTATAATTAACAACACATAAGTAAGTATTTATAACCATATAAAATTTATAACATTTTTACCACAAATAAAATTAAATAGATTAAATAAGGATAAATCAAAATGATAAGGTTTAAAATAAATTAAAAACATGTCTAAATTTAATTTTTTGATGATATAACTACCCTATATTAACTTATATCCTAATATGAGTCACTTTTTATGTTTTTATGTGGGGTTTGGGTTTATTATAAGTTAATGTTTTAGAGTTTTCCAAAAGTGCCCCTCTCCTCTCCTATATAAGGGAACCTCCTCCCTCTCCACTTCACCACATTTTGAGCCTTAAAGCTCGGCCAAACCATGCCAATTTCTCTTATAAACTTCACTAGAAACATAATATACATCCTGGTCTTCTTCAAATGACGAATTTAGTGCCATAAGAGGATATTTAGAAGAGGCGCGTAAAAGAAGAGGTAATCTATTCTACCGATTCTTTCAAGATTCATTATTCTTATACTTTCTATTCTTTAGTTGTTTCATTATAAAGTAATAACATAAGTGTCACTCATATAATTATATGTTATTATAAATTTGAAACAAACCTATTTCACCTTTTATCCATCCTACGGAAAACGAAATCACTCCGCCTGCGTACGTACGGAATACCATCTCCACGCCGTGGTGTAATCTGTTTTCCACCACCACCTTACTTGGATGGGTATAATGGTGTAAATAATATCTATATATGATTATTATAACATTATTACAATTATGAGATAATATATTATCCACTCCAAAACCATTCAATAATTATGGAAATGATATCATCGCTCGTGCGTACGTACAGATTACTGTCTCCACGACGTGTTGAGATTCATTCTCCATGTGAACCAATACAGAATTATTATAAAGTTAATATATAATAAGTAATGGTGATAAAGGATTTATATATATATATATCATCTACTTACTACCATTCAATTCAATAAGGAAATGAAAACAACGTTCATTTGCACGTACGGTCTATCGTCTCCATGAATGTTGTATTTCATTTCATTTATCTATCTATTATATACATATATATCCTGAATATATATGATATATAAAAAATGTTTTACATTCTGGAAGTAAGTATATCATGATATGCGTAATAATAATATCAATAACAACAAGTCCAAATACGTATGATAAATGAAACGATTTTACCCAAAACACGGCTTTAACATGAAATTGACAAATGAACGGGTAAGATTAGGTCATAAGTGAATCATATATGATATCATAAATATTATTATGGTTATGTTACAAGTTATTAATATTTTTAAACCAACAATATAGGATTCCCGGACATATACAGAAGAAATTGGACATAATGTAGGGGATAATTATTCCAATCTTGTTCTTATCTGGGATTGTTTATTCATTAGTATTTACAGGGGTTGTTGTTATCATCCATGTAAATGTTTTCTAAAAATGTTTTAATGAATGTGTAAAGTAATTTTTACCCATTTTTTACTATTACCACATGTTATCGAAGGAATATTTATTTTGTTTTCCAAACAAGGAACTTTTTGACTTTTCTGGAAAAAGTACGAGGATAATTTTTTTAACTTATACGACATGAATGGATTTTTACTGTTTCATAACACCTTATTTTCATGAATATTCCTCTAAAATATTTCATGATTATTTTCAATAAAATCCTTTTATTTTAAAATTTTGTGGCATTTTGTGAAAATAAAATGAATTTGAAGAAGAAAGGATATTTTCTTAAAGATTTCATTTCAAGTGTTTTATCAAAACTATTTTCCATCTAAGATGAAATTATTTAGTATTTTTATGTTTCAAGTATAATGTCTCTATTAGTAACATGGTTTGAGTTTTCTTATGATTAAATGATATATATTTGTTTTATATGGATTGTGTTATGATTGAATGATGTTTATGAAACCCATTTTATTATTTGGGTTATGAAGAATGATTTAAGATTGTTTTGTGGCACAAGTATGAATGTTTTCAATATGAGATGGGTGGGACCTATATCTCCCTCCAATGCATTGGGTAAAGATTTATATCTCATGAGATAAACATGGCTGGAATGGCAAGTAAATCCTGTTCAGTAATACTGGGTTGGAACGGTACGTAAACCTGGTTCAGTAATGGACATTTTCCACTATGATGGTCTTGTAAGAAATGCCTTGGCTACTATAGAAATAATATCATGTGGATAATGGGTTTCCACAATTACATGTTTTATTCCCATGCTATTTTATCATGATTGATATTCATTTATGATCTATTCCTTACATACTTCCAAGATTTATTTCACAACCAATGATTTTGATGATAAAACTTTATCTTCATGTTTTTTTAAGTTCAAATGTATATGGTTTGTTTTATTTTCTCCATGAATACCCTTACTAATCAATTTAGATCACCCTTTATATGTTTTCTTTACACCAAGTTATAAATAAAGGCTTTTGGTATGAAAATAAAAGTGGAAGATTTTATGGGAGATGTTGAAGATCTTTCACCATGATGAGAATATTATGTCATGAGTTTCCAAAGACACTAAACTATTACGGTCCTTGGGTGTCTATTTTTGATATGTAATATGTATTCCGAAAAAGTAATGTAATGTCCATGTATGTCAACATTGGGTCTCTACAGACATTCTGAAATAAACAAGGAGTTATAAAAGTTGTCTATGGAGTTTCTATGTTGGTTTTCATTTCAAGTTGTAATGATGAACTTATTTATGTATCCTGTTTCCAATAATACAAAACTACTCGGTCCTTTAGGATGATTATTACTTATTTGTATTCCAATACGACACTGGCTCTGGGTAACGAGGGCGGGTCCTTACAGGTTATTTGATTGTGAATTTAGATTTAAGATGTTTTCTTATCTTAAAATGAATGTGTTGTTTATTAAAATAGAAACCATAAACCACAATAATGTTATTGAAACTCATTAATTTATTATGAGTTGGTTTAAAACATGATTGGATAAAAAATAATTTTTAATGAATGATTATGAGTCCCATTGGGGACATTTAATGATGTTTTTACTGGTTAATGTATTCCCTTTTATTATGACCCTTTATTGGTTTGGTATAAATTGGATAATAGAATCCATTTTATTTGCCACACCTGTTATTATATGATTTTAATAATTAATACACCACTTCCATAAATGGTTATCGAAGGTGTGCCTTTCTCATGATTCTTATTTTCCACTTAGATTAAAATTTACATTCATAGAAAATATTATTAATATTTAATGGATTGCCTCCAGATTATGAATCATTGCAAATTGATAGTGTCTAGTGGAGTCTTTTAATGCACATGAAACTCCTATATAAAAATTCTTCTCAACCAAATAGAAATTAATATACATTTCACCATTCATTGGGTACCATCCCCTTAGTTAGGAAATGAATAGTAATATCAATTTTTAGGGGATTTTGATTGTATCACATGCTCTGATTGGATGAATATTGTTTTAGTATGTTTCATATTTTCCACAATGTTCCCATGATTACATGATTTTAGATATGATATAGTGGTTGTCTTAGATGTTTATTTATTCTATAATTTTTATTTTTTATTTTTATGCCCATTTATTCATATTTCTATTTCCAAACCATTTTCAAAATGAAGGAAAATAAATTTTGTATTATAAAATATGGGGTTTGAAGGCCTCATCTATTTCTCATTATTATCATTTTGTATGGGAATTTAAAAGTTATTTTTTTATTAACCATTTTTCTTAATAATGTTTCAACAAACACATTAATTTTAAAATATATAAAGGCTTTTTTATTGAAATATTTGAAACCTTATTGTTATTAGTTTTTATGAAAACCATAAAAATTAAATTATATTTATATTTAAAACTTTGTTGTAATGTTCATATTGTTAAAGAAGTTGCGTAGGATTGGTATTTAGAATACCTAATATGAATTCATGATCACACCTATCATATTTTAGGTTTAAGATATGTTTGGGATGATGTTGTATCAACTATTGACTTTTTATTGAAGGGTGACCAATTGAGACACATTGAGAATTGTATGGTTATTTTTATTATTTTTTATTATTAATATTGTTTCATAATACATGTTAGAAATACATATAAAAAACTATGTTAGTTTACATATCATTTCTAGTTTCATTTTTATTTACCTATTATTTTCCCTTGTTTTGTTCAATTATTGTTTATTTATATTAACATTCTTGGAAATCAGATATATATAGAGGCTATACTAAAAATGAAAGGAAATTTTTAATGAATATATTTTCTATCAAAAAATTTCTCCTTTTTTCTTGTATCTTAGTGCATTTGGAATTTTTTCCATCCTCTGGAAATTAATAATGCTTCATAATCCATGTGACAAGCTTATACAGTTTCCCATATTAGGGGTTGTATGGAACAGGTCCTAAAAAAATGTTGGTAGATCAACATATATTATTTGGATTGGTATTCCATATTTTTTTGGTATGGTATAAACTCAATTGTTTTGTGTTTAATGTGTCTATCTATCTCTAACTCATTCTGATCCTTGAGTTACCATGGAATGTTGAGCTAGAATTCAAGATTTTTTATCTTTTCATCATTAATTTCTATTTAATTTTATTCTATGTTTAGAAAATTTTGACTTATATTGAGGGGTTTTGGTTTTTCAAATGGGTTTAAATGTTTTTGGGGTGAAACGGGATGATTATTTATATGATCATGGTTAAAGCCCACTAACTAAAAAACATGGAGAGACACGGTAGAGTGTTATTTTCCTTTTTTGGAGTTCCTTATTAGATAATTATCTACCTAACTGTACAACCAAACTATGCAGTGGCGTTAGTCCCCTATATTTTTAATTGATTTTTTATTGATTTTGGTTATGTGATTGTATTATATGGGATGAGTTAACATGATTTTAATTTTGAGTTTAATTTGTTTTACTTGATTTTGATAGGGGTTTGAAAAAAAACATTATTCTTAAAAAATATGAAAGTCAAATTTATTAATTTTTTAGAATCATTTGGATAAATTTTATTCTTTGATATATATTCATTTGATTTCTAATATTTTAAGATGTCTTAGAATTAAATGAATGTAATTTGGTTATGATGTTATGATGTTTCTTGATTGAAATTTATATTTAGGATATTTTCATTTTCAATTCATTTAAATATGAATATATATTCTTTTAGAATTTTATTGTTAAAATATTCCATGTTTAATTATCAACTTCTATAAAATATTGTTCTTGTTTTTAAGTTATTCTTTATTTGGTACTTGTGAATGTCCATGGATTTCTATAAGTGATCTTGTTCAGAATGATTAATTTTTAATCCCATATTGGGATACACGTCCATATATTCTAGTATTGACTTTAATACATTTAACTATTTTTTTTGTAGGGATATAAATCTCCCATGAATATACTTTTTTATTTTTAATATTCTAAGTAATAAGTTTTCATATTTCTGGTCAACCTACTCTATTTTTGGTCTATCACATATGAAAATTTGTATACCCCATTGGTGTAATTCCCATAAATTATTTTTCTATATTAAGTTATTAATTATATTATATAATTTTGTGTTTTATTGTAAAATATTAGGTATTTCATGATTTATAAAAATTTAAAATTATATGGGGAGGTAACATAGTTTACTACTCTATAATTTTCATTCATTATTTCAAAATGGAATGTTATATTTTTTCCCTAATCCAACCATTCCCGAAGATTATATTTAGTGGTTCGGTGTAGTAACATTCTTATATTGTCTGAAATAAAAAAATTTCTAGTAAAATTAATTTTATTTTTTAACATGTGTTACACACAACACCGAGTAATAATGGAACGTGTCACAACATTAAATTATAATAATTTTAAATGATTTCAATGGAATTGACATTAGAATGATGGGTATGAATAAGATTAAATAAATTATTAAAATTTCTTATTTAAAAATTTATATAAAATTAATTATTTAGATACCAAATATTTGTAAATTAAAATTAAATATCATTTGAAAATAAAGGAAATCATTTTATGAAAAACTATTTATTTGTTAAAAAATGAGTTATATCTCCATAAATTAAATAAATGACATTGGGTTAATGATTTTAATGAAATTTATATATTATATACTCCAAAAAATGTTTAAAATTCATCTTATTTTTTTAGGTGATAGATATTAACTAATCCAATTATAGGTCAAAAAACAATATATTTTAGAAAAATAGTTTTGTCTCATTATTCACACTTATTTTAAAAATATGTTTTCCCACTTTTAGAAAAAATATTTTAAAAATTGGTCTCTATATTTAAAATTATCATGTTATATTTACTTTTATTGATAAATTTAAAATTTAATTATGTGAAAAAAATCATTTAAAATTGAATAAGTGTGGTTTTTATTATAAAAATGTCTTCTCATTCAATGAATTCACTTGCAAAATTTTAATTGAATTTGGTTTTAAAATTTTAATTAGTTAAATTAAATATATATTATTCTAATTTATGCCATACGGTTTAATTTCAAATGGAATTTTTATATAAATACCTTTTAATCTTTTGGTCATTTCGTCATTGGTAAACCACTTTGCCATTGTATCTATGAGATTAATATTATCATAAAAGTTTCTAATTATTTGAATGAAATTTAGAAAAATAGATTCCATTTTTTCAATAATTATAATTTATATTTCATAATAACATTAACGTAATTTTTTTTCATAAAAACTAGTGAAAGTATAAAAACATAATTAATGTGGTTAAAGTTTCAACGTGTTTAGTGGGAGTTAAAAAATGATAAAGGAAAAAATATCCACCAATTATCTCCAACACCCATATATTGAAGTATTTTGACCTTATAACCACTATGTTTGTGTAGATAATGATTTTATATCTTCTATACTTGTGATAAATTTATTCACTTTTTTATTTCCATAAAATTATTGTGTGCCCTCTCCCCCACATATAAAAGTCCACCCCCTATCCTCTCTTTATAACACATCCAAAAATATTTTTTTTAGAAAATAAATATGCAAATATCTTTCATAAATCCCTAAACAAATACTAGATTCCTTTATGAAATAATAAATCAAAATTTTAAATTATTTATATTAAACCAAGTATGGTTATTAAAACAAAAGGTAAATTTTTAACAAGTAATATGTAGAGAAAACAATGTAGTTATTTCCTGAAACGATATTTTAATATAAAAAAATTATTAAACTGGTAATAAAATGTAATAATTAAAAAATATATGTAATGTTATATATAATTATATTTCTATAATATATTTATAATAAAAATATATTTAAAGTAGTTTCAAATGAGTACAAATGATATAGAGATTTAATGTATGATATTTTTTACTAAATTTTTATTTTTTTGGGACATACATTATGTTATTGAACTATCTTATTTTATGAGTTTTATATATATCCCCATTAAAATGTAATATCATGAATTTAAGTTTTATCATGATTTATTATGTCTCATTTGAAATTATTTAATCATGTTGATTACGATTCAATGTCACAAATGTGGTAATTCTATTATGATACAATATATTTATTTATCATGATTTTTTATTTTTATGGTTCCGATGTGGAAATATTATGATCTATATCTCAATAAACTCATGAATTTTATACTCATATAGTTGTTTTTTTGGTATAATAGCTTTTAAATTAATTATCCTATATTTATTAATCATTATTCCAAAAATAATGTTCCTAAAGAAACCCGAAATTATTTCACTCTTCTATCAAAACACCTTTTTTCATCCATAACCGCGTTCTTGAAAAAGGTTTTAATTTTTTTACTATTCCATTGGGATTTTTTAGAGTAATTTTTACCCCTTTTTTCACTATTAAAAAAATTAAATAGAATATTCATGTCATTTTCAAAATAAGCCCTATTCTTATTTAATATATTTTACGAATTGAATCATTTTTTAACGTGTATTCTATTTCCATACTCCATGACCACTGAATGATTTAATGATTACTTTATATGTTTTAGTGATTATTTTAAATGAAAACTATTTGAAAAATGGTAAAATAATTTTTTTCAATATGTGATTTTCTAATTGGAAATAATATTTTTCTCATGGAATTTTTCAAATGATCTATATAAATTCATTTATAAATTTTCTTATATATTTTAAATGAAAAGGATTTTTAAAATTTTTTATTTTTGAAACGTTTTTCTGAAAGTGGAAATCATGTTTTCCTTGATAAATATTCTAAGTGATCTTTTGAAGTTATTTTCCATCATATATAAAATCCATTGATAATACATATTCATTACTGGTGATATAATCCGAGGACACTCTCCTTATTATTTCAATAAATGGTTTATGCTTATGATTAAAGGATATTTATAAAACCAATTACATTTATATAGGTTATACTATGATGAAATATACATGAAACCTATTAATTTATGTGGGTTCTGATATGATTAATGGTTTCTAAAACCCATTTCCTTTCATGGTATCTAATATGAATAATATTTTATGATTTTTTGGTAGAAAAATGTATGTATTTTGTGATATAGGGTACATATATCTCCCTCCAATGAATTGGGTAATGATTTATGTTCTTTGATCTCATAGAGTAAATGTGAGATTATCCTATTCTTGAATAGATGGTACACAAGAGGTTATCTCATACCCAAAGTAGGTACATGTGTTGTTTTCCCGTGCCTAACATGTTATAGATGTCTTAGAGGGTAGCCATGACAATAAGTTATCTATTATTATGTGTTTTAAAAAAATCTATGTCTTATGGAAATGTTATACTCCCCTAACTCATGTTTTTAACTCCAATATGATTCATGTATTATGATCATCCCTGATTAATTCCATGAATCATTTTTATGATATATGATATGTGAGGAATGCTATTCAAATGTTATCCTCATGTTCAAATACCATTATGCTTATGTTATGTTGATATATACATTGTTTACCCTTACTGATCATATGATATTAAACTTTGTTATTTTTTAATTCCTCAGGTCATAATGAATGTTATTATTAATTATATTTCAAATAATGATGTCAGATATGATGATGGAAGTTAGATATGATGTAGTTCACATATGAAAATTTTATTTATGTTTCAATCTTCAAAATTTCATAGGACCACAATGATTTTGGTGTGGATAATTATGTTATGTATTTAATATTTATATACAAATATGTAATATTTATGTATGTGTTGCACATCTTTTTATAGTTGGTATTAGATAATAGTTTAGCTTAAACAATGTAAAATTGGATTAGAAAATTTTAGTGAGATCCATAGAGTGATTTATTAGGATACATCTATGGATTATTCTAATTAAAATAAAATATAATAGAATATTGGAGAAGTATTCATTGAGTGGTTTCCCAAAAATTACATCAAAATTTAGATATAAAAAATGGATGTGGTTCTGGTATAGTGGTACTGAGGGGTAATAACATTGAAAAAGATGTATCAAGCAAGACTTGAGTGTCACATAGCACATGAAAATTGTCCATACTACAAACATGTTTTGAAAAACTCATGGGATAGGTTTTGGAAACTCACAAAATATTTTTGAACCATATTAAATGATTTGAAAAATGAAATAGAGTGACCACTGATAGAAAAAGGTGGAATAGATTGAAAATATGTTTTCTTGATTTAGACATCATATAACTTTTTTTCTGTTAATGTTGTTTCACTGTATGATTTTTGTTTTAACATTATTTATTTTGGTTTTAGGTAATGGATAGAGACTAGTGTAAATTTCATAATTCTAATTATAAAGGAAAATGAAAATATTTTCCACTTGATAATATAAATGATATGGGAGAGAGAATACAAAATGATGATTCTTTGTTCACAAAAAAATTTCATGATATTAATCACATTGATATTATAATATAGGAATGGATGAAAAAATTCAATTAATTACATCATGAGTAAACATCAAATTATTTTATTACTTCATATGATCCATTAGTTTTAGTAAAAAGGATCAGCACTATTGACAATATATTTTCTATTCACTAGTATTTAAACTGTGAAAAATATATTCATCCATCTACTATTTGGATAGAAGACCAGATAAATACTGGACTCTTATAAATAATATAAGTGAACAATATGAAATTGAATCCACAGTGTGAGATGATTTTAAGAGATTATCTTTCAATATGTATTTCCCTCACATTATTTATATAGAGATGGAGAGGGAATTATTTGTGTTAATGTAAAAGGATGATCAATCAATCATTACCTATGAGGAATATTTTTAATGACATGTGAGGTGACCTTATGGAATTATGATCCATCCTAAAATTAATGAATATCGTTACTTATATTCTTTAAACTGATGTCTCTGAAGGGAGTTATATATAAGGGGAATTAGTAGCTATGGCGAAAAAATTTATTCTCATATCAAGGTGGACATGGAGATTAGAATTAACCCTCAATCACACAGGGTTTATAAGAAATTAAATATGTAATTCATGGTAAAATCTAAAAAATATTGAGAAAATAATATCACCATTCCTTTATTCTCAAAGTGGGGAAGGAAATATGAATTAAATTTACTAAAGGAAAATACTATATATTTTTAGTGATGCAAGGGAGGTCATCATGTTTCTGAATGTTTATGTTATGGATGAAGTAAAATCATAATACAAATACAGAGAAATCTCCGTATAAATCACCTCTCACACTCCATATTATCAAGTTCAATGACTTTGGGAATTATGATAATCAATTTCTCAATCCAATCCCTAATGTGGATGATAATCCACAATAAAATCTAGATAAGGAAATATTGAAAGATTATTCCATAGAAATGGACAATGAGAATCATGATAAATAGGTAACACATACCCACCCATACATATATAAGAATTTCATCTTGGACTTTTATTGAAGTATCCTTATGAAAAACATATTTTTCATCCTTTAGTGGAGCCTGATTTGAGTATAAGAAACGTTTATCTATATTTAAATTTTTTTATAGTAATCACATATTATTCTATATTCTATTAGTTAAAGGATGAACCCATGTATTTGGAGGAAATTTTTTTTAATAACTTATTTATTAAATAAATGGTGAATTATTTTTTGGAAGTGTATATTTTTTTATGTACAATTAATATAATATTTATGGATACCATAGTGGGTACATGAGGTTATGGTTGATCATATGTTCAATGTATTGGAAACATATTTAGAGTCATTATGTGATGAGATATTATCAATATTAAGGATATTTTTGGAATCATTTATGGACAAAAAATCATTTGACTAGGTTTTAGTGAAAATATAATTTGAGGGAGAATGCCTATAATTATTTTTACAAAATATTAAGGGTGATAGAAACCGTTATGATATATCTAATATTTTATTTTTAAGTAATTATGTGTTATTTCAATTTGGTAATGTTATTTGGATTATATTAGTATCAATTTTTAATAAGACAAAAGTGGTATTCTTGGTGAAAACATAATGATGTTGGTAGGGTTACAGGCCTTGAACTCCCAGCTGATGGAAGAAAATGGTGTAGCACCTACCACTAATTTATGAGAAAGAGAAATCTATGGGGACCAAATGAAATGAGATATTACTGAGTATGTATCTCTTTACATGGTATTTATACATGCTAAGGGAGAGAAATAATTGTTTATTGTGATTTGATAACTATTATTCATACTATAATGGAAATGATAAAACAACATCATGTATTGTTTTCATCAAACACCCAATTAAATTTGAAGTAAATCATTCTATTTGGGTTATAGTTGATCTCCATACAAAATCAGTACACTTCAAAACTATCATCGATGCATTCTATTTAAATCATTATTCCATGATA
Organism: Viscum album; assembly: GCA_963277665.1. Classification (NCBI taxonomy): domain Eukaryota; kingdom Viridiplantae; phylum Streptophyta; class Magnoliopsida; order Santalales; family Viscaceae; genus Viscum; species Viscum album. Next base: position 280,586,274 of record OY728123.1, on the reverse strand, counting down.
AACATTATGGATGTTATATGATTTTATAGAGAACCATATTCTATTGTGTAAGATCAATACCTGAGTTTTACCATGGTGTTTTGGTTATTTTTCTAATAGGATTTAAAAAAATTGAGTTTTAGGATAGCGTGGAATATTCATATATATGGTCAGTCTAAGATAGCAATTATTACCCCATGGGATACGTAATGATCTTTTCCAATTTATTTCTAAGGTATTTGGGATCAATACCTTCCTCTAGTTGAGTTTTCATACAGTAATAGCTTTTACTCAAGTATTCAGATGTCTCTTTATAATTCCCTCTATAGAAAGAAGTGTATAGCCCCATTGTGTGGGAATGAACTTTGATAAAGATGATATTGGGAATATAGGTGGATGAAGAAATAATATATTGTGTTAGATCAATTCATCAATACATAAGGGTAAACTGAATTATGCATAAATTCTATGATAACAATATCCATTGTGATCTATAATATAAATGTAGTGGGAAGGTGTTTCTAGGAATTTCATTGTGGAAGAGTGAAGGGAAATTTATGACCTAGGTATATATGTCCCTTTTAAATTCATGTTCATATTAGGATGGTATCTGACCTATTGGTGATTCCACTAAGCCTCTCTCATCTCCACATTGTTTTCCATGTATCTCACCTAAGGAAGTACATAAAAAATACATCACGTGTAATAAAATTAGAGGTCATACCATTGGAGCATGGTATTTATTATGAAGAATAACCAGTGTAGATTTTATTTCATAATCAAATTTATTAAGAAACTAGACCACTAACAAAGATAATGTTTTGTGGATAAATGACCATCTAGAGTATGCTATTTAGAAAACTATGGATATAATGATGTTGAAGAACCCCCAATTATTTTTATTAAATTTATTGAATTTCCAAAAAAAATATTATGTGGATTATATTGTAACACCCAAATCTATTATTACTTTTTTCAAATAATAAAAAATTATTTGGATTTATAAATTAAACACGACAACGAGTTCTAAAGAAATGCGCCACACTATTAATATATTATTATATAAATTGATAGTTATCATCTATAAATTTTAATTATGTGTATGAATAGGTTTTAAAAAATTGTGGAAATATATTTTAATCATGTATATTAACTTAGTTCAATAACTATAAATTATTTATAAATATAAATTAAAAACTATTTGAAAATAATTAAATTATTTTTCATAAAAAATGATTTCATTCATTAAAAAGTTTTTTATATTATAAAATTAAATAAATAATTTTTTTGGATTATTTTTATAAATCATTATTATTATAAATTCATTTAAATGTTTAACATTCATTATTTTTTTCATTCATTAATGAGATAAAAATAAGTCCAATATTACAAATAAAAACTACAATTTTAAAAAAACAATGTTCTTTCATATTTTGTGTACTTATTTTATGAATAAATTTTCCAGATTTTGGAAAATTTATTTTAAACAAAAAAAAATATTTTTTAAAATTAACAAGGAAAAATAATTAGTGATTTTTTGGGGATTTTCTAAAAGGATAAATTTTTAACTAAATACTGAAGATACAAGTTTTTAAAAACAATACTAATTTCCATTCAAATAATATTAATGATAAATTTTAATTTAATATTATTTTAAAATTAATATTAGAAAAAACTTATATATTTTTAAACATTTATGACATTGTACTCAATATCCTTTTAAATTTTTATATCAAAACATTCTAAACATTTATCATTTTATCATTGGAAAACCAATTTATCAATGTGTATTTAGATTTAATATTAAATTAAATACTTCTCCATCCTCAAATGAAAATTGGAATAATGGATTCCAAATTTGGAATTATAATAATTTTTATTATATACTAATTTCAACTAAGTTCCTTGTAAAAATTAGTAGTACATACAGTAGAACATAATTTTTTCGTTAATGTTAAAAATTGTTTTATCGGGGTTAAACTAAAAAAATAAGAGTTAACATAAACTAGAAACTAGTAAAAACCATTTTATGAGCATATATAGACCTTATACACAATAATGTTTAATAATGTCCCTTTTTTTAATTTTTCCCATGTAGAAAATGTGGGTACAATATATTGTTTAAAAATATTACATGTGTGTCATCCCCCAACTATAAAATCAAACCCCATCACCTATCCAATTGGCACATAAAAAATGAATTAATATTTGTAATACATGAAAAAATATCTTCCTTAAATACCTCCAAAAATAATATATTCCTTTTTTATATCATAACTCTAATGTTGGAATTCATTTGGTTGAACCTAATGAGGTTTTTTGAAGTTAAGGTAATTTTATAAACTATGCATATTGGTTTTAATACACATTCTAACTCCTAAAAATGTTATTGAATTATTATAATATAATGAATAATGTATATCCCATATAAATATTTTTTATTATGATAATTTAATAAATTATATTCATATCCACTTCCATCAAATGTGAAACTAATCTTTTGATCATGTGTATGGAGAACTACCACCTTACGAACTGAGTTTTTTTCTTTTCCAACATAACCTATAAAATATGGATATAATGATGGGTTTAGTGTTTATATATTATATCCATAATTTTATTATACTAAATTAATTATAATTTCATACCTCCATTCTAACCTCTCAACTAATTGTAAAATAATAACGTCGCTTGTGTGTACCACATACTACCACCTGACGAACTAATGTGATGTGTTTTTCATTTATGTTTTTCTCTAGGGTGGAATTAAGGATATATTAAATGAATATATATTAAATATATTACATAAATATAACTTTTCCTGAATCATATTATATATATATATTTACATTCCATTATATGGGCGATATGATAATGTCATTCATACGTACGGCAGTATACCACCTCACGAAGTAATGTTATTCATTTTTTATTAAGAAATTTCATGGAAGATAATTAGGGTAAATTTTTTTATTATATGTAATATAATTGAGATGAAATTTATTCTTCAAAGATAATATAATATTTAACTTTATTTCATTTCATCTTTCAATAAAATGGAAATAGCACTCATGCGTACATATGACCTACCATGTCAAAGAACATTGTATTTAATTTTCTACCTATAACATATTAGGATGACACCAAACATGTATATAACTAATATATATGATATTTATATCATAGTTAAAAATTATATAGACTAAGGAAAAATGATAAAATTAGGATAACATATGATAAAAAAATCAAAACATACTCAAACAAATAAGGAAGTTATTGTCTTAAAAATAATTTTCCATGTATTTTTAATAAAAGTGTAAAAATTGGTCTTAAGTAAATAATATATGAAATGGTTAATATAATTATATATATTATATATATTTTTTGTAATAATAAATTTACTTCAGTTAAAAGTGAGTATCATGGATTTTGAGACATATGGTAAGGAATTTTTGTCTCCATTTGTCATCTTTGGGACATACGTTATGTTATGAACCAATCTTATTTAATGAGGGTATTATAAATACTACTAGAGTTTTATTGCCATAAACTAACATATTATCATGATATTTTATGATAAATTTAATATTATTCCTTAATAGGTATTAATTTTCAATGATACCAATGTGGTATGGGTTTTACGACCCAATATTAGTGTTTATAAAGATTTTATAAGTTAAGGATTATAATATTGAAATATTATGTTCAAAATCTCAATTAAATGATAAATGTTCCAATCCACATTATATTTCTTATGGTTTTAGCATCTTTTCCCCCTCTATGTATTTTAGGTTCCAAAATAATGTTTATATCAAAAACTGTTATTATTTAACTCTTTAGTCATAAATCTTATTTTTATTATTTCTCCATGTCTTAAAAAAATTAAAAACTGTTTTAATGTTAATCATAGAATTTTTGGAGTCATTTAGACCATTTTTTTAATTTTTTGACAACAAATTAAATGTAATCATCATTTCATTTTAAAAACAAATCATATTTGAATTTCACCAAAAAATGAATGGAAAATATTTTAATGTGTATGACATTTAATTCAATAATGAATACATAGTGTTGTAATGATTCTATTATAGGTTTAAATTATTATTTATAATGAAAAGGATTTCAAAAATGTTATATGTTTTGTATTTTTTTCAAAGGGAAAAGGAATCTTTCATAATGAATTATTTTTAATGATATTTAAATCATCCATGACATGATTCCATGGTTAATTTAAAATAAATGGATTTAGAATCTTTTTTATGTTTTTAATAGTGTTTATAAAAGGGGAAATGTTATTTTTCTTGAGAAATGTTCCATTTTATATATCATGATCATTTCCCATTTAAGAGTACATCACTTGATGTTACTTATGGTTTTATAGAGACAGATCCAAGGATACCATTATTATTTTATCTCTGAATAGTTTATTGTTATGGTGATAAGATATTATGAAACCTGTTAAATTTCCACATAAAATGCAGTTAATTTTTTTTACGAACCCCATTTCATTACTTGGGTTATGATATGATAAAAGTTTTATGTTCCCATTTAATTTATTTGGTTCTAATATGATTGAAATTTGATGATATTTTGTCTTATAAATGTATGAATAATGTGATAGGTTGAACTTATTTATACCTCCATTTCAATGGGAAATGATTTATATTCTATTTTATCATATGGTAAATGGGAGGTTTTACAAAGCAAGAAAATAGGTTACATGGGAGGATATACCAAGCCTAATTAGGTACATTTGTTTTTATCCCAAGACTAGAATATTGTGATTTTATTTATGCTTTTCCATTACATAAGGTTTCCTTTTATTATGTGTATACCAAAAATCTATGTCATATTCCAATTTCATTTTATCGTGGCCATGATCATGTATTCCATTATGATTCATTTCTTATTACTTCGATCCATATTTTTTCTCTTCTCTAATGACACTATTAAGGGGAAAGTGTGAACCCTTACAAAAAACATCAGATTCAAAATTGAAAATTCAAATCAAACACCCCTAATATAAGACCGCATTAACGCATTTCAAAATTCCACACAATTCAAATTTCAAAATTCATCACCCATGTCATCATGCGTCAGCCTCCAAATTAACATTTCCATCATCACGGACACCACTGTTCGTCGTCGTCACCACTCGATGTCGTCGTTACACTGGTATCGTCGATGTCGTCGATCAAAGAACTATACCATAATGTTGGTGTCCATTGTCTCCACATTGTCGATGAGAATAGAAAAACAATGGACTCTATAAACCAGAAATCAAAAGGAAAAAACATTCAAAAATAGACATGAAAACTAAAGTAATCACATTCCATGTTCACACACATCAGGCAAAGTCCCAACGCCATCATTCATCAACATTAGATACCACTGATGTCACCGTCTTTGCCTAAGCCCATAAATAATAAAGAAAACCTCACAGTCATCGCCTCCAAAACAACAGTAATGTCTCCAAGATCCATCATTAAACGAGATCACCTCCAAATGAAAAAAAAAACGTATTCGCACAAAAAAATAGATCTAAAACAAACCATGGCTGCCATCGAAGGTCACTTGCCTCTACAAATACCTGAAGAAGAAGTGAACCCAAAAATAATCAAACAAAAGAGGACCACCGTAGCTCAGTATAAAGCCAACAAATGGGAGCATATCCCAGAACACCATTGACCAATCGAACTGCACTTACCAAAGCTTCCATGAAACCACCATGGAAGACCGAATTGGAGTGAAACGAAGGCACCGGAAGCCAGAGCAGTGGTATAATTAGGATAGGGCATCACCAAAAAGCGCAACCTCAACTAAGTCTCCAACCTAGACTGTCAGAGCCATAGCCAATACAAAATAAACCCTAAGAAACCCACGAAACTCAGCCCACACATCCCAAATCTCCCTGTGAAAACCGGCGCAACAGACCAAAGTGGGGTTGGAAACACGGCTACCAGGGGGACATAGCAAGGGAAGAACAAACAGAGGCTTTGACCAGGGGAAAGGACACAGAAGGGTCCGAGATAGAACAGAAAAGCTAGGAAAAATAGAAATGAACCAGAGGTCGAAGAGAACCATGGAACTGGGGATAAGGGGGAGGGAAAAGTAAGGAGGGAGGATGGTGGGAAGACAAAGTAGGAAGTGGAACACCATCCTCCCCCCGTTGAGGCACCACCGTGGAACCCTAGCGGAAAACTGTGGGGGAGAGAAGATGCTCAGAGTCTCTCAATTCCCCAATTGGATATGATTTCTTATTAATTTTTATGATTTCTTGTATGATCTATGTTTATGATCAATTATTTGAATTTTATGGTTATAAATTGTAATTAAAATATTTCAATACACTTATCATCATATTATGTTTTTCATGAACCATTCTGGGATCCTTGGTTTCCTGAAACATGAGCCAACATTGACATGACCAAATGGTGTTCACGATCCCCATGGGTTGGTGACCATCAACTGACATCGCAAAAGTTCCGGGAGGGAATGAATTTTCAATAAAATAGTGGGTAATAAAATATTACAATTCAATAATATCAACACTCCTAAGGGAGAAAGTACTAAAATCATGTGATAATAATAAATCCAAAGTAGTACATAATCAAATTTCACAGTTTCTAACAAGATAATAACTGCAAAATACCTTCTAATAGGATGAATAAATATACAAAAGTCACCTCCAGGCCACTCGATCCAAAGGATCAATAAAATCCACCAACTCTAATTGGTGATTTCCTATTTCTTAGACCTAGCATAAGAGACTCTACAAGATACCAAATGAAAAGGTAGTGTGTTGTATATAAATCCCATTACGGTCTCATCATGTGTTACACAATTGATAAAATAACAATTTACAATTTATGTAAATAGTTAAAATAATGAACAATATTTGATTTTTAATATTTTAAGCCAAAACATACATTCATTTCAAAACATATGAAGATATATCAAAAAACATTCAGAATCACATAAATGATCATTTTATATATTTGTTTTATATAAAATAGTTTGAATGAACAAAATATTTCAACAATACAATGAAATTCTTATAAAGTAAAATAACTTGTAGAACCATGGAAAAACACCATATGTTATATTAGTTACTTTTTATAATATTTTAACAGTTCTAGTCAATGATCAAAACTCATAAATAGAGTCATCCAATATAAACACCCCAAAAGGGAAATACATTATTAGAAATCAAAGTACACTCTAATAGGTGAACTCATCATGAGTTTCTTGATCCAAAATGGTTTAGTTAGTGTTTTCATCATAAATACAATGCTAGGGGATCAATATCATATTGTTCTTACCCCATCATTTACTAAATAACCTTTCTCCCATGTTCTTCATTCAATGAATCAATAAATGAAATTTGAAATCAATAAATTTAAAAAAATCATATTAAATTTAAAAATTAATGTTTTCAATATGTCATTCTATTTTCTGAACCAAATCATATATTTTAATTATTTAATTAAATTATAAATAAATTTTCTCTCTAAACCATTTTCTGATGATCAAAATCTAGTAGTTTCACAAAATTTAATTCAAAATCCAGCCATCAATTTTCACAAATGCATGCCACAATTTAAATTCCTATGAATTTGTTTGTTTTCTCCATTTCAATACATAATTAAAATGAAAGACCATATGATCACAATTACATATTTTTAAATAAATTAAAAAAACATTTTAGTTTTATATTCAATTTATTGGCTTCAATTGTATGGTAAAACATTATGAAAACCAAATTATTTAGTTGGAGGAATCATAATTCCCAACACCCACAATAGGCAACAATAATGATGAAAAATGGAACAAATGATTAAATAATACATCATAAAATTAATATCCACCAAGATAGAGTTTAGATCCATTCATTACATGATGATCTATTAAACTATAATTTCTAAAGAAAGAGATATCAAAATAAACCATTCAAGGGGAGATCCACTTACTCAGAGATAATCAGTCGAGATCAATGTTGCTTCGATCCTCTAAGAAAATTATTTAGAGTTGTAAATTTCACATATAGAGTGCATCTAAGAGCAAAACAATATATTATGTCCGAATGGAAATGTTATGAATCATAAAAAGGGGGTTTATGAATTTTATGTAATTTTTAATGATTATAACTTCATAAACATCGTAATATGATAGACACATTCACTATATGGTGAAACCATATGAAAATAATGAAATCCTATTTTTTTATAACATGGTTTCCCCTGGGTGGGAAAATGGTTTGGGAAACCATCTACCAACTATTCATTTCACACGGACCCGGGGTTTCATAGATTTCAATTAGGGTTCATGGTTTGGATAAAGAGTGGGACAACCATAAACATTGCCAAACACATCAAAAAAATTCCAAAAACACATGGAATTACTCAAAAAATACGACTTAACATAATGGAAATGAATAAATAGGGAGAGAAATAACTGAAATCAAGTAATATGATGTTACAACATCCCCCACCATAAGAATATACTAACATTCAGGAATAATAAATAAGATTCCATATCAATGTGGTGATTCCACTAGTCTCTCATCAATAATTCACGAATCCATGTCTCATGATAATAAGATCCACACATCTATATCACACAGACCAAAGGTATCTCCCACCTATGTGGTGACTTTCCTCAGAAGAAACTATCCTGATTCGTTGTTCAATCATCTATTATTCAGTCTCAGCATCAATATCCTACTAGAAAAATTCTAAAGATGGGTCAAAATTATTAATTTCAATATCTAATATATAAAATATAACATGTATCAACGACTACTACAGTGAAAGTGAAAAATGGTAAGATGCATCCCCCACATAGTCAAAACCCCCTAAAGGTACAACTAATTGAGGTGTGATAATTCATTTCCTCCCATGATATTTGTGACCCAACATAGGTGGAACTCTAATAAACACATAGTTAGAAACTCAAAAATCCAAATATCACCTATGATGTCCATCATAAAATTTTTACTAGATCTTTGTAATAAATTTTTTCTAATGAATCAACTGAAGCATTGCTTCCATCTCATTTACCATGAATAGACTAACCAAATAGCATTCACAAATCTATAGCCAATAAAATTGAGATTTAAATGCAATGTTATACAATTCCTATTAATGAGGCTTCCAAATTATAGAATGGTAAATATTATTGTACAAAAACTCAACAAGTCTAAAATGGATGTCCCAAGATCCACCAAAATCAAGGATATATGAATGAATCTTGTGCTATAAAATATAAATATACCACTATATAAGGTTATCCTTCTATAGATGGTATGTTGCACTCAAAAAATCTATATATTATAGGGGATCTAAGAAGAATCTCAAAATGATAAAATTAAAATGGGAATCCCTATCCAAGACTGTTGTGGGAGAAAATTCAAGAAAGTGAACAATCTATTTAAAATAATGATTTCCCAACCCCTAAAACAATGGTTGTATCAAGAATAGGTGTGATGTGAGCCAGTATCTTTATTCAATCAAGAAAAACTCATCTCACATTATTTTTTGTGAGTGGAACATGGTATCCTAACCAAAAAATCTATAGACATTTCATCCCACTTCTATTTATGAACTACAAGTGTTTGAATTAAACCTGATGTTATCTGGTGCTCAACTTTAACCCAATAATTGTAATATCAATAAGAAAAAATGTCAATGATTTCCTGCATCATACAGGGACACTTGAGTTAGTGGTAAAATTCATAATAAGTCTTTTTTTTTCTAGTGTTCACTATCCACTAGGAATTATGGAAGTCACCAATCACATCATTCCTTGTGTACAAAGTCATAAGAACACATTTTGGAAGAACAAGATACCCTCAGAAGAGAATACCAATCATTAATGGAATCCCCACCTTAAAAAGAGTATGTAATTCTACAAAAATCACAAGAATGATATAATTGATGAATAATAATATTGAGATGATTTGATTTCACCTATATAATTTCGAATAAAAACATATCCTCCTCCTCTTGGACCTATAAAAGAACCTATGAAAAAAATATGCATCATGTTCCACTCTTTTAATTAATCATTCATGAACTAGGTTGTAGGATTCCTACTCAAATCATTGGTAATGAAATTTCTCATCAATATGGAGTAGAAATGTTGAATAAAGTAAGCAATCCACTCAGAACCTTGGCCAAATTTTCAAATCTTTTTGAGAGAAGACATAACTCAATATTTTGTGGAAAACAAATTGGGTACCCATTATCTGAAAGCGTAATTCTTCTAAATATTAAGTGAGAACATCATGGTTTTGATTTCAAGGATGTGGGTTATATAATTTTTCTCATGTCACATAATATTTATGGGGAAATAAGCTACCATATGATGAATATACATAAGAATGAAGACAAAACCTGAACATGATATGTCACTGAAGACAACATAGAACTACCCTGTTTTTGGATGAGTCAACACAGGAGGTGAAGTCATAGAAAATTTCAAATCATCAAAATAAAAATGAAATTTATCATCCCAAGTGAATCTCACACAATTCTAGATGGTTGAATTAATTAGAGAATCTACCATTGGGAAATGATATAAATATTAGTGTCAATAACCAACAAAAACCATGAATCTATAAATCTCAAGTACTTTCCACAGTTTCTCCCATTTCATAAATGCATTTACCTTATTAATAACATATTAAATATAATATTTAAATACCACATATCATATGAACCTCACTTCATGAATTGACAAGTCACATTTTGATAGCTTCTCGCAGAGTTGGTGATTTCTCAAAATTTCATGAACTTCTCTCACATGATGCACATGGTCCTCCACAGATTGAGGGTGAAAGAAAATTTCATCCAAAAATATCACCATGAACATATTTAGATACTCAAGGATGATTTATTTCATTAATTTTATAAATATTATAGGATCATTGGATAGACCATATGAAGTTACAACATCCTCATAATGGACATTCAAGCTTCGTAAGGTGGTATTACAAATGTCTGATTAATTTTTTCTCAACTGGTGATAACTAGATCGAATATCAATCTTCAAGAACCAATTTCCTCCATTAACTAGTCAAAAAATTATTAATAGATATTTTTTGATATTTTTTGATCAACAGAACACAATTTTGATTCCATTAATCAATACATAGGTGAAGAGTTCCATTATATTTCTTCACAAATAGAATATTTTCAACCCATGGTGACACTAAAAGCCATATCCAGCCTTAATTTTGAAGATCATCCAATAATTTTCTAAAATATTTTATTTAATTGTGTTCCATATAGTGAGAACCAATATATATTTTCTTATTACTACAAAATAAATCAATAAAAAAATATACATCATTTATTGGTGGAAAAAATTGTGAAATCAGAAGGAATCTTGTTGGAAAACATTATGAAAACATGAGGGATATCATTTCTCAATTAAAATCAATCTAGATAAAAAATATGACATTGATAAAACTTTCACAAACTCCAGTTATGATGTTTTGGATCTTCTCAACCTCAAGTACCATTATCCCAAAATTAAATGGAATACCCCATGTGTTTCAGTATTGGATACCCATCGAATGTCAAAGTAATTTTAGGAATTATTAGTAATTAGATAATCCATCTCAAGGAAAAAATCAAGAGGTTTAATGTCGTGAATAAAAAATCTTGTCAATCTCAATATTTGATAAATGGGGAACGCAACCAGGATAACAAATATCATATTAATTTTTTTGAGGGGTGTAGTAATATCAATGAAATAACACAAAATATTTTTATGAATATTTACCAAGTTCAAAAAAATAATTCAATATGAATGCATGAGGAGAACCAATATCAAATAAAATAGTCACTAAATATGAATTTATATTTATGGTAAATATCAGGGTCAATGTAATTGTATAAGATTCTTCTAGATTCTACTCCACTAGCTAAAGAATCATAATTCTAGATTCCAATGGCCAGATTCCCATTGATCTTGATGAATCTTATAAGACTATATAAATTTTAGGTGTTGATGATTCCAAACCATTGTGAAGAGTTTAATATAATTGGTATAATTTATTTAGGGTTCTTGAGTGACTATAATGGCTATAGATATTTAGTATCTTTGTACTAAAACATCAAACTTTTCTAATGATTCCATGTTAGATTCAAGTGAAAGGGCCTTAGTCAGGAACTATAAGATATATTGAGGAAGCCTAATCATATGAACCACTATGAGACTCATCACAATTAATTATTACTTCTACGGAACTAATATAACTTCTTGTGGGTTAAAAAAAGACTCCCATAGATGCTAAGAAACCATCTAGGTCAAGATAAACTATCAATTCCATATCTAGTACATCAAAATAAAATGATATATTTATCAGAAAAAAACTAATAGATATCATGTATGATACCTATAAAAAACCATCGAGATTTCATTTTACCATTTGATACAATATCTGGTGAAAAATACACAACCTCATCATTGTGGGTAAAATAATGTATCATGGTCCTATCAACCTACTGGGGGATGAAAAACTACATTGAAATACCCATTATAATAAATTCTTGATGTAACTGTTCAATGAAAAAAACTCTAATGTATTTCTACACCAAAGCCTCTTTTTTGACACTATTACCATCAAATCCCACCATCTCCTTCTAGGACCTTCCTTCATAATGGTAGCCCACATCACTCTAATAGCTTCAAGTATTTCCTAGAATTCAATGATAATCTCTAAATTTTTTTACCAGTCTACTAACTCATTAGAATCCCTAGTTCCTTGGAAAGAAAGTGTTTTGTGGTCAAGTAACTACTGAGCATAGTTATGAGATTTTTCCTTTAAACAATAAAAAACTAGATTGTAAATAGGAATGGGTGTTGGTTCTTTTCAAAGATCTTAGAAATCATCCACAACAATCTCAAAAATATTTCATTCTATGGGATGATTAGTTCAGTATGGTTCACCAAAAAAATCCTCTTGGGGCTTATTCACACATCATCTTTGAGGAATGATGATACCCCCTAACATCTCACAAGACCACTTACATCCTAATATTAATCATATAAATAAAAATAAAAATATATAAACAAGAATATTTATCCCATAAAAAATTGTTTCAATGTATTAATATCAATGTACCCAAATAAAAATTCTGGAGTTGAAGTGGTTTAGATTGAAAAATTCCTCAATTGTAATTTTCCCAAATACAAATGGTTAATTAAAGGGCGTTACGACGATATAAATATATGAACTCACTCAAAACTACCTCATATTTACCCTACAGATATCCCCAACTACATACCGACAATAAGGAATTATGCTTCAAATGTCACTATGAATCCATTATTTGACTAACAAGAATAGAGCCCCTTGTACCCTAATATCTACTCTATCTCCTAAATAGCCAGAATGGTTTTCTTTATTCCCAATAGTTGGTGACTAGAACCTAACATCATACAAGATAAAATGGTGTTTGAATATTCCACAAAAATGAAAACGATAAATTATTATAAGTCTGCATGTTGAGAACTCCAAATGATGAAATTACCATAACAATAGGTATAAAAAATCCTACGAAGTGCATTATCCATGAAATTTTAATCAAACATGACAAAAATAACAGCATCACATGCCACAAGTTAGTGAAATATCCACCAATCACCTCTAAGGATCCAACTCCAATGGATCAATAACATCCACAACCTCCATGTGGTGTATTCCCTTTTCCAAATCCTACCATAACAATGTCTAAACATTACTAAATAAAAAGTTTTGGTTGAGATATATACTATTGTAGGGTCACATAATGTTTTTCATAATCGATACCATTATAATTTACTATTTATTCTATCATTTTAATAAAAAAAAATTCATGAAAGTTCATTTTTCATTTTTTAATACAAAAAATGTTTTGATTCCAAACAGATAAAATATATATGAAAATAAATTTAAAATAGGAATGGATGAAAATTTCAGATAATATTGTCATATAAAAATGATTATTTTAATAAATATGTTTTTTAATTCAATGAAATGCATATTAAATCAAATACCTCATAACAACATGGTCAAACACATTGATGTAAGCTAGTTACTAGCTATAAGATCCTCAGAAATATCATCTGTGATCATAGATAATAAATATTTTTATACACAATCAACAAAAAATAGTGGAAACCGTTATGGGAAATCAAACTACACCCCATTAGGGGAACACATCCTAAGCAACATAGTCTTACTAGGATTAGATATGGTTTTCACCATAACCCTAGCTCTTGGGGATCAAGATCCTAGAATTATTATCTGAATATCCTATTAACAACCCAAGATCCCATGTTCATTAAAAATACAATAAATCAATCAAATATAAAATCAATAATTTTAATATATTCTCTAATATAATATCGCAATTTTATTTTTTAGCATTGATTTCTATTTTCAAAAAAAATCTTCATTTAATTCCATTTCAAATTAATATTCTATATAATTCATCTTCTCATGCTCAATACATAAATATTTCATAAAAACATTTTCTCAATGAAGCATTATTTTATCACAAATTCACCACAAAATTTTGATGGAATTAAAATTGTTTTTTTTTCAATTTTCATACCCATTTCAAATTGAAGACCAAATCATTAAAATATCAAATTTTTTATCAATTAAAAAAATCATTTTGGTTGAATTAAGTAATTCAAGGTTTCTATTTTCTAGAAATGATTTATGGAATATCCTACCTTTAGATCAATGAATAACAATGTAGAACACATGAAACTATAAATTCCAATGAAGAATGATGGTGTGTAATTTATAGGAGAAAGTCTATAATCACAACCGAACAAGAAATTGTTTAAATCCATCCATTATATGATGATATATAAAAATTCTTGGATGAGGTAATGATATATTGGAAAAACCACATGTGATAAGATCCAAGAACCTATAGGTGATTGATCGAGAGAAACTCCACTTCGATCCCACAAATAAATTGTTTTATGGATCCTATTTCACCTCTAGAGAGCCTCAATGAGCCAGTATGTTGTGTTACGTCATAATGGGTAGGTTAGGAATTCTAAATAGGGGGTTCGTGAATTTTTAATATATTTTCATATGTTTTAAACAACCTATAAAAAGTTAGAAAGAGGGGGAGGGGGAACAATTAGGGAAAACCATGCACCAACTACCTGTCCCTACTATTTGGGGAACATAGATTCCCCTTTGTGGGAACATACTTTAGGAAACTATGAACCGACCATATATTCCACACTGTACAGGGTTTCATGGTTTTCAATAGTGGCATGAAGTTGGGTCAAACAATATCCCAATTAGGAAACACCCAAAAACCCCCTAATAATTTATAAAATATCTTAGAAAATCCAAAATCACATCTCAATGTATTGGAAAAAAGGGCTATAGAATACCTAAAAACATGTAATAGGGAGTAACAATGTTTGTGACTACTTTTTTCACATATTGATCTTTTAAGAACATACTTTATTGTGTTTTCCTTCCATAGGTTATAAAGTAATGTATTATTCATGATTTGTATAAGAAGAGATAAAATTATTAAGAATGTTATGGGAGACTATGTAGTTAATTAATGATGTAGTCATTTATTTTTTCAGGTTTCCAACTACAGTAGAAAAAAATGATTCATTAAGTTATCTGCAAGTTATGTAATGAATATTCATATTTTTAGATGTAGTATTTATGTATAGAATGTTTTGGTATCTCTTGAACACTTTGTATATTGTAATTATATTTTAGGTCTTTGACGTTTTTGTTTATGTATAAGAGGTGTTGATAAAAAACAAAATTTAAGGGTATTGAAATTCATGATCTATGGATATGATTTTTATGAGGAACATTAGGAGAAGAGTAGTGTGTTTAGGTTTATCATGTCTGTTGGAATCCCAATTATTTCTTTAATTGGTGTCTTGGTGTTCCATAGTTTTAATTAAAGATGTGATATTCAATAAAATGATAAAAATCATTCATTCCATGATCGACCCACAGATTGGAAATCTTATAATCAAAAATTATTATGGTGGATAGAATTTTCCCAACACAACTTTTTTCCATGGTATTTTATTAGTTTTATTAATTTTTTTCCATATATTATATTTCAAAGTTGATTTTAATTTAAATTTTAATTAGATTTTGTTTTAGTGTAGGGGACTTGGTTTTGAGAATATTACTTATATCCAAGTAAAATCCATTATAAAATTGATTTTCCTTATTAGTGGTGATTTGTACATGTACCAGAATATTTAATTAACCATGTGGTGAAAATAAAAAAGTTGAACAAAATTTAAAAATAGTTGAACTATCTGTCTATCATCATTCAAATTTAACCCATACACATTACCCTCTCTTCCCATTCAAAACCTATAAACCATGTCTCTCCTACATAATTATTTCCATCATTCCTTTGCTAATTCTATAGATTTTTATCATTCTCTAAGGATAAATTATTACGTTATTACATGCTTGAAATATTCTTCTCTAAATCTAAATATAAATTTTCTTGATTATGAATTACAAAATCCATGGAGGCCTAGGGTAGACTTCGTTTAATCCTCTTATGTGGGTTTCATGATTTTGATAATTAATGGTTGTTCATCCTAATTAGGTGTAGATTTAGTTCTCACTTAGTGGAAGTGGATATTTGAGGTTACTTTACATATGTAATGATACTTAATTCTTGAAATATTTATTAATTTATTTAAAAAATTCATATTTATGGTATTTAATGATAATATTAATTTTAATTACAGAGTTTTTGGAGAATAATATTTCTTTCAATAGATCTTTGTATGTTTTAATGGTATCTATCATTCGTTTAATGTTGGAAAATAGTTCAACTCAACTAATCATATAAAATGTTGTAGGAATTCAAATAAATGATATTTTAAATTAATTATGATAATTTATGAGGCGTTTATATCAATAAATTTGTTTGAGAATGTTTTCTTTAATTTTAAGAGACACACTCAATTCCTTAAATATGATAACTTAAACTACAGATATATTTTTTATATTATTTATTGATATTTGAATGGAATCATTAATTTAGTTTACAGATATTATATTTTAAGTAATGATAATGAGGCATGGGTAAAACATTCAAAAAATGTATTATTATTTAATAAACTCTTTTAGAACAATCCAATTTACGGTTGTTTTCAAAACAGAGAAAATCATTCTTAACATAATAAAAAGTTATTATATTTTTTTGTATGTATGTAGTTGTTTCAATTAGGGGTTCATAGGGATGATGATTTTTCATGATTCATATTTTATGTGTTTGGAAATATATATATATATATATCATATATTGTAGCTATTTATATACTCTTCTCTATTTTATGGATCATTTTAAACTAAAACTAGAGACTGAAATCGATGTGAGATCATTGTTTGTGACATTATGATTCTTATTTTTCTAGAAACCCATAGAATGGATTTCACCCTACCTTGGGGATTTTCCAATAAGTTAGGCTATTAAGGGTAAGATAGAGAATTTGGGTTGTTGGACTGCATCAGATTCAAAAATTGTATGTTTTTTAGTGTATTTTATATTTTCCTCAAATCTCCTATAATCCCAGGATTGTGGGTTTCCTTCCATGATATAGTTTATATATTATAAATGAAAATTTAAATTTTATTATTACTCCCTCAATTTTCTTCATTCCTCTATGAATTAATTTTCAAAATGAATAATTGATTTTTGTTATTAAAATGAATGGTTTTTAAATAATTTAGCTCATTTTCATTGTTTTCAATCAATATGGTCATTATAGTGGTCTTTTTAATGAATCATATGATATTAATGTATAGATATATCCTTTACATTTTGATATTTCAATGGATTTGTTTTTAATTTCTAAATAAACTATGTTTTCTGTTTTTCAAAATCATAGAAAAAAATGAATTATATATTAATTCTATATAATATGGACATTTCATTGTTTTCAAAGGAGGAATGTGGGGTATAGATTTTTCAGACCAAACACGAAAATGTTATGCAAAATATAATATTTTGTTCCTGGTTTTAGTCTTCATCTCTCATGGGAGATTTTTAGAAATTGGATTATAGGATTTACTATAGAGTCTTCTTGAGAATTTGTTAGGTATTTAGTTTATTTTCATTCTTTTAGTACATTAATTTTAATAATTTTACATCCTTGTATGTCCATTATTATAGATGACATATATTTTCAATTTTAAATGGTTATTTACCTATTATTCCTTATTTTAGTCTATTTTCAGGGTGTTTGTTTATATTTCAATTCATGGAACACAGATTTACAGTGATTTCATGAAACAAAATCAAGGGGAATTGTTGTGTTTATCAATTATTTTTGCAAAATAATTTCCTGTAGGTTTCATTATAATAAAAAATATATTTTATCATCCTATTGTGACTATAATTGATTATCATAAAATTTTATGGGCCATCTAAATTTACTGAATTTGGGGTTCTCCATGATGGATCATGAATTTTTTTAGAATATTGTAGTGTATTAAATTTACTGAATCCTCTAATGTTGTAATGTAAATTATTTACATATTCTAAATTACTACTTGAAATTGATACAATATAATAGTATCTTCAATGTATGTATTATTCTATCAATGCTTGTATATAGTATTTGGAGTCTGAGGATGGATTTTTGTGGCTACATATCCCATTTGACTAGGATTGTAATCTTGGAAAACCAGTTACATTATTAAAACCATTATTAAACCAGTCACCATGTTTGTATAATAAATTTTTTTTTTGAGTTTGTAGTGGATTTTGTTGAAGGAATTTTTTAACAAATATGTAATTTGATATATGATTTCCCAAATGTGGTATTTTCTCCTCGATTATGTATGACTAGAGGAAGTGAATTATAGTTTTTGGATATGTGACATAGGATATAATTATATTATATATTTATGAACGTCCGATGTACAAATCATAATTAGTCATTTTATTTACATAAAAAAATGGGTTATCCTATAATATATAGATAAATATTCATATCAATATTTTGTTATATATAATAGTGATCAGAAAATTTCCATTTATTTTTTAAAAATATTGACATTTGTTTCATGGATGGACTTTGAGTATTATTGTGAATTAGGGAATTTATAATCATTTTTAACACTGTAATGGACTATAGGATCATAATGATAGTTTATTAGGTAAGGAATATTTTTGAATGATGTATTATTTTAAAATGAGAGATTTTATGTGATTATAATATCAAATGGAATTTGGATGGATTCATATGAGTCGTGATGATTTTCATAATGTTTATTATAAATTATTATGTGTCAAATGTTTCGTATATATGAACTAAAGCATCATACCTTGTGTTATTACATGAGGATTTCATTAACTACATTATGATCTGTAATATGGTTTTTAATATTATGACAACCCTGCTCTTTATTTCATTTTTACACTTGATTTATTTCATAAAATTTAACTTAATCCAACTCAGACGATAGTGTCTACTAAATTTTTGAAATTTTGAACATTACATAACAATAACAAACATGATAAAAAATATAATTATTGAAAAATTAATTAACATGACTAAAACCTTCCTACATACATAACACTTAATGGGGTAACCCGAGGACATAAAAAAGAAAGGTGTGAGATATAAAACCAAGTAATGGAATAATAATGGAATAACATGAAGACAATAATACATGTTATACTGGTAATATCAAAGAGACATAAATGAAAATGATTAATATGGAATGATATAGCATGATAATCATAACATAGAAAATATTGCAACAACTTAAAACAATGCCACATAAATAGGTCAAGTCTAAATCCCCTAAGAACCCATGGTGGAAAAAGACCCATAATTGAATCATGTAAGTCTCTTGTCCCAACATGATGTATCCTGAAACTAACCATTACAAAATTAATTGGAGCGCTATCATGGGGAACCCTTCATAATCATTTCAATATATTGTTTAATTGTGCTAAACAGATCATATAACATGGATTCATTCAAAATAATTATTTTTTCCACTACATAAGAATGAAGAAAAAATGAATTTAAGTCCCCAATAAATAATTATATGTTCATATAAGAGAATACCTTCGATAGAGGAATGGGTATGGTTTTCACTAAATGATGATTTTGGCATGGAAAATCATTGTGCAATTCCGACAGCATAACAACATCAAATAGAAATTTATAAAATTGGTTGATATGAGATAAAGGGGTCTTTAATAATTAACAAATGAAATGGAATGTAAGAGAAATATTTAAGAAAAATATCCTTACATAGGCCAAGGGAAATTTGAATATAAAACATAAAATGAATTCTTGATAAAAAGGCCGAAAGATTACATGGGGAATTTCAGCATAGTAATGGGTGTACATATGGGTTAATAAGAGTGATATTTTAGAGTGAAAGGTGACATCATCATTTAAACATAAAATGGAACTCAAAGTGAATTGGTAAGAATTTATCCCAACATAATAAAATGGAAATAAAAATGGAATATCATAAAAGAAATGGTCGATAAAATGAAAAGAGGGAGAATCCCTTATGGAATTTCGTCGTAGTAACTAGTGTACATAAAAGATTATAGGGGGCCTTAATGAGGGTGACAGGAATGTATAATCATTTATAAATACAATTTACACTAAGGGGATCACGGAACATCATATCCAATGATATGAAAATGGAATTTAATAATAATAATATAAAAGAAGTGCTTGAACGGAAAAGAGAAGAGAAAAATCCCTTACATGAATGCATAACTCCAACGGATAGGGAGAGGACACTTGAGAGCTTGGGGTCACATTGGGTAGACTATAGAGAGTATATAAATTTTTTTTTTCATAATCCAAGCATTTTTATTGAAGTGAAATGGGATCATGAGAGGGTTTATATTTGAAAATAGGGAATTCTTTATTATTTTGGTTTGGGACAATAGAAAATAAAATATCCCAAACCACAAACCATACTATGGGTTTTTCTTATAGTCCCTACCAAAGGGGAGTGGAATAAATTATTTAATAAGTCCAATGGTCGATGATAATAAAATATTGCCCTTTGTTATATTGAGTTGAGTCACACATTCAATGATATGATTTTAAAATCATAAAATATTTTACAGGTCATGAAGGATTCACAATGGCCTTATGAAATAAATCAAATAAACTAAAAGTCAAATAATTTTAAATGAAAAACATATATTTGGACTATTATAAATTTTATTGTATTTATTACATCCCTATTGTGATATTATGATGTTATAAAACACACTGTATATTTACATGGAATTTAATTTTTCCACAAAAATTTGACTGTCTCAGAAAATTATGAAAAATTAATTGTTGTATAATTTGGAAATCTTGATTCTAAAAATGATATTAATTTTGTCTGAATAATTTTATAAAAATGTGAATTTTCACAATAAAATTAAAAATAGACATTTATGTAAAATGATGGGTCTTTCTTAATAATATTTAAAGTGCACTGTGTTGCATTTGATGTCAATGAGGCATGATGTTGTCATAAGATGAATGGATGTCAAGGAATTTCAAGATGTGAATGAAAAATGATGTTATGGTGTTTGTGAGGAAAGGAGAATGTCCATGGTACTAAGATGCATGTCACTTAGGAGATTCACTAAGTGACATAGGATGTTGTGGTTGAAACATTCTCTATGCATATCAGACGATTGAAGAACTCATCTTAATGTTTCAATACTTATATCAAGATGATACTAAGTTACACCACTTGAAGAATGGATGATGATGGAGCATCATCATTACATCAGACGATTGTTGAGCTGCTCTTTAAGTTCCAAGAACTTGTATCAAGTAGATACAATGTCACAACATTGTTTGAATACCATGCATTGTACTGACAATGCATGAGGAGAAGAAAATGATCCATCCACAACTACTGAGTGGATGAAGTGGATTAAAGATGTACATGCACTATCTCCTAGTGTATGTGAATTTGGAGAATTTGATCCAACTTGATCTCTGATTGGATCAATGAAGAACATTGAAGATTTGTTTGATTCAGGAGCTTCAGTTGATGAAGACCCTTCGTGAATTCCATTCCTAGGTGATGAATAAATGTTGAAGAGAATTGGAGAAATTCTTAAGAAGAAGAGAAGAGAAGAAATGAAGAAGGGAGAATGGATTAGAGGAAGATGTGGCATTTGGCATTTACACTTGGGATACTTTGTTTTTATACAAAGTCCCTAAGTCTATAACTCTAGCAAAAATTAAGCCACCAAGGGCCAGCCTTAAGGGTTCAACCCAAGGCACATGTGGGACTAAGTCGCCACGCCCAAGGGGATACCATGGGGCCAGCCCGAGAGGCCGAGGCCGTGTATAAGCCCCGAGGCCATGCGGTGATGAAGCCCGCGCAGCGTGAGCTCGAGGAGAGCGCCCGTGTGTGCATAGTGGGCGCCAGTGGCGCGCCCGAGTGGAAGGGGTGGGCGCAAGAGCGCGCCCGCTAAGAGAACATGGTGAGGGGCAGCACCGTGGAGGGAGAAGTTCAACTGGCCGTATCTGGGAGCGGCTAGTTGATAACCCGCGGAAAATCCGCTCGGCGATTCGATATGGGACGCGCAAATTTCACCGAGAGCGCATCCTAGCCGCACGATCGATCGCGCGCTGGATCGCAGCCGCTCATCTCATCCGTCGCGCACCGCGATCTAATCCAGCCGTTGATGATCTTCTACACGCCGCATCCGAAGGCTCTGAGGCGTCTCCTTCCTCGAGCTCAGCCGAAGGCCACCCGACGTCCCCCGCTGAACCAGAGGCATCCCGAATGAAGAATTCGAGTTCCCAGCCACCTTCGATCAAACCGAAGGGTCCATGGTGATAGTCTGGCCACACTGAACACGATCATACAAGAAAATGGGCATGCATGCAATGTTTGAAAGATTTCAAAGAATGCCGAGGCAAACGAAGTTTCCGAGGCTTTATGTGTTCGTGTTTTGCATGGTTTGGATTTTAATAAAGCCATGCATGCGTTCTAAGTCGCATGCACGTGAAGAAGATAAAAAATAAAGAACCCGCATTGAAACAGAGAAGAAATCAAGATTTGAGGGAAATCGTGAATTCCCGAAATCATCGGGAGATTAAAAATATCTCATGCGGATGAACCACCTCTCCCTTGCCTATAAAAAGAGAGGTCGATCCCTCGGTGAAGCTTGCTGAAAACTTGAAAGAAGTCCCGTGAGAGTGCCTCTGTGCCTCACGAAGTTTGGTGCCCCGCGCAACCCAATTGTGCGGCTAAAGTTCTCGGGGCCACCCGAGGTCCCGAAGGAGTCCCCTGTGCGCCTCCCTTGCACGACAGGAAGGAGCTCTCTCTGCCCGCATACTTGCACGGCAGGAGTAGCTTGCACGCCCCGCGGTGTTGCACCTTGCACACCCAAGTGCTTGCGCGGCAGTAGCACCTGCGCGCCCGCGGCCAGTGCATCTTGCCCGACAGTGTTGAGGAAGATTGGCCGCACCCTTGCACGCCTCCTTTGAGCTCAAGTGGAGACGACCACCTACGGACAGTGTGTGTGATATGTGCAAAGAAGGGTAGTAGGTGTTCGGGTGATGTGAATTACACACCTTGTGTGTTTGTGCTTAAGGATAATACACCCTAGCCAAGTGAGTTCACACCTACGGGTTGTGTGCAAGAATGATTGGAAGGCCACCACATTTGTGTGTGTGCAAAACAAGAGGAAGACCCGAGGCCATGTGTGTGCACAAAGAACAACACCAAGTGGTGTGTGCCAAGTGAAGTGGAAGACCACACTTTGTGTGTGTGTAAGAATTGAATAAGCCATATCCTTGGTTGTGCATTTTAACAAAGAAGAACACACTTTAAGTGTGTGCATTTGAAGAGGCCGAGGGTTGTGACTAGTGTGTGCAAAGTGTGTACACACTAAGAAGAAGAGGAGACACCCCACACCAAAGTAGAACATACATTCATGTGTGTGTATACAAATTGAATTAAGTGTGTGAAGGAAGTTGAGAAGTGGTGTGTGTGATAAAACGAATTACACCCTTTGTGGGTTTATTGCACCAAGAGAAAAGAAAGGGAAGTGTATGCATGCATGCATGCACATGCACATGTGAACAAAGCGAAATCTGGTTGTGTGAATTTGAGGAGTCCAAGACCAGGAGATCTTGAAGATTTGTGATGCCATGAACTCAGTGCATGAAGTTGATGTGTAGTGAGACTGAAGCCAGACTGAAGTTAAAGACATCAGAAGCCTGAGTTTTTAGTAATTGAGAAGACCCAGATCAACAGAAGTGATAAGATGTTTCTGAGCAAGACCAGCAGACCTTATCAGAGGCTGTTGAAGATTCTTGAAGAGAGAAGCCAGGTCATCCTTAGAAGAAGGTGATAAAACCTGAGCAAGATGAGAAGACCT
Source organism: Viscum album (assembly GCA_963277665.1). Lineage (NCBI taxonomy): Eukaryota > Viridiplantae > Streptophyta > Magnoliopsida > Santalales > Viscaceae > Viscum > Viscum album. The sequence goes on along the minus strand of OY728123.1, from coordinate 280,561,876 downwards.
GTTCATCACAAGTGAGCAGAGGTACAGAGCAAGGCCAGCAGTCTTTATCCCAGACTGCTGAAGATACTTGAAGAGCTTAAAGTGAAGAAGAGCTACTCGTGTGACTCGAGGAGCCAGGAGAAGCCCCCAGTGTGACTCAGGGTGGAGGAAGTCTTCAGTGGGATTCTGGAGCAGGCTAGTGGGACTCTGGTAACACTGTGAGACGCAGTATAAAGACCCTCCTATGGGACTCAGGAGAGATACAGTGGGACTCTGTATCGACCATTGCAATACTAACCGATTATAATGGAGAAACCATGTTGGTGTGTATAACCAACATGGCAAGGACGTAGGCCTTTGGTGCCGAACCTTGTAAATCATTGTGTCCTGTGCCTTTACATTTACTGCATCACTCGAGGAAAGGCTGAGAGATACAAGAAGAGTGGATCGAGGCTTTTACCAGCCATAGAGGTTTAATTGATAAGGAATCAATTAGTAAAAAGTTTTAAGGGATCACTGATTCACCCCCTCCCCCTCTCAGTGATTCACACCGATCTGGGCACTTCAATTGGTATCAGAGGAAGGTTACCTCTAAAAGATCCAAGGGAGTCATTATGAAGTGAAGATTTGAAGAAATGAGCGACCAGACTCAAATGGAGATATCTGCCAAGACTCAGAAAAATAGAAAGAAGAAACAGGCAAAGAAGATGAAGAAACCCTGTCCTATCTGTGATGAAGTTGGAACAATGAATGATCTTCAAAGTGCAATCGAATATCTTCAGAAGACAGTCCCCAAGGAAGTGGCAATGTGTATAGCTACAGGCATCCTTGATCTTCAAGAAGAAAACTTACAGCTAGAAGAAGAAGCCAATACAATGGAAGATCAGTTGGCTAAAAGGGTTGGCATAACCAACACTCTCAGAAAGCTGGTGAAGGCTAAAGATGAAACTGTTTCTCTTTGCAATGAAATATATGAAGACACTGCTGATGAATTGAAAAGAAGCCTTTCTGAGAAAGAATTCTTTAAAGTAATAATCAAAGATGTTTACCATGCACTGGAAAAGAGGCACAAAGTTTCAATTAATGTCAGAGATGCTCAACTTGAAGACAAAGTAAACAGGGTGAAGGAGCTGGACAATTCATTGCTAGAAATAAAAAAGGTGCATGAAGACAAGATAAAGCAGCTGGAAGAGAAATGGGAAGGAAGGCTAAGAACTATTGAGGATGAGAAGAACTCCCTCAATATGAAATGCTTAGCACTGGAGGTGATATTGAAAAATCAGCAATCACCCAAAGCCAAAGCCTCCCAGACAGCTGGAAGAAAAAATATTGCCACTCAACTGAGCTTTGAGAAGGATGATTCTAAAATAAAGACATCCTCTAATGAAAGGGAAACATCTTCTAAAAAGAAGGTACCATCCATACCATCTTGTACTCATGCTTCTAAAAGTGTTTCTACTAAAAGTGCAGGATGGAAGAATGAATCCAAACAAGTATGGATGAAGACAGTGAAGAAAGAATGCTCTCCTGAAACAACACAGCAAGTCAAGAAAAGTACCCAACAATCAGAAGGACTGAAGAGGTCAAGATTTGTGGGTCAGTGTTGGTGTTGTAATTAGTATGGGCACTGTGCAAAGGATTGTTGGTACAATCCACTGAATGTCAAAGCACAAAGGAAGCCCATGCCAAGGGGGAGCAAGCCAGAAGAAAAGAAGCAACATCCACAGGTCCATAGACATCTGTTTACTGCTAACAGATTCGGATTGCTTGATAACATCTGGGATGTGTGCAAATGTGGTCAAATAGATACATGTCAATCTTCAACTGTATCCAAAGCTCAAAAGAAGAAAAGATCATAGAACCTGGATCAGAAAGAATCCTTGGGAAGCAAGCATAAGAAAGTGGAAGATGCTCCCAAGAAGATTATGAAAAAGGAAGATAAGACCTTGGAGTCTAAATCCAAGAAGGGTGATGTATCTAGAAGGACCACCAAGAAGAAAACATGCTTCTACTGTGGAAAGAAAGGACATATCATGGATCTTTGTAAACAAGCCATGAAATTCAATAGAGGCAGACTGGACTCAAACAGACAATCAATCCAGATGAAGCAGAAGGGATTGGTTGAAAACAATTTTCCTAAGAAAGGTAGCTTGAAAGCATCAAAGGAACCATGTGGAATATCCAGAACTGAGGCCACACTTCCAAGTGACTTACTAGTCATATGGCCAAATCAGTTGCAACTTGCCAAAGATCTGCAAAGAGCTAAAGATGACGTTCTGGCAATTTCTAAGGCAAAAGGGAAGAAGAATATTTCACATGAAGATGTATTGAGATCCACACCAGCACCAACATCATTGAAGATCAAATGTGCAAGTGTAAAGAATGGTGAAAATGGGACATCTCGGTTGAGAGAATCTTCTCAACCTTGTTGTTCACATTGATGAACCAAGGAGGTTCCATCTTATTCCCTAATCACTTGTATTTACATGTGCTGACATTGCAGGGAATTGAAGATGATGATCATTCTCAACTGGAGGGTGGTTTGGAAAGAATGGAGTGCACCCCTTGAGGGGGAGCCAATCTAGAGAAGATGGTATTCTAAGATTTAATACCATCTTGAGAAAAGCTGAAGGTATTCCAATCATACTTTCATCCCTTGTTTCTTAATTGTATTCATCATGACAATTAAAGGGGAGTATTGATTGAAGGAAAATGGTTGAAAGGGGGAGCTTTATCTTTGCACCTGAACTTTCTAATGAGTTTTGTGAAGCATGTGTAGGATTTAGCAATTTATTGTTATATCTGAAAAATTTCAAGCCCCTGGAAGCTAAGAATGATCTCACATGTATAGTAAAATGTGGACAACATTGAAAAATCTTTGTTACATCACTCTTGTTTTCTACACTGGGTTAGCCCAAGTAGACTTAGAGATGATTTACTAAAGGTTCTTGGCTAAAGTGTACATGTGACATCATCCCTCTCTTAGTGATTTTCAAGAAGATTCTATTCAAAGGGAGGAAGAAATATTTTGAAGAGAACCACACCACACCTTTGCATTTGATTGCCAATGAGGGGGAGAAAATATTGGCACACATATTGACCCATTCATATGTGCTGAAGAAGTGTATTGACAACAAATACAAAGGGGGAGATTGAAGTGCACTGTGTTGCATATGTTGTCAGTGAGGCATGATGTTGTCATAAGATGAATGGATGTCAAGGAATGTCAAGATGTGATTGAAAAAGGATGTTATGGTGTTGGTGAGGAAAGGAGAATGGCCATGGTACTAAGATGCATGTCACTTAGGAGATTCACTAAGTGACATAGGATGTTGTGGTTGAAACATTCTCTATGCATATCAGACGATTGAAGAACTGATCTTAATGTTTCAATAATTGTATCAAGATGATACTAAGTTACACCACTTGAAGAATGGATGATGATGGAGCATCATCATTACATCAGACGATTGTTGAGCTGCTCTTTAAGTTCCAAGAACTTGTATCAAGTAGATACAATGTCACAACATTGTTTGAAGACCATGCATTGTACTGACAATGCATGAGGAGAAGAAAATGATCCATCCACAACTACTGAGTGGATAAAGTGGATTAAATATGTCCATGCACTATCTCCTAGTGTATGTGAATTTGGAGAATTTGATCCAACTTGATCTCTGATTGGATCAATGAAGAACATTGAAGAATTGTTTGATTCAGGAGCTTCGGTTGATGAAGACCCTTCGTGAATTCCATTCCAAGGTGATGAATAAATGTTGAAGAGAATTGGAGGAATTCTTAAGAATAAGAGAAGAGAAGAAATGAAGAAGGGAGAATGGATTAGAGGAAGATGTGGCATTTGGCATTTACACTTGGGCTACTTTGTTTTTATACAAAGTCTCTAAGTCTATAACTCTAGCAAAAATTAAGCCACCAAGGGCCAACCTTAAGGGTTCAACCCAAGGCACATGTGGGACTAAGTCACCACGCCCAAGGGGATCCCATGGGGCCAGCCCGAGAGGCCGAGGCCATGTATAATCCCCGAGGCCACGCGGTGATGAAGCCCGCGCAGCGTGAGCGCGAGGAGAGCGCCCGTGTGTGCATAGTGGGCGCCAGTGGTGCGCCCGAGTGGCAGGGGTGGGCGCAAGAGCACTCCCGCAAAGAGAACATGGTGTGGGGCAGCAACGTGGAGGGAGAAGTTCAACTGGCCGTCTCTGGGAGCGGCTGGTTGATAAACCGCGGAAAATCCACTCGGCGATTCGATGTGGGACGCGCAAATTTCACCGGGAGCACATCCTGGCCGCACGATCGATCGCGCGCTGGATCGCAGCTGCTCATCTCATCCGCCGCGCACCGCGATCTAATCCAGCCGTTGATGATCTTCTACACGCCGCATCCGACGGCTCTGAGGCATCTCCTTCCTCGAGCTCAGCCGAAGGCCACCCGACGTCCCCCGCTGAACCAGAGGCCTCCCGAATGAATAATTCAAGTTCCCGGCCACCTCCGATCAAACCAAAGGGTCCATGGTGATCGTCTGGCCACACTGAACACGATCATACAATAAAATGGGCATTCATGCAAAGTTTGGAAGATTTCGAAGAATGCCGAGGCAAACGATGTTTCTGAGGCTTTATGTGTTCGTGTTTTGCATGGTTTGGATTTTAATAAAGCCATGCATGCGTTCTAAGTCGCATGCACGTGATGAAGATAAAAAATAAAGAACCCGCATTGAAACAGAGAAGAAATCAATATTTGAGGGAAATCTTGAATTCCCGAAATCTTCGGGAGATTAAAAATATCTCATGTGGATGAACCGACTCTCCCTTGCCTATAAAAAGAGAGGTCGATCCCTCGGTGAAGCTTTCTGAAAACATGAAAGAAGTCCCGTGAGAGTGTCTTTGTGCCTCACGAAGTTTGGTGCCCCGCGCAACCCAATTGTGCGGCTAAAGTTCTCGGGGCCACCCGAGGTCCCGAAGGAGTCCCCTGTGTGCCTCCCTTGCGCGACAGGAAGGAGCTCTCTCTGCCCGCATACTTGCGCGGCAGGAGTTGCTTGCACGCCCCGCAGTGTTGCACCTTGCACACCCGAGTGCTTGCGCGGCAGTAGCACCTGCGCGCCCGCAGCCAGTGCATCTTGCGCGGCAGTGTTGAGGAAGATTGGCCGCACCCTTGCGCGCCTCCTTTGAGCTCAAGTGGAGATGACCACCTACGGACAGTGTGTGTGCTAAGTGCAAAGAAGGGCAGTAGGTTTTCGGGTGATGTGAATTACACACCTTGTGTGTGTGTGCTTAAGGATAATACACCCTAGCCAAGTGAGTGCACACCTACGGGTTGTCTGGAAGAAGGAGTGGAAGGACACCACATTTGTGTGTGTGCAAAACAAGAGGAAGACCCGTGGCCATGTGTGTGCACAAAGAAAAACACCAAGTGGTGTGTGCCAAGTGAAGTGGAAGACCACACTTTGTGTGTGTGTAAGAATTGAATAAGCTATAGCCTTGGTTGTGCATTTGAACAAAGAAGAACACACTTTAAGTGTGTGCATTTGAAGAGGCCGAGGGTTGTGACTAGTGTGTGAAAAGTGTGTACACACTAAGAAGAAGAGGAGACACCCCACACCAAAGTAGAACATACATTCAAGTGTGTGTATAAAAATTGAATTAAGTGTGTGAAGGAAGTTGAGAAGTGGTGTGTGTGATAAAACGAATTACACCCTTTGTGGGTTTATTGCACCAATAGAAAAGAAATGGAAGTGTATGCATGCATGCATGCACATGCACACGTGAACAAATCCAAATCTGGTTGTGTGCATTTGAGGAGTCAAAGACCATGAGATCTTCAAGATTTGCAATGCCATGCACTCAGTGCATGAAGTTCATGTGTAGTGAGACTGAAGCCAGACTGAAGTTAAAGAAATCAGCTGCCTGAGTTTTCAGTAATTGAGAAGACCCTGATCAACAGAAGTGATCAGAAGTTTTTGAGCAAGACCAGTAGACCTTATCAGAGGCTGTTGAAGATTCTTGAAGAGAGAAGCCAGGTCATCCTTAGAAGAAGGTGATAAAGCCTGAGCAAGACGAGAAGACCTGTTCGTCACAAGTGAGCAGAGGTACAGAGGAAGGCCATCAGTCTTTATCCCAGACTGGTGAAGATACTTGAAGAGCTTAAAGTGAAGAAGAGCTATTCGTGTGACTCGAGGAGCTAGGAGAAGCCACCTGTGTGACTCAGGGTGGAGGAAGTCTTCAGTGGGACTCTGGAGTAGGCCAGTGGGACTCTGGTAACACTGTGAGACGCAGTATAAAGACCCTCCTGTGGGACTCAGGAGAGATATAGTGGGACTCTGTATCGACCATTGTAATACTAACCGATTATAATGGAGAAACCACGTTGGGGTGTATAACCAACATGTCAAGGACGTAGGCCTTTGGTGTCGAACCTTGTAAATCCTTGTGTCCTATGCCTTTAAATTTACTGCATCACTCGAGGAAAGGCTGAGAGACACAAGAAGAGTGGATCAAGGCTTTAACCAGCCATAGAGGTTTAATTGATAAGGAATCAATTAGTAAAAAGTTTTAAGGGATCACTAATTCACCCCCTCCCCCTCTCAGTGATTCACACTGATCTGGGCACTTCAATTGGTATCAGAGGAAGGTTACCTCTAAAAGATCCAAGGGAGTCTTTATGAAGTGAGGATTTGAGGAAATCAGCGACCAGCCTCAAATGGAGATATCTGCCAAGACTCAGAAAAATAGAAAGAAGAAACAGGCCATGAAGATTGTTGACGCTCCTTTCGTCACGGAATCTAAAGTTCGGAAAAGGGAATATCTGAGCTCAAAGGGATTAATCCTTTGAAAAAACATCAAAAATCGACAAAGGGATGAAAAAGGAGAGCATTGCCCAGAGGTCGCGCAAGTTCCCTCTTGGTCGCGCAAGTACACTTGCGCGCCGCCTCAATACTTGCGCGACCCATCATGGTCGGGCAAGGGACTTGCGCGACAGATCTGATAACCGCCCAGTAACCGCCCGGGGTCTTCTTTTTGCCTATAAATAGACCCTGTGGGCCCCCCATAGAGAGGATCTCTTCCCAGAAACTCGGATCAAAGCTCCCGACGCCCAAGTCTCTTCTCAAAGCTTCCAGAACACTTCTAAGGTAATTTCTTACCTAGAATGGAAGATCTAAAGGGAAGAAGGAAGGCCTAAGTGTTGAAACTTATCAAACACTTGCGCGCCGACTTAATTCCTTCAATATAACTTGCGCGTCCCTCTTCTGGAAGAACCTCAAGAAGATGGGAAAGGGTTTAATAAAGAGTCGCTCAAGTAATTCAACCCTGGTTGAAAATCGCGCAAGTATCCCTTATGTCGCGCAAGTATACTTGCGCGACCAATACTTGCGCGCCGCCGCAGGACTTGCGCGACCTTCAATACTTGCGCGCCCCTATCTTTTTGGGTGCCCATCTTGCCCTTTTTCACCCCTCTTAAGCCATTTTCACCCTTCCTATTCAAGATTCAGTCTTCAAGATACTTTTCAAAGCCATTTATGGCATGATTTCTTGATTTGACATCCTTATCTGAAAGGAATTATGTGAAATATCTCTCAAAACCTAATGATTTAAACATCTTTATATCACCAAAGATTGAGAGTTCATTCATTTTCAACCTCATCCTTTAAGATTAGAGAATCCTAACCTGGGTTTCCTTTTCAGGAATAATCCCCAGTTATAAAACCTTTTAAACTTGGGCATCTTTCTTAAGAATAAGCCCCAATCAAGTCCTTCAATCTTGGGCATCCTCCTCAGGAGTAAGCCCCAAACCTTAATCCCTAACCTGGGTCTCCTTTTCAGGAATAAAGACTCAGTCATAACCTTGGGCTTCCTTTTCAGGAGTAAGCCCCAAGTCCCCTAACCTAGGCTTCCTTCTCAGGAATAAGTCCTAGTCATAAATCTTGGGCATCTTTCTTAAGAGTAAGCCCCAAGTCTCTTAAAATTTCTCTTAACCAGTCATAAATTTCCTTTGATTTGGGTTTCCTTTTCAGGAATAAAACCCAATCATAAGTCCCCTCCTAACTTGGGCATCCTCCTTAGGAGTAAGCCCCAAGATTAGAGTATTCAAATCTCCATGAAGCACATATAACTTTGTGGACCCTGTTCATGGATTTTCTTCCTAAAAGTAAATCCTAAACCTTCATCTATCTGGGCAGTCATCCATACATAATCCCCAAACAAAATTCTTATGATTGCATCCTTCATGGCACAATTGTCTAAATTTTACCAATACCTCTTGTTTCTCATACCGAGCATGACTCACGTGAGCTTAGAGTGTAAAAGTAATTATGACATTCATCTTTGAGCCATCAATCATAAAACATCATATCCCATTCCTCGAACTACGTGGGTTCTGATTCCTTTTTCAAAACAAAGGATACGTAGGTAGCCCATTTATGGGTTCGATCCCAACATTGAAATAATCTCTGTCCTTCTGAATGACGATAAACTTCAAGTGCCCCACTGAGTGGCTTTAAAACCAGCCTGGTCATCAAAATGACCAAGAGACTTTTATATAAATGTTTTGAAGGATACCATTGACCAAGAATCTCTAAACAAATATAGATGATTCTATATTGATGAAGAACCTCGAATACATATAAAAGATTCTCTAAATTTCTTGCATATTTAATCATTGATTGTTAAAACTAAAGGAAAGCTCATTTTATACTTGGTAATGTAATAAGGATTCACGAACTTAACTTAAATCTATAAAGAGAGTCCCGGAGTAGACAATAATTCCCCTCAAAAAGGTGTGATGAGTCCGACCTCCCATCCTCTCGACCAATGCAAATTCCTAAGCCTCATTAGCCCACAAGCTAATGAGCGCCTGCCTTTGGAAAGTAGGTCCAAAAGGATGTGGAATCATTGGATGTTTCCGGTTCTACGAACAAACCCGTTAGAAACCGATCGGAACGTTTGAATCTCCCGTCCAGGAGGTCATCCCCGGATTCCGCGCGAAACAAAAATGGTGAACCCGACGTGAATCCTTAACCAAGTTAAAAGTGATGTTCTTCTTATCTGTTAGGCCCTTTTGGGCCAACAAGGCAATCATTGACATATGATCATCCAAAAGATGCAGTAGCCGGATTCATCTTGATTATGTCTGTTATATGGAACAGGCACTCTTTTTTCAAGATCTTCTACAAAAAATGGCTTTCCTTAAATTCACCCCTGTGAATACTGCTGCTAAGAACACCTCTACTGTGAGGTCTGCTGCCATGAAAACCAATGCTGTTACTCCTGCTGGAACGTCATCCGCTCTGAGGATGACATCACCAACTCAGCGTCTTCAACGCTGTGTTTCAAATGCACTGGTTAAGGAGTACCGTCGTAACGGTACTATCCCAACTCTGGAGGCCGCTCGTCAAGCCCTCCAAGTTAACAATTCTACCTGGTCGTCCGGACAACGGCGACCAGCAATCAAGAAGCAGGCGGTGCTGACTACCGTCTCCAACCGTTTCGGGTCGTTATCCCCGGAACGTAATTTCCATTCACTCCCTTATTCTGAGGAAGTGAATGAGCAGGTCCCGCGGGACCTTAATTCAAAGAGACAGGAGTCCTTCTCAAGGGCTCCCATCAACAATCGCCGCCAGACTCGTGCGGTAGTGCACCCTCAACATGATGAGGGTACCGGCTCCAGGCATTCAGCTCAGGTTCCTCGAACCCGAGCAGGCAAGATGAATCACCAGAGACGGAATCCGGTTAATAATAGGCAGGTTGTCATCCCTGCCATCTCCGGAGAAGTCCACCAACCTAACTTGGTGGCAAATAACGAGCATGCATACACACCTGTTCGTTTTAATCCCGCTGTCCAGCAGACTCGTCTGGCAGCATCAAGCCGATCCCGCCAGGCAATTCCGGCGGAGTACCATAGGCAGGAACATACACCTGCTTATACATCAGCAGTTAGTCAGCAGGCTCGTCTGACTACATATGATGGATCTCGTCAACAGCGTTTGGCGAAGTGTAATCAGCAGGCACATACACCTGCTAATACTAATCAAGCCTACCAACAGTCTCGTTTGGTAGCGCACGGAGAAGTCAGTCGGAAAGCCCCGACGACAAACAGGAGGCAGACTAAACTCTCTGCCTCCACACTTGAGTACTGTCAGGATTCACTGACAGGAAAAGGAGGACAGGAGCAGGCACATACACCTACTCCAAGCCCGGAATGGACGTATATCCCTGTTCCGGCGGCTGAAGTCACCAAACATATTTTGTCAATGGTGAAAGAGCAGAAGCAAATTCCTGCTCATATTCTGGATGCTTGCCAGGATATCATAACAGCTTCAGCATCATCTCAGGGACAGACACATAAATCTATCCCTAGCAGTGGAGTGACACATCAACAATTCACTCCAGAACAGACACACACATCTGTTCCAGTCCAAGAGGGTTGTGGGGCCTACTCCCCCATATCATATGGACAACCAAGTCAGGCACATACACCTGATTTGAGCGATGATCGTCAGCCTAACATGACCATCTTTCCTGATCAGGCACATACACCTGCTCAGAGCAATCACTTTCGTCATCAAGTGATTTCTAAAGCGAGTAAGAAGGCATCTAAGAAAAAGATCCGCCCAGCACAGTCAGGAGATCAAAGGCCAATCTGTAACAAGGCCTTGCTCGATGCTGGAGTTCTTGAAGCCCTCAGACATTTATCTGTCGGAATTCAAGATTCTACTCCCTCAGTTCCCAATAACAGGAACATTAATCCCGAAGGTCTTCAACAGACACTTCCTCATGAAGACTTGCTTCATGAAAATTCGGTCAATCTTGAAGTTTCTTCTTCAGATGAGAACCACAGGAACCCTCTGTGTGGTCAGAAGACCAAGGAGCAAGAGATATCATCTTTTGCTGTAACCCATCATGAAGGTCCTCCTCATGGTGATGAACTTCGCTGCGAAAGTCCTCTCCGCAGTAGTGATTCACATTGTCTCGAAAATTCTTCAGAAGACAATGTAGTGACGAGAAAGCCCTCCTATCTCGAGGCACTTGCAAACGTAAAACCAGTCATGTCTGAAGTTTTACTATCGGCAGGTGAAACTCTTTCTCCATCAGAAGATAGCTTGGGGTTCAGGTTATTCTCCGAACCTTCCCTAGGTCATTCATCTTCCAGCATGAATAGTGATTCCTCTACCAATCTTGTTGAATCCGATGAAGCAACAAGGAAACACCAACTCTGGTCCAAACAGGTAGAAGAATCTTTATTTAATGATAAAGAGGAGATGCTGAACATGAGGAAAAAACTGGCAAAAGGTGAAGTACCAGTCATGTTTTGGCCTTTGGCTGATTCACAGTATGACATTCCAAAGATGTTGACGGATGATGGAATCCATGATATTCGTCTTAACATATGGAAAACTCTTTGTCAATTAAAGAAGAAGGTATTATCTTACGATGAATATGAAAATCATCTTAAGATAATAGAAGGGTTACAACGCCAGATTGATTTGGCATCTCTATCAGTCTCTCGGTATCCGAAGGCTGAAAAGCAACAGAGAACCCTTCAACGTTCATGCCTTGGCGCACTGAGAAAATTGCGTCAGTTAATTTCCAATGCTCCATCTAATGTTCATATTAGAGGATGGGGTATTCACGGAGCACTACATTTCACAGTGCTTTCCGGTCAGCAAAGCCCGCCGAAAATGGTCTCATGCAATGTTATTGCCCATGGCCGGCCACAGTCAATGGACTTTGTTCATAATCAAAATCTTGCTCGAGATCAAGCTTCAACTAGTTCCTCTCAAAATCAAGTTTATAGAGAACAGGTTGTTGAATTGCTCCTACATCAAGCAGGCGAGAATATTGCGCAAGCCTCTCGTCTGGAGCAAACACGTCATCAAATGACAGAAGTTTCGGAAATCATCCAACGGTCTGTTGAACCAGGTGATAAAAGTGGATACAGGTTAATGCATCCAGCTAATTTCCGAACTAAGATCCGCAAGATCAAGAGAGATTTCAAGAAGATCTCAGACATAGCATGTCAAGAGACACCCCAGCTTGCCAGACTGGGGACTTCTCTAACCCAACCCTCAGAATCAACGAATGGGATTCGAGGAGTTGAGCAGAAGCAACAGGAACACCCCCAGTCCACCGGACTGGGGACTTTTTCAAATCTTCAATCCCTCCCTCAGAGAAAATCAGTATTCTCTCGATTAGGGAATAAGCCTCAAGAGGAACGAAGAGCCAAGATGTCAGGAGATTCTCTCCAAGTGACGGTTCACAAAGAAATTCCTGAGGGGTCAAGTCAACGGAATGCCATGTCTTATCATGGACATAAAAGGAGACAATATCATAGAAATGCTGATAGAAAGGATTTCATGAAATATGCATCCATTAATGTCATCACTGCCGTTGCTGCTGATTCACCAGATGAGGCTCAATCAGAGGGATCAGATGAAGAGGTTCCTGCTCAAGAAGTTGCGCACACAGACCTAAATGAAGAAGGTGTGCGCACACGTAATCAAAGGCTTGCCCAAAATTTGGGTATTCCTTCAAGTAACCCACTTCCCCCTCTCCGAAAAGGATCCAATAAGGGGAAAGGAAAGAATCAGGTTACTTCTCACCCTTGCTCTGAAGGAGGTCAATCGCTCTCATTAGAGAAAAGGCTTGCACAACAGGAGGAAGAAATGAAAGAATTAAGAAGGTTGAATGCAGAACTACTTCAGAGTAGTCTTCTTCTTAAGAATGCTGAAGTACGACAGCCGAAGGAATTTGTTGTAACTACTGAGATGGATCAGGAATATCCTCCTTTATCAGTACACCCACAGAGGTCTAATCCTACGGGTCAAACGCAACAACGGTTGGCAGCACTACCATTAGTTGCAGCACCAACCTCCACGGCTGTCCAAGCTCCATTCATTGCACCTACCCAAAACCAAGTTCAACCTGACGTTTCTCAAAAGTTAATAACTACTATTGAGTCATTAACAGCTTGGTTAGAAACTATGGAAGGGAAACGGGCGCAAGTTCAACCTGAAAAGAAAGTTTACCCTGAATGGGTAGATTCAATTTCTCCTCCATCCAGTTTTGGAAACCCTATTTTCCCTACTTTCAATGGATCAGGCGACCCTGAACAACATTTGACGCATTACGTGTCTTGTTGTGATCCTATGATGGGAACTCCAGAACAACAAGAAGCAGTGAAACTCAGATGCTTCGTGCGAACCTTGCAAGGACCAGCTTTTGTCTGGTATACAAGCTTGCAATCCCGGTCAGTCATCGGATGGGAGGATCTTCGTCAAAAATTCCTTCTTCAGTTCAGCTCAACTTTGCCGAAAACGACAGTTTTCGATCTTACAAACTGCAAGCAAAGGGAGAATGAAAGAGTCTCTGATTTCATTGCTCGTTGGAAGGGATTAACATATTCCTTGAGTTTATCACTCCCTCAGGAGGAATTGTTGCCAATCTGTGTGGCAAATTTGCGTGATGAATTACGCACGCCATTGATCCCTGTGAAATACACAGGAGGGTTTCGAGACCTTACTTCAATCGCTCAACAGATTGAAGATTCCCTTATGCAGGCTAAGGTTAAATCTCGTGTAATTCCATCAGCTCCAGGAAGAAGAATGGGTAAAGCAGAAACTGCTACAGTTATGCTTAAACAGGCACCTGTACCTATTTCTACTTCAAAACCTTCATCTTCTCGAAGGGCTCCACCTCCTGAACGCCAACAACAAAGGCTGTTTCGTCCAAATGATCAAAAAGATCAACGACGAAAACAATTTGAGGATATGAAGAGTAAAACATACTCTTTCCGAAATGAGCAAGTTCCTGGTTACTTCATTTCAGCACTGGAAAATAATTTGGTTCAATTACCAATGCCGAAGAGACCAAACAAGGAAGGAGATGAAGACCGTCCCAATTATTGTCCCTTTCATCAAATGTTGGGACATCCCATCCAGGAGTGTTTTGTCTTTAAAGACCTCCTACAAAAGATGGTTGACTTGGGACAAGTCAAATTGAAGGGTTCTTCAGCCCATGTAGCGTGTATTACCGCTACAGATCCAGAGGAAGGAGGCGAGTGGCAGGAAGTCAAAAGCAAAACTGCGAAAAAATATGATGATTGGATGGTCAGAAAGACAATCAATCGGACCCATTCCATTTTGCGAACACAATTGAAGAAACCAATTGTGTCTCCTACAAAAGCTGCAGTAAAGCCTCCATCAAAGGACAAATCCTCAAAAGGGCAGCGCAATTCAAAGAAGAAAGAAGAATCAGGAGAAGATGAGTATGTATCAAAGCCTAAATTGTCTTTGACTCTGGCAGATTTCATGCCATCTACTTCAAAGTCACGGGCACCGTCCCACCAAACGGCACAGCCTAAACAGGCCAACCAGGCAGAGTCTTTATCAGACGAAGAATTGATCTTTGGTTCTGTTAATATGATTCAATTAACAGATTCATATTCCAGTCTTGATAAGCCTGAATTCCCTGTATCAAATAAAGGAACCCGAGGAAGTTCTAGAGGTTCAGGATATAGGGGAAGACGTGGATCTTTCCGAAGCCACTACTCTAATTCTACCCCTGCTAGCACTGTATATGCAGCAGAAACTCGTGGTAGAGCCCTTCAGCGAGCTCAAAATGAACAAGCAAGTTCTTCTGCTAATGGCCAACTCAGCTTCGGCACAATTATTTTGGAAGACCGATTAAAGGATCCATCTTCTTTATCTCAGCAAGCAAATGGATCTAATCAGTCTAATTTTCCAAAACCAAAGATGTTGCCAACTTCAATACAAGATGCATCAGCTTCCAAAGCATCTGCTTCCAAGATACCTGCTAAACCACATATTCCTATTGGGAAACGCAGGCCTCTAGATCAAAAGTATGATATATTGAAACACTTGGCCCAAGTACCAGCCAAATTATCAATTTTGGATGCTTTGAATCTATCAAGAGATCTTCGGGAAGCACTCATCGAAGCTTTGTCAAGTCCTCAAGAGTTCGAAGCTGAGATTGCTGCAGCTGAAATTTATCACATAGAGAATAATCCTGCATAATGCCATGCAGTGATATCTTTTACTGATAAAGATAAGGATGATGTTGTGTATGGGCACATAAAACCTTTGTACTTATCTGGAAAAGTCAATGGTATAGATGTTCGAAGAGCTTTCATTGACAATGGTTCAGGAGTCAACCTCATGCCCATTCGCACACTTCGTCGATTGGGCCTCACAGAATCTGATTTATCTCCTTCTACCATGATGTTGCAAGGATATGATAAAAATGAACAAGAACCACTGGGAGAAGTTACGCTCAGAACTCAGTTTGGAGATCTTGTTTCCAATTCAGATTTCATGATTGTCGATCAAGACTCAGCTTTCAATATCTTGCTTGGAAGACCCTGGTTACATCAGCATGCAGCTATTCCGTCATCATATCATCAATGTCTCAAATACTGTTTTGATGGTCAAGTTGGAACATTATATGGTGATAAGGCCCCGTTCAAAACATGTGAGTCTCAATACATTGAGGCGGAATTTTATCACATGAAAGGAAGAGAAAAATCTACAATGAAGGAAATTACCAAAGTTAATGCTCCATATGGTTTGGAAAAAATTCCAATAAATCCATTTTTACATGTGAGTACAGATTATGTGTTACCTATCAGTCAAATTGACAAAATAGGCCCAAATCAAAATACTCTTATGGAAAGATCCATAATGTCAATTACGGCAATCGAGCCAGACAACATGGGAGAAATTGGTAACTTACCAAGCAATGATGAAAGCATAAGTGGTGACGTTTTCATTTCGTCTGCTGAAATCCAACAAGTCTATACTTCACTAATCAGGCCAGAAGAAGTTATAGCAACACCAGAGGTGAATGTTGATGTCGATTCTCAATCCATCATCTCCTCTTTATTTCCCAAAGAAGACCCTTTTTCATCAATAGGGACGGAAATGGAAGCTTCTTCTTCAAAATGTGAAAATTTTGACATCTCTTATGATCATGAGAATTTCGTCTTTTCATCTACTTTGCAAGTAGAAACGGAAGATATAACAAATGATGAAGAGGAAGAGGAAGATCTTAGAGATGCTCCTCCAGCATTTGAAGAGGGTATCTCTACCACTGTGGATGAACTCAGAGAAGTAAATCTGGGTACAGAGAAAGATCCACGCCCCACTTTAATTAGTGCGGCCATGACCCTTGAAGAACAAGAGATGTATATTTCTTTTCTAAAGCAAAATAAAGATATCTTTGCTTGGAATTATACAGAGATGCCTGGCCTTGATCCTGATGTTGCCACCCATCATTTGGGTTTGCCAAAAGAACATCGAGGATTCAAACAAGCCGCGAGAAGAACACACCCAACCTATGCTTCCAAAATCGAGGCTGAAGTGGATAAGCTTATCAAAGCTAACTTCGTCAGAGAAGTTCAATATCCCAAGTGGTTGGCTAATATTGTCCCAGTAAAGAAAAAGAACGGACAAATTAGGGTTTGCATCGATTTCAGAGATCTTAATCGGTATTGTCCCAAAGATGATTTTCCAGTTCCGATTACAGAACTCTTAATTGATGCGACGGCTGGCTATGAAGTACTTTCTTTCATGGATGGATATTCTGGATATAATCAGATCCGAATGGCCCCAGAAGATGAGGAATATACAGCCTTCAGAGCTCCTCAAGGTGTGTTTTGTTACCGGGTGATGCCCTTTGGTTTAAAGAATGCAGGTGCAACATATCAACGCGCCATGCATCGTATCTTCAAACCTTTTTTAGGGAAATTTGTTGAATTCTATGTAGATGATTTGGTGGTTAAATCCAAACAACGTTTTGATCACTTGGCTGATTTGGAAATCATATTCCACAAGCTTCGACAACATAATTTGAAGATGAACCCCTTAAAATGTGCTTTTGGGGTAACCTCAGGAAAATTCCTCGGCTTTGTTGTACGCCATCGTGGTATTGAAGTCGATCCTGAGAAGACCAAATCAATCCTTGGTATGTCACCTCCTCAGAATTTGAAAGAATTAAGAGGACTTCAAGGACACTTAGCCTATATTCGGCGTTTCATCGCCAATTTGGCAGGCAAAAGTTTACCTTTTACCAAATTATTGAAGAAAGGAGTCACTTACCAGTGGACTAAAGAATGTCAAGAAGCATTTGATGTTCTCAAGAAATACCTCTTAAGTCCACCAGTACTCATGCCACCTGTTGAGGGTAGACCTCTTATCCTCTATGTGACAGCTTTAGAGCGATCATTGGGTGCCTTTCTCGCTCAAAAGAATGATGCTGGGAATGAAAATAGTCTCTACTATCTCAGTAGAACTATGCTTGAAACAGAAACCCGGTATTCGAGTATTGAAAAATGCTGCCTAGCATTAATTTTTGCAGTTCAGAAACTGAGACACTACCTGCAACATCACGAGGTCCAATTGGTATCTCGTAATAATCCACTCAAATTCATCCTTAGTCGTCCAATGCTTACAGGACGTCTGGCAAGGTGGGCGGTTATTCTACAGCAATTCGACATTCAATATGTGTCTCAAAAGGCAATTAAGGGCCAAGCTTTGGCTGATTTCCTGGCTGAACACCCTTCAGTGGAAGACACATATTCAGATATCGAACTCCCTGATGAGGAAGTTTTTTCTATTCAAGAGAATCCTCAAACATGGGAAATGTATTTTGATGGTGCTTCTAGAAGTCCAATAGGGAAGAAAATGGAAAATCCTAAATTCAACAAAGTTGGTTTAGGAATTGTGCTCATTTCTCCAGATAAGGCAGTGTTACCTTATTCCTTTTTGTTGTGGGAAGGCGGTACCAATAATGAAGCTGAATACCAAGCTCTCATTGCAGGCTTGGAGTTAGCGCTTCAAGCACAAGTGAATCACTTAAAGGTAAAAGGTGATTCAGACCTGGTAATCAAACAAGTCAATGGGGATTATGCCATCAGAAAAGAAGAATTAATCCCTTTGTATGATTACGTCAGAGAGTTAATGTCGGAATTCCCTTCAGAACCGACATTTTCTTATGTCCCAAGATCACAAAATGCTCAAGCTGATGCACTGGCTAATATAGCCACAGCTTTAGCAGATCCAAATCGGGACGAGACAACCATCGGTATTGCCCACCGTCGTGCAATTTCACCTTATGTTCAAGTCAGAACAGAGGAAATTAATGAAATTAGTCCCATTCCTGAACCATATGGTCATACTACAGGATGGATGTCACCTATCAGGGAATACCTTCAAAATGGAACACTTCCACCTGATAGAGCCGAGAGAGAACAAATTCGGCGACGTGTGGTCAATTTTACTCTTTATGATAGTCCAAACCACCTCGAGAAAATTCTCTACAAACGTGGTTTTGATGGAGTTCTCTTCAGATGTATTGATGGTGAAGAGACAATGGCTGTCATAAAAGAAGTGCATGCAGGAGTCTGTGGTGCCCACCAGTCTGGACATAGATTGTCTGATCAAATTCGAAGACTTGGATACTTCTGGCCTTCAATGATACAAGATTGTGTTAATTTCACAAAGAAGTGTCATTCATGCCAAGTATATGCCAATTTCATTCATCAACCTCCAGAGTTGCTTCATACAGCTAAATACTCATGGCCATTTTCCACATGGGGAATGGATGTGGTGGGACCTTACCCTTCAGCTACGGCCAAGCAGTTTAAGTACATTCTTACTGCTACTGATTTCTTTTCCAAATGGGCAGAGGCAGTACCTCTCAAAGAAGTCAGTTCTAAATTCATTGTTAGCTTCATCAAGTCTAACATCATTACTAGATTTGGTGTCCCTCATACCATATTGACAGACAACGGCACCAACTTCTGTTCTTCTGAGGTAAAGAGATTGTATCAAGAATACAACATTAAGTCCAACCATTCATCTCGATATCATGCAGCGGCTAATGGCCAGATAGAGGCCTTCAACAAGACTCTTTCAAATATACTGCAAAAGATGGTGGATAAAGATAAGAGGTCATGGCCTGATAAACTCTATCATGCTTTATGGGCTTATCGGACTACCACTCGCAATGCAACGCGGTCTACTCCATATTCATTGGTATATGGAACAGAAGCAGTCTTGCCAATTGAAGTCCAATTGCCCTCACTCAGAATAGCCATTTGTGATCAGTTATCAACAGATGAGCAATCTCAAAAGCGGTTGAATGAATTGGAACAGTTAGATGAGAAAAGATTGTGCACTTTGCACCACTTGGAAATCTATCAGAATCGAATAGCACGAGCTTTTAACAAAAAAGTTCGTCTTCGTTCATTCATTCAGGGAGAATTGGTATTGGTTCTCAGAACACCAATGATACCAGGAAAGAAGCCTCCCAAGCTTGAACCAAAATGGGAAGGACCTTATTCAGTACATAAGGTCTACTCCAATGGAGCGTATTCTCTGATTTCAATGGATGGAGAACACATCACGACTCCAACTAATGCCAGATTTCTGAAGAAGTATTTTGTATAAACACAAAATATTGTTCACAGAACTAAGACTCTTACATTTGGTTCATACAACAATGGTCCAGTATGACCTTAAACTACAACTACGTCCAGCATGACGATAAACTGTATGGTCCGTGCATATGACCTTAAACTATTCGCACTTATGTCCCTGCAACATGACACTAAACTGTGCAGCACCAATAGTCCTAACTGCAAGACTTTAAACTGCATAGTCCCTGATTTTGTCCTACATGACAATAAACCGTATAGAAGTTCTTATATTTTTGTCCGAGATGACATTAAACTATATTTTGTCCTAGCGACATGACATTAAACTGTGTGGCACTTTCATCGTCCAGCATGACGTTAAACTGTATTAAGTCCCTTATTGTCCTACATGACATTAAACTGTATTCTGTCCGAGATGACATTAAACTATATTGTGTCCTAGCAACATGACATTAAACTGTGTGGCACTTCCAATGTCCAGCATGACGATAAACTGTAAAAAGATCAGAACTGATATCCTCATATTGATTCACCTTAGTCTTAGCTACATGACTTTAAACTGTACAGCATCAGTTCGTCCTTGCTATATGACGCTAAAACTATACAGCAATGGTCCAGTATGACTTTAAACTGCAACTTCGTCCCACACGACATTAAACTGTGAAAAAGTTCCATAAACAGTCCAGCATGACCTTAAAACTGCATCATTCCTGGTCCATGTATACGACCATAAACTATTTGCAAATATGTCCAGCAAGACGTTAAATTGTGACGTCCTAACTATATGACGCTAAACTGTATAAAAGTCTCTCACGTCCGGAAAGACGTTAAACTATATAATCATCAAAAGTCCAGCATGACATTAAAACTGCACAATCCCCCTTTCGTCCAATATGACGTTAAACTGTATTGTCCCCATCGTCCTAACTACATGACGCTAAACTGTACAGAAAATCCTTGATATGTCCTACATGACATTAAACTGTGCATCGTTAAGGTTGTTATTACCTCTTGTTTCTCACACCGAGTATGACTCACGTGAGCTTAGAGCGAACATCAACCATAACACTCCCTTTGGGCCACTAACCATGTGTAAGTCCCAACAACATTTTTTTTGATCATTGTCCACAAGAAAAACTTGATCATTAATTCATTCTTTAATTGAACTACACAGACTTTGATCCTTGCCCTCCAGGCTGGGTATGTAGGCAACCTCCCAAAGGTTCAAGCCCAAAAACAATCTCTTCACATTGGTTCACCACAATCTCATATGATGATGATTTGTGAAACCACCCTTGGAATCAATATCTTTACATTGATTCACTTTTGTCCTTGTTATATGACGTTAAACTATACAACACTTTTGTCCGGTACGACAATAAACTACAATATTCTTTGATTTCCTCATTTGAGAAGGAACCATTATTAACATTGATTCTTTTTCAATCATGGTTTTCATTTTCAAAAAGACTACGTACATACATGGTAATGCCTAAACTTTTTATCTTAGGTTAAAACCATCATTGCACTAAAGTCCCTTTTCACCCTTTACATGTACGAACCAAATTTGTACAAAGGGTAGTTTCTAGAACTACGTGGACTTGATTCCCATCTTTATGGGATACGTAGGAACATTCGAGTGTCCCTCGAATCCAGTCCCAAGTCTTTTGGGCCTAACCCCAAATTTCACTTTCAGTCCCTTGGCTGAAAAGTCCTCATGAAAACGCACACTGTGTATTCATTATTATGGTCCGAATTCTATGACCCCAAAAACTAAGATCACTCATCCTTTCGTCCTGCACGACGTTAAACTGCATTTCAAGAACTACGTATGGCTTGATTCTCATTCTTATGAGATACGTAGTGAAGTCCAAGTTTCAATTCAGGACCCAGCCACAACATGATTATGGTTTTCATTGACCTATGTATCTCTATATACATTGGAAAATACCCATATTTATGTATTATAATCCTAACCTTAAATATTTTCAGATCTTCATAACCCTTTTTCATGACTTATGGTCACAAAAATGTCAAACTTCTGAGAATTCTTTTGCCTAACTATGCAGCACGTGCCCATAGGTGGCCTTGCATAAACAGTCCACATAACAGACTTGTCAGCCAAGAGATGCTATTTATTTGACCATGCAGCCAATGCCCATAGGTGGCCCTGCATGTTTTCAACCCCCTAACGGGTTTGTTAAATAATAGTAACTTCATTCTTGGGAAGAATGCCTCTTTTGTCCTTATTTGTCTTAAACGACAGTATGTAGGGATCCGCAAAAATAGCCATCCTTAACATATTTGTCCCATATCCTTTTTCATGATCTGAAAGTATTCAAGTCCATGGTTTATTCTTCTTCCCTACGTTTGGGTCAGACCTTCGTAGGAGTGATATTCATCCAGTTCTTCGATATTCTTGTTTGAAAATATCTTCTCCATATTCAAGTACCTCTTTCCATACAACAAACTCTATGCTTTAGAAAATTTGAATCTCCATAAACTTTCACTGGCTTTTAGCACTAGGAAAGTAAATTTCTGAGAGTTCTTTTGCCTAACTATGCAGCACGTGCCCATAGGTGGCCTTGCATAAACAGTCCACATAACAGACTTGTCAGCCAAAAGATGCTATTTTATTTGACTATGCAGCCAATGCCCATAGGTGGCCCTGCATATTTCAACCCCCTAACGGGTTTTGTTAAATAATAGTAACTTCATTCTTGGAAACTACTTCTTCTAATGCTATTTAGCTCTTTTTCATATCATTCCTCAGATTCAAATATTCTTAAGTCATAGTTTACATATTTTCTCTCATACTTGAGTATGGTAATTTATTTTCAGATAAATTATCAAGGAATTGAATCCATTTTAATCCTTTTTTCGGTCAAAGCTATTTCGACCTTAAACATTAGCCCCTTTATGTCCGGCATGCATGACTTTAAACTGCCCACACAAAAGACAAAAGAACTCTGAATAAAAGTCAAGTTCCAGCTCACTAAATATACATTTTTTGTATGATTTAGGTAATATTGAGCAATTAAAAGATTCAAAGTTTGTAGGGTTATTTGTAATAATCCTAGTAAAAATCAAACTATGCTTACTAAGCCCATTGGCTTAAGTAAATTTGAAGCAGGTAATGGAAGAATGCAAGTACAAATGATTGAAGACAAAAGTGTTTTTTATTGATACACAAGAGTTAGAAGGACATCCACAGATTGGAATCTCTTCTCTTTTTCAAGAAATTACAGGAGATTGTCAACAAAAGTCTTCATTTGATGTATAGCATCCTGAGCCTTATCAACAGTTGCTTGAAGCTCGTCCACTTGACCAGCTTCACTCTTTTCAGCTTGCTGAAATGCCTTCTTAGAATCTGCAATGGCTTTCATGCAATTTATATGAGTTTCATCCAATGATTCATTAAGCTGATCAAGTTCCCCAGTAACAGCATCTAACTGTTGCTGGAGTTGCACCTGCTGGACGACCTTTTCTTTGATTTTTTGTTTCAGATCCTTCATCTTGACAACATAATCAGCTTCAGCCTGGGATATCGCAGCCTCAAATTCGCCTAAGTTGACTGACAATTTCACTCTGGTCAAATCTTCGCGACTTGTCTGCATTTGCTCCCTCCTGAAGATAATCTGTTTCACTGCAGCATGGATCTTTTCATACCCAAAACCACCAAGTCCCATTATAACAAATTGGGATGACAATCGGGAAATTTTTGATGGTAGCTCTTCTAAGGGCACCCCCGATATGATGTTCCATATATTGTTCCACGCCTTACGTCGTGAAAAGCTGAACGCTTTGAGCATCTCTGGATCTGATTCAACATCTTCGTCAGAAGGGGGTATGTAATCTGGAATTAACATGCTTAAAGAAGTGCCTCGTTCTGCTCTTTCCCCTCTGACTTGGGCTTCTTCACTTTCAATTCCCATTGGGGCAGAGGCTGAAGCCTCATCTCCGGATCTAGCCATTACAGTTGATGGCCCTACATGATCAATTGAAAGATTTTAGTTGAATCTTAAAGAATAACAAAAGAATGGATTGTCTTGCAAATAAAGTACAATCAAAAATATTGTTATCCCTTACCCAATGGTGGTTCAGCAACATGAGAAGACTTCTCCCCATCTTTCCCGGTTTCAACAGGATTTTCAAGATGGGTCTCAGGAGAGTTTATTGGATTTAGCTCTACTTGAGCTAATGTTTCTGCAATGATAGGGTTGACATCAGTGTCCACACCCTCTTCAGGCATTGGCAGTTCAGAAGCCTCTACGGAAGAAACTGCATATTATTTTACATCATGATTAGAAATATTTTCTTTCAAAAGAAAAATTTGGGCGAAGGGTAACACTCACGCCCAAGGT
Source organism: Viscum album (assembly GCA_963277665.1). Taxonomy (NCBI): domain Eukaryota; kingdom Viridiplantae; phylum Streptophyta; class Magnoliopsida; order Santalales; family Viscaceae; genus Viscum; species Viscum album. The sequence goes on along the minus strand of OY728123.1, from coordinate 280,538,075 downwards.
CTTCTAAATCACATGACAATCTAGCATGATCATAAAATTCTTCAAAAGTCATTCCTTGATTCATCATTTCATCCAATGATACTTCAGAATCTTGGTTAGTCTCACCAGTGGGAGCATTTGCTATGTCTTCTTGCTGACTTATGTCCTACAACCCCTGACCCTGGACAGCATCTTCAGTAGTGGGAGGGATACTGGGAATGGATGGCAGCTCTTCTCCAGGAGCTACCAAGTCAGCTTGAGTTTGTGGTTGTTCTACAGCACCCTCCACGGCCTTTGAAGAAGGATCAGTCCCTTCCCTCAAGGGGGAAATTGAAGAAGCCCCTGCAATCCTCAGAAATATGAATAACCATATGATTATGGGTATAAACTCATGATTGTTCGAAGGACTTACCACTGCTAATGAAACGTTTAGCTAAGGATTTCCTCCTTCGTTGCCTTGGCTTCTTTTGCTTTTTTGGAGTTTCAGCTGTCTCCTTTATTGGCACTTGGATTGGCGAATGAAAGGCTATGTCCAGTGCCTCATTCATGGCCTGCTGGCCTGGAGATATCTCGCCTGGTTCGCGAGGAGAATCAGCAGCAGCCCCAACAGCGGTACCACCAGGGCTATATTGTGGCGAGGGAACCCCGGTCCCTTTCTTTGCAAGCTGCAAGATGAAGAAAATAACTTCCTTAAGAAACAAAGCTTCAACTGAAATCAAATTGCAAAGAAAATAAGGAAGGAAAACTTACATCTTCAGGAGCCACGTACTCTTGCCACTCCTCATCTCCAGAACCACCAGCCCCCTTAGTGGTGCCACGATCAATCATTTCCTTCACCCGCCTGGTGATAGGAGCTGAATTATCGGTGGCATATATGAGCATTTCCAGCTCTCTGATGTAAGCCCGCACTTCATTGGGGTTATCTCCGTATTGAAGGTCTTTTGAAGCTAAAAGATATCCTATCCCAGGAAGTTGTAGACCCTCACACAAATCCAGCCAGGCGGTTTCAGTATCACAGTATAAGCTCTGCCATAGCTGAACAGCCTCTGGTCTTAGATATAAAGGCTGTGAGGAAGGTCCTACAATTTTTGATTTTAATTTCTTCCCAACTCCTGCAACTACAGATAGAGAATAAGAAAGTGAGACTTATTACTTTATAAAGTAGCAGTGATTGAAGTTATTACAATCAAATAACTCACCAGGAGCTGATGGAGTGGGTCTTTTAACTCTGGCCGGAGGATTATATCGGGCACGAAACCGCTTTGCTGCCGGTTGTGCCTCATCATCCCCATCATGATAATCCGAGGAATCAGTTCTAGAGGAGGAGTCTGTTGAACCTATTTCAGGAGGAGAAGCAGCACCTTCATGAGGAAGAGTTTCTTTCTCTACAGTCCTCTTCCTCTTTCCCACTTGATATACAGGGTGATTCAATATCCCTTTAGGGTATGATGCTATCCAGTGTTCGGCATAAAATGTAGTCAGATAATGTGCCGCTTTTTCAACTGGTAGATCAAATACTGCTCCAGTCTTCTCTCTTGTCGTCAGCAACCATAGTTGTCGAGCAACCATCGGATGTTGCTCTAACCTGACGTGTACTGGAGGGGATACAACAATCTGTTGCAAACATTTGAATTGGCGTGCAAATCTATATGGAGCATAGGCCTCGCATATGATTTCTCCATCAATCCTGGCTACTAACACGCCATCCCTGCAAGCTAGCATGTATGCCCTCAAATCCAAAGGGGCTTTCCCATCATCAACAAACCGCCCAGATGGCGGACTTCCATAAGGAAAGAAGTTGAATTCCTTATACATGCTTAGTCTTACTTTTATGTCATAACCATTGACATCTAATGGAGCAATTCCAGAGAATGCTTGCACTGACGGTCTGAAAGAGCTTCCAGGAATTTGTAATCCATTCTGTACATTGTAAGTCCTGAAGTGAGTGGCGATCCATCCCCACAAAACCTGGAATGGTCCCACTATTCTTAAAGGAGATTTACCCTGGAAGACGTGAAGTAAACTCCTGTGGATCTTTGCTAAAATGGGGGTGGCTAACCCAACCATTTTTCCCTCAGCTAACTTGGCCGCAATGACGAAGGTCCCTGGCCTAACGCCTCCCTTCGAATCCCTGACCGGCAAAAGGTAAATACTGAGCCACATTGCCAAGAAACCCGCCAGACGAGTTTTCTTTGGAATTCTTTGATTCACTTCATAGCCCCATTTTTCAAACTCTCCTGCTTCTAGAGTTGGCCAGAATGTGCCAGGAGCTCCTCTCTTCTCAGGTTTTGGGCAAGTGGTAGGACGTCTGGGCCGGGTATCCTTGGATTTCTTTTTCTTGGATTCTTTTTCCTTTGGCTCCATCCCTTTCTTCTCAGTAAGAAACACCTTCATCCATTCTTCCGGATGGATATCTTTTCTGAAATGAGTTAATGAGGTCTCTGAACTCTTGAGCTTATGAAAGATTTTGAATAATTCTCGAGCCAAAACAGGAGTCTTCTCTGGATCATTCCAAGTCACCTTGGGAGGAATGAATTCATCATACATATCGCCCAAGATTGGAGCTCCTGAAATCTTGTGGACATCCCAAAAACTGATACCTACTTCTCCATGAGTCAAGTGGAAAGAATTAGTCGCTGGACTCGAGTGACTGAGTATCTCTGGCACGAAGATATCATGTCTGTAAATATATGTCTGCCCAACCCAAACAGCCTCATATATTGCAGCTCTCTTTAGATCTTCAATAAACTCTGCGCAAGTCTGTCGCACCCAGTATGCCCACATCCAAGTTGGCTTCACACCTCCCCCAGGGCGGAAATCCCAACTTTTCTTCCAGCCTTTGGACTGATCCATCTGAGCATCTCGGAAGATTGAAGGATGGCAATGTGGTTGAAGCTCAGGTGTATGTTTTTTCAGATCTGGTGTGCAAGGGCTATGATTCATCACATACGCCTTCTCTACTGTTCCAGCAGTTTGAAATACTCCTCCGCCTGAGATATTTGCTGAAGCAAAATTGGTATAATTCTGAAACCAAGAAAATGGAAGATAATTCTTTACTTCTGGAATAATGACTTCTTGCAGATGACCATGACCATACAAAGGTAGATAAGGGCAGTGAGGAAAGTCGTGATGATATTTCTTCAGATACTTAGCCAAATCTGGAAGAGTGCTGTTTTTGACAGTATAGTAATCAGGGCCAATGATATTCATCATATCATCTATCCGCTTGCTAGCCAGTTCATCAAGAAATCCAGGTCTAAGAGCCATTGAATCTGCACAGGAGTTGAATAAATTAAACTCTTAAATGGGTTTTATTTTTTCATAAAATTTGTGAGAAAATCTGAAAAAAATGGCTAAGGCATTAAGGCGCGCAAGTATGGAGATGTCGCGCAAGTGGTACATATGTCGCGCAAGTATTTGTCGCGCAAGTGTGTGCCGCGCAAGTCTTATTACCTTGAGAGTAGCGCGGCAGCGAGGAAACAGCGAAACTAGGAGACTTGCGCGGCGACAAAGACTTGCGCGGCGAGAGCTCGAGAAAATTCGGGGTCAGATACCATCTACGGCCGGAAGCAGCATATTTATAGGCCAGGAGGCCGATCTGCGCGCCATACCAGAGGGTTTAAGGCCTGCGCGACGCAGACTTGCGCGCCTCCCTCTGCGCACTGAAGACTTGCGCGCCGCCCTTTTCCTTTAGAGGGATTCGATTTCCTCAGAGTCAAATCCTCATTTTCTCTCCGGATCCAACTCTGAGGGGGGACTTTTGTTGACGCTCCTTTCGTCACGGAATCTAAAGTTCGGAAAAGGGAATATCTGAGCTCAAAGGGATTAATCCTTTGAAGAAACATCAAAAATCGACAAAGGGATGAAAAAGGAGAGCATTGCCCAGAGGTCGCGCAAGTTCCCTCTTGGTCGCGCAAGTACACTTGCGCGCCGCCTCAATACTTGCGCGACCCATCATGGTCGGGCAAGGGACTTGCGCGACAGATCTGATAACCGCCCAGTAACCGCCCGGGGTCTTCTTTTTGCCTATAAATAGACCCTGTGGGCCCCCCATAGAGAGGATCTCTTCCCAGAAACTCGGATCAAAGCTCCCGACACCCAAGTCTCTTCTCAAAGCTTCCAGAACACTTCTAAGGTAATTTCTTACCTAGAATGGAAGATCTAAAGGGAAGAAGGAAGGCCTAAGTGTTGAAACTTATCAAACACTTGCGCGCCGACTTAATTCCTTCAATATAACTTGCGCGTCCCTCTTCTGGAAGAACCTCAAGAAGATGGGAAAGGGTTTAATAAAGAGTCGCTCAAGTAATTCAACCCTGGTTGAAAATCGCGCAAGTATCCCTTATGTCGCGCAAGTATACTTGCGCGACCAATACTTGCGCGCCGCCGCAGGACTTGCGCGACCTTCAATACTTGCGCGCCCCTATCTTTTTGGGTGCCCATCTTGCCCTTTTTCACCCCTCTTAAGCCATTTTCACCCTTCCTATTCAAGATTCAGTCTTCAAGATACTTTTCAAAGCCATTTATGGCATGATTTCTTGATTTGACATCCTTATCTGAAAGGAATTATGTGAAATATCTCTCAAAACCTAATGATTTAAACATCTTTATATCACCAAAGATTGAGAGTTCATTCATTTTCAACCTCATCCTTTAAGATGAGAGAATCCTAACCTGGGTTTCCTTTTCAGGAATAATCCCCAGTTATAAAACCTTTTAAACTTGGGCATCTTTCTTAAGAATAAGCCCCAATCAAGTCCTTCAATCTTGGGCATCCTCCTCAGGAGTAAGCCCCAAACCTTAATCCCTAACCTGGGTCTCCTTTTCAGGAATAAAGACTCAGTCATAACCTTGGGCTTCCTTTTCAGGAGTAAGCCCCAAGTCCCCTAACCTAGGCTTCCTTCTCAGGAATAAGTCCTAGTCATAAATCTTGGGCATCTTTCTTAAGAGTAAGCCCCAAGTCTCTTAAAATTTCTCTTAACCAGTCATAAATTTCCTTTGATTTGGGTTTCCTTTTCAGGAATAAAACCCAATCATAAGTCCCCTCCTAACTTGGGCATCCTCCTTAGGAGTAAGCCCCAAGATTAGAGTATTCAAATCTCCATGAAGCACATATAACTTTGTGGACCCTGTTCATGGATTTTCTTCCTAAAAGTAAATCCTAAACCTTCATCTATCTGGGCAGTCATCCATACATAAGCCCCAAACAAAATTCTTATGATTGCATCCTTCATGGCACAATTGTCTAAATTTTACCAATACCTCTTGTTTCTCATACCGAGCATGACTCACGTGAGCTTAGAGTGTAAAAGTAATTATGACATTCATCTTTGAGCCATCAATCATAAAACATCATATCCCATTCCTCGAACTACGTGGGTTCTGATTCCTTTTTCAAAACAAAGGATACGTAGGTAGCCCATTTATGGGTTCGATCCCAACATTGAAATAATCTCTGTCCTTCTGAATGACGATAAACTTCAAGTGCCCCACTGAGTGGCTTTAAAACCAGCCTGGTCATCAAAATGACCAAGAGACTTTTATATAAATGTTTTGAAGGATACCATTGACCAAGAATCTCTAAACAAATATAGATGATTCTATATTGATGAAGAACCTCGAATACATATAAAAGATTCTCTAAATTTCTTGCATATTTAATCATTGATTGTTAAAACTAAAGGAAAGCTCATTTTATACTTGGTAATGTAATAAGGATTCACGAACTTAACTTAAATCTATAAAGAGAGTCCCGGAGTAGACAATAATTCCCCTCAAAAAGGTGTGATGAGTCCGACCTCCCATCCTCTCGACCAATGCAAATTCCTAAGCCTCATTAGCCCACAAGCTAATGAGCGCCTGCCTTTGGAAAGTAGGTCCAAAAGGATGTGGAATCATTGGATGTTTCCGGTTCTACGAACAAACCCGTTAGAAACCGATCGGAACGTTTGAATCTCCCGTCCAGGAGGTCATCCCCGGATTCCGCGCGAAACAAAGATGAAGAAAGCCTGTCCTAGCTGTGATGAAGTTGGAACAATGAAAGATCTTCAAAGTGAAATCGAATATCTTCAGAAGACAGTCCCCAAGGAAGTGGCAATGTGTATAGCTACAGGCATCCTTGATCTTCAAGAAGAAAAATTACAGCTAGAAGAAGAATCCAATACAATAGAAGATCAGTTGGCTAAAAGGGTTTTCATAACCAACACTCTCAGAAATCTGGTGAAGGCTAAAGATGAAACCGTTTCTCTTTGCAATGAAAGATATGAAGACACTGCTGAAGAATTGCAAAGAAGCCTTTCTGAGAAATAATTCTTTAATGTAATAATCAAAGATGTTTACCATGCAATGGAAAAGAGGCACAAAGTTTCAATGAATGTCAGAGATGCTCAACTTGAAGACAAAGTAAACAGGGTGAAGGAGCTGGACAATTCATTGCTAGAAATAAAAAAGGTGCATGAAGACCAGATAAAGCAGCTGGAAGAGAAATGGGAAGGAAGGCTAAGAACTATTGAGGATGAGAAGAACTCCCTCAATATGAAATGCTTAGAACTGGAGGTGATATTGAAAAATCAGCAATCACCCAAAGCCAAAGCCTCACAGACAGCTGGAAGAAGAAATGTTGCCACTCAAGTGAGCTTTGAGAAGGATGATTCTAAAATAAAGACATCCTCTAATGAAAGGGAAACATCTTCTAAAAAGAAGGTACCATCCATACCATCTTGTACTCATACTTCTAAAAGTGTTTCTACTAAAAGTGCAGGATGGAAGAATGAATCCAAAAAAGTATGGATGAAGACAGTGAAGAAAGAATGCTCTCCTGAAACAACATAGCAAGTCAAGAAAAGTACCCAACAATCAGAAGGACTGAAGAGGTCAAGATTTGTGGGTCAGTGTTGGTGTTGTAATAAGTATGGGAACTGTGCAGAGGATTGTTGGTACAATCCCCTGAATGTCAAATCACAAAGGAAGCCCATGCCAAGGGGGAGCAAGCCAGAAGAAAAGAAGCAACATCCACAGGTCCAGAGACATCTGTGTACTGCTAACAGATTCGGATTGCTTGATAACATCTGGGATGTGTACAAAAGTGGTCAAATAGATACATGTCAATCTTCAACTGTATCCAGAGCTCAAAAGAAGAAGAGATCATAGAACCTGGCTCAGAAAGAATCCTTGGGAAGCAAGCATAAGAAAGTGGAAGATACTCCCAAGAAGATTATGAAAAAGGAATAGAAGACCTTGGAGTCTAAATCCAAGAAGGGTGATGTATCCAGAAGGACCACGAAGAAGAAATCATGGTTCTACTGTGGAAAGAAAGGACATATCATGGATATTTGTAAACAAGCCATGAAATTCAATAGAGGCAGACTGGACTCAAACATACAATCAATCCAGATGAAGCAGAAGGGATTGGTTTAAAACAAGTTTCCTAAGAAAGGTAGCTTGAAAGCATCAAAGGAACCATGTGGAATATCTATAACTGAGGCCACACTTCCAAGTGACTTACTAGTCATATGGCCAAATCAGTTGCAACTTTCCAAAGATCTGCAAAGAGCTGAAGATGAAGTTCTGGAAATTTCTAAGGAAAAAGGGAAGAAGAATATTTCACATGAAGATGTATTGAGATCCACACCAGCACCAACATCATTGAAGATCAAATGTGCAAGTGTAAAGAATGGTGAAAATGGGACATCTCGGTTGAGAGAATCTTCTCAACCTTGTTTTTCACATTGATGAACCAAGTAGGTTCCATCTTATTCCCTAATCACTTGTATTTACATGTGCTGACATTGCAGGGAATTGAAGATGATGATCATTCTCAACTGGAGGATGGTTTGGAAAGAATGGAGTGCACCCCTTGAGGGGGAGCCAATCTGGAGAAGATGGTATTCTACGATTTAATACCATCTTGAGAAAAGCTGAAGGTATTCCAATCATAATTTCATCCCTTGTTTCTTAATTGTATTCATCATGACAATTAAGGGGGAGTATTGATTGGAAGAAAATGGTTGAAAGGGGGAGCTTTATCTTTGCACCTGAACTTTCTAATGAGTTTTGTGAAGCATGTGTAGGATTTAGCAATTTATTGTTATATCTGAAAATTTTCAAACCCCTGGAAGCTAAGCACGATCTCACATGTATAGTAAAATGAGGACAACATTGAAAAATCTTGGTTACATCACTCTTGTTTTCTACACCGGGTTAGCCCAAGTAGACTTAGAGATGATTTACTAATGGTTCTTTGCTAAAGTGTACATGTGACATCATCCCTCTCTTTGTGATTTTCATGAAGATTCTATTCAAAGGGAGGAAGAAATATTTTGAAGAGAACCACAGCACACCTTTGCATTTGATTGCCAATAAGGGGGAGAAAATATTGGCACACATATTGACCCATTCATATGTGCTGAAGAAGTGTATTGACAACAAATAAAAAGGGGGAGATTGAAGTGCACTGTGTTGCATTTGTTGTCAGTGAGGCATGATGTTGTCATAAGATGAATGGATGTCAAGGAATGTCAAGATGTGAATGACAAAGGATTTTATGGTGTTGGTGAGGAAAGGAGAATGGCCATGGTACTAAGATGCATGTCACTTAGGAGATTCACCAAGTGACATAGGATGTTGTGGTTGAAACATTATCTATGCATATCAGACGATTGAAGAACTGATCTTAATGTTTCAATACTTGTATCAAGATGATACTAAGTTACACCACTTGAAGAATGGATGATGATGGAGCATCATCATTACATCAGACGATTGTCGAGCTGCTCTTTAAGTTCCAAGAACTTTTATCAAGTAGATACAATGTCACAACATTGTTTGAAGACCATGCATTGTACTGACAATTCATGAGGAGAAGAAAATGATCCATCCACAACTACTGAGTGGATGAAGTGGATTAAAGATGTCCATGCACTATCTCCTTGTGTATGTGAATTTGGATAATTTGATCCAACTTGATCTCTGATTGGATCAATGAAGAACATTGAAGATTTGTTTGATTCAGGAGCTTCGGTTGATGAAGACCCTTCATGAATTCCATTCCTAGGTGATGAATAAATGTTGAAGAGAATTGGAGGAATTCTTAAGAAGAAGAGAAGAGAAGAAATGAAGAAGGGAGAATGGATTAGAGGAAGATGTGGCATTTGGCATTTACACTTGGGGTACTTTGTTTTTATACAAAGTCCCTAAGTCTGTAACTCTAGCAAAAATTAAGCCACCAAGGGCCAGCCTTAAGGGTTCAACCCAAGGCACATGTGGGACTAAGTCACCACGCCCAAGGGGATCCCATGGGGCCAGCCCGAGAGGCCGAGGCTGTGTATAAGCCCCGAGGCCACGCGGTGATGAAGCCCGCGCAGCGTGAGCGCGAGGAGAGCGCCCGTGTGTGCATTGTGGGCGCCAGTGGTGCACCCGAGTGGTAGGGGTGGGCGCAAGAGCGCGCCCGCTAAGAGAACACGGTGCGGGTCGGCACCATGGAGGGAGAAGTTCAACTGGACATCTCTGGGAGTGGCTGGTTGATAAATCGCGGAAAATCTGCTCGGCGATTCGATGTGGGACGCGCAAATTTCACCGGGAGCGCATCCTGGCCGCACGATCGATCGCGCGCTGGATCGCAGCCGCTCATCTCATCCGCTGCGCGCTGCGATCTAATCCAGCCGTTGATGATCTTCTACACGCCGCATCCGACGGCTCTGAGGCGTCTCCTTCCTCGAGCTCAGCCGAAGGCCACCCGACGTCCCCTGCTGAACCAGAGGCCTCCCGAATGAAGAATTCGAGTTCCCGGCCACCTCCGATCAAACCAAAGGGTCTATGGTGATCGTCTGGCCACACTGAACACGATCATACAAGAAAATGGGCATTCAGGCAATGTTTGGAAGATTTCGAAGAATGCCGAGGCAAACGAAGTTGCCAAGGATTTATGTGTTCGTGTTTTGCATTGTTTGGATTTTAATAAAGCCATGCATGAGTTCTAAGTCGCATGCACGTGAAGAAGATAAAAAATAAATAACCTGCATTGAAATAGAGAAGAAATCAAGATTTGAGGGAAATCTTGAATTCCTGAAATCTTCGGGAGATTAAAAATATCTCATGAGGATGAACCGCCTCTCCCTTGCCTATAAAAAGAGAGGTCGATCCCTCGTTGAAGCTTGCTGAAAACTTGAAAGAAGTCCCGTGAGAGTGCCTCTGTGCCTCACGAAGTTTGGTGCCCCGTGCAACCCAATTGTGTGGCTAAAGTTCTCGGGGCCACCCGAGGTCCCGAAGTAGTCCCATGTGTGCCTCCCTTGCGTGACAGGAAGGATCTCTCTCTGCCCGCATACTTGCGCGGCAGGAGTAGCTTGCACGCCCCGTGGTGTTTCACCTTTCACACCCGAGTGCTTGCGCGGCAGTAGCACCTGCACGCCCGCGGCCAGTGCATCTTGCGCGGCAGTGTTGAGGAAGATTGGCCGCACCCTTGCGCGCCTCCTTTGAGATCAAGTGGAGACGACCACCTACAGACAGTGTGTGTGCTAAGTGCAAAGAAGGGAAGTAGGTGTTCGGGTGATGTGATTTACACACCTTGTGTGTGTGTGCTTAAGGATAATACACCCTAGCCAAGTGAGTGCACACCTACGGGTTGTGTGCAAGAAGGAGTGGAAGGCCACCACATTTGTGTGTGTGAAAAACAAGAGGAAGACCCGAGGCCATGTGTGTGCACAAAGAACAACACCAAGTGGTGTGTGCCAAGTGAAGTGGAAGACCACACTTTGTGTGTGTGTAAGAATTGAATAAGCCATAGCCATGGTTGTGCATTTGAACAAATAAGGACACACTTTAAGTGTGTGCATTTGAAGAGGCCGAGGGTTGTGACTAGTGTGTGCAAAGTGTGTACACACTAAGAAGAAGAGGAGACACCCCACACCAAAGTAGAACATACATTCAAGTGTGTGTATACAAATTGAATTAAGTGTGTGAAGGAAGTTGAGAAGTGGTGTGTGTGATAAAACAAATTACACCCTTTGTGGGTTTATTGCACCAATAGAAAAGAAAGGGAAGTGTATGCATGTATGCATGCACATGCACACGTGAACAATGCCAAATCTGGTTGTGTGCATTTGAGGAGTCCAAGACCAGGAGATCTTGAAGATTTGCGATGCCATGCACTCAGTGCATGAAGTTGATGTGTAGTGAGACTGAAGCCAGACTGATGTTAAAGACATCAGCTGCCTGAGTTTTCAGTAATTGAGAAGACCCTGATCAACAGAAGTGATCAGAAGTTTTTGAGCAAGACCAGCAGACCTTATCAGAGGCTGTAGAAGATTCTTGAAGAGAGAAGCCAGGTCATCCTTAGAAGAAGGTGATAAATCTTGAGCAAGACGAGAAGACCTGTTCATCACAAGTGGTCAGAGGTACAGAGCAAGGCCAACAGTCTTTATCCAAGACTGCTGAAGATACTTGAAGAGCTTAAAGTGAAGAAGAGCTACTCGTGTGACTCGAGGAGCCAGGAGAATCCCCCTGTGTGACTCAGGGTGGAGGAAGTCTTCAGTGGGATTCTAGAGCAGGCCAGTGGGACTCTGGTAACACTGTGAGACGCAGTATAAAGACCCTCATGTGGGACTCAGGAGAGATACAGTGGGACTCTGTATCGACCATTGTAATACTAACCAATTATAATGGAGAAACCATGTTGGGGTGTATAACCAACATGGAAAGGACGTAGGCCTTTGGTGCCGAACCTTGTAAATCCTTGTGTCCTGTGCCTTTACATTTACTGCATCACTCGAGGAAAGGCTGAGAGATACAAGAAGAGTGGATCGAGTCTTTAACGAGCCATAGAGTTTTAATTGATAAGGAATCAATTAGTAAAAAGTTTTATGGGATCACTGATTCACCCCCTCCCCCTCTCAGTGATTCACACTGATCTGGGCACTTCAATTGGTATCAGAGGAAGGTTACATCTAAAAGATCCAAGGGAGTCTTTATGAAGTGCAGATTTGAGGAAATGAGCGACCAACCTCAAATGGAGATATCTACCAAGACTCAGAAAAATAGAAAGAAGAAACAGGCCAAGAAGATGAAGAAATCCTGTCCTAGCTGTGATGAAGTTGGAACAATGAAAGATCTTCAATGTGTAATCGAATATCTTCAGAAGACAGTCCCCAAGGAAGTGGCAATGTGTATAGCTACAGGCATCCTTGATCTTCAAGAAGAAAAATTACAGCTAGAAGAAGAAGCCAATACAATGGAAGATCAGTTGGCTAAAAGGGTTGGCATAACCAACACTCTCAGAAAGCTGGTGAAGGCTAAAGATGAAACCGTTTCTCTTTGCAATGAAAGATATGAAGACACTACTGAAGAATTGCAAAGAAGCCTTTCTGAGAAAGAATTCATTAAAGTAATAATCAAAGATGTTTACCATGCACTGGAAAATAGGCACAAAGTTTCAATGAATGTCAGAGATGCTCAACTTGAAGAAAAAGTAAACAGGGTGAAGGAGCTGGACAATTCATTGCTAGAAATAAAAAAGGTGCATGAAGACCAGATAAAGCAGCTGGAAGAGAAATGGGAAGGAAGGCTAAGAACTATTGAGGATGAGAAGAACTCCCTCAATATGAAATGTTTAGAACTGGAGGTGATATTGAAAAATCAGCAATCACCCAAAGCCAAAGCCTCCCAGACAGCTGAAAGAAGAAATGTTGCCACTCAAGTGAGCTTTGAGAAGGATGATTCTAAAATAAAGACATCCTCTAATGAAAGGGCAACATCTTCTAAAAATAAGGTACCATCCATAACATCTTGTACTCATGCTTCTAAAAGTGTTTCTACTAAAAGTGCAGGATGGAAGAATGAATCCAAACAAGTATGGATGAAGACAGTGAAGAAAGAATGCTCTCCTGAAACAACACAACAAGTCAAGAAAAGTACCCAACAATCAGAAGGACTGAAGAGGTCAAGATTTGAAGGTCAGTGTTGGTGTTGTAATAAGTATGGGCACTGTGAAAAGGATTGTTGGTACAATCCACTGAATGTCAAAGAACAAAGGAAGCCCATGCCAAGGGGGAGCAAGCCAGAAGAAAAGAAGCAACATCCACAGGTCCAGAGACATCTGTTTACTACTAACGGATTCGGATTGCTTGATAACATCTTGGATGTGTGAAAAAGTGGTCAAATAGATAGATGTCAATCTTCAACTGTATCTAGAGCTCAAAAGAAGAAAAGATCACAGAACCTGGCTCAGAAAGAATCCTTGGGAAGCAAGCATAAGAAAGTGGAAGATGCTCCCAAGAAGATTATGAAAAAGGAAGAGAAGACCTTGGAGTCTAAATCCAAGAAGGGTGATGTATCCAGAAGGACAACCAAGAAGAAAACATGCTTCTACTGTGGAAATAAAGGACATATCATGGATCTTTGTAAACAAGCCATGAAATTAAATAGAGGCAGACTGGACTCAAACAGACAATCAATACAGATGAAGCAGAAGGGATTGGTTGAAAACAAGTTTCCTAATAAAGGTAGCTTGAAAGCATCAAAGGAACCATGTGGAATATCCAGAACTGAGGCCACACTTCCAAGTGACTTTCTAGTCATATGGCCAAATCAGTTGCAACTTGCCAAAGATCTGCAAAGAGCTGAAGATGAAGTTCTGGAAATTACTAAGGCAAAAGGGAAGAAGAATATTTCACATGAAGATGTATTGAGATCCACACCAGCACCAACATCATTGAAGATCAAATGTGCAAGTGTGAAGAATGGTGAAAATGGGACATCTCGGTTGAGAGAATCTTCTCAACCTTGTTGTTCACATTGATGAACCAAGGAGGTTCCATCTTATTCCCTAATCACTTGTATTTACATGTGCTGACATTGCAGGGAATTGAAGATGATGATCATTCTCAACTGGAGGATGGTTTGGAAAGAATGGAGTGCACCCCTTGAGTGGGAGCCAATCTGGAGAAGATGGTATTCTAAGATTTAATACCATCTTGAGAAAAGCTGAAGGTATTCCAATCATACATTCATCCCTTGTTTCTTAATTGTATTCATCATGACAATTAAGGGGGAGTATTGATTGAAGGCAAATGGTTGAAAGGGGGAATTTTATCTTTGCACCTGAACTTTCTAATGAGTTTTGTGAAGCATGTGCAGGATTTAGCAATTTATTGTTATATCTGAAAAATTTCAAACCCCTGGAAGCTAAGAATGATCTCACATGTATAGTAAAATGTGGACAGCATTGAAAAATCTTGGTTACATCACTCTTGTTTTCTACACCGGGTTATCCCAAGTAGACTTAGAGATGATTTACTAAAGGTTCTTTGCTAAAGTGTACATGTGACATCATCCCTCTCTTAGTGATTTTCAAGAAGATTCTATTCAAAGGGAGGAAGAAATATTTTGAAGAGAACCACACCACACCTTTGCATTTGAGTGCCAATAAGGGGGAGAAAATATTGGCACACATATTGACCCATTCATATGTGCTGAAGAAGTGTATTGACAACAAATACAAAGGGGGAGATTGAAGTGCACTGTGTTGCATTTGTTGTCAATGAGGCATGATGATGTCATAAGATGAATGGATGTCAAGGAATGTCAAGATGTGAATGAAAAAGGATGTTATGGTGTTGGTGAGGAAAGGAGAATGGCCATGGTACTAAGATGCATGTCACTTAGGAGATTCACTAAGTGACATAGGATGTTGTGGTTGAAACATTCTCTATGCATGTCAGACGATTGAAGAACTGATCTTAATGTTTCAATACTTGTATCAACGTGATACTATGTTACACCACTTGAAGAATGGATGATGATGGAGCATCATCATTACATCAGACGATTGTTGATCTGCTCTTTAAGTTCCAATAACTTGTATCAAGTAGATACAATGTCACAACATTGTTTGAAGACCATGCATTGTACTGACAATGCATGAGGAGAAGAAAATGATCCATCCAGAACTACTGAGTGGATGAAGTGGATTAAAGATGTCCATGCACTATCTCCTAGTGTATGTGAATTTGGAGAATTTGGTCCAACTTGATCTCTGATTGGATCAATGAAGAACATTAAATATTTGTTTGATTCAGGAGCTTCGGTTGATGAAGACCCTTCGTGAATTCCATTCCTAGGTGATGAATAAATGTTGAAGAGAATCGGAGGAATTCTTAAGAAGAAGAGAAGAGAAGAAATGAAGAAGGGAGAATGGATTAGAGGAAGATGTGGCATTTGGAATTTACACTTGGGCTACTTTGTTTTTATACAAAGTCCCTAAGTCTATAACTCTAGCAAAAATTAATCCACCAAGGGCCAGCCTTAAGGGTTCAACCCAAGGCACATGTGGGACTAAGTCGCCACGCCCAAGGGGATCCCATGGGGCCAGCCCGAGAGGCTGAGGCTGTGTATAATCCCCGAGGCCACGCGGTGATGAAGCCCGTGCAGCGTGAGCGCGAGGAGAGCGCCCGTGTGTGCATAGTGGGCGCCAGTGGCGCGCCTGAGTGGCAGGGGTGGGCGCAAGAGCGCGCCCGCTAAGATAACACGGTGCGGGGCGGCATCGTGGAGGGAGAAGTTCAACTGGCCGTCTCTAGGAGCGGCTGGTTGATAAACCGCGGAAAATCCACTCGGCGATTCGATGTGGGACGCGCAAATTTCACCGGGAGCGCATCCTGGCCGCACGATCGATCACGCGCTGGATCGCAGCCGCTCATCTCATCCGCCGCGCGACGCGATCTAATCTAGCCATTGATGATCTTCTACACGCCGCATCCGACGGCTCTGAGGTGTCTCCTTCCTCGAGCTCAGCCGAAGGCCACACGACGTCCCCCGCTGAACCAGAGGCCTCCCGAATGAAGAATTCGAGTTCCCGGCCACCTCCGAACAAACCGAAGGGTCCATGGTGATCGTCTGGCCACACTGAACACGATCATACAAGAAAATGGGCATGCATGCAAAGTTTGGAAGATTTCGAAGAATTCCGAGGCAAACGAAGTTGCTGAGGTTTTATGTGTTCGTGTTTTGCATGGTTTGGATTTTAATAAAGCCATGCATGCGTTCTAAGTCGTATGCACGTGAAGAAGATAAAAAATAAAGAACCCGCATTGAAACAGAGAAGAAATAAAGATTTGAGGGAAATTGTGAATTCTCAAAATCTTCGGGAGATTAAAAATATCTAATGCGGATGAACCGCCTCTCCCTTGCCTATAAAAAGAGAGGTCGATCCCTCGGTGAAACTTGCTGAAAACTTGAATGAAGTCCTGTGAGAGTGCCTCTGTGCCTCACGAAGTTTGGTGCCCCGCGCAACCCAATTGTGCGGCTAAAGTTCTCGGGGCCACCCGAGGTCCCGAAGGAGTCCCCTGTGCGCCTCCCTTGCGCGACAGCAAGGAGCTCTCTCTGCCCGCATACTTGCGCGGCAGGAGTAGCTTGCACGCCCCGCGGTGTTGCACCTTGCACACCCTAGTGCTTGCGCGGCAGTAGCACCTGTGCGCCCACGGCCAGTGCATCTTGCGCGGCAGTGTTGAGGAAGATTGGCCACACCCTTGCGCGCCTCCTTTGAGCTCAAGTGGAGACGACCACCTACGGATAGTGTGTGTGCTAAGTGCAAAGAAGGGAAGTAGGTGTTCGGGTGATGTGAATTACACACCTTGTGTGTGTGTGCTTAAGGATAATACACCCTAGCCAAGTGAGTGCACACCTACGGGTTGTGTGCAAGAAGGAGTGGAAGGCCACCACATTTGTGTGTGTGCAAAACAAGAGGAAGACCCGAGGCCATGTGTGTGCACAAAGAATAACACCAAGTGGTGTGTTCCAAGTGAAGTGGAAGACCACACTTTGTGTGTGTGTAAGAATTGAATAAGCCATAGCCTTGGTTGTGCATTTGAACAAAGAATAACACACTTTAAGTGTGTGCATTTGAAGAGGCCGAGGGTTGTGACTAGTGTGTGCAAAGTGTGTACACACTAAGAAGAAGAGGAGACACCCCACACCAAAGTAGAACATACATTCAAGTGTGTGTATACAAATTGAATTAAGTGTGTGAAGGAAGTTGAGAAGTGGTGTGTGTGATAAAACGAATTACACCCTTTGTGGGTTTATTGCACCAAGAGAAAAGAAAGGGAAGTGTATGCATGCATGCATGCACATGCACACGTGAAAAAAGCCAAATCTGGTTGTGTGCATTTGAGGAGTCCAAGACCAGGAGATCTTGAAGATTTGCGATGCCATGCACTCAGTGCATGAAGTTGATGTGTAGTGAGACTGAAGCCAGACTGAAGTTAAAGACATCACCTACCTGAGTTTTCGGTAATTGAGAAGACCCTGATCAACAGAAGTGATCAGAAGTTTTTGAGCAAGACCAGCAGACCTTATCAGAGGCTGTTGAAGATTCTTGAAGAGAGAAGCCAGGTCATCCTTAGAAGAAGGTGATAAAGCCTGAGCAAGACGAGAAGACATGTTCATCACAAGTGAGCAGAGGTACAGAGCAAGGCCATCAGTCTTTATCCCAGACTTCTGAAGATACTTGAAGAGCTTAAAGTGAAGAAGAGCTACTCGTGTGACTCGAGGAGCCAGGAGAAGCCCCCTATGTGACTCAGGGTGGAGGAAGTCTTCAGTGGGATTCTGGAGCAGGCCAGTGGGACTCTGGTAACACTGTGAGACGCAGTATAAAGACCCTCCTGTGGGACTCAGGAGAGATATAGTGGGACTCTGTATCGACCATTGTAATACTAACCGATTATAATGGAGAAACCATGTTGGTGTGTATAACCAACATGGTAAGGAAGTAGGCCTTTGGTGCCAAACCTTGTAAATCCTTGTGTCCTGTGCCTTTACATTTACTACATCACTCGAGGAAAGGCTGAGAGATACAAGAATATTGGATCGAGGCTTTAACCAGCCATAGAGGTTTAATTGATAAGGAATCAGTTAGTAAAATTTTTTAAGGGATCACTGATTCACCCCCTCCCCCTCTCAGTGATTCACACTGATCTAGGCACTTCAATATTTTTCAAACCCAAATAAAAATTATATTTGAATTTATAAAAAATAAAATGATAAAATAAATTCAATAAAAATATTTTATATATAAACATTTTATGTAAAAAATCCATTTTTTCATCAAAATATATTTCATAATGAATTTTAATTTTAACCAAAAATAATATTTGTTCTGTAAAAAATCATTTACTTAGTATCTATATTAGGAAGAAAATATATTCATTATTCTATACAAAAATATTGTATTTATTTCTAATTATAGGGCCTTGAAACATATCACTTTATTACACCAGCATACACCCTAAGAGCAAGTTGGATGATGGTCTGGATTTCATGGGGCCATTTGGTGAACATGGTTAGGGTTGTGATCTCGAGGAGCTTGAGATTATCTCATAAATGGTTTCAATCATGCCTATGTTATTGGATCTCATACTGGGGTTGGTCTAGGAAAAATCCCAGAATTATGATCTCCCTCAGAAACTCTGATATATGGACTTCATAGGGTATGATCCTACTAGTTGAGGGAATGAATTCCTTTATTCCAAAAGGATTTATTAAAAACTAATATTTATAGTAATAAATTTATCATTGTTCAATGGCTATATTATCAAATATAATGATACATAACAATTATTTAAATCCAATAGGATATAAAAAAAGATCTGCATCTATTTTCTATATCCATAAGATTTTTAATGAAATCAAAAAATGGGAATTTCATTCATAACAGTTCACTCCATTAAAATATTCCCCATATAGGAATTTCTTCCTCAAAATTTCCCTTTCCCACAAAAAAGAAGAAGAGGGAAACTCTTTTTCGTCACCTCCTCTGGTTCCGACATTGCTTCATCGAACTTGTTCTTTCTCCACAACACTTTGATGATGGGAATTATTTTATTTCATAGCACGTTATCTCTATGATATACGATATACACCACCTGATATTCAAAGGTTTAATGTTCCATACCCTCTTAGTCTGTTAAATTTCAAAATTTCTAGTGTTTGGGGTATTAGGGGGCCCATCAGTGACTCATTAAGAAGTTTTACCCAAAACTCAGTCCCATCAAACAATTCCACCGGCCATGGTGGAACCATAACAGTGGCACTGTAACAGTGGCACCGATCACAGTGGCACCATTATGGTGGCTCTGTCTCAGATTCACCATCATGATTGCAACGTAAAACGGTGGCACCACTTATGATTTATCACCATTATGGTGGAACCATTACAGTGTCTCACTGAACGATTCCCCACACATTGTCAAATTTGTTTTCCAGTTCCACCATTAAAATGTATCTTTTGACATAAAATTATTTTCATACCCTTTAAAAATCTATTTAAAGTATGAAAAATATGTTTTAGACCACCAATATTTAGGTGACCCTTTAGTTACCAAAACATGTGGACTTTTCCTCAGTGTCACATGCTTCCCCGTACATTCCTCCCTCAACCCTATGACATGGTTTTTCCCTAAATAGAATATACATTTTAACTCACAACTATTATCTCCACCATCTTATTGGATGATTATTAAATAACAATTAATCTTGATATGTGAAACCACCCAACCGCATGGTCATGCCACAATTCAACTTCACGTTCTTCTAAATTTTCTCCTTGATTTTAGGATATGGCCTTTCTTTATGTTGAGATCATATCTTCATAATTCTTTTATATTCTTTAAGTACTCCATAGAGACATTCTCCGAAGGCGAATCATGCACCCCAGATGGAACCCTTCTGTCTCAGCCTTGAAGCCCTCATGTTTTTCTTTCCTTGAAGTCATCCACCCCCAGTTCTTGACGTGAGGACGAAACATCGATCCTTGACCATCTAGGTAGGGGTTTCCTTCATCTCTCTTTATTGTGTATCATGCGAGGTAGGTATGATATTACTTACCTCGGTATGTGGTTGAAACCAAACATTAACAAATATAATAAACATACTCAAAAGAATAAAGACGTGTGTTTAATGATGATGTTGTTGTATTTATTTTATCTTCATTTTCATTTTTTGAATGGTATAGCCTTATTCCCACTAAAAAAAGTGGTTGTTGGTTTTCCTTTAATGCATACTAATTAACCTTTTGTTTTCAAGATAATATTTTTATTTAATGGCCATAACATGGAAACTGGATATTGTAAATTTAGCCAATGAAATGGATTCCCAATGAAAAAAAATCCTTATTTGATTACCCCAGTCAACCAAACAGAGAGAAAGTACCTGATAAATGGTGTCGTTAAATATGAAAAATAACTTCTTTTGTTATGCAAATGTGCATGGTTTATCTTCTTGATACTTAAGGGGTGACGTGGATGGTGATGGGATCTCTTGTAATTTAGCTGTTGGTTGTAAATCTGAGACGTTGTGAGGCTATATATAGGGGCTCAGTTTGGTTCCTATTCTTCGAGGGATCTCATGGATCCATTTTGTGGTTTGACTTTACCAGAGAATTGGGTGTGAATGCTTAAATTATTTCTTGGGGATTTTCCATCAGTTTTTGTCTTGGATTGTTGCTATGTATGATAGTTTCCGGATAGTGAAGGAATATTTAAATGGAATCTCATGAGCATGATAATGGGAATCGGTACACTGGGAAATTGTTTTCCAAAAATGGGTTATACTTTGGTTGTTTATGTCGTGTGTTCATGAATGCAAGGATAGTAATGGGAGTGGTTTTTTCTGGGCTATTTATATATTTCAGAAACCATAGGTTGGGATGAGTTTTTGTTTACATATATCTATAATGCTTAGTTATAGTGTTTCTTATACACACCCCATACATTTGGATCACTTCATGCCAAACACCCTCATTTCACGGGGAGGGTGTTTTCCCCAACATTCTTATGAGTGGATGGTTCTTATCTCCTTTCTTCTCCCTCTCCTTGGTAGCCAAAGACTCTACGAGAAGGTTATGATGGCCAATGGTTCATTATGGCCCAAGACCCTTCAGGTAGAGTGTGTTGTGGTGGTTCACCTAGGTGTGTATGGGAAGGTTTTTTCCCAATATTTTTTGTGATGAGGCACATGTGTCTTTGGGTGTGGTAGTGGTTGTTGTGGACATGGTACTTGCAGGTGGGGACATGTGTGGTTGTGGGATCCCAAGTGTTTTTGGGTGGTATGCATAGTTGTGATAACTTATAAGGTTTTTGTTGGAGTTTACATGGGAGTACAGTGGAACTTTTGGGGGAGGTTTGATGCGTATGATGTCTTAAATAAAAAGTGGGAAAGCAGTGCGGGGTACCTAAATATCGATGTTATATTTCTACCAATTTATCTGACTTGCATTATTTGGAGAGTGTGCCTTGGTGAGGCAAGGTGGATAGTTTCCATGCTAGTTACATTGGTTATCTCTATTCTCTCACAGGGCATTAGATGCCTCCCCAATTGTGAACGAGAGATTTTGGTTTTCCGTAATGAGTATACATGTATACTCACTCTACGTATATAAATCTTCTTTTAGTTTTCCAAAGAGACCTTTGAGAATCGTACCTGACCTTACATGTTGGGGCATTGGGAGTTGTTATTGCTGCTTTCCATTCCTTTTTGGAACTTTCCATGGATTTTTCTAGTACATTGTATCAATTTATTTTGAACATGCATATGGGAGTGGATTGTTGGATTTACTTTTACTTTCATGTTTTGGAGTTGTTTGGGATTTATCGTCTTATCTCTTGATCTTATTAAATAAAAAGGGTAATGCCTTCCATTTTTATGTGATATTCTATAGTCTTGGTGTTATTCACCTCTTCGGGGCTTATTGTTGGCCGGAATGGGGGGTGATAATCTCTCCTTCAACATGAAGTAGTGAGTGTCTAGTAGTTTGATGTACCTTTCCTCATCATGGTGAATGCTAGTTGTGACCGAATGCTATCAGTGGTTATGGTTGAGTGATTTGATGAAGCTCATGGTTAGGAATTGTGATAATTTCATGGGATTGTAGGGTAACATTGTTATGAAATCATGGTTCCTGAAATAGTATAGGTAAGACTGGCTAGGACACAGGATTTTAGGGCCCCCTTGATCCGATGCATGGAATATAGCCTATTGAAAGACCAAGTGAGGCTACCCAAATTGTAGGGTAGAGTCCCTAAGAAAGGTGCTTGCATCATGATGAATTTTGATCTTGTGTGCTTTGGGTGTTTTGGGGAATTTAAAATTAATAAAAAGTTTATGGAAAATATTAAAGAGATCTTATACAGTACTCAGTCCTTGGAATTAATTTTTTTCCTTACATCTATGGCACCCGAACGACATCTACAAGATGGGTTGGTTGTCAAGTCCCAGGAGGCTGATTTGGACGATCAGTGAAGGACTGATTGAGAGGAGGAGGAGGACCAGTGGAAGACGATGCTTCATGCTTTTTAGCAGTAGACCATCAGGAAGTATGAGGGTAGGGTGTTGTACATGGAGATAGAATGCTGGCTCAAGGAGTAAGGGATAACTTTCGGCTTGATCCAGGATCCAGATCAGTACTGGGTTCGTCTGGTAGTATGCTAGCGTAACACCATGAGATTTTATGAAGATTATTATTTTAATTTCATTGATGTATTGTGTTCTACGCTACACCAAATATAGATTGCACAACACGCAACCCTGACCTGTCTTGCATTACATGCAATCGCGACCTTCCCCGATAGCGTGTGTTGTACGCAATATCGGGTTTCACTAAACAACGATATATGGTTATAATATTGTCACGAACTAGACGTTATGAATATTATTAACTAAATTTTGAATTTTATAACATTATTATTCATCTTACTCATTTTCTAGAACATGGTATGAGAATAAAATAAAATTTTCAGGTAAAATAAGTATTTTTCAAAAAAATGAAGTTTTGCCGCCTTTTGATCGCGCACCAACCTTAAATCTTGTTTTTGACATGTCTATAAGTTAAATTTGATAAAATAAAATTCTTCTTTGGAATCAGGATATAAAAATGTATTTTGGATAAATGTTTCATATTATTCTGATAACTTTCATATTTTAATGAATAGTAAAAACACGCTATATTTTAATTAAAAACAACTTTTTTCACACAAATAATTTATATGGTTAGATAATCTTCTTAATTGGTTTTAAATTTTGATTAGAATATATTTTTACCATTTAATCCAATGTTGTTCATTGGAATTAATTTCACTTTGAAATTGGATATAAACAAGTATCAATCTTTTGATTGTTTTTGTTTCTTAAAAACACGCTATTTGTTTTGATAACGTGAATTAAATTTAAAATTAATTAATGCAGCTTATATGTTATGAATTTGGAAAAATAGACATCAATTTTGAATTTGGAATATCAAATATTTCTTAGGCTGAATTTTTGGTATTTTTCTGAAAAACTTCAATTTTCGATGAATAGTGAAACCACTTAGTCGTAGTTAAAAAACTGACTTTTTTTAATTTAAATTAAATTTTACCACTTCTATGAATTGAATTTCAAAAATCCGAGAGACACGGTTAATATCAAGGACTAAAATTTGGTTCAATGAGATGAAAATAATTTTTTTGGTGAATAGTACCTTTTTACTTTTATTTACCACAGTTAAAAGTAAATAGGATAATTAAGGGTAAAAATGATATTATTATTACCCTAAAACATGTCCTAATTTTATTGGATAAGTTTAATTCGAACAAAAACAACCTTAGGAATAAAATATGACAATTTAGGCCCACTTGGATTAGATTGGGACATTTAATATTAATTTATTTAAAGAAGGGTTCAAATAGTTAAAATCAAAGTTTAATAAGTAAATAATTTTTAATATAGGATTATACATAAGTTAAGTTCGACTATAAATATTAATGAGAAAGCTAAACCTATTTCCTACATAATTTTATTTTATTTATATTTTTTAGAGATTAAATAATTTAATTTATTTATGACGCAATGATGATGCAGTAATTATATTATTAATGAAATATTGACATAATTGATTTTATAAAACCCAAATAAATGTAATTTGATACTTTTTATGAATTTCACTAATTTTATAGGTTAATATGACATGTTAGTACTTATTTAATTAATTTTCTTATAACTAATCATTCTGTTATGATTTTTAAAAAAATCAATTACCAAATAGTGTCAAAATTGATAGAAAATAGTTTTTAAACAAAATATTATATTATTAATTGTTATTTTATTCCTAAAAATCTAAGGTTCGTCCAAATGACTTAGATAAGGTTATATATATTAATAATTAACAACTTGGGGTTCGTTTGGCTTGTTATATTAAGTTTATTAACCTTATAGTGTAAGAAAACAAGAAGACAAGGTAAAAGTAAACTTATTTAACTTAAGGATAAATCTAAATGATAAGGTTAAAATAGAAATATAAACTTGTCTGAATTCTGTTGGATGAGATGAATTCTACCCATCCCCACATTAGCTTCGAAATAAATCAATTTTGAGCTCTTAAAAACCGAATATGACTTTATAATAAAATAATATTTTTAGTTTTTCCAAAGGTGCCCCTCTCCTCCCTTATAAAATGACACCTCCTCCCTCTCTTCCTCACACCACTTTGAGCCTTCAAGCTCGGCCAACCCCTGCCAAATTATCTTCTCCAATTACATAGAAACATCCTAGAGGTTCCGGTCTTCTTCAAAGACCAATTTTAGGGCCCTAAGAGGAGGTCTCAAAGAGGCGCTTCAAAGAAGAGGTAATGTATGTTACCGATTGTTTCCACATTATTTCTTCTTCCACTTAATATTATTTATTTGTTTCATTATGAAGTAATACCATCAGTATAAATCATATACTGATATGTTATTATAAGTATTAAACAACCCTATTTTACAATCTATCCATCCTACGGAAAACAAAATCACCATGCGTGCGTACGTACGGAATACCGTCTCCACGCTGTGGTGAAATCTGTTTTTCCACCAACACCTTACATAGATAGGTATAATGGTGTAAAGAATAAATATATATGGTTATTATAACATCATACTGAATCTGATATATTATACCATCCACTCCAATTATATTCAATAATTATGGGAATGATATCATCGCTCGTTCGTACGTACGGGCTACCGTCTCCATGACGCGATGAGATTCGTTCTCCATGTTAACCATACATGAATGATCATAAAGTTTATATAATGAATAATAATTAAATATATGAAATAATAATGTTACTGGATTTATGTAAATATATATGTATGTCATCTATTTAGTTTCATTCAATTCAATAAGGAAACGAAAACAACGTTCATGCATACGTACGACCTACCATCTCCATGATCGGTGTATTTCATCCCTTTTATTGATATATAATATATATATATGTATATTATGAATATATATTATATATAAATAATTTTTTACATTCTGGAATTATTTAAATCAGGATATAAGTAATAATATCAAGAACGACAAGTCGAAAAACATACGATAAATGAAATGATTTTACCCAAAATGCTGCTTTAACATGGAATTTACAAAAGAACGGGTAATATAAAGTCATAAGTGAAACATATATCATATCATAACAATGAATATGATTCTGTAATAAGTCAATGACATTATTTAAATCATTATATAAGAGGTTCGGATATGTATGAAGCGTATCAGACCTAAGGTAAGGGATAATTTTGCAAAATCTCATTTTTATCCGAGATTGCTTATTCGTAAGTATTTACTGGGGTTATTGCTATCATCAATTTCCATCTTTTATAAAAGTGTATTCATGTATGTTTAATTTCCTTTTTACCCATTTTTACTTTTACCCCTTGGTATGGAAGGAATATTTCTTTTATTTACCCTACAAGGTACTTTTTTGAATTTTCTGACAAAAGTACGAGAAGAATGTTTTTTTAACATATACGACATGAATGGATTTTTATGGTTTTATAAAGCATTATTTTCATGAATCTTCCTACAAAATATTTCAATAATATTTTTATCAAAATCATTTTCTTTTAAAATTGCAGGACATTCTATGAAAATAAAATGATTTTTAAGAAGAAAGGATATTTTCCTCAAGAATTCGTTTCAAGTGTCTTATCAAAACCATTTTCCATCAAAGATGACATTATTTAATATGTGTATGTTTCAAGTATAATGTATCTATTATTTAAATGGTTTCACTTTTATTATTATTAAATGATATCCATTTCTTTTATATGGATTATGTGATGATGTGATTATGTTTATGAAACCCATTTTATTCGTTGGGTTATTATGAATGATGTATGTTTATTTTGTGGCAAAAGTAAGAATGATTTAATTATGAGATGGGTGGGACCTATATCTCCCTCCAATTCATTGGGTAAAGATTTATATCTCATGATATAGACATGGATGGAATGGTAAGTTAATCCGGTTCAGTGTTACATGACTGAAATGAGGAGTGAACTCGATTCAGAAAGGGACTTTGTCCACTAAGATGGTCTTGGAAGCAATGCCTTGGCTACTATGGAAATCATAACATGTGCTGAATGGTTTCCACAATTACATGTTTTATTTCCATTATATGTTTTCATGGTTGATGTTCTATTATGATATATTCCTTACGTACTTCCATGATTTATGTCTTTGCTCAAGATTTTGATGTTTAAATTTCATGTTCAAGTTTTGGCTTTCAAATGTTTATAGATTATTTAATGTTCTCTATGTTTTCCCATACTGAGCATTTGAGATCACCCCTTTTATGTTTTCTTTTCCCCAGGATATAAAGAATGGTTTTAGGGAAGAAAAAAAAGGGAAGATCTTTATGGGATATTTTGAAGATCTTTCACCACGATTAGAAGATTATATTCCGAGTTTCCAAAGACACTAAACTATTATGGTCCATGTGTGTTTGTTTTTGTTATGTATTAATTATTCCACAAAAGTAATGTAATTTCCATGTATGTCAAGCTCTGGGTCTCTACAGTTGGTATCAGAGGAAAGGTTTAGTAAACCTTTGGAAACTAGGTTGCGAAAACGTTAATGAGATCCCTAGAGATATTTCTAAGGTATGTCTAGGGATGTCCCTAAGGATTAGTATATGTATAGGATATAGTCCTAGAACTATGGTAATGATCTTATAATTTAACCTAAGATGTAAGATATTGAGGGTACTCCCCCATTACAATGTTGTTTTCCCTATCATGATTTTTGCCTCTCACACTATTCTTTTTGGGTTTTAGAAAATGGGTGGAAACATGAAGATTCACAATAATGGAAGATATGACGGACAATGGAATGATATTCTTCATGATCAACCAAATGAAACGGGATTTGGAAGTGCAAACATCGTTATTATGCCTAATCATAAATCTCATAATATGATCAATAATCTCAACTTTGGTAAGTTTCCTGACTCAGATAATAATAGAAAAATGAAGTTTCTTGATGATCATAGAGGAAAGCAAGTTCAATTTCCCTCATGTAAATCATGTGGGAAGAGGCATCAGGGAGATTGTTTCAAAGGAACTGGGAGATGCTTTGGGTGTGGAAAAGAAGGACACAAAGCCAGTAAGTGCAAAGGAAAACGTTCAGTAACACCATGCATAAGGATAATGATATTGCTACGACATCAACAATGATTAGATGTTTTAAATGTGGAATGTATGGGAATTATGAAAAGCAATTCCCTAAGGGAAAATCTCATGAGGAGAATCAACATGGTCATATGGGTTGTATTTATGTGGATGATGATGAGGAGACTACAAATGAAATATGAGATGAAAGAAATGATGATGCTCAGTCAGTGGTTTAAGAAGTTAGTGGAGCTATTGTACGTTTATAAATAATAATTTATGTTACTATGGAATAAAGAATCATCTAAGGATTGTTACACTATTGTTTTTCTTAATGTATTTGAAAGTATATGTTGAATGGTACCGGTAACCTTGGAAGGTTATTCAGAAATTTTTAGAAAGTATATGATATGCGCATAATGAAGGGATAAGAAGATAATGAGATGTTTGATTGTATTCATGAGCTCATGACTGATATAAGGACTAAGTGATATTATGGTTTGATTATATAGATTTTTTTTGGGATTTTGGTATGTGGAAAGAGTTACCTTTTGACAGTATAAATGTTTCCACTAAGGTTCTATGGTAATTTATGTTTCAAGAGAATATATGACTAAGGTATTCATGTGTTTGGAATACAACCCACAAGATATATCTTATGATATATGTGGGATAAATGCTTGTATTCACATTCTTTGTAGATAACCTTTCTAGTAATTGTTTTCTTTATACTATGAGCTTGGACCGAAGTATTTTAGATAATCCTAAAGATTGGAATGGATTATGTTGGACATAATTTAGTATTGTTTAAGGATATAAATTTATTCTATATTATTGATGGGATGTTATAGTAATGTAGATTTAGAAAAAAGGACAACCTGCAGGACGGGCGACAGCCCATCGCGTCGGACAAGGATGTGGGAAACGAACCCACAACCGAAGTGCGACTGGCCTTTATCGTGTACCACTAGCCTACAGGAAGTCCCTGGTTAGTAGAAACTAGTTTTATTTTATTAATCAGTATGATATATGAAGTATAAGTCCATTTTAGGAACCATATACGATTAACCTCACCATAGATGGACTTATGTATATTTGACTTTTTCTAACCTTTTGTTTGAAATAGATGGAATGACCCATCATTCTATCACATGATCTATTAAAACCTCACGAATAACAAATTCAACTTCATTTCTTTAAGAGATGAAGTGGGAATTATTCAAAGCACGAATAATAGTGAGATTGTACCAAAATCAAGCAAGTATTTCTTCTAATTCAAAATTTTCAACTTTAGGGAAATGATATTGAAATCTAAAAATGTTGTCCTTGTTCTATTATATTCGATGAATCATACGGTACCCTAGATCATCACAAATTTATGGCTTTGTGATTGTTGGATTTTTCATAGCTATGTTCTCTACCACTCTCCATCAGAACTTGATGGTTAGATTTTTCTTCCATATCCATATTTTCACTTATGTTCTCCTATATGGAAACCCAGTGATGAGTTAGTTTTGGTAATCATTACATTTCATAGTTTATTTTTTAAAATTATGTTTTAGTATTCCTTTTTATGATGTGGGTTTCCATGAATAGAAAATTATTTATAACCCCGACGAATTTTGAGGACGAAATTCATTTTAAGGGGGGTAGAATGTAACACCCTAAAATTTTATGAAGAATATTATTTTAATTTTGTTGATGTATTGTGTTGTACGCTACATCAAAGAGAGATTTCACTACACGCAACCCTGACCTGGCTTGCATTACACGCAATCATGACCTTCCTCGATAGCGTGTGTTGTACGCAATATCGGGTTTCACTAAACAACGATATATGGTTAAAATATTATCACGAACTAGCC
Source organism: Viscum album (assembly GCA_963277665.1). Lineage (NCBI taxonomy): Eukaryota > Viridiplantae > Streptophyta > Magnoliopsida > Santalales > Viscaceae > Viscum > Viscum album. The sequence goes on along the minus strand of OY728123.1, from coordinate 280,508,782 downwards.
GTTATGAATAGTATTAACTAAATTTGGAATTTTATAACATTATTATTCATCTTACTCATTTTCTAGAACATGGTATGAGATTAAAATAAATTTTTTGGGTAAAATAAGTATTTTTCAAAAAATGCAGTTTTGCCGCCTTTTGATGGCGCACCCACATTAAATTTTATTTTTGACATGTCTAAATGTTCAATTTGAAAAAATAAAATTCTTCTTTGGAATTAGGATATAAAAATTTACTTTGGATAAATTTTTCATATTATTCTGATAACTTTCATATTTTAATGAATAGTAAAAACACGATATATTTTAATTAAAAAAAACTTTTTTCATCGTAATAATTTATATGGTTAGATTATCTTTTTAATTGGTTTTAATGTGTAATTAGAATATATTTTTACCATTTAATCCAATTTTTTTTCATTGGAATTAATTTCACATTCAAATTGGATATAAACAAGTATCAATCTTTTGATTGTTTTTGTTTTTAAAAATACGCTATTTGTTTTGATAACGGGAATTATATTTAAAATTATTTATTTCCACATATATGTTATGAATTTGGTAAAATATACATCAATTTTGAATTCGGAATATCAAATAATGCTTAGGCCGAATTGTTGGTATTTTTCTGAAAAACTTCAATTTTCGATGAATAGTGAAACCACTTAGTGGTAGTTAAAAAAATGACTTTTTTTAATTTAAATTAAATTTTACCACTTATGTGAATTGAATTTCAAAAATCCAAGAGAGACGGTTAATATCAAGGGCTAAAATGTGTTTCAATGAGATGAAAATAATTTTTGGTGAATAGTAACTTTTTACTTTTATTTACCTGGGTTAAAAGTAAATAGGATAATTAAGGGTAAAAATGATATTATTATTACCCTAAAACATGTCCTAATTTTATTGGATAAGTGTAATTCGACCAAAAACAACCTTAGGAATAAAATATGACCATTTAGGCCCACTTGGATTAGATTAGGACATTTAATATTAATTTATTTAAAGAAGGGATAAAATAGTTACAATAAAAGTTTAAGAAGTAAAGAATTTTTAAGATAGGGTTATACATAAGATAAATTCGACTATAAATATTAATTAGAAATCTAAAAATATTTCATACATAATGGTAGTTTATTTATAATTTTTAGATATTAAATAAGTTAATTTATTTATGACACAAATATGATGTAGTAATTATATTATTAATGAAATATTGACATAATTGATTTTATAAATACCCAAATAAATGTAATTTTAGACTTTTTATGAGTTTCACTAATTTTATAGGTTAATATGACATGTTAGTATTTATTTAAGTAACTGTTTTCGAACTAATCATTCAGTTATGATTTTCACAAAAATCAATTACCAAATAGTGTCAAAATTGACATAAAATAGTTTTTTAAAAAATTTATATTATTAATTGTTATTTTATTGCTAAAAATATAATGTTCGATAAAATGACTTAGATAAGGTTATAAATATTAATAATAAACAAATTGGGGTTCGTTTGTCTTGTTATATTAAGTTTATTAACCTTATAGTGTAAGAAAACATGAAGACATGGTAAAAGTAAAATTATTTAACATCAGATTAAATCTAAGTGATAAGGTTAAAATAGAAACCTAAACCTGTCTAAATTCTATTGGATGAGATGATTTCGACCCATCCCCACATTAGCTTCGAAATAAATCAATTTGGAGCTATTAAAAACCGAATATGACTTTATAATAAAATAATATTTTTAGTTTTTCCAAAGGTGCCCCTCTCCCTTATAAAAGGGCACCTCATCCCTCTCTACCTCACACCACTTTGAGCCTTAAAGCTCATCCAAACGCTGCCTAATTCTCTTCTCCGCTTCCATAGAAACATCCTAGAGGTTCTGGTCTTCTTCAAAGACCAATTTTAGTGCCCTAAGAGGAGGTCTCAAAGAGGCGCTTCAAAGAAGAGGTAATGTCCATTACCAATTCTTTCAACTTTATTTCTTCATCCATTTATTCTTCTTTAGTTGTTTCATTATGAAGTAATAACATCAGAATAACTCATATACTGATATGTTATTATAACTATGAAACAACCCTATTTCACCATCTATCCATCCTACGGAAAATGAAATCACCAAGCGTGCGTACGTACGGAATACCATCTCCACGCCGTGGTGAAATCTGTTTTTCCACCAACACCTTACATGGATGGGTATAATGGTGTAAATAATAAATATATATGATTATTATAACATCATACTTATTCTTATATATTATACCATCCACTCCATTTCTATTCAATAATTATGGGAACGATATCATCGCTCGTGCGTACGTACGGACAACCGTCTCCATGACGCGATGAGATTCATTCTCCATGTTAACCATACATGAATGATCATAAAGTTTATATAATGAATAATAATAAAATATATGAAATAATAATTCTAATGGATTTGTGTATATATATATATGTATGTGATCTATTTAGTTTCATTCAATTCAATAAGGAAATGAAAATAACGTTCATGCGTACGTACGGCCTACCATCTCCATGAACGGTGTATTTCATTCCTTTTATTGATCTATAATATATATGTATATGATGAGTATATATTATATATAAATCATCTTTTAGATTTTGGAATTATATAAATCAGGACATAAGTAATAATATCAAGAATGACAAGTCAAAAAACATACGATAAATGAAATGATTTTACCCAAAATGCTGCTTTAACATGGAATTTACAAAAGAACGGGTAATATAAAGTCATAAGTGAAACATATATGATATCATAACAATTAATATGATTCTGTAATAAGTCAATGACATTATTTAAATCATTATACAGGAGATTCAGATACGTACGAAGCATATCTGACCAAAGGTAAGGGATAATTTTGCAAAATCTCATTTTTATCTGAGATTGCTTATTCGTAAGTATTTACTAGGGTTATCGCTATCATCCATGTCCATGATTTATAAAAGAGTATTCATGTATTTTTAATTTCCTTTTTACCCATTTTGAATTTTACCTTTTGGTATGGAAGGAATCTTTCTTTCATTTACCCTACAAGGTACTTTTTTTAATTTTCTGACAAAAGTACGAGAAGAATGTTTTTTTAACGTATACAGCATGAATGGATTTTTATAGTTTTATAAAGCCTTATTTTCATGAAGCATCCTCCAAAATATTTCAAGAAAATTTTCAAAAAAATACTTTTCTTTTAAAATTTCTTGACATTTTGTGAAAAGAAAATGATTTTAAAGAAGGAAGGATATTTTCCTCAAGAATTCGTTTCAAGTGTTTTATCAAAACCATTTTCCATCTAAGATAACATTATTTCATATGTGTATGTTTCAAGTATAATGTCTATATGATTTACATGGTATCACTTTTATTATTATGAAATGATATCCATTTCTTTTGTACGGATTATGTGATGATGGGATTATATTTATGAAACCAATTTTATTCGTTGGGTTATTATGAATGATGTATGTTTATTTTGTGACACAAGTAATAATGATTTTATTATGAGATGGGTGGGACCTATTTCTCCCACTAATGAATTGGGTAAAGATTTATATCTTATGAGATAGACATGGCAGGAACGATTAGTTAATCTGGTTCAGTTTTACAGGACTGAAACAAGGAGTGAACTCGATTCAGAAAGGGACTTTGTCCACTAAGATGGTCTTGGTAGAAATGCCTTGGCTACTATGGAAATCATAACATGTGCTGAATGGTTTCCACAATTACATGTTTTATTTCCATTATATATTATCATGGTTGATGTTCCATTATGATATATACCTTACGTACTTCCATGATTTATGTCTTTGCTCAAGATTTTTATGTTTAAATTTCATGTTCAAGTTTTTGCTTTCAAATGTTTATTGATTGTTTTATGTTCTCTATGTTTTCCCTTACTGAGCATTTGAGCTCACCCCTTTTATGTTTTCTTTTCCCCAGGATATAAGGAAAGGATTTAGGCACGAAAAAAGGGAAGATCTTTATGGGAGATGTTAAAGATCTTTCACCACGATTAGAAGATTATATTCCGAGTTTCCAAAGACACCAAACTATAACGGTCCTTGTGTGTCTGTTTTTGTTATGTATTAATTTTTCCACAAAAGTAATGTAATGTCCATGTACTTCAAGCTCCGGGTCTATATAGCTAGATGCAGGGAGCGACATTTCATTGGTGGATGCTCTGTCTTAGGGAGAATAAAGAAGCTAAGGTTTCATGGAAAAACTTCTAGAGGGCCTTCCTGGAGGAATTCCTCTCTTCTAAAATGAAGGCTGAGAATAGTTAGGAGCTAGTCTCCCTCTAGTATGAGGGTATGTCAGTGAGGTGTTTGGGGATCATGTTCAAGGTCCTCCTTCATTAATCCTTGGACCTCTTTACAAATGAGGAGTCTCTGGTGAGATTCTTAGAAAAGGCACTATCACCTTCCCTTTAGTATGTTGTAATTCCCTTCACTCTACCATTGTAATTGTAAATTCAGAAGAAGGCTGAAATGGAGGATGGGATGGAAAAACCAGGTGGTGTTGTAAAAGAGGGGAGCCATTTGAGATCGTTGAAGGGGAAATCTGTTAGCAGTATGCCACCAGCATTAGTGCCTTCCAGTTTTCAACCAATGGGATGTAGGACTCAACAGTCCCAGATTCGATCTCCTGGCCATCAAACTTTCTCTACAAACCTAGGAATAAGGTGGATTATCTTTGGTAGTTGTTGGAATATCTGGAATTAGTGCATGAAAAAAGTGAAATACAGTGGAGGTGGGCAGGTTCATCACCCAACGTAGTAGCAGCATCTTCCAGTCGGACCCTTTTAGTAGCAGTAGTAGGGGAAGTGAGTTCTCACTCCATTGAGGACCGATGGTCCCAAAGGAGGATGACCCCAGGACACAACTCGGGGACCTCTAACTGGGCATGGTTAGGGAGGTGGACGATAAATGAAGGGTAGAGGAGCTAGGTGTGGACAGTTACAAGCTACAAAGGCAGCAGTTACAATAGGATTAAAGGCCGTTCAAGGTACGATCATCTTGTTTAGTACTCTTTTCTACACCTTGATTGATTAAAGGGCTTAAAAATCCTTTACTTCACCTGTTAGAACCCATGACATGGGCATCGAAGTAGAGAGACACTCTATGCCCCTAGTTTTGTGTATGCCCATTCGAGATCAGACCACCATGTTTGATGTTTTTCAAGGATGTTGGGTGATTATAGGGCCGCATCAGTCTAGTGTGGATCTCTTTATTTTGAAAATTCATCCATATGATGTCATCCTAGGCATTGAATGGTTATTCTCCATACATGTTTTTATCAACTTATTTTGGAGGAGGGTATGATTTTTAGATATGGGTGGCCAAGTTGTAACTTTTACTGGTGAGCGGGGTTTGGAGGAGGGAAGCTAGCAAGTGGATCCCATTTTTCTGTATTAGCTGAGCTATCAGTGGAGTCAATAGACAAAAATATGGTATAATTCTCAAGGATCATCAGTGAGTTCATGAATGTCTTCCCTAGAGAGGTGTTGACTCTACCCCCTCGATGTGATGTTGAGTTCAGGATAGACATGAACCCAGTTCCTATCTTATTTTGATGATTCCTTATCGGATGGAACCTTCTAAGTTGTAAGAGTTGTGGTACTAGGATGATGACCTGATGAAGAAGGGTTTCATCCTACCAAGTATGTCACCATTGTTTGATCCAGTCTTGTTCACAAAGAAGGGAAACAATGTTCTCAAGCTATTTATAGACTACCGAAGATTGAATCTGATGATGGTAATGAACCGTTACCCCATCCCAAGGATCGATGACCATTTTGACCAGTTGAAGGGTGCAGGTTGGTTCTCCAATTTCGACCTGTGGTCGAATATCACCAGTTGAGGGTGAAAGAGGGTGAATTCTTGAAGAATTATTTCATGTAAAGATATGGGAACTTTGAGTTAGTGGTTATTTCTTTTGATGTTATAAACACACAAGGCATGTTCATGGGACTCATGAACTCTGTATTCCATGAATAAGTAGACTGGTTCATTGTAGTTTTTATTGAAGACATCCTGATCTACTCAAGATCATTGTTGGATCACTTCGATCATCTAAGGATAGTTTTTAAAGTCCTCTAATACCACCATCATTATGGGAAGTTGTCCAAGTTCATGTTATAGACATGATACGTGCACTTCCTTGGACATCTGGTGTCCCGGTAGGGGATAGTAGTGGACCCGTCGATGGTTGAAGTGATTTTTTCTTGGTATGAACCCATGAACCTAGTTGAGATAGACGTTTTCAGGGTTAAGGAGGTTACTACTAGAGGATCATTCATGTAATCTATTGAGATTCAACTCCTTTGAAATCCTTGACCAAGAAAGACCAAGATTTCATTTGGATTGAGTAGTGCCATGTAGCCTTCAGTTATCTGAAGGGGATACTAGTCACTACTCTGATACTAAGGTTTCCAGAGGAAGGGGTAATGTTTTACGTGTTTTGTGATGCATCCAGGATAGGCTTGGGATGTGTGCTGATGCAGCAGCAAGGATTTATCGCTTATTGGTCAAGAAATTTACTTCCTCATGAGTGTAACTATTACACCCATGATCTGGAGCTTGCAATTGTTCTATTCACACATATGTTGTGGTTGCATTACCTCACCGGAGAATGCATCGTGGTCTTCATATATCACAAGAGCTCGAGGTATGTCTTCTCCCAGCGAGACCTAAACATGTAGTAAAGGAGGTAGATGTTTTTTCATCAGGACTAAGACATTGATATTTCTTACATGTTAGGAAATCGAAATGTGGTGGCCAATGCCTTAAGAATGAAGTCGTATAAGGATTTGGTTTGAGGGTCATAAAATTCTTGGATAGCAATAGGGAGTTCGCTTCCTTACACTTTGATGTAGATGTGGAGAATGGTAAAGGTTGTATGTTCCAGATGATGGTGTTTTATTACATGGTAAAACAGGTGGAGGAGTCTTAGTGGGAGGACATAACGGTTGTAGTGATGCATGATCAGATTATCTAGGTAAATTCTTTGGAAGGATGCTCGGAAGATGGTAAATATCAGATGCTTTTCCATGGGAAGTTGTTTGTTCTAGAGACGATGTGTGAGGGAGTTCATTGTGAGTTCCATAACTCAACCCTTGTGGTACACCCTAGAGTTTACAAGATGTACCTAGGATTGAGGGGTTAGTTTTGGTTGCCCAAAGTGAAATAGGTGGTGGCATAGTTTGAGGAAAAGTGCATCATTTTCCAGCAGGTGAAGGCTAAGAACTGTGTTCCAGGTAGTTTGTTAAAGCATTTTGATGTCCCGAATTAGAATTGGAACATCAACTCAAAATATTTATTCACTGGACTACCCAGGGTTCAAAGATGTTGTGATGCTATCTGGGTGGTGGTAATCCAGATGACGAAATCAGCTCACATCTAGGAAATCAAGGAGTTGAGTGTGGTGGATTCCTTAGCATTGAAGTGCGTGGATGAGGTGGTGTAGTTGCATGGAATTTTGAGGTCCATAGTCATGGATCTGGATGAAATTATTAATTCACAAGTCTGTAATGGATTACAACGTTCTTTTGGAAACCAGCTATGCCTTAGCACTACTTTCCACCCACAAAATAATGGGAAGACAGATAGGACCATCCATACATTAGAAGACATGTCACGAGAATTTGTTATGGACTTCGCTGGATCATGGTCATGACAAATTTCTCAAGTATATTTTTCCTACAATAATAGATATCACTCAACCATCAGCATGGATCCATTATAGGCCTTGTAGGGAAGTACATGTTGTTTTCCCGCTTGCTGGAACGAGTTTGATAAAGCATGTGTTTTTATCATAGAGGTAGTGTAGAGAAAGACGGAGAATGTTCAGCTTGTGAGAGAGAGGATGAACGTGGATCCGGACCGATATATGTCATATGTCCATCAATAGAGTAGAACCTTGGAGTTATAGTTTGGGGACCACATATTCTTAAAGGTCTCCCCATAGCGTGGGAAATAGATGTTTGGTAGGTGGAGTAAGCTTTATCCTAGGTTCGTCAGACCCTTCGAGGTCTTGCGGTAGGTCGATGAAGTTTCTTATCAGCTGGAACTACCACTTCCACTACAGAGGGTCAATGACATCTTCCATGTGTCTCTACTCTGTAAGTATCTACACGATGATTTTCACGTCCTCGACTGGGGAGATATGGATTTCAAGGGTGGTGCGATGTTCATGGAGTGACCAGTGAGGATCGGGGATTATGAGAAAAAGGTGCTTTGTGGATGAACCATTCCCTTGGTTCGTGTGTTATGGAGGCATAGTGGCCTCGAAGAGAGTACCAAGGAATGGGAGGCCCAAATGTGTGCCAGTACCAAGATCTATTTTGAGTTTTGATCTTGTTTTTTCTATGTGATTTGCAGTGATGTAATGATTGACATTTTTTCTGTAAGATTGGATGTTTTCAGTATTCTCTCAATGAGTGTAAACTCCTCACTATGGGTGGGGGGAGGGCAAATCCCTAATCAAGATTCATTATGGAGGATGTGATTAAATACATGCGGCAGAGTCAGTTCTGCCCAAAGCGGAATGTATTATATCATGGAGGAAGATACTCTTTAACCCATATGTTTGGGTGATGTTGCCTTTCTACATTTGTCAAGTTACTTGTGGGAGAATGGTGGTAGTGTACCCATAGTTATTCAGGAGATAGATGAGGGAGAGGTGTTCCAAGGCATTGAGGTTGTTCCGGATTTCAAACAACTCTGCAGTGGTTTTTCCCAGAGTGGTATCTTACGAGGTGGTTGTTCGGACCCCTCTTTTCTCTATAGCTTTAATCATGAATTCTCGAGGGTGGGAATAGATTGAGAGGTATCTGTTGTAATGGACCAGACCCTCCTAGTCCATTAATTTTCTCAATTTATATTTCATGGGGTATCATGGGGCCCATCAGGGGCTCATTAAATAATTTTAACAAACACTCAGTCCCACCAGAGGATTCCGTTGAAATAGTGTCATTGTCAAAATCTCACCCTAAAATGGTGGCACAACTTACAGTGTATCACCATTACAATGGAACCGTTACGCTGTAACAGATATGGGGGAACCATTACGGTGGCACCGTTACACTGTTTCACAGAATGGTGTCCGATCCTTTGCCAATTTTTTCCAGTCTCGCATGTTTTTCCAGTTCCGCCTCGGTAACATATCATTTGATGTAAAAGTATTTTGATAACCTTTTAAAATCCATTTAAAGCACGCAAAATTTTTTTAAACCCCCAAGAGTCAGTCAACCCTTTATTTAGTAAAACGTGTGGACTTTTCCTCCGTCTGACACCCTTCCCCATACTTTCCACCTTCGCCCCTATTATGTGGTTTGTACCTATTTTGAAGATGTATTTTAAATAAAAATTATTATATCCACCATCAATGAGGATAATTATTAAAAAAAATTATTACTGATTTGTGAAACCATCCCACCATGTGGTCAATCCACAATCTGAATTCAAGTACATCTAAATCGTCTCTCTGGTTTTAAGATCTAGTATTTTCTTTTGCTGAGATATTATCTTCATAATTCCTTTCCATTTTATAAGTACTCTTTATAGACTTTCTCCATATAATAATTTTGTGCCTCTACTGGAGCCCTTCCGGCAGAGCCTTGAAGCACTCAAGTTTTCCTTTCCTATAAGTTTCACACCCTCAATTCTTGACATAAAGATAAAACTTTGATCCTTGATCATTGATGTAGTGTTTTCCGACATCTCTCATTACTGTGTATCATGTGGGGTAGGTATGAAATTGCTTCCCTTGGGACCTGGATGAAACCAAACCTTAACAAAGATAACAAACAGGCTCTGAATAATTGAAGGGTGTGTTTTATGATGATGTTGACATATTTATTTTGTCTTAATTTTTATTTATTGAATTTTATGGGTTTATGAAAACTAAAAATTGCGGTTGTTGGGTTCATTTCTTGCACACTAATGAACCTATATTTTTGTTGATAATCTTGTGATTGAATTGCTGTAACATGTAAACTCGAAAATCACATAATGTTGTTTGATAAAATGTATTGCCAATGAATAATAATCCATGTGTGATAACCCCAGTTAACCAAATTGAATGATGGATTGAGATAAATGGTGTTGTTAAATATGAACACACCCTTTCTCTATTATGCTAATACGTCTTGTTGTTCTTCTTGATGCATGTTGGGTGATGTGGATGGGGATGGGATTTCATGTCGATCAATTTTCAGTTGTGGATTTGAGGATATTCAAGGCTGTATGATGGGGAATGGTTTTGTTCTAGTATATTGAGTGATCTCATATATACCTTTTATTATTGAGACTTTACAAGAGAATTAGGTGTGAATTATAAGTTGCTGCATGGATATTTTCTATGAGGTGTTGTCTTGGCTTGTGGCTAAGCCTGTTAGTTACCTAGTAGGGAAGGAATATTTAAATGGATTCCCTTGAACATGAAAATGTCAATGGTTACAATGTGGGATTATTTTCCATAAATGGGTTGTGCTTTGGTTGTGTCTGTTTTGTGTTCTCGCATGTAGGTATATTAATGAGATAGGTTGTGTATGGGATGGTTGTATATTTTAGAACCCTTAGGTTGGGATGAGTGTTTGTTTAAAATATATATATAAGGATTAGTTATTTTGTTTCATATACAAACCCTATCCATGTTGATAACTTCGTTCCCAACACCACCATTTCATGGGCGAGGGTTTTTTCGCAATATTCTTATGAGTGGCTGGTTATTAACCCCTTTTTTCTCCCTCTCCAATGTAGCCTAAGACTCTTTGGGTAGGATGTAATAGACTATGGTTCATTATGAACCAACACTCTTTGAGAAGGGTGGGTTGTGGTGGTTGGCCTAGGTGTGTGCGGGATAGTTTGTTTCCCATGTGTCTTCTGGAAGAGGCCCATCTGTCTTTGTGCATGGCAGTGGTTGATGTGGCCCAGGTGTTTTTGTGTGGGGACATGTGTGGTTGTGGTATCCCAAGTTTCAGTGAGTTAGATGAGTCAATGTGATAGCCTATAAGGTTGTAGTTGGGGTAGCAGTGGGACTATGGTGGAACTTGTGGGGGAGGTCAGATGTGTCGGATGTCCTAAATAAGTAGTAGGAAAGTGGTGTGGGGTACCTGAATATCGATGTCCTATTACTATTACATTACCTGACTTGCTTTATATGAGGAGTTTTCCTTGGTGAGGTTGGGTGGATTTTTTCCTTACTAGGTGCTTTGGTTACATCTATTTTCACATGGGGGATTAGAATTCCTCCCCAGTTGTGCTTGAGTGATTTTGGTTTTCTATATTGAGTATATCTGTATACCCACCCTACATATATATAACTACATTAAGGTTTCCTGGAGGACATTGAGGACCATGCCAGACCATACTAGCTTGGGCATTGGGAGTTGTTGTTTCTGCCTTTCCTTTCCTTTTTTGTACTATCTTGGAGTTTTATTATTCCTTGTATTAGTTGATTTTGAACATGAATATGGGAGTGGATTTCTGTCTTTAATTTTTCTTTCAGTTTTAGGTGTTGTTTGGGATTTACCATCATATCACCCAATGCTATTAAATTGAAAGAGTAATTCCTTCCATTTTTACCTGAGAATTTATACCCTTGGTGTTATTCTCCACTCTGGGGCCTATTGAAGGTAGGACTAGGGGGACATTATCTGTCCTTCATATTGAAGAAGGGAGGGTCTATCAGTGTGTTGTCCCTTTCCTCTTCTTGGTGAAGGTGGTTCGTGACAATAGGAAAGGTCATTCTAAAATGGAACCACCTCTAGATTGTGTTAATGTGATGGGAATGGTATATTCTTTCATAAGAAGAAAAAATTGAATACATCACGTACTTGAGATAGGATTGGTGGGAGTTTTAGTCGATAGGACACTACTCTGATGAGATCAAGGATCTCAAAATGGCCAACATACCTTGGAATAAGGTTTCCCTTCATTCCCAAACTCATCACTCCTTCCTATAAAGTTATATGGGGGAATAAAATGTCTCAATCATCGAACTATATGTCTCAACAACGATTGCCATCATACCTCTTTTTTCAAAGCTGAGTAGCTTTTTTGTGATGTTGGATGGTTTTATCCATCTCCACCATTTATTCAACCATTTCCGGACCTATAAATTTCCATTCCCCAACATAATCCGGACATCATAGAATTCTGAAACTATTCCCATAAATGGCATTATAGGTGGGAATTTGGATTCTTGAGTGGAAACTGTTGTATTAAGATGACTCCATAAAAATAACATGTTTTTCCCATCCACCATTGGTGTTCATTGATAATGATATCAACATGTACTGAAGTGTTTGTATAGTCCTCTTAGATATTACATTATTTTGATGGTGATAATACATAGTGAAGTTCAACTCAGTTTTTAGAGAATGTTGAAGACTTTTCCAAAACATAAAGGCGAATATCTGATCTTGATTGGACACAATCTATAGTGGTACTCCATGAAGCATTACCAAGTCTCTAATGTACATACATTCTAATTGTTCTATTGATAAATTCTATAAAATTATGATGATGTATGTAGCCTTTGTGAGTTGATCCACAATAACTAAGATATAATTGTTTACAATGGATGTCTTTGGATGTCCGGTGATAAAATCCATGGTGGTGTTATCCAATTTGTAGGTAGGTATGGGTAATGGTTTCATCACACCCTTATACTTATGCCTTTTAACCTTCACTTATAGATATACCGAGAAATTTAATGCATAATAAGTGATCCCCTTATTTTTGTTTTCCAACCTATAGTAATCTTGGAGATCTTGATATATCTTTTTGTTTCCTGGGTGAATTGAGAAAGTCACACTATGTGCATAATCCAAAATATCATTCTTTATGTCAATATTTGATGGAACACATTGTATTGACCAAAATATCACAATTACATATTCATTATCATTTAACTCTTAGGATTTCCATTTTCTGATAGTTTCCACTTTCCTCTGAATTCCAATATTATCTTTTTGTGAATCCTTTTACCATTCCAACAGATATGGTTGAGAAATAATTTCTTAAAAGACTGATTATGATTTTTTCCTTATGATTCCTTCGTCCAAATTCTTCAAATCTATAGAGATTAGATCCTTTTAAATTCTCATTAATGATCAAATTGTTTTGTGATTTCTACTCAGTGAATCTTCCACCTTGTTCGATTTCCCAAGATGGTATTGGATTGAGAAGTTGTAATACTTGATGATATCTAACATCTTCACTAGAATATATTTATCTCTTTCTTTGTGAATATATATTTGAGGATTTTGTGATCCATATATATCTCACACTTCAACATTGAGAGATAATACTACCATATTTTCAATGCAAATATCACAAATGTCAATTCTAGATCATTCATGGAATTGTTTTGCCCATGAATTTTCATCTTCCTTGAGGAATAGGTAATGAGTTTTTCAGTTTTCATCAACAAACATCCCAATCCCTTTTTTAGACAATGATGAAAATTAGGAAATTCTCCTCACTTGTGGGTACTGTTATCCCATGACCAGTGATAATCCACCTTTTAAACTCCCTGATGTTTTGTTCACATTCATCATTCCACGTATATTTGACTATGTTATGAGTTATATAAGTAAGAGCGTTTATAAATCATGATAAATTTCTCACAAATCGCCAATAATATCTAGCTATCCCATGGAAACAATGAATACCTGTAAGAGATGATGGCCTCATCCATCCCACAATTTTTTTCGTTATATGATCTAAATATAGCCCATTGATTATGGTGATGTGACATAAGAATGATATTTATTTCAACCATAACTCTCACATTTTTTACATTTCGTAGAACTTCTCTATTTTCAGTGTCTTTAGTAAAGTGATCAAATGCTCCTCATGCTTTCTCTTGGTTTTGAGTATATAAGCAAATCTTCTTTAAGGACTACGACAATTGTTTTGAGTTAATCACGAATGACTCTATTAATCATGTCCATGAAGATTTTTGGGGAATTAGGGAGTCTTAATGGAATCACTATGAACTTATAGTTCTCGTAACATGTACGATAAGTATTATTGGGGATATCCTCCTTCTTCTCCCTTACATGGTAATATCCCAATTGCAAAACCATCTTGGAGATGTATTTTTCGACATATAGTTGATTGAACAAGTCTTAAAATCATGGAAAATGATACACATTCTTTATCGTGATTTTTTGATATCGTAATAATCAATGAAAAGGTGCATTGACCCATCATTATCCATAACGAAGAGGTCCATTTCCCCCCATGTTTAAGCACTTGTTCATATAAAACCTTTATCCACATTCTCTTGTATATGATTCTTTACCACCTCATGATCTACAATAGCCATCCTCTATACAAACTTCGATATTAAAAACTCGCCAGGTATATGAAAAATTGAAAATTCAACCAATCTTCTTGGAGAAACACCAATAAACTCATCAAGGAACACATATGTGAATTCCAGCACAACATGATTTTATTCGAGGATGGTTCAATCATTAGAGTCAATAATTTGATCTAGATACACTTATTCATAGAGAAATATTATCAATGCATTAGATGTTGGTGATAAATAATATTCCTCCTTCTCCATGAACTTGTATAGGATCAAGGGTTGATTATCCATTTTGAGATTGATTTCCCTCTCATGGTAATTTATGTTAGCTCTATATAGGGAAATCCAGTCCATGCTATCAATTGCATAAAATTCCACCATGGGGAGTATGACAAGGTTCACTGGGAATTGTAATCCAAAAATTGTTGCAGGGTAAGAGTTATATAAATGTGATGAAATAATTCCCCATTTTTCATTTTCACCAACATATCCAATTCCATGATTTGGGTGGTGTTTTAATAGTTATAATAAACTTTTGTAATATAAATGAGTTCATAGAAAAAAATATTTTCTTCTCTATAATTAATAACTAGCATACCTATCACCACATAGTAGTTTGGATGAACATTAGTAGTGTTGATGGAAAAATATCTCCCTTTTTTCATTAGATGTTGTTGGTTGTCTCGAAATACCCATATCTTGGTGCATTGGTTCACAATGTACCCCAGTTCCAAGTAATAGAATCATTGAACATTTCATTGAGGTTTTACTAGATAATTCCTTTCCTCTATCACATTTTTTGGCTTCCTCTTTCTATAAACATTAGCAAGGTTCCCTTATCTTCCACACTTAATAGATTTACATGTTCCACTTAGGAAATTTCAAGAGTATTTCATTCAAAACCATTGAAAAGTGGGGTTCTGGATTTTTAGTAGCATTGAATTTGTCCAATGGACGACTAAATTTAAAATCAAATTTATTTTTCTTATCCCCATGACACCCTTGAGAAGAAACGATCTCCATATCAACATTGAGGGAATATTAGGCAATTTATTAATGGATATCAAAGTCATGTATTTCCACGATGTTTTGTAGACTAGTAATTATCCATCTAAAGTGGAGGTCAACCTTTCTTTCAGGGGTAACAATAAAACTGAACATGCATCATGAAAGTATTTTAATGTTTTCCACATATGCTGAATCATATTTGTTATCCTTTTTCTTCAGTGTAAAGAATTCTAATTCCATCTTAAGAGGAAGGGTGAGGGGAAAATATTTAAAAAAACATTTTCCAGAATTCCTTCCACTCCATTTCGTCTATATCTTCCCCAGGCTTCATATTCTTGATCAATTTCTACCACTGATCAGTTTCACCCCCCATATGATAAACATCAAGAACAACCTTCCCCTATTCAGAACAATTAATGATGGATAATATATTTTCAATGAAATTTATCCATTTCTCCGCAATTATTGTCTCAAAGGATCCAATGAATGTAGGAGGCCTTTTTACAAGATTCTATTGATTACAAGTTTCAATCTCCTAGGGTGGGGTTTTCAATCCTCCTAGACTATGTTTCTACATAGAACATGAGTTAACTAAGAGTGTAACGTGATAAATGTAAAGACCCGGAAATTTCAAGGGAATTTTTTTTCTAAATTTTATTTGGGATTTTACAAGAACGTAGTTTCTAACGGTGCCTGATTCTGAGGCCCGGTGTGCCCGAAATCATTTTCCGAGGTTTGGCTCGGGTACGTTCAGTGAACGAACAAGCGGGTTTTTCTAACTTTTGAACCGGTGCTCGGAATCGAACTCCAAGGGCACCGATGGAATCGCAGCGCTAGTATTTTCTTAGAAACGCCTCTTCTGGAGTTGCGTTTGCGTGGTTGTGGTTTGTAATTTTTGGGGTTTAAGTTAAGAAATAAAATAAAGTTGTACGACAATTTTATTTCATTTCACTTAAAGCCTCTTAAAGGGCACTTTAAGCTACTTAAGCTGGGTTGAAGCAGATAGGGTGCAATTCGAAATATCCTCCCCACTTGGTAGGATATTTGTGACGTGGGACCCACATGAGCTCCACCGTTTCTTTTCTTCTTAAGTAACGCACCCGCACCCCCTATTAAACGAAGTCATCCGACACGTTTCCTTAATTTCTTAACTCCTCTATTTAATTGGGCAGTTAAGTTTTACAATTAATTCTTTGAATTAATTGTTCGTTACTTACCTTTGTTTTTCAAATTCTTTAGCTGATAATAAAATAAGATGAGGACTTATTTTATTATTTGGTTGTTGTGTTAACCTTTGGAGAATCTCTAATGATCTTCATCTTCCTTCGTGAAGAACACGAAGAATGCGAAGAACGCCGACCTCTGAAGAAGGGTGACGAAGAATGCAAAACCCACCAGAGATCGACGACATGACGCCAACGACTCTCCTCCTGCGACGTTCTTCTGCGACGTTCTTCTGCGATGTTCCTTCTTCCGCATCAAATCTTCGAACATCCGTTCGAGATCTTCGACGCGACACCTTTCCGCGACGATGCGACGCCCTTCCGCAACGCAACGATCCTCTTGTTCCGCAATGGCCGATTCCGCGAAGAACTCTCGTTCGACGACGTTGAGGTAGGGTTTTTAGTTGAGGATAATAATACCCTTTTTCCTCGGATGTTTCCTTTTGAAAATAAATAACGTGGATCAACTCAATATTAAGTTGATCCGTGGGAAGTTTGGTTGTGGGATGAGTATTCTTGATTGCGGGAAATCGGTAGGGGTTTTGTTTGTGAAATAATAATTTTATTCCATGGTTGTTTCCTTTCAAAACAATGAACCCGGATCAAAAGTACAATTTTAATTTATTAAAACTGTATCTTGTAACGTTTTCATATGATAATTTATTCTTCCCGATTGTTATCACCTAACGCGGAGGGTGCGGGCGAAACAAACACGGCCCGACAACCCTCTGCAGTTCTTCATTAATGCGCGTATTGGTGGGCGATGACAAAACATGCCGCAGAGGTGATTCGTTGATTCCGCAGTGAAGAACCGGACCTCGGAGGAGCTACGGCGCAGACGGAAGTGGAATCGGACCACCGGAGCAACTCTGGTGGCCCGCGGAAACCACCGGCGGCGCGGGTCGCCGCCGCGGCGGGGCCGGCGGCCGGAGGCGGCGGCGCCAGTGGACCCGCGACCATGATGGTCCGGGACAAACAGGACGTGACAAAGCCGCGTCTGCTGACCGAGGGCGGCCTCCACAGGGGCCGCGATGTTGACATGCGGGGGCAGCGCGCCCCCGCCCCGGACTTCCCTCGCTCGGCCGCTCGGCCGAGCCGACCCTCCGGCCGGGTCGCGCCCGAGCCGGGCCGGGCCGGGTCGTGCTCAACCGGGTCGGACCCGGACCCGGGTTGGGTCGACCCGGTTCGGGCCGACCCGGGGGGGGGGGGGTCGGGCCAGGTCCGTCCAGGCCCATACCCCCCGTCTTCGGACCGTTTTCGGTTTTTTCCCTTATCTTGAGCTACGAGCCTCCGAACGACGCGCCATCAGCGGCGATGCGATCCTTGGATCGAGACGGTCGTTTCGGTATATCACACTCAAGGTTAAGGAATACTTTGGGTTCGGCCGGGTTGGTTCGTACACGAAACCAACTGGGCCCTCGGAGCGGAAACACTCATATCTTGAGCTTCGGACGTCCGATTGACGTGCCGTTGACTTTGATGGATTACTCTAAGTGAGACAGATCTTTTGGCATTCTCCTCCTGAGGTTTGGATGCAGGTGGAGTACGGTCGGGTTGGTTTGGCTTTAAAAACCAACCGGGCCCCTGGGACGAAAAATCCAATAACTCACAGACCTGGCGTCCGATTGACGCGCCGTCTGTCTCATTGATTTCCTCTTGATGAGATGGAAATTTTGGCATACTTCGCCCGAGTTTTGGTTTCTGTTGGATAGTGGCCGGGTTGGATTGTACCCGAAATCCAATCGGGCCCCTGGAACGGAAAAACTGATATCTTTCAGACCAGACGTCCGTTTGACGAACCATATGCGGAGTTGGTGATCACGTTGAGAAACAGTCCCTTTATGTTTACCCTATGAGAGTTGGGGTACAGTTGAGATATGGTCGGGTTGGTTCGCACACGAGACCAACCGGGCCCCTGGGAGGAAAGGGCTAATAACTCACAGACCGGGCGTCCGATTGACGCGCCGTCTGTTGTGTTGAGACCCATGTGATGAGGCGGTCCTTTGAGACACTTCTTCGTGGGACTTTGTGATACATGGGGTATTGACTAGTAGCTCGTGGAGCGGACCCTTCTGGAGACGAGCGTGCTACGTACGGAGACCATGTAGCTGGCTGAGACCTGACGACTGCTTGACCGATCGATTTGGTGTGTTTCAGATATCCCAGTGGGGAGCGCTTGGTAGTAGCGGCAGACCCACGGCGGATGAGCACTTGGTTGTAGCGGTAGACCCGCGATACTCAACTGAAGGAGTACCTTTGGAGGCTATGAGGGGGAGCGCTTGGTTGTAGCGGCAGACCCACGACAGATGAGCGCTTGGTTGTAGCGGCAGACCCACGGTACTCAACAGAAGGAGTACCTCTTGAGGCTATGCGGGGGAGCGCTTGGTTGTAGCGGCAGACCCATGGTGGGAAGCGCTTGGTTGTAGCAGCAGGCTCACAGTACTCGACAGGAGCAGTACCTCAGTAGTCTTAGGTTAGTGAGAAGTACCTCGGAGTCGTGACCGGACTACTGTACACTCCAGAGACGGGGCTCTTCAGCAGTTACAGTTTCGATAATGAAAATACGGGTTTGGGCTGAGAATTTTGACCTTTGTGTTTACCTCATTATTGAGATGGGTCACTTGATAACCTAGGTATATGTATGGGCATATACCTGGGTAGTGGTTATCCATTGATTTCATGATCTTGGTGTTTTCCTCATGATTGAGATGGGTTACTTGATAACTTAGGTATATGCATGGGCATATACCTAAGTAGAGGTTATCTATTGAGATCTTCTTTGTGGTTATCCTTGTTGGTTTTTAGTGAGACCTTGAGGGTCTAGGGGTCCCTACTGAGTATCGTTATACTCACCCCTACACGGGTTATGCCCGCACCTCGTTGTGTTGGTTGCAGACGACGGGCAGTGCTGACGGAGGCCAAGTGTTCGAGGACTGGATGGTACCCGGAGGTGGACTACACGACGAGTCAGTATCTGGAGGTGGAATTCACGGCGAGACAACACCCGGAGGAGGTTGACGGGAGAGAGCGTTGTGGAGGCTATCTGTACCTACCCTTCAGGTATGATCCGTGGTGGACGATCCAGGAGTTGCACCATCTGTACCTACCCTTCAGGTAGGATCCGAGGAGGAAGACCCAGGAGCCGCTTCCGTCCCTCCAACTATTGTATTTTTCTGTTGTACTTTGTTCAGTTGTAGTTGTACTTTCTTTGGGGTTTGTATTCTGTCCCATTTACCTTTCAACACTTCTCTTTGTACATAGTGTTTTACTTCCACTTGTACTTTGTGGTGTATTGCTTACTTTTATAAAGGCAATGCCTTCCCAGTTATCAATATTTACACCTTTGGTGCTAGTCGCCTTCCCCTAGCCTATTGATGGTGGGATTGGGGTAGTCACGGCACGGGCCCCGAGGACGGGTCGTGACAAATTGGTATCAGAGGAGTTGGTTCTACCGCAGAACTTATAACTCTGGTATTTTTCTTTTTGTGAAGCAATAGTGTTAAGTGTAGTGAGTGTGGTTTTCAGTTCAGGGAGTCCAGTCTTGGTGCGGGCGGATGGCGTATCCATACACCGGGACCCTGACAACTGATTTCCGACTTTGTGCATGAAAAAACTAATTGCATGTGTGTTTCCAGAAGTTTTTAAGTATCAGCTCAAACTAGGTCAGCTCACCAGGTATAATCGTTTGACCGTGTCACGTTGTTTCTTTCAAGATACCTTTTCTGGGACGACCAGCTAGAGCCCAGAGGGATGTGAGTACCGACAGCCTATCAAGCGACGAGGCTTCAGTACATGGCCCTCTTGCCGTTGAGGCACCAGCGGAGGCACCAGCGGTACTACCATACGTTGGGCCACCGATGCCACTAGCCCCAGCAGTAGGCGATGCACGCCACTTGAGCGCACTGCACGAGTTCAAGCACCAGAGACCACCCAGGTTCCGGGGAGAGACGGACCCATAGGCGGCTGAGGATTGGCTGGAGGCTGTGTTGAGAGTCTTCAGGCTAGAGGGGACGCCGACATACCTCATGGTGATCCTTGCTGCCAGCCTTCTTCAGGCAGTAGCAGGCAGGTGGTGGAGCCACTTGTTCCAATTTTGCGACGGGATGACCTTCACATGGGAAGACTTTGAAACCTTCTTCAGGGTGGATTTTGGGCTAGTAGCTCTACACCCCAAGAGTGTACATGAGCTTCTGCCTTTGCCGCAGGGTTTTTGATCAGTAGCCGAGTATTCTGTGGGAAGTAGAAAGATGATGCAGAGGTCCAAGAGGACTAGAGCCAGCCGTACGAGGAGTAGGAAGTGTTATGAATGCGGCAGAAAGGGTCACCTAGAACGTGACTGTCCGACTCCTCATACAGTTGGTCCGCAAGCTTTGGAGGAGCCACCGAGGCAGAAGCAGCGGCAGGTGCTTGAGCAACAGCCAAGCAGTGAACAATGCAGTAGAGCTCTGGGAGCAGGTGGACAAGAGCGGAACTAGTGGATATGTACCTTGTACTCAAGTTCCATTTTGCTATTATATTCATGTCTTTGTACTATGAGATGAAATAATAAGAAGACACTTATCATTGTGATGTTTGCTTTCCTGTCCTTTTTGTTTGGTTGATATTGAGTGGTCCTAGTTAAGACTGTTGACTTGACCCTAACTTTGGAGATTCCTACTGGAGGAGACCCAGTAACCTCACACTGATGCCGACAGTGTGACTTGACCCTTGGAGGCGAGAGTGACAGTTGGATCTCTTAGTAGTTACGTCGAGGCCTTACGACGTCATCCATGGCATGAATGCATCCTTCATGTCAGGATTGACTATATTAGGCAATGGGTGTGGTTCATCCAGGGGATGAGACCGGGTTTCTCTTTTCGGCAAGGGAGAAATTTTAGCAGCTCTTCCAGATCATAGGCAAAGAAGGTGCAGATCACCCAGGAGCGGATGAAGACTGCACAGTGCAGTAAGAAACAGGAAACCGATGTCAGTCTTAGAGACTCGGGCGTGTTAAATGTTTCGAGAAGAGGAAGCTTTAAAGAGAGATGAGTCTGCGAAGTGACTGGCGGGGAGGCAGAGCTAGGAGAGAAACATGAGGTGGTGTACATCATAACATGCTACAACCACCCGCCTTAGTTATCCCCGCCAGGCTCAGGGAGCTAGAGGTCGGAGGAAGAGTGCGGCTGTATGCGGTCAAAAAGTGTGACCCAATGGCTCTAAAAAAGATTCAACGGACAGTCTGTGTCCACTACTAGCTGCTGTAGTAACAGACGTCGATATGAATCATTCCTCACTTTCACAAATCTTTTCCCATACCTAGATTTTTCGCTAAGCCGTGGACTTGACCCTCATGTCTGGAGATACCTTGGGAGGAGACTCGATAATCACACATACGCCGACGGTGTGGTCAGACCCTCGAGGCGAGAGTTTCGGTTGGAATCTCTTGGTGGCAGCATCGAGGCCTTACGATGTTGGTTTGAGGGTGGACTGGGCAATCGCGGTTCATACACAAATTGATGGTATTAGGCAAAAAGGTTGTGGTTTAACTATGACGTTAGGGTGGGTTTTCCTTGGTCGGTGAAAAGGAATCCCCAGGTAGCATAGGATAAACTCATGCACAGGAGGGTGCAACCGATCATTCATAAGTCGGTCAACCTCACCCTTGTGGTAGCAGTCGTTTTATGTTTCTGTTCTAAACAGGGGTTGGAGACCTATAGAGTTCAAGGATGATGATCACGTCCTTATACGGGTCTCACCTCGACGAGGTTTACGGAGATGTGGCCATGGAGGCAAGTTATCTACGAGGTTCAACGGACCTTTCTAGGTCCTCAGTTGGGTAGGAGGGGTGGTTTACCACTTGACCCATCCACCTCAGTTGCACCAGGTGCATGACGACTTCAACGTATCTCAACTAAGGAGATACGTGCTCGACCCTTCGCATATCATCGACCATGAGGAGCTGGACGATGGAGATGGAGTGTCTTTCAAGGATGTTCCAGTGGGGATCGAGGATCAACAGGAGCGGATCCTACAAGGACGATCGATTCCTCGGGTGTAGTTTCTCTGGTAGTATGGGAACCTCCGGGTGAGAACATGGGAGCGGAAGGCTCATATGCTTTCTCTGTACCGCTTTTGGGACCCTAGTTTGTGTTAAAGCTTTACGAGGACGTAAAGCCCTAAGGTGGGAGTAATGTAAAGACCCAGAAATTTCAAGGGAAATTTTTTTCTAAATTTTCTATAGGATTTTACAAGAATGAAATTTCTGACGGCGCCTGATTTCGAGGCCCGGTGTGCCCAGAATCATTTTCCGAAGTTTGGCTCGGGTACGTTCAGTGAACGAACGAGCGGGTTTTTCTATCTTTTGAACCGGTGCTCGGAATCGAATTTTGAGGGCACCGATAGAATCAAAGCGCCATTATTTTCTTAGAAACGCCTCTTCCGGAGTAGCGTTTTCTCGGTTGTGGTTTTTAATTTTTGGGGTTTAAGTTAATAAATAAAATAAAGTTGTACGAAAATTTTATTTCATTTCACTTAAAGCCGCTTAAAGACCACTTTAAGCTACTTAAGATGAGTTGAAGCGGATAGGGTGCAATTCAAAATATCCTACCCACTTTGTATGATATTTGTGAGGTGGGACCCACACGAGCCCCACCGTTTCTTTTCTTCTTAAGTAATGCACCCACACCCACCTATTAAACGAAGTCAACCGATGCGTTTCCTTAATTTCATAACGCCTCTATATAATTGGGCAGTTAAGTTTTATAATTAATTCTTTGAATTAATTGTTCGTTACTTACCTTTGTTTTTCAAATTCTTTAGTTGATAATAAAATAAGATGAGGACTTATTTTATTATCTGTTTGTTGTGTTAACCTTTGGAGAATCTCTAAAGATATTCATCTTCCTTCGCGAAGAATGCGAAGAACGCGAAGAACGCCGGCCTCCGAAGAAGGGCGACGAAGAATGCCAAACCCCCCAGAGATCGACGACGTGACGCTGACGACTCTCCTCACGCGACGTTCTTCCATGACGTTCTTCTGCGGCGTTCCTTCTTCCACAACAAATCTTCGAACATCCATTCGAGATCGTCGACGCGACGCCTTTCCGCGACGACGCGACGCCCTTCCGCAACGCAACGATCCTCTTGTTCCGCAACGGCTGATTCCGCGAAGAACTCTCATTCGATGACGTTGAGGTAGGGTTTTTAATTGAGGATAATAATACCATTTTTCCTCGGATGTTTCATTTTGAAAATAAAGAATGCGGATCAACTCAATATTAAGTTGATCCGCGGGAAGTTTGGTAGTGGGATGAGTATTCTTGATTGCGGGAAATCGGTATGGGTTTTGTTTGTGAAATAATAATTTTATTCCGTGGTTGTTTCCTTTCAAAACAATGAACCCGGATCAAAAGTACAATTTTAATTTATTAAAATTTTATCTTGTTACATTTTCATATGATAATTTATTCTTCCCGATTGTTATCACCTAATGTGGAGGGTGCGGGACAAACAAACACGGCCCGACAACCCTCCGCAGTTCTTCGTTGATGCGCCGATTGGCGGGCGATGACAAAACATGCCGCAGAGGTTATTCGTTGATTCCGCAGTGAAGAACGGGACCTGGGAGGAGCTACGGCGTAGACGGAAGTGGAATCGGACCACCGGAGAAACTCCGGTGGCCCACAGAAACCACCGGTGGCCGGAGGCGGCGGCGACGCCAGCGGACCCGCGGCTGCGCATGTCCGGTGCAGACGGGACCTGGCAAAGCCACGTCCCCTGACCGAGGGTGGCCCCCCCCGGGGGACGCAGTGTTGACACCCGGGGGGCAGCGCGCCCCCGCCCCGGACTTCCCTCGCTCGGCCAAGCCGAGCCAGGCCGAGCCGACCTGCCGGCCGGGTCGCGCCCAAGCCGGGCCAGGCCGCCCTGGCCGGGCCAGGTCGCGCTCAACCGGGTCAGACCCGGACCCATTTTGGTTCGACCTGGTTCGGGCCGACCCAGGGGGGGTCGGTCCGGGTCGGTCCGGGCCCAGACCCCAAGTCTTCGGACCATTTTCGGTCTTTTGCCCGTATCATGAGCTACGGGCCTCCGAACGACGCGCCGTCAGCGGCGATGCGACCCTTGTATCGAGACGGTCGTTTCGGCATATTAAACATAAGGTTACGGAATACTTTGGGTTCGGCCGGGTTGGTTCGTACACGAAACCAACCGGGCCCTCGGAGCGGAAACGCTCATATCTTGAGCTCCAGACGTCCTATTGACGTGTCGTAGACTTTGATGGATTTCTCTAAGTGAGACGGATCTTTTGGAATACTCCGCCCGAGGTTTGGATGCAGGTGGAGTACGGTGGGGTTGATTTTTCCTTAAAAACTAACCGGGCCCCTGGGATGAAAAGGCCAATAACTCACAGACCGGGCGTCCGATTGACGCACCGTCTGTCTCGTTGATTTCCTCTTGATGAGACGGAACTTTTTGCATACTTCGCCAGAGTTTTGGTTGCTGTTGGATAGTGGCCGGGTTGGATTGTACCCGAAATCCAACCAGGCCCCTAGAATGGAAAAGATGATATCTTTCAGACCAGACGTCCGTTTGACGAACCGTCTGCGGCGTTGGTGATCACGTTGAGAAATGGTCCCTTTACGTTTACCATATGAGAGTTGGGGTACAGTTGAGGTACGACCGGGTTGGTTCGCACACGAGACCAACCGGGCCCCTGGGACGAAAAGGATAATAACTCACAGATCGAGCATCCAATTGACGCGCCGTCTGTTGTGTTGAGACCCCTGTGACGAGGCGGTCCTTTGAGACACTTCTTCGTGGGACTTTGTGATACTTGGGGTATCGACCAGTAGCTCGTGGAGAGGACCCTCCTGGAGACGAACATGCAGAGTACGGAGACCGTGTAGCCGGCTGAGACCTGACGACTGCTTGACCGATCGATTCGGTGTGTTTCAGATAGCCCAGTGGGGAGCGCTTGGTTGTAGCGGCAGACCCACAGCGGATGAGCGCTTGGTTGTAGAGGCAAACCCGCAGTTCTCAACTTAAGGAGTACCTCTGGAGGCTATGAGGGGGAGCGCTTGGTTGTAGCGGCCGACCCACGACGGATGAGTGCTTGGTTGTAGCGGCAGACCCGCGGTACTCAACAGAAGGAGTACCTCTTGAGGCTGTGAGGGGAAGCGCTTGGTTGTAGTGGTAGACCCATGGTGGGAAGCACTTGGTTGTAGCAGAAGGCCCACCACACTCGACAGGAGAAATACCTCATCAGTCTTAGGTTAGTGAGCAGTACCTCGGAGTGGTGACAAGACCACTATACACTCTAGAGACGGGGCTCTTCAGCAGTTACGGTTTCGATAACGAAAATCCTGGTTTGGGCTGAGACTTTTGAACTTTGTGTTTACCTCATGATTGAGATGGGTCACTTTATAACTTAGGTATATGTATGGGCATATACCTGGGTAGTGGTTATCCGTTGATTTCATGATCTTGGTGTTTTCTTCATGATTGAGATGGGTTACTTGATAACTTATGTATATGCATGGGCATATATCTAAGTAGAAGTTATCTGTTGAGATCTTCTTTGTGGTTATCCTTGTTGGTTTTTAGTGAGACCTTGAGGGTCTCGGGGTCCCTACTGAGTATCATTATACTCACCCCTACACGGGCTATGCACGCACCTCGTTGTGTTGGTTGCAGACGACAGGCAGTGCTGACGGAGGCCGAGTGTTCGAGGACTGGACGGTACCCAGAGGTGGACTACACGACGAGTCAGTATCCAGAGGTGGAATTCACGGCGAGACGACACTCGGAGGAGGTTAACGGGCGAGAGCATTGTGGAGGCTATCTGTACCTACCCTTCAGGTAGGATCCGTGGTGGACGATCCAAGAGCTGCGCCATATGTACCTACCCTTCAGGTAGGATCCGAGGAGGACGACCCAGGAGCCGCTTCCGTCCCTCTAGCTGTTGTCTTTTTCTGTTGTACTTTGTTCAGTTGTAGTTGTACTTTCTTTTGGGTTTGTATTCTGGCCCATTTACCTTTCATCACTTATCTTTGTACTTAGTGTTTTACTTCCGCTTGTACTCTGTGGTGTATTGTTTACTTTTATAAAGGCAATGCCTTCCCAGTTATTGGGATTTACGCCTTTGGTGCTAGTCCCCAGCCCCTGGCCTATGGAAGGCGGGCTTGGGGTAGTCACGACACGGGCCCCGTGGAAGGGTCGTGACAATGAAGTTTGTGATTCCTTCTCCCATCGGTTTGGGTATCTCATTGGGGAAATACTCACACTTCTTTTCGCATCAGTTGTTATAATTATTATTCCTATTTCAATACATTTTCTAAAATAAAAGTAAAATTAGGGAGAAGTATCTTAGAATAGTTAAACACATTATTTGGGAATCCAATGACAGTAAATGGGTGGTTTACATTTATCCCATAAACTTATGTGTTTCAATGCTGCAGTTGATGTTATACATGACCCACATTCAAACACATATTATTATGTTTATTTATTTATTTCATTAATAATTTGTTGTAATGATAATATGTATTTTCCAAAGAATATCCCTTGGGAGTGTAAAACCAGGTTCATAGTAATCTCTGTTTATTTACCAGGTTACATCAAGTAAGGCCTTGAACACATTGTTGGAGTTATTACTCTTAAGAACATTATTTCTAGAACCACATCCACATGTAGTATCCAGATAATGATGTATTTCGTTGATTAAAAACTTTATCTATAATCACCAAAATTTTGGGATGTTTTATTACACTCAGTCATATCATTAAGGGTTTTCACTAATGTTTTCTAATCATTATCACAAAAATAACTGAACCTATCATCTGATAACAACTATACCAACCCTACTCTTTATTTCATTTTTAAATGGTATTTATTACATAAAATTACACATAATATGACTCAAAAGATCAATAGGTGTTGTGTATTTGGGAAATTATTCACATTATATAACAATATAAGATAAGAAAAGTAATATCTTTATTGAAACATTCTTTAACACAACCAAAACGTTCCTTCTTACTGAACACTGTATAGGATAAACAAAGGAAATAAGTAAAAAATTGGAGGGATATAAAACCTGATAATGGAATAATAATGGAAAAAAGTGAGGATAATAATACAGGTTAGAAAATTCATATCAACAAGGAACAAAGGAACGTTAATAATAAGGAATGAAATAAAATTATAATCCTAACATTAAAAGTGTGGAAACAACATAAAAAATTACATCAAAAATAGATTGTAGATAAATCCACAAGGCCCCCATTGTGGAAAAAGTACCATTATGAAATCAGGTAAATCCCCAATACTAACATGATGTATCATGATACTGACCATTACCCAACAAATTGAAGTGCTATCAGGGTGCACCCTTCATAAATATTTCATTCTCATGTTAAAGTATTCCACATAGATCATATAACATGGATTCATTCAACGTCATAATTTATTAAGTGGTATAAGAATGTGGAATAAATACATGTATGTACCCAATAAATATGTATATGTTCATAATGGCGAATACCCTTCATAGAGGAATGGGTATGGTATTTACTAAATGATGTTTTTTGCATGGAAAATCGTGGTGCAATTTTGGCGTCATAACAACATCATAGAGAAATTCATAAAATGGTTTGATGAGAGAGAATGGTGTATCTCATCATTTATAAATGAAATGGATATAAAGAAGAATATTTAAAGAAATAACCCAATACAGTAAAAATAAAATTCTATTATATATCATAAAAGAAATTCATGATAAAAAAGAGGGTGGAAGATTCCTTATGGAATTTCGATATAGTGTCTGGTTTACATAAGGGTTCATTAGAAAGATAAATATGAGTGAAATCAGATCCTATCATTTAATTATATAATTTAAGGTAAATTGGATATGAGATAATGTATCTCAATTTTATTAAAATGGAAATAAAATGTCAATATAAAAATGAGGTGCCTTAGAAAAAGAGGAAAGAGAGAATCCCTTACAGAATTTTTGTATAGTAATGGACATACATAAATTTGATTTGGTGGGATTAATGAGAGTGAAAGTAATATTTATTCATTAATACCTAAAAATGTATGTAAGGGGATCATGGAATTTCATATCCCAATATATGAGAATTTAATTTAAGAATCATAATATAAAACAAGTGTTTGAATGGAAATGAGAAGAGAGAAATCCTTTACATGAATATGTGAATCCAAAGGCTTGGGAGATGCCACTTTTGAGAATTGGTCGCCTTGGTAAGCCTCTAGGGAGTAGGTGGAATTGGTGTTTCATGCTATAATGATTATTAGTGAATACAAATGGGAGTTTGGGTGGATTTATATTGGAAAAGATGGGTATTTCTTTATTATTTTGGTTTTGGACAGTACATAATAAAATATTAAAAACCGCAGACTATCCAATGGGTTTTCCCATTGTTTCATCCAAATGGGAGTGGAATAATAATTTTAATTGGCCAATATCATAAGATGAAAAAATATTTTCCCATTCTTATGAGTAGGCGGCTCACACTTTCAAAAATATTATTTTAAAATCATAAAATATATTATAAGCCTTAGAGGATTCACTAAGGCTTTATAAAATAAATCAAATTTATAAAATGGATATTATTTTAAATGAAAAACACATATTTGGATGACTGCACCATTTATGACATTTTTTACGTCACTATTGGGCCATTAAGATGTCTTAAAACACACCATATATTTATTTTATATTTAATATTTATGCAAAAATTTTACTATCTTAGAAAATTTTAAAAAATTCCCCATTGGATAATATATTCAACCTGATTCAAAAAATGATATTCATTTTATCTGAATAATTTATAAATAATTTATTTTTAGCTTTTTAAATAATGACTAAAATTTATTAAAAATGAAGGGGTTTTTTCAATAACAACTTTCAACACCAAATAAAAATTACATTTGACATTATAAAAAATTGAATGGTTAACAAAATATTATAGTAATGTTTTATTACAATATAATTTAGGTAAAAAATACATTAATAAATCAAAAAATATTTCTTAATTGTATTTGAATATTAACTAAAAATACTATTTGTTCTTTATAAATCATTTACAAAGTACCAATAATAGGATGAAAATATATTCAATATTTATAACAAAATAATATACATATTCTTAATTCAAGGGTCATGATATATATATATATCATTATTACACTAGTATAAACCCTAAGAGTAAGGTGTGCGATGATGGGGATTTTATAAGGAAGCTCAGTTAACATGTTTTGTGTTGTGATCTCATTAAGCTCTATATTTTCCCACATATGGTTTCTATTATTCTTATGTTGTTAGATCTAATCATGGGATTGGTCTAGAAAAATGCCCAGAAATTGTATCTCACTTAGAGTCACTGATAAATGGTATTAAAAGGGTATAATCTTTCTAACTGAGGCTATAACTGCATTTATTTGGGCCAAAAGTATTTATTAATACCATATATTTAATCTAGTCATGTGATCATTGTTCATCGAATATATTATTGATAATAATGAAATATAACTATCATTTAAATCCAATTGGATATAATAAAAAGAATAATTTCAAGTGTTTTTATGTCTATAAGACATTTAATTAAATCGAAAAGGGGAATTTCATACATAAGAGTTCAAGTCATTTCAAATATAATGACTTTTTTACATATTATATATTGATGATATTAGATATCATCTGAATGTTTTTATTAAATTACTAAATTTCATACAATAAAATTATGGATGAAAATGAATCATATGATGATATATATTTTTTATTTATCATTCAAAATTACAATGATCACTTTTATAAATGTGGTGTCCATCACAAGAGTATCAATGAATAATGTTGTGCATATATAGTTATATAAAATAAAAATAAAGAAATCACACAAAATAAGTTAATGAGATCCATTTAATTGTTCATGGGTAATCATACTCAACTAAATTTGTAAAATAAATAGATATCAATCCTCTATCCATTATCATTATTTTCTTAATCTGATGGGTGTTCTAGAAACCAATTGTAGAATTAAAAATGTTCTAATAATTCTTTAGTGATTTTATTCACTCACATACACAAACAAAGATAATTTTGTGTTTCTTTTAAATGAAATATTTCTATATTGATCATTGGAAAATCATACAACAATATGAAAAGTGGGGATATTAAAAAGAATTATTTATTTTATAATGCATCATCTTCATTAATGTATACTAGTTGTATTTGGATGGTATTTCAAATTTCGATAAACGTTTTTGATCTCTATGTAACTCATTATAACCATATACATATATCTCAAACATCAAAATAATATATCGGTTTTGAATCCTATTATGGTCACCTATATCCTTAATTTAATACATCGTAAAACATAACGAAACACATGTTATTCTCAAGTTACCACATTGGATGATTGAGTTCCCGTAGAGTGATTACTTTTGATGAAATCCAACATATTATATATATATATATATATATTTGGTGATCTCAATGTTTTTTTTCATATAATGAATATTACAACCCATTAAATTCCTATATATTTCAATGCATGTAATTATTTTCATTTCGGATCCTACATTATTCTATGAAATAACAGTTTTTCTATAATTCTTTTTTATAATTTTTAAATATTTAGATAATTATTTTATTTACCAGGAGGGAATAATTTTATAAAAAAATATTATAAATGTAAGAAAATATCACATGAAAACAAATCCATGATTTTTTTTGCATAATTTATTAAATCCATAAGAAATCAACATCCTACTACTATACCTTTAAGACTATTTTAATTTCGAACCAATTACTAACTAACAAAAGTTTAATACTCAATATGATTTTAATGTTCAAGAAATTATTTTAACTATAAATATTTTAGAATATAACATAGATATAGTTATTAAAATTATCATAAACTAGTAACCATAGATGTACTGTAATAATTATTACTCTAACTATAGAATTATTCTTCCCTAATTCATAGTATGGAAATAATAAGTAAAATTTAAAAAAATTATATTAACCATAAACATATCCATATTTTAACTATTCAAATATTAAAAATATTTATTATAAGTAATAAGATAAATAAATTATGTATCTATTAAGAATTATATAAGATTACGTGAGTGAAATTTTTATAGATGATATTAAATATTAGAGATACAAATATTTTATATTAGACATTCGATAAGTATATAGTAATTTTAACGATATACAATAAATCATTTAACTGGATTTATGAATTTTTTATAAATAATCTATTATTATTTTATATTTTGTTGTTCATATTTTTGTGTATAAATTTTTTTATTGTTTTTATAGGATTATTTATTTGTTTTATGATTATTTAATATTCTTAGAGTTGTTATTTTTTCCAGTGACTACATTCTATTTGGATGTGATTTTTTTATTAGGGTGATGTTTTATGTTTGGTAATTTCTACTCTAAGTTGAATTTATATTCAAATATTTATTAAATCTAATCCATTATATTTTATAATGAGTTTTTTGTCTTCCTATTTTAATATTATTGAAATCTTTTTTACCATTAACTATTATGTTCATGTATTCATATTAAAGCACTGCTCTATTATATAGGGTTTTTTTTGTTTAGTTTTCATATTTCTTACAATTGATGGTGTGTTTTATTGAATATAGAAACATATTAAATTATTTGATATCTATGTTAATATGTTTTTTAGGGAGTGTATTAGACCAATCTAGTGATGTTAGAAATATGATGACCCATTAGTTAATTTTCTTTTAATTGAGTGATTTGTACTATATTTCTATATTTAACAAAATATTTTTTGACATATTCCTATAAAATCATATATATAATTAATTTCATAAATTTATATTCATCTTTAAAAAAATAAAAATAATTTTACAACATTAGTGTATTATTCAATAAGCCCATATCAAAAACATGATATTTGAAAAATTTAAAACGAAATATATTTATCTTTTTGGCATTATATACTGTGATTGACTATAATACGGTAATATGTGGTATATCCTATTTTATATTTGTAGGAAAAGAGTGACTGATATTAATTTTTATTAGTTTTTTCAATGGTTTAAACCATAATGATTTTTTACAATTAAAAAAATCAACTTTGAAATAATTAATCGTTATATATTTCCTATTATTTAAAAAACATTATAAGAGGTATTTTGAAAATGTCATAAAAAATATCTATGGTGGCTATATAATATTTCAAAGTGATTTAATTTTTTTTGTCCAAAACATTGTAGTTTAAACCACCTAAATAAATAACATGTTGTGGTATAAACCATGTTTTTTACTAGAGTGAGAAAAATATATCAAATGACAATTAGTATAAAAAAATATATAAAATAAACCCATAATGAATTAAATTATAAATGAACTATAATAACATTATATAATTTAACGATATTTCTTAAAAATTACACAATTAAGTTGAATTAATGTGATATCCCCATGTCCACATGTTCAATAATAATAATTATTTTGAAGGAATACATGAATTTCTGGATCACTAAGATCACAATAGTTACATTATAAGGTAGACATCTTAATAAGTACTCGATTTCATTGTTTAAGTCAGTATACCCTTTTTTAAGGAATTAAATAACACATTTATAAAAAATAAATTACATGTACTTTGTTTAGATATATAAAAACATTGCCAACACAAAGTTCTAAATAAATCCTAATCCTACATACATCTTGTTGAGTGATGATTGACACCATCTCCATTACCTCCTTCTAACATCTACATTATTATTTATTTAAAAAGTAAACATCATTATATACATATATGTTAACTTATTTTGAAAAAAATCATGAAATGACATGTCACGAATAACTATGTGAACAATAATCAGTTTAGTTCATAATGCAAGCATTGGTGAACCTACCCATTTTCAAAGGATTCCAACTAGTATTAGGAATGTATCATGGTATCATGGGTAAGAGATTACCCCTATATGTGAGTGATAAATAGTTCTATAAAAAATTACCACACACATCTATCACATTACAGTATATAAAATAATAGATATGTTGTATAAATTAAACCATTGGCATTTATCCGGAAAATTATACCACCAAAAGTCTAGTGGCATATACACATAAAAATAATATAACAATATATGATAATTCTAAGATATAGTATATACGCATCACAACACATGTTCCCTCTATCATCAAAGTTATCTAGGTGAAGATCCCACATATAATCTGTGTACCATGAACCAACCTATACCTGAAAAAAGTAAATGTCTTCTCAGTTAACCTTGTGAAATAGAGGCCCAAAAAGGTTATGAGAACAAAAAATATTTGGGAACCTCCAATGTGGTCCCATAATATCAAGCATATACTATCATATGTGGATGTAAAAGTTTCAGATAAAATATATAAATAACTAAAGAATCATAAATAAAACTCACATTCTTCAACCCAAAGCCAAAATGTATTGTTGTGCATCACATGGACCCTAAAAACCATAATAAACACTATTGTTCCTATGGTCTTTTCCCATGATCCAAATAGCCTTCCTCAGCTAGTATTGGGGATTATATGAGAACATTGTGTGGAATGTTCTAACCAACATTGCCCTCTATATGATCCTATGGTCATCATTGGAGATCTATAGTGAATAGGACTATGAGGGGTAGTATACCCATCCCCATGGATCATGGGATTATCTAAATGGAGGTTACATACAACCCCAATGGCACATGATAACCACCTATGGTGATATATCATCTAGGGGTAATATGAAAATGCCCTTATAATCTTGAGAGAACAAGCCTACAATGTGTAATATACATATCCCATGGAATTTTTTCATATCCAAAATGGGATAATACAGTCATCCTCCATTAGATATTAAGGAACTATGGGTAATATTACCATCCCTGGGAAAAGAAACAAGAACTAGAAAAGAAAATATCAGCCTCAATAATCTATTATATTATGGTTTCATCCATAAAAAGAAATCAAAATAAATGTACCACAAGGTATGGGAAAACTCCCATTCCAATTATAATGAGATTTTTCACATTGGGATTACACAGAAGATTAATTTTAATTTCAAAACATAAACCATCAAAACCCATAGCAATACATACCCATACATGTTCAAAAGAATTTATTAAACCATATGATATTATTTTGAACATTTACAACATTTATGGGGTACAATCTCAAGTTACATACGACATAGTACATTATATGCACCCTTAATAGGATCATTTCTCCCAAAAATATCATCTGTCTATAAACAATACTCATTGGGTGTCACTCTCCTTGGAATCTTCACAATGGTATCTTGGAATTTCTGAATCTGAATTGTTTTATATGTATTAAATTTTCAAAGGAATGTCTTATAAGATATATATATTGTCATGGACTATTTTCTTGTTATTCCAACCACAATATTTTTCATCCATGTCCTATTTTCTATTCAATTAGACTAAGCCTATCTCAAGTGTAGTCATGACTCCTATTGGGTTTGTCCATCTCAATTAATGACTCACCTTTATAGGGAGGTGTCCACATTTCCATACTCAAGGGACACTATTTCATTCTTTTTCACATAGTTATAAATTTACCCCATGTGTGGGTCTATATTTCTTTAGTCAACTCATCAACCATTGGTAAACGAGGTGTTATGCCCATTATCAATGAACATAATGGCCTACCTTGTAATGCACCGACCCCAGAAGCCCAGAGTTGGTGCATTATTACGTATCATTTTCATGATCACAAAATATCAAGTCTCGAAAGATAAATTAGTTTAGTAGCCTTATAAGTACTAGATACATTCATAAGGTTTACATTACATCATAAAATTGAAAACAACAACAACATTGTTTCCATTGACAATAATGAGATCCCAAAGACTATCCCTATAGGTCAGTCATAGTATACTTCTTCGCATCTTGGGAAAAATAAAACATAGAAAGGGGTGAGCTCAGATGCTCAGTAAAGATAACAAAATAGCAAAAACTTTCATAAATAAGCATAAAAATTTAAGCCAATGTATAAGACTAAAACAAAAAACATTTTAAAAATGAACTTCAGCATAATATGTCAATGATAAAAATCACATAATTTCATTTACATATTCACATGGATATTATACTAGTCGAATAATCACATGTAATATCAATATCCACTTCCATAATGATGGAATGCATAATGGCTAACTTTCATAACCACATAGTCATGGCCTTGTGCCAAGACTACAAATATGATTTTTTCAAGGCCTTGTGCCAAGAAACTAGTTCGTACCATTCTACCTATCGATGAATCGAGGAGCTATAGAGGGCTCCACCCATCAGATACTATGTCCAATGCATTCCTCGAATGAAAAGGTTGAAACATAACATTAACATTGGTATTAAAACTAGCATATGAAATGTAAATACGTTATCCATAAACCATGAATGGTATAAAAATAACACATCCATAGTCAAACACATCACATAACATTCAATACAATATGGATGTTTTGTATCATAATAAATCAACTACAAATAAGTTTAAAATATATCAAAGGATGTTGACATAGATGAAATCAATACCTTTTTTTAAAGAAATATCTCTTTCTATTTTGAAATCATTTAAGTGTCATATAATTTATAAAGAAAACATTTATTTTTAAGATATTCTTATAATGTGGTAAGGGAAGCTTCGATGATGTTATAACAGGATAAAATAGCTGCACCCGCTGTATATGTTAAAAAATACATTCTTACCCTAATTTTTTCGAAAAGGTTAAAAAGTAACTTGTTTGGAAAATGATGGAATGATTATTTCAATTTTTTTATAAAAAGTCAAACAAGGGTATGAATGAATTTAATCGATAGCCTAGTAAATATTAAAAATGTTCTGCAATATATATTTATGAAACATTGATGTGGACGATAAAGAGGTCCCAGTAGATACTTACGTAAAAACAACCTCAGATAATTAAGAGATTGTGAAATTCACACTTACCTTATACATTTACTTGGTAGAGGGTTGGTTAACTTACTGTATAATGGTGAAATAATTATTATAAAACTATACAAGAATCATATACATTAATATGATATAATATATGAACATTTAACATAAATTGGTTAATAATATCATATTATTATAGTCATTTTGGGTAATAACGAATTATTTTTCCTTTATATTATTTATTACAGGCGTCATATTTGTTATGGATGGGATGTATCTTATTCATTTCCAGAAGGATATCATGTATTTTAAAATTATTTTTAATCATAAAAATAAAATTACTCTTGAATGGATACGATGGTGAATGAATTTCATCGCTTTCATGGAGACGGTAATCAGTACGTACGCATGAGCGACAATATCATTCTTTTGATATTAAAATAATATATAATTGGATGTTATATCATATATAAAAAATAATTATCATGTTATATTTATTATTTACATCAATTACACATCATTATTATACCCATCCAAATAATAATGTATTGAATAACAATTACACCCAGACGTGGAGACGGTAAGCCGTACGTACGCACATATGGTGATATGTCAATAAAAGAATGGATATATTAATGAATATTTTAGTACCATATTTATAATAAAATAAAATTATATATAGGATACTGGAGTTATTATTTTATAATGGAAACAACAAAAAAAGAGGATGTGGAAGAAGAAAGGAACTTGAAACATGTGATGAAATATTTACCTCTTCTTCGGGTTCTTCCTTTTGATTTGATCAAAAGGGCTCCTTAGGTTGGCTTTATGACTAAATTAAGGCCTCTAGGATGAAGGTAGGAGAGTTTAGAGGGTATTTGGTTAGGGGTTGGCCGATCAAAATGGATTTTTAAGTTGTGAATTAGAGAGATGAGGGAGTGCCTTTTAGAAGATGGGTGAGGGGCACCTTAGGAAAAGAAAGAAATATTATTTTACAATAAAATAATTTTCGTTTGATAATAGATAAAAAATTGATTTTAAAAGGATAATGAGGGGATGGGTCAAAACCACTCAAATAATAAGGTTTATACAGGTTTGGGTCATTATATTAACATTATCTTTTAGATTTAACACAGTTAAAGAGTTTGACATTTACCATATCTCTTTGTGTTTTTATATTATATTGTTAATGAAAATACTATATACCTTCAATAGAAACCCAAGTGGTTTATTAATGATACACCTATAATTATATAAGTCTTTTGGCCGAAACATAGATTTTTAGGAATAGAATATGAATTAATAATATAATATTTGTTTTAAAAACTATTTTATGTCAATTTTGACAATATTTGGTGTTTTGTTTTTTCTAATTTCATAAAAACATTAATACCCATAACACAATTCATCTAACCAACCCGAACATGTAATATTAACCTATAAATTTAGTTTAATTCATAAAAAGTCTCAAATTATATTTATTTGGGTATTTATAATATCAATTATTTTAATTTTTCATTAATTAGGTAATTACTACATCATCATTGTGTCATAATGAAATTAAATTATTTAATGTTTAAAAATTATAAATAAATTACCATTATTTTGGAAATATTTTTATCTTTCTAATTAATATTTATAATCTAATTTATCGTTTTTGTACCTCTATATTAAAAATGGTTTAGTTATTAAACTTTGAATTTAACACTTTTAACTATTATTTGAATAAAATAATAATAAATGTCCTAATCTAATCCAAGTGAACCTAATGTATCATATTTTATTTCTAAGGTTTTTTTCGGTGGAATTGCACTTTACCAATAGAATTAGTACATGTGTTAGGGTAATAATAATATAATTTTTACCTTTAATTACCCTATTTACGTTTAATTGAGGTAAATAAAATTGAAAATATAATCTTGACCAAAAATTATTTTCATCTCATTGAACCACATATTACTTACTGATATTAACTGTGTCTCTCAGAGTTTTGAAATTCAACTCACAGAAGCGGAAAAATTATGTTTTATGTAAATTTGCAAATGCTCATATGAGGTGGGTAAAAGAGGGTAAAAAGTTCAATAAATTATTTATATATCTAATATTATAATAAAATGACTCCAATAAATTACACTGAACAGTTATAGGTATTATGTATCTATTTTGAATTTAAATAAATTTAAATAAAATATATAATAATTAAAATAAAAAGTCAGTTTTAAACAATAACTATGTGTTTTTAAATATTCATCGAAAATTGAATATTTTTAGAAAAATACCAAAATTTCACTCTTTGATTATTAATGTATTCTGAATTAAAAAATTAAGTCTATTTTACAAAATTCCAAACATATAAGTTTCATTTATTAATTTAAAATTGAAACCCGTTGTCAAAAACAAAAAGTGTGTTTTCCCGAAATAATAACTAATAAAATATTGATACTTGTTTATTTTTAATTTCAAAGAGAAATTATTTCCAATGAATAAAATTGGATCATATGGTTAAAATATAATCTATTTGTACTTACAAACCATTAAAATGTATAATTTAACACTGCAAATGTTTTTGATTAAAAAAGTTGTTTTCACTTAAAATATATTTTCACTATTCACCCAAATATGAAAGTTATCAGAAAACACCAAAAAATTATTGAAACTAAATTCATATGTCACGATTCCAAATAAGATGTTTATTTTTTCAAATTGAATATATAAAAGTTTCGAATATTTGATTTCAAAAACAGTTCTCCATTAAAAGGTGGTAAAATTTCATTTAAAAAAGATAATTCATTAATCTGAGAAAAATGAATTTGTGTTTTCATTATGTATAACAAACTAATATTATTGATTTTAAAATTATAAGGATTATATAAAGTTCAAAATTTAGTTAATACGATTCATAACCTCTTTTGAACGACTAGTTTGGTAAGTCGTGGTGTGCTTGAACTCAGTGCAGCATGTAGTGAAAGTTATTGAATTATTTTGAAGAAATATTGTACTATGAAATCTTCGGGCGTTAAATTATTCCCTCTTTCAATTAATTTCATCCTCACAATTTGAAATTGTTCATCAAATATAAAAGTCAGAAAATAGAAAATACCTTTTTTGAAAAACCCAGATCGGAAATTTGGTTAATAAAATTTAGTCTTAATAAGAGGAAAACTGGGAATGAAACATTCACCACCAAATTTTGATCTCTATTTAAAGAACATTGGTGGATATTAGAGACAAATAATTGGAGGAAAAATGTAAATATTTATATGGAGTGATTGATGTCATCAGTCACAAACAATTGTAGAACTGAGGGCCTCAAAGTCATTAATCTATGATGATTTAATATATCATTGGTTCAACAAAACATAAGTTTTAGGATAACACATTTTTTGTTTTATGATCCCTTAACTAATGTTTATTTATTAATTTCCTCATAGAATAACAAAAGAAAAAATATATATACTTGACATGTAGAGTCCCATCCATTAACTAATTTCTACCACAAACTCATCTTTCACTCTAAAAGATAATAAAACTTAAAAAAATATTCTATTATCATATTTGCATAGGGTTCTAAAAAAATGAATTTATAATTCATCTACTAGTCCTTTAAAAAACTAAATTATTCAATATAGGACATCATGTGGTCTACTGGTAGGTGATACACCCTTGTCGCTGATCGGTTGTGGGTTCAAGTCTCGCAGCCTTGCCGGAAGCGATGGGTTGCCGCCCGACATCCGAGTTGTCTTTTTTATGGAAATCCAAAAATAATATCAAACTAAAATTATCAAAAATACATATGTCCAAACTTATTGTAAAATATTTATAAGGATGGTAAACACAATTAAGATCCTTTTTTCCACATAATAACTTGTGAACACCTTCATCATTATTCTTCTAAAACACTAAAACTTCCTGAATTGCCATAAAACCTTATTGATTACATTCATGCTCCTTTATTCCTTATATAATACTGGATATACTCCTTCTATCTAAAAATGTTGTAAACTCCAATAGTGATGGAATATACAAATCGTTAATCAGTTTCAAGGTAGTAATGAATATCCAATATAATTTATAAAAATCAATCATGTATTATTCTAAAATCACTACCTTAGTATAAGAAACTTATTATGGTTTATCTTTATCTCAAACATATATTATCCAAAAATTTAACCTTCTATTGAGTCACTTTTCTTGGTTCCACATAATCTCAAGTCCTTAATGAAATATTACTGTAGTACAATCCTTACATACACTATAATTCCTAAAACATGTACATCATTAATACAGTACTCAAATAACACTATAATTTAATAACAATGTAAGAAATATATTCATTCCTCTTCATCTTCGGTAGTATCATAAAATTATTATTATCGAATAGTAGCAATTGTGGAGTACTTTGATTATTTGTCTATTGATTCGCTTAGTGTCTCAACTCCTTTTAGATGAAGCATTTTACATTTGAAACCTTTTCTTTACCCTTACAATCACATACTTGGTGTCCTTTTTGTCCACACTAATAACAAACTCCAATTCCCTTCAATCATTTATCAAGTTGATTCTTTCCATAGTTATCACATATGGGAAAATCCTTCTTTTCCCTCTTCCCTTTATCCATCCTTATCTCTTCCATCATTTTCTTCTCTTTCTTCCCTTAAAATCCATAGGACATAGATAATTATTTACTTATCTTATTAACATAATATACTATTTCTACGTATGATGATAATACGTGGGAGACTATTTCTCTTATAAATTTTGGCTTAATACTATGAAAGATATGTTATTTCTTACTCTTGGGAGCATACGTATTGTTGGAGTTCACATTCCTTCTACTGGGTGCCATTTCTATACAATGGCATACACTAGGTCAATTTATGAATGGACATGAATAATTCCAACCATGTAAAATACCAAATGTAGATTGAATAGTTTATTTATATAATCCATAATCAATAAAAATGTTTTCTTTGAGAATGTATATACTCATAAACCTTTCATAATGGTTTGTAATGAAAATGAGTATTATCCTAAGAACATCCCCTGGGAGTTTCATAACCAAGAGTGAAGCAAGGCCCGTTGTTGTGCACTAGTTCCCATTCGAGTCTAGCTCAAAGCGGTGTTTTTGAGTTTTACCCCTAGGTACATATGTCTCAGAGCCGCATCTACATGCTCGTATCTAGACAGGGATTTATTGCTTGGAAAACTCACAAAATCTCTACAAAACCAAAATTCTAGGAAGGTCTTCTATATTAATCCTCAACGTCTATATTAGGGCAATGTGCGCTAATCAGAGTTTACCTAAATCTAGATTCTAAGGTTTGTACTAAACTTCCTCCGATACCAAATATAACGCCCCGACCCCAGAAGCATAGAGTTGGTGCATTATTACGTATCATTGGAATGATCAAAAAAAGACCATGTCTATAATGATCGATTAGTTTAGTAGCCTTGGAAGTAATAGATACATTAATAAGGTTTTAATTACATCATAAAATGAAAAACTAAAGCATCATTGTTTCCATAGACAACACTAAGATCCCATAGACTATCCCTACAGGTCAGTCATAATATACTTCATTGCATCCTAGAAAAATTGAAACATTGAAATGGGTGAGCACATATTCTCAGCAAGGATACCAATATAGTGAAAACTTTCATAAATAAACAAAAACAATTACGGCAATGTATAAGACTAAAACAAAATTCATTTAAACATTAACTTCAGCATAATATGGAAAAGGAAAAAATCAAATAATTCCATTTACTTATTCACATGGATATTCCACTAGTCTAATAATCACATGAAATATCAATAGCCACTTCCATAATGATGGAATGTATAATGCAAGTCATTCATAACCACATATTCAAGGCCTTTTTCCAAGAATAAAAATAATATTTTTTCAAGGCCTTGTGCCAAGACACTAGTTTGTCTCATGAGACCTACCAATGCATTGAGGAGCTATAGAGGGATCCACCCGGCACATACTAAGTCCAATGCATTCCTCATATGAAAAGGTTTAAACATAACATCAATATTCATATTAAAAGTAGCATACAAAATGTCAATACTTTATCCATAAACTATGAATGGTTTATAAATAACACATCCACAGTCAAACACATCAAAAAACCTTCAATACAGTATTGAATTGTTGTATCATAATAAATCAATTTCAAATAAGCATAAAATACATCAAATTATGTTGATATAGATGAAATCAAAACCTTTTTTAGAGAAATAAATCTTTCTATTTTGAAATCATTTAAGAGTCACATAATTTATAAAGAAAAAATTTATTTTGAAAATATTTTTATAAGCTTTTATGGTAAGCTTAAACGATTTTGTAATGATAGAAAATAGCCGCACCGGCCGTATAAGATAAAAAAAGATATTCTTACCTTACTTTTGTTGAAATGGTTAAAAAGTACCTTGTCTAGAAAACGACGGAACGATTCCTTTAAAAACGTATTATGAAAAGTCAAACAAGGGTAAAATTAATTTATCCCATAGTCTAGTAAATAGTAAAAATGTTTTTGAATGGATTTTTAAGAAACATGGATGTGGATGGTAAAGAGGTCCTAGTAGATACTTACGTAAAAACAACATTAGATAATAAAGAGATTGTGAAATTAACCCTTACCTTATACTTTTCCTTGGTCGAGGGTAGGTTAACCTCCAGTATAATGGTGAAATAATTTTTATTTAATTATAAAAGAATCATATACATTAATATGACATTTTATATGATCTTTTAACATTGATTTGTTAATAACATCTTAGTATTATCGTCGTTTCGAGTGTTAACAGATTCGTTTTCCTTTATATTATTTGTTATGTGACACATATTTGTTATGGATGGGATTTATCTTATTCATATTTGAAATTATATCAAGACTTTAAAAAATTATTTTTAATCATCAAATGAAAATTATTCTTGAATGGATATGATGGGGAATTAATCTCATCGTGTTTGTGGAGACAGTAATACATACGTACGCACGAGCTACAATGTTGTTATTTTGATATTAAAATAGCTTATAATTGGATGGTATATCATATATAAAAAATAATTATCATGTTATATTTATTATTTACATATATTAAACATCATTAATATACCCATCTAAATAATAATGTATTCAATAACAATTACACCACAACGTGGAGATGGTAAGCCATATGTACGCACGTATAGTGACTTGTCATTCAATCGATGAATAGTATAATGAATATGGTTGTACCATATTTATAAAAAAATCACAGTATATATAAGATACTATAGTTATTATTTTATAATGGAGACAACAAAGAAAGAGGATGTGGAAGAAGAAAGTAATTTGAAAGAGGTGATGACATATTTACCTCTTCATCGGATTCTTCCTTTTGATTTGATCAAAAGGGCTCCATTGGTTGGCATTATGACCAATGGAAGGCCTCTAGTATGAAGTTAG
Organism: Viscum album; assembly: GCA_963277665.1. Taxonomy (NCBI): domain Eukaryota; kingdom Viridiplantae; phylum Streptophyta; class Magnoliopsida; order Santalales; family Viscaceae; genus Viscum; species Viscum album. Next base: position 280,464,792 of record OY728123.1, on the reverse strand, counting down.
GATAGTTTAGAGGGTATTTGGGTAGGGTATGGACAAGCAAAATTGCTTTGATGGTGTGAATTAGAGATAAGGAGGATTTTCATTTAATAAGATGGGTGAGGGGCACCTTAGGAAAATGTAGAAATATTATTTTATAATAAAATAATTTTCGGTTTCTAATGGCCCCAAAAAGGATAATATAAAGGATAAAGTGGTTATGGGTCGAAAACCACTCAACCAATAGATTTTAGACAGTTTTGGGTCACTATATTAACATTATCTTTTAGATTTAACTCATTTAAATAGTTTGACATTTACCATGTCTCTTTGTATTTTTATATTATATGGTTAATAAACATACTATATAATTCCAATATAAGACCAATTTGTTCATTAATGATACAACTATCATTATATAAGTCTTTTCGCCTATCATTAGATTTTGAGGAATACAATATCATTTAATAAATAAATATTTGTTTTAAAAACTCTTTTATGTCAATTTTGACACTATTTGGTATTTTTTTTTCTAAATTCATAATAACATTAATAATTAGAAAACAATTCATGTAACCAAAAATAAAATGTAATATTAACCTATAAAATTATTGGAATTCATAACAAGTGTCAAATTATATTTATATTTATATTTATAATATCAATTATTTTAATATTTTATTAATTAGGTAATTACTACATCATCATTGTGTCATAAAAAAATTAAATTATATAATGTCTAAAAATTATATATAAAATTCAATTATTTAAAAAATCGTTTTATCTTTCTAATGAATATTTATAGTATAATTTATCTTCATTTTAACACCATATAAAAAAGGGTTTAGTTATTAAAATATGAATTTAACACTTTTAATCCAAGTGGACCTAATGAATCATATTTTATTCCTAAGGTTGTTTTTAGTCAAATTACACTAATAAAATAGAATTATAACATGTTTTAGGGTAATAATAATATCATTTTTACATTTAATTACCCTATTTACTTTTAACCGTGGTAAATAAAAGTCAAAAGATATTATTCACCAAAAATTATTTTCGTCTCATTGAACCACATTTTACTTACTGATATCAACAGTGTCTCTCGGATTTTTGAAATTTAACTCACAAAAGTGGTAAAATTATGTTTTATGTAAATTAGCAAATGCTCCCAGGTGGTGGGTAAAAGACTGTAAAAAGTTCAATAAAATTTTTATATATCTAAAATTATTATAAAATAACTCCAATGAATTAAATTCAACTTATATAGTTATTTTGTATCTATTTTTACCTAAAATAAATTTATATAAATTAATTAGTTATTTAAATAAAAAGTCAGTGTTAAAGAATAACTTGGTGATTTTCAATATTCATCGAAAATTGAATGTTTTCGAAAAAATACCAAAATTTTACCTTAAGATAATTATGATATTCTAAATTCGAAAAGTATGAATATTTTAGAAAATTCAGAACATATAAGTTTCATTTATTAATTTAAAATTAAATCCTGTTGTCAAAACTAGAAATCCAGTTATTATGAAATAATAACTAACAAAAGATTGATACTTGTTTATGTTCAATTTCAATGTGAAATTATTTCCAATGAAGAACATTGGATTAAATGGTAAAAGTATAATATATTTATACTTCCAAAACATTAAAAGTTATAATTTAACACTACATAAAATTTTTATTAAAAAATTTGTTTTCTGTTAATATATATTTTTCACTATTCACCCAAATATGAATGTTATCAGAAAAACACCAAAAATTTATTGAAACTAAATTATTATGTCCTGATTATAAATAAAAAGTTTATTTTGTCAAATTGAATATATTAAAGGTTCAAATATTGGATTTAAAAATGATTATCCATTAAAAGGCGGTAAAATTGCCTTTAAAAAATCCTCCTTTAATATGAGAAAAATGAATTTGTGTTTTCATTATGTCTAAGAAACTCATAATATGGATTATAAAATTATATGGATTACATAAATATAAAAATTTAGTTAATACTATTCATAACCTCTTTTGAATGACTAGTTTGGTAATTCATGGTGTGCTTGAACTCGGTGTTGCGTGTAGTGTATGCTATTGAATTATTTTTGAAGAAATAAAGTACTATAAAATCTTGGGGTGTTACATGCCTGTTCATTAATTTTATATAATTAATTAATTTCATAAATCAAATCCATTTTAAAAAATTAATTAATTTAAAATATTCAAATTTCACATAAGGGCGCCAACTAGACTTTCGGGTCCTCCCATTACATTCTATATGACAAAGGAATCAAAATTTCAGGTATAGGTTATAATACACCTAGCTTTTTAGAAGCCATTTATCATTGACTTTACAATGGTTGGTAACTCAACCAAGGATCTTCCAATCATAGTAATCATCACCAACACCATTATCCAACTACAAAAAAACAGTAATTAATTAAAATATGGATATAATAAACTATTTACTGAATTTTACAATAATCCCAAATCTAATTAAATTCAATCAACTCAACTCGATATAGAAATAATTACCAAGTACTAAGAGTGTTTCTAATGACTTACACTTCCTTATGAAATGATGTTTTTTCCACCCCAGGTATACCCCCAAACCCAAAATTATCCAATGTTCGAACCAATGATGAAAAAAAAATTACCAAAATTTATTTCATTTAATGAAAAAATTATAATAAATTCACCAAAATGATGTACCTCATCAAAAAATTGAAAGAATAAGAGAAACTTTTATCATTGAATGTCCTATTGGTATCCTGGGAAATAGTTTAATGAGATAATTGGATTCCACCACGTCTAGTGGAATCAACTCAGGAATTCTATAAAAATAAATACCAAACATGGAAATCCAAGATTAATAATAATAGTGGATTGATAATGGTGAATATCTCCTTGAATCTATAATGAACACACCCAAAACCAGTCTAATTTAAGTGGGATTAGTGGAGTGAGGAGGTATCAATTGGATAGGATGTGAATGAGAGTGAGAGGGAAGAAATGAGGTACATCCCTCTTAAGGCCAATATGGGGAAAGGGTAATTTTATCTTTTTAATAGGCTATATTATTTTCCAAAGAATTTTCCAACCATGTCAAAAGTTCAACTGATGTAAACCCCTTTTTCATGTTTAGGATGAATGGGTTTTCAAACCATGTGCCAAAATTTAAAATTTCCATTATCTTAGTTTGTAATAATTTTAATTCTTTTACTCTAATAGGTAACCATTACACAAGTCTAACCTAGGGAAAAAAGTTTACACAGTGATGAAAATATTTTTTTCCAAACTATGTGCTAACAATGTTTGGAACTCCATTACCTATAAAAAATCAACTAAATAATGCCCATGTATAAAGGATTATGCACAATTTTCTTTAAACCTTGCAGAACAAATCATGAAATTGGACCAGATTTATCCAAAAAAACATTGAAGCAATACCGAACATACATGAAACGTTCCCAAACACAAGAAACACCTCTTGGGGATCAAACCGTAAACCAAAGCACTATATTATGATTCCTAAAAAAGCATAAAAAATATCTAAAACTAGTTTCTGAAAACAAAATATTCCCTAAATAGTAAATTAAAATTCATCAAAACATTCCATAAACTTTCATACACATTGGATATTAAAAAATCCCCCCATAATACTTCTCATACCCATGTTTTCATAGTGGTCAGCCGAACATACATGCTATCCTATCTTAGTTGTCAATAATTCATCAACCAGTCACATCCCAACTCAAATAACCCAATTCACTCTATAAGTACGACCAACAAATTGAGGAATCTAATATACCAAACAATGATCAAATTCTACTGACCATAAAATAAGCATTATTATGGGTCTTATATAAGCTCTCACGTCTAAATACATGACCATTTCCTTCTTTAATTCATCAGTAGACCTTTTGTTCTCCCCAATATATGTCTTAATTCATAAAAAATCATTGCAATTCATTAGTGCTTCTTCTGTTGGAATTGAATATTAAATAACCATTATAACATTCCAATGATGTGACCAACTCATTTTTCACCACATCACATCCTATCTGATAGCAAATTTGTTTACAACACCAGTATTTTTAATTCTTATCAATTTTTTACCAACACTAATGGATTTGACTACCCATACACAAGGTCCCTTTACCCATCATATTCCCTCAAAAATGGAAATCCAATAAATATAAATAACTAACTAAAATATTATTCACAATACTTGATCTAGTTCCTATCTCACCAAATTATATCTCACATAAAAAATTGATCATTATTCCTATAGATGGCCCATCTTGAGTACACTCAGCTCATACTATTGACACAATACCAAATTACATGATCCTAATTCCTTTATTCCTATAAGAATCCTATGATAATCCAAGAAACAACATAAATGTTTTTACTTGACATATAGTGTGATATCATTAATTTTATCATCATTATTTTAATCCCACTCCATGTTTTTTGTGATTAGTGATGCATCTCTGATCCAACACATTCAGATCAACATATACCATCCTTATCTGGATTCCCATTTCGATACTCCAACAAATACTATATCAGAATATATACACATAATTCAGTGAGGAATATATAATTATCCATGTCTATTTATTAACAAGAAATTGAATTCCAAAATTATTTTATATTGATAATTCCATTATTCATATGTCCATTTTCACACGAGGGTCACATTCTCATGGCCAATATCCAGATCCACACCATAGGATTATCCTTATCATCACATTACCAGATAAATAATTCATTATCATGACCCATACTACATCCATTTTAACACATGATTACCAGATGATTTTGAACCCATTCATACCCCATCACCATTTTAATATCAACACAACTTGTTTTTTGGTTCATGTGAACATGAACCAAAATATTTGTAGAAACTTAATATATAATGATAATAACCAAACTAAATTGACTATTGTGAATCTACAACCATATATATTTAAATAATATACTCCTCAAGGTCATACTTACTTGGATACAACACTAAGCACATTTTACAATACACTTAAGAAATATTAATTTTTTTCCTTGAATCAGTGGCCTTTATCATCACTTGGATCAATGGTTTCATTTCTCCCAATACTTTACTAACATCATCCCATGCCCCAATGACACTAAAAATATAAAATATTATGCTATTCATTCATGTAAAATGGTTTTACACCAACACATATACCATTTTCTTATACATGGATTAATGTTTATCTTCCTTTTAACATGAACAATTCATACCAGCACACATAACAATAATTTGATCTAAAAATGTATGGGCTTATGATCAAGTAACACCCAATTTTTGAAACACAATTCACATAACCTTGTGTTAAATGTCTCCAATATATACTGACAATTCCCTATAACATGTTATATTCTCAATACAAAACCCTATTTATCAAACATATGATACCATTTAATGTCCTTAGGAATTTACTTATGATAAAAAATTTCTCAAAAGAACTTTCAATGAACTAGATTCTGAGGTTTTATTAACAATAACATCAAATAAAAGCATTACCATCCCTTAAAATCATTTAAATCACTTGTTCACTAATAATGTATCATAAATAACTCATATATGATTCATTCCACATAAGAACCCATAAACACTGTGCAACCCCTCTCATGGGTTTATGTTGATCAATTAATGGATTTGAATCACTAAACACTAAATTATAATCCACATTGTCTGGGTCCTGCCACCTATCCCACAAATGATGGCCACAATAGGTTCATAAATTATTAAAACCATTATCTTTATTTCATACTTAAACATGATTTATTACATAAACATTCACTTAATTAATCTCAAAAGATCGAGAGGTCTTGTGTCTTTGTGGCTTGTGAACATTACATAATTACGTAAAACATGAAATAAAAATATTTATTTAAAAATTGTTTTACCTGACCACTACATTCCATTGTACTTAGTGTTCCATGGGATAATCATATGACATATATAATAAAAGGGTGAGATATAAATCCTATTATGGGTGTAAACAAGGAATAAAATGAATAATACAATACATGTTAGGAGATAGACATATCAACAGAGAATAAGAGAGACATGCATAGAAAGGAATTATATTTCATGATTATCATACCATGGAAATGTGGAAACATGTTATAACATTGCATAATTAATGTAAAGGAATCAGTTAAACCCCTATACCAAAACGGGGGACAAAATTCATATTAATGAATTAGGTAATCCCTTGTCTAAACATGAAGTATCCCAATAGTAAACATTACCCAATGTATTGCATTGCTATCATGGTGCACCCTTCAAAATCATATCAATATCATGCTTAAGTGTGCCAAATATATCATATTAAATGTTCTCATTCAACATCATCATTTATTCCATGATCAAGGAAGATTTAATAAAACATGTATGTCCACAATAAACATGTATATGTGTATAAAGTTATAAGGACACAACCTAAAATATTACTTAATCTTGAGATAAATCAAGAATTCACATTTAGTATATTTTATTGTTTACAGTATTAGTGAATTTATCCATAACCATTACATATCAACTTGAAAATTTCATGTAGACACCACTACTCAATATCCATTTTTTCAGAAAATAAAAACTCTTAAAAAGAAAAATGTCTAGTTAAAAGTTTTAGACAGCATGACATTTCATTGATCCCATCCTTAACCCTATTCATCAGTAAGTCTAGTGGAATACATTTCAAAAACATGGTATGAGAATAAAAATATCAATAAGGGTTATAAAATAAGGAATGGAAAAATTAACCCATCAATAAAAACAAATCAATAAAACCATACTTTTAAATCATAACATACATCCAGAAATCATAATATTTATGAATAACAAAAAGAAATCATAAAACATAATGTTAACATGTGGAATCCATATCATACATACATTGTAGCTATCACATCTATGTAGGGAGTTACGTTTGAATACCCATTACAGTATATTCCCTAAATATCTTAGGAAAAACATCAATTTTTACCTACATCATGTAACCCAATGCATTGGATAGCTATCTCGGGCTCACCGGTCCTAGGTTTAACATGGAACCACCTGTATACGTTATAATGCCTAATAACCATAAAATAATCATAACACATAAAACAAGTATAATGTAAAGATAACATTTTCACATTGAAACTACAATCTATCAATTCATGATATTGACATTATCAATGCTTTATCAAACCATTTTCAAAACCATTTATATCATATAAAAAAAATATTTTTAAATCAATGTGTCTCATACCACATTGAATATTCTAAAGGAATTAACATTTTAAAACACCAATTTCCATATAAATATATTCTTAAAACCACTTTTAAAACATGGAAATTAATGCCATAGATTAAAAAGAATAAATCTTTAAAACAATATTTTAGTTAAGGAGTTCTTAACCAAATGAGAGATGCCCGAATACAAATAATTGAGGAATAAAATTTAATAAAAACATTATAGTAAAATGAAAATAAAGGTTTTCATGATATAATATTCCAAAGGATAATATTTAAAAAATATAAAATTTAATTGGTGCATAACATCAATGAGGTCTCAATGGAAGGTAAATTTAGATGAAATCCATTATAAAGATGGTATCCGTAGATTAATGATAAATACATTATATAATTTTGTGTTATAAATATAAATAATCTCTATATGATTGGATATTATTTTTAAAACAATAATAGGTTATTCACAAATATTCATATCATGACATAATCAACCAGTAGAAGTTTAACCAAAATAATTTAAATTAGGTGAAGAAGTTTCCTTACAGAAATTCAACAGCCTAACGTCGTCACATTAAAATTCATAAAATGAGTTGATGAGAGGGAATATTTTATCTCATAACATGGACAAAAGTTTTACAGGAATGAGGATATATATGAACATATCACATCATAATATGATGTAAATTTAATGATATAACAAAAATAAGTCTTTTAAAAATATGAGGGTGAAAGGTTACCTTACCGATTTTGTAACATACCAGACAAACACCCCATGAAATAAGGATAATTAAATGAGGATGAAAATACCCATAAACTAATGTATATTACACAAATAATACAACCATGGGTAGTAAATCCACCAATAAAAATGAATAGTGGAAAATATAGTATGAATCTCATAAGAATAAAAAGTCAGATGAAAACCCCTTACCATGTTGTAATCATTTGAGTCGTAAGACCAAAATTTAATAACAACCAAATGAACCCTAGAATACCTTGAGTATAAATATAATCATGATAATATATATAGAATGGAAGTAAAAAATACACCATATTAAATAAATAAGTGGCAAACAATGGAAGTCCAATAGAGTTTAAAGTGAGTAAAGAAACCCCATACCTCGTATCTGACTTGACCCGTTCGTTCTTTAATATCGCGAAAAATAAATTAATTTAATTTATACATGATTAAGAAAATTCTTATAGTTTATTATTAATTTTATATCACTTATTACCATTTTTTAAACATTATGCAATCATTTAGGTTTATAATGGTCGTTTGGACGATATTGGGTAGTTGAGTCAAAAATGAACTTCTTATTGTTACAAGTTCTTCTTGTGGTCAAAAATAAATTATCTCCAGAAAGATATTCATGAGTTAGATATCATATATATCATATATATTCTATATATATATATATGTGTTTATAATAGTACATAACATTTGAATATAATAAATGAAATGCACCATTCATGGAGTTGGTAAACCGTACGTATGCATTAACACTACTTTCATTTCTATTTTGTATTTTAATGAAATTAAAACATAATTATAGATAGGTATAATATAATTCCAGTATAATATCATATATATTTTCATAAACGCCATCCTTTATACGTTCCATGTATGGCATGAACGAGTCATATCAGTTTGAGGGGGCGGTAGTCTGCACTTCCTCAAATAATATATCATATTTAACCATTATGGAAACCATAAATGTATGACATATATGAAAAATACAGAATAATAGATACAATATAAATATAATATATATCACATTTAAAAATAGTTCAATATTAATGACCACCATAAAAGGTTATATAAGAAGATTGAACAATCATCGTTTCATGAGGCAATAGTTCGCTGTCCACAGAAATAGTATGTTCATTACATATTAGATGGAGGTGTGTGTAAGTGTAGTTATAATAATTATCATACAACAACATAGTATATTTTTTATACAGGTTTTTTATAGAATAAATGAAAATCGAGTTTAGGGAGTTGCAGAATTAAAATAAAATAAAACGACATAAGAGAAGACATTACCTTTAAATCGGGTATCTCCTTTTGGATTGAAACAAAAGGATTTGTTTAATTTCCTTCTTCCCAGGGGAAGGCTTCTAGGAGGAGGATAGGGATGTAGGTAGCTTAATGGGGTAGTGTTGGGTTGATATAATAGGATTTATTAGTGCGTGGATTGGGTTATAAGTGATGAATTTTTATAAGGTGTAGGAGGGGATCTTTAGGAAAGCTTAAAAATTTTATTTTATTATAAATTGATTTTCGGTTTCTAAAGGTCCAAAACTAATTAATGTCAAAGATAATATGACTCATGTTCCAAATAAAATTATCCAATAAGAATTGTATTGGTTTTGGATATTGTTCTATTCTTTATAATCTTATTTATTAAAATCATTCATTAAGGAGGAAAACACTACATCATTATTAGGTCATAATTTTTTTATTTGTTATCTAAAAATTTAAAAAAAATTAATGATTTAGGAAATAGTTTTAGAATTCAAATTAATATTTATAGTCTACGAGACAACTTATATAACCCCAATAAAGAATTGATTTACTAAAATATAAATGTATGTTTCATTTTTGACTTTCCTTTAAATTAATTAATATAAAGTGTTATTATCACTCCCATGTGGCTCCATTGGGTCCCAAAATTGACCCAAGGATGCCCATGATCAGAGCTATATCAACCAATAGTATTAGAACACATTTTAGGGTAATTTAGTATTATTATAAATATATTTTGTTACCCTTATTTACCAAATTTACCCTTTAACCATGGTAAATAAAATATTTATTGAGGTAAATATTTAAAATATCGAAACATAAAAGTTGAATAATTAAACAATTTGGACCACCTAATTAAAAATATGGAATCCATTTTCCATAATTCAAAACACTGAAGTTGTATAAATTAATAAAAAATTTACTCTCGATGTCAAAACAAAAAGAGTATTTTTATGAAATAATAACAATCAAAAGATTGACACTTGTTTATGTCCATTTTCAATGTGAAATTACTTCCATCAACAAAAATATGATTAAATGGAATAAATATAATCTAATTAAACATTAAAACCATTTATAAAGATAATACTTCCGTATAAATAAATAATATTAAAAGGTTGTTTTGAATTAAAATACAGTATATTTGCCTATTCAAAGAAAATGAACTTTATTAGAATAATACCAAAATTTTATCCAAAGTAAATTTTGATATCCTAATTCTAAAAAATAATATAATTTTATCATATAGAATATATAAAAGTGACCAAAACGATATTTAAATAGGATTCTCTATCAAAATAATGTAAATTGACCTTTTAATGAATATTAGAGTATTTATGCTCAAAATCAGATTTTTTCTTATTTTAAGCCCGTAAAATTTATTAGATAGATGTAAAACCATTTAAAAAATATTTATATGCAAAATTTATTTAGTTATTTACATTAATTCCAATACAATGGCTATGCGTTAACTACCATTTAAAATAATATTATATTGTTATTTTTCAGTATGACTCAACATTCTGTGTTACATAACATTTCAATGTAACCTGTTGTTGTGTATCGGGTACGCCATCGAACATAGAATCCCATTTAAAGTAAAATTAATTTTTAAGTAACAAATTTTAATAAATATGAAAATATTATTGTCTTTATTTACCTGGGATGCTACATCCTGGACCTCTTTTGGGAATTGTGTCCTCGCAATTTTAAAATTTTACATGGAAATATCAATAAAAGTCCTACATAAAAAAATGTGTCAATAAAAATATCACTTTAAAATAAATAAAGAGAAATACAATGGTCACCAGAGATATCCAAATACATGGATTCCATGTAGAAAAACATTGATATGGAAGAGAAAAAATCCTTCAATGTTTGATAGAGAGTGGTATAAAACATGATTAGAAAACATTTAACCACCAGAAAATCAAAAACATGTGATGGGTTAAACATTCATTGATTCTGAAGGAGGAAATGTTAACAGAAAATGTTTTTGTTTTAAGTAAATTTTCATAAAGTTGAGGAATTTATTTAAGAGTATGAATAAGAATATATGGAAACATACTTACATTTCATGTAGACTATCATCCTTTACTAGACTTCTACCACAATCTCATCTTTCCATGAAATGATAAGTATTCAAGGAGACTTGTTCACAATAAAGGTGCTATAATCACCTTCTAGAGAATCACTTATTCCCCAAAATATGAACTATATTTTTCCCATGTCTTTAGAAATTAACTAAAAAATATGGTTAGTACAATATCCAATAATCCCCAAGAAGGATAATCTTTTACAAAAATGAAAAATAATCATAATCACTAAAATTTGTCAAAGAATACTAAATGTTCAATTAATACCATTCAATAAAGAACTATCCACAAAATTATTTAATACAATCCAAGATAAGATTGAAAACAAATTCTCAGAAGGATTTAATCACATAGTATCCCAAGATAAATCATAACATTTATCTTTAAATAAAAACAGTTGCTCATAAAGTCTCATACTAAAAATAAATAAAACTATTCACATATTCTCTTTGATATGTTAATCATTTCCATAAATAAACCAAATAATCATATTTCCACAATAAAAACATATATTCTTCCAAAATAAAATTTCTACCATTACTCCAAAATTGAATTACCATAGTATTCTATTTCCATTAATTATATAATGTTTCCAAAAGAGAAAACATATTCAAAAGTAACTTCTATCTCTTAATCACGAAATCATTTTCCTATCTTAAGGATATCCATTTGTAAAAACATAAGTTCCCAAAATCAACTAATTCTTGATCTGTAACACCCTGAGATTTTATGAAAAATATTCTTTTTTAATTTCATTGTTGTATTGTGTTGTACGCTACACCAAAAGGATCTTGCACTACACGCATCGCTGACTTGGCTTGCTTTACACGCAATCACGACCTTCCAAGATACCGTGTGTTGTACGCAATATCGAGTTTCACTAAACAATGATATGTTATTAAAATATTATATAAACTAGTCATTATGAATAGTAATACCAACTTTTTGAGATTTTATAAATTTTAACATTCAAAATGGACTTCATTTTTGGATTCAGAATATCGAAATTAGCCTAGGGTGAATTTTTTGTTTTTTTCTGAAAATTTCAATTTTTGATGAATAGTGAAAACACTGAGTTACTATTTAAAAACCGACATTTTATTTAAATAATTATTTATTTTATAAAAATTTATTTTTGGTCAAAATTGATACATAATACCTATATAAGTTCAATTTAACTAATTGGAGTCATTTTATAATAATTTTAGATATATAAAAATTTAATTGATCTTTTCACCGTCTTTTACCCACCTCCTAGGAGAATTTAGAAATTCACATAAAACATAATTTTACCGCTTCTGTGAGTGGAATTTCGAAAATCCGAGAGACGCAGTTAATACCAAGGACTAAAATGTGGTTCAATGAGATGAAAATATTTTTTGTTGAATAGTAACTTTTTACTTTTATTTACCTGATTAAAAGTAAATAGGGGAATTAAGGGTAAAAATTATATTATTATTACCCTAACACATGTCCTAATTCTATTGGATATGTTTAATTCGTCCAAAAACAACCTTAGGAATAAAATATTACCATTTAGGTCCACTTGGATTAGATTAGGATATTTATTATTAATTTATTTAAAGAAGGGTTAAAATAGTAAAAATCAAAGATTAATAACTAAGTCATTTTTAATATAGGGTTATATATAAGATAAATTCGACTATAAATATTCATTAGAAAGATAAATAGATTTTCTACCTAATTGTATTTTATTTATAATTTTTATACCTTAAATAAGTTAATTTATTTATGACACAATGGTGATGTAGTAATTACCTAAATAATGAAAGATTAAAATAATTGATGTTATAATTAAACAAATAAATGTAATTTGAGACTTTTTAAGAATTACACTAATTTTATACATTAATATGACATGTTAGTATTGAATTAATTAACTTTTTCGAACTAATCATGTTTTTATGAGTTTCACAAAAATCCATTACCAAATAGTGTCAAAATTGACATAAAATAGTTTTTAAAAACATATTATATTATTAGTTGTCATTATATTCCTAAAATTCTAAGGATCGGCCAAGATACTTATATCATGGTAGGTGTATCATTAATGGACCAGTTGGGGGTCTCATGAATGTATATGGTATATTTATTAACTATATAATATAAAAATACAATGTGACATGGTAAATGTCAATCTAATTAGCTAAGAGTTAAAACTAACAGATAAGGTTAATATAATGACCCAAACCTATCTAAAATCTATTGGTTGAGAGGATTTAGACCCATCCCCATCTTATATTCTAAATAAATCTATTTGGAGCTATTAAAACCCGAATATGACTTTATTATAAAAAATTATTTTAAGTTTTTCCAAAGGTGCCCCTCTCCTCCCTTATAAAAAGGGAACCCCTTCCCTCTTCTCCTCACACCCTTTTGAGCCTTGAAGATCGGCCAAACCCTGGCGATTTCTCTTCTCAACTTCCCTAGAAATATTCTGGAGGTTCTGGTCTTCTCAAAAGTCTAACTCTACTTCTTTAAGAGGAATCTTAAAGGAGGTGCATCGAAGAAGATGTAATCTCTTCTTCCGATTCTCTCAAGTTTATTTCTTCTTCTAATTATTCTTATTTAGTTGTATCATTGTAAAGTAAAAACATAAGTATTAATTATATAATGATATCTTATTATAAATATATAAAAGCCTTATTTCACCTTCTATCCATCCTACAAAAAATGAAATCACCGCTCGTGCATACGTACGGAATACCGTCTCCACGCCATGGTGTAATCAGTTTTCGACCACCACATTACATGGATGGGTATAATGGTGTAAATAAATAACTATATATTATTATTTTAAAGTGATATCGATTCCAAAATATTATACATACACTTCAAAACAATTCCACGATCATGGGAATGATATCATCGCTCGTGCTTACGTACGGACTACCGTCTCCACAACGCGATGAGATTCATTCTCCATGTTAACCATTCATGAATGATTATAAAGTATATATAATGAATAATAATGAAATTTATGACATAATAATGATACTGGATTTATGTATATATATATATATATATTTATGTCATCTACATAATTCCATTCAATTCAATAAGGAAACGAAAACAGCGTTCATTTGTACGTACGACCTACCGTCTCCATGAACGGTGTATTTCATTACATTTATCGATATATCATATATATATGTATATTATGTATATATTTTATTTATAAATCACATTTTAAATTTTTTAATTATGTAAATCAGTATATAAGTAATAATATTAAGAACAACAAGTCGAAACACGTATGATAAATGAAATGATTTTACCCAAAATGCTTCTTTAATATGCAGTTTACAAAAGAATGGGTAATATAAAGTCATAAGTGAACCATATATGATTTCATAAAAAATAATATGATTCTATAATAAGTCAATGAAATTATTTAAATCATTATATAGAAGTTTCGGATAAAAACGAAGCATATCGGATGTAAGGTAAGGGATAATTATTCCATTCTCGCTCTTATCTGAGATGTTTATTCATAAGTATTTGATGGGGTATTTGTTACCATCCATGTCCCTGTTTTATAAAAATGTATTCATGTGTGTTTAATGTATTTTTACCCATTTTTTAATTTTACCACATGTTATGAAAGGAATATTACTTTTGTTTACCACACGAGAAACGTTTTGACTTTTCCGACAAAAGTACATGGAGAATGTTATTTTTAACTTATACGACCTGAACGGATTTTTACGGTTTCATAAAGCCTCATTTTCACGAAGCTTACTATATAATATTGCATTATTATTTTCAACAAAAACCTTTTTGTTTAAAATTTCATGGAATTTTTTGAAAAGAAAATGATTTTGAAGAAGAAAGGATATTTTCCTCAAGATTTCATTTCAAGTGTTTTATCAAAAATATTTTCCATCTAAAATGACATTATTTAATATGTTTATGTTTCAAGTATAATGTCTCCATTATTTAAATGGTTTTATTCTTCTTATGATGAAATGATATCCATTTTTTTATATGGATTATGTTATGATGGCTTGATGTTTAAGAATCCTATTCTATTACATGTGTTATGCTATGATGTATGATTTATGATTTTGTGGCACACGAAAGAATGATTTCATTATGAGATGGGTGGGACCTATATCTCCCTCCAATGCATTGGGTAAATATTTATATCTCATGAGATAGACATGGTTGGAATGTTAAGTTAATCCGGTTCAGTAATACAGGACTAGAACGAGGAGGGAACTCGATTCAGAAAGGGACTTTGTCAACTAAGATTGTCTTGGAAGCAATGCCTTAGTTACTATAGAAATCATATCATGTGATTGATGGTTGCCACAATCACATGTTTTATTCCCATGATATTTTATCATGAATAATGTTTCTTTATGATCTATGCCTTATGTACTGCCATGTTTTATGTCATTGCCCAAGATTTTGTTGTTTAAACATTATGTTCATGTTTTTAAGTTCAAATGTAAATGTTTTGTTTTATTTTATCCATGCTTACACTTACTGATCATTTTAGCTCACCATTTATATGTTTTCTTTTCCCCAGGATTTAAAGAAAGGTTTTAGGTAAGAAAACCAAAAGTGGAAGATCTTTATGGGAGATGTTAAAGATATTTCACCATGATTAGAAGATTGCGTTCCGAGTCTCCAAAGACATTAAACTATTACGGCCCATGTGTGTATGTTTTTGTTACGTATTAAGAATTCCTTAAAAGTAATGTAATGTCCATGTACGTCAAGATTCGGGTCTCTACAGTTGGTATCAGAGGAATGGTTTAGTTAACTTTTGGAAACTAGGATGCAAAAACATTAGTGAGATCCCTAGAGATATTTATAAGGTATGTCTAGGGATGTCCCTAAGGTTATGTATAAGTATATGTTATATTCCTAGAATTACGGTATTGATATTAGAATTAAAACTAAGATGTTAGATATCGAAGGTAATACCCCTTTATTATGTTTTTTCCCTATCATGATATTTTCCCCACACACTATTCTTTTTGGGTTATAGATGACGGCTGGAACCCAAAGGAACCGTGTTGATCAATGTAATGGACAATGAAAAGATTGTCCTCCTGAATAAACCAATGTTATTGGAGATGGAGTGAAAATATTATTTCTATACTTATGCAAGCTATGAATCATTCTGGACTTCCGAATGAGCATAGAAGGAAACACCATTCTATTGATTCCTTCATGAGGAAACATCCACCTTTTTTAAATGGGTCTTCTAATCCACTTGTTGCTGAACAATCGATCAGTACCATTGAAAAGATATTTTCCATACTTCACTATTCAGAACATGATAATGTCATTCTAGCTGTTTACCATTTAGAAGGTGAATGAGACCAGTGGTGGACTCTAATTAAGAATACAAGTCCCCAAGATGAAATTGAATCCATGGAATGGGAATAGTTAAATAACATGTTTTTCAATAAGTAATTCCCTCATATTCATCGAACAAAGATGGAAAAGGAGTTGCTTGAGCTTAATTAAAAGGATGATGAATCTGTTGGTATATACAAAGAAAATTTTACAAGTCTTGCAAGGTATGCATATAGCTTTATCATCCAACCTGAAAGTATTGTTGATCAATTCTTCAGTGGCTTAAAACCATGTCTTCGAAGGGCATTAGCTATAATAGACTTCAGTAGCTATGAAGAAATTGTGCGTTGTGCTATCAAGGTAGAAATGGAAGTTGGTTTTACATATCAATCTCATGGTTTTGACAAGAAACGAAAGATGGAGTTCAAGGAGAAATATCAGAACAATGGTGAAAAGAAGATGAATGTTTCTTTATTCTCAAAGTGGGGAAAAAAGCATGGTGGGGATTGTCTTAAAGGGAGTAGAAAATGTATTAAGTGTGGAAAATAAGTACATCGAGCAACTGAGTGTTGAAGTAATGGAAAAATGGTTGCTAATGATGTGAATAAAGAAAAGACTGCAGAGAATGCACCACCAACACTTCAATGCTTCAAGTGCAATGAAATGGGGCATTATTCTAATCAATGCCCTAATCCATGGGTTAATTATGATCGACATGAGAAACCACTTAAGGAAAAGGACAAAGGGAAGTCACATGCTACAACTATTGGCGATGTTTAAATGACAATGATGTGGTGGAATGATTAAGTGTTTATGTAATGGGATTCCAAAATAATTTTGTATATAGTGTCGTGGAATATTGGAATATTTATGTATTGGTCTATTGTGGTTTTCAATAATTTTATGGTACCGATAACCATGGAAAGTGATTGAGATATTTTGGTAAAGAAGATGATATGCGCATAATGAAGGGATAAGGATAAAATGAAATGTTTGATAGTATTCATGAGCTGATGACTGATATAAGGACAAAGTTATATCATGGTTTGAGTATATAGAATTTTTGGATTTTGGTATGTGGAAAGAGTTAACTTTTGACATCGTTCATGTTTTCACTAAGGTTCAATGGGTATTCATTTTTCAATAGAATACATGGTTAAGGTATTCACATGATTGGAATGTGACCAACAAGATATATGAGGGATAAATGATGGTATTCACATGCTTGTTACATGAACTTTTTAGTAATCGTTATCTTTGTACTATGAGTTTGGAAAGAAGTAATTTGGATAAGCCTAAAGATTCGATTGGATTATGTTGAACATAAGATAGTATTGTTTAAGGCTAGAATTGTTTCTCGATATTATTGATATAATGTTATAATATTATAGTTTTAGAAAAAGGACAACCCGTAGGATGGGAGACAATGCGTCTTGTCAGACAAGGATGTGGGAATCAAACCCACAACCAAAGTGCGACATGCCTTTATCGCCTACCACTAGCCTACATGAAGTCCCTGGTTAGTAGAAACTTGTTTTATTTTATTAAGAACTATGATAGCTGAAGTATAAGTCCATTTTAGAAACCATATATGATTAATCTCATCATAGATGGACTTTTGTATATTTAATAAATTGTGCTAAACTTTTTTTGGGAGAAATAGATGGAATGACCTATCATTCTATCACATAATCTGCTAACACTTCACAAAAGACAAATTCAACTTCATTTCTTTAAGAGATGAAGTGGAAATTGTTCAAGGCACGAGAAACGGTGAGATGATACTGAAATAAAGTAAGTATTTCTTCTAATTCAAATTCTTCAACTTTAGGGAAATGATCTTGAAAAAAAAATGTTGTCCTACTGCTCTCATATCTGATGAATCGGATGGTACCTTAGATCATAAAAAATTTATGGCTTTATGAATGTTGGCTTTTTCATAGCCATGTCCTCTAACACTCTTCATCAGAAGTTGATGGTTATATTTCTCTTCCATATCCATATTTTCACATATGTTCTCCTATGTGGAAACCCAGTGATTAGTTAATTTGGGTAACCGTTTTGTTTCATACGTTAGTTTTTAAATTCAAGATTTTGTATTCCTTTTTACGATGTGGGTTTCTATGAAAGAAACTTTCAAGTAGTAAACCATTTATAACCCCGATGAATTTCGAGGGAGAAATTCATTTTAAGGGGGGTAAAATGTAACACCCCGAGATTTTATGAAGAATATTCTTTTTAATTTCATTGGTGTCTTGTGTTGTACGCTACAAAAAAAGGTGCTTGCACTATAGTCATCCCTGACTTGTCTTTCGTTACACGCAATCACGACCTTCCACTATACCATGTGTTGTACGCAATATCGAGTTTCACTAAACAACGATATGATATTAAAATATTATATAAACTAGCCGTTATGAATAGTAATACCCACTTTTTGAAATTTTATAAATTTTATCTTTCAAAATGGACATCATTTTTGGATTTGGAATATCAAAATTAGCCTAGGGTGAATTTTTGGTAATTTTCTGAAAACTTTTAATTTTTGATGAATAGTAAAACACTAGGTTACTTTTTAAAAACCGACTTTTTATCTAAATAATTATTTATTTTATTTAAATTTGTTTTAGGTCAAAATTGATACATAATACCTATATAAGATCAATGTAATTAATTTGAGTCATTTTATAATAATTTTAGATATATAAAAATTTTATTGAACTTTTCACCATCTTTTACCCACCTCCTAGGAGAATTTGGATATTCACATAAAACCTAATTTTACCGCTTTTGAGAGTGGAATTTCGAAAATCTCAGATACGCAGTTAATATCAAGGACTAAAATGTGGTCCAATGAGATGAAAATAATTTTTGGTGAATAGTAACTTTTTTACTTTTATTTACCACGGTAAAAAGTCAATCAGGTAATTAGGGTTAAAAATGATATTATTATTACCCTAACACATGTGTTAATTCTATTGGATAAGTGTAATTCTATAGAAAACAACCTTAAGAATAAAATTTGACCATTTAGGTCCACTTGGATTAGATTAGGACATTTATTATTAATTTATTTAATGATGGGTTAAAATAGATAAAATCAATGTTTAATAACTATATAATTTTTAAAATAGGGTTATACATAAGATAAATTCTACTATATTTATTCATTAGAAAGATAAATATATTTCCATCCTAATTATAGTTTATTTATATTTTTTATACATTAAATAAGTTATGTTATTTATGAATCAATGGTGATGTAGTAATTACCTAAATAATGAAATATTAAATTATTTGATGTTATAAATACCCAAATAAATGTAATTTAAGACTTTTTATAAATTATACTAATTCTATAGGTTAATATGACATGTTATTATTGAATTAATTGTCTTTTTTTAGAACTAATCATGCTGTTATGATTTTCAAAAAAATCTATTACCAAATAGTGTCAAAATTGACGTAAAATAGTTTTTAAAACAAATATTATATTATTAATTGTTATTATATTCCAAAAAATCTATGGATCGGACAGGATAATTATATCATGATAGGTGTATCATTAATAGACCACTTGGGGGTCTCTTGGATTTATATATCTTGTTTATTAACTATATAATATAAAAATACAAAGTGACATTTTAAATGTCAATCTAATTAACTAAGAGTTAAAAATAAACGATAAGGTTAATATAATTAGCAAAACCTATCTAAAAGCTATTGGATGAGACTATTTAGACCCACCCCCACCTTATCTTCGAAATAAATCAATTTGGAGATATTAAAAACATAATATGACTTTATTGTAAAATTATATTTTATGTTTTTCCAAAGGTTCCACTCTCCTCGCTTATAAAAAGGGCACCCTTTCCCTCTTCTCTTCACAACCTTTTGAAACTTGAATATCATACAAAACCTGTCCATTTCCCTTATCCACTTCCCTAGCAACATTCTGGAGGTTTTTTCCTTCTCAAAAGACCAACTATACTTCCGTAAGAGGAAGCTTAAAGGAGGTGCGTTGTAGAATATGTAATCTCTTCTTCTGATTCTCTCAAGATTCTTTCTTTATTCTTCTTCTTATTATTTCGTTGTATCAATATAAAGTAATAACATCAGTATTACTTATATACTGATATTATATTATAAATATGAAAAATCCTTTTTTCACCTTCTATCCATCCTATGGAAAATTAAATCACCGCGCGTGAGTACATACGGAATACCGTCTCCACGTCATGGTGTAATCTATTTTCGACCACCAGCTTACATGGATGGGTATAATGGTGTAAATAAATAACTATATATGATTATTGTAAAGTGATATTGATTCTGAAAAATTATACATACACTT
Organism: Viscum album; assembly: GCA_963277665.1. Classification (NCBI taxonomy): domain Eukaryota; kingdom Viridiplantae; phylum Streptophyta; class Magnoliopsida; order Santalales; family Viscaceae; genus Viscum; species Viscum album. Next base: position 280,443,727 of record OY728123.1, on the reverse strand, counting down.
CAAAACAATTCCATGATCATGGTAATGATATCATCGCTCGTGCGTACGTACGGACTACCGTCTCCACGACGCGATGAGATTCATTCTCCATGTTAACCATTCATGAATGATTATAAAGTATATTTAATGAATAATAATGAAATATATGACATAATAATGATACTGGATTTATATATATATATGTGTATGTCATCTACTTAATTCCATTAAATTCAATAAGGAAATGAAAATAGCCTTCATGCGTACGTACGACCTACTGTCTCTATGAACGGTGTATTTCATTCCATTTATCGTTATATCATATATATATGTATATGATCAATATATATTATATATAAATAATGTTTTACATTATGGAATTATTTAAATAAGTATATAAGTAATAATATCAAGAACAAAAATTCGAAACACGTACGATAAATGAAACGATTTTACCCAAAATGATGCTTTAACATTGAATTTACAAAACAACCGGTAATATAAAGTCATAAGCAAACCATATATGATATCATAACAAAGAATATGATTCTGTAATAAGTTAATGACATTATTTAAATCATTATACTGGAGTTTCTGATACATATGAAGCATATCAGGTGTAAGGTAAGAGATAACTATTCCAATCTCGCTCTAATCCGAGATTGTTTATTCGTAAGTATTTACTGGAGTTTTTGTTATCATCCATGTCCTTGTTTTATAAAAATGTTTTCATGTATGTTTAATGGTATTTTAAACCATTTTTTCATTTTACCACATGTTATGAAAGGAATCTTACTTTTGTTTACCACACGAGGGAATTTTTTACTTTTCCGAAAAAAGTACGAGGAGAATGTTATTTTTAACTTATACAGCGTGAACGGATTTTTACGGTTTCATAACTTCTCATTTTCAAGAAGATTCCTATACTAGATTGCATGATTATTTTCAAAAAAACCCTTTTCTATTAAAATTTCATGGCATTTTGTGAAAATAAAATTATTTTGAAGAAGAAAGGATATTTTCCTCAAGATTTCATTTCAAGTGTTTTATCAAAAATATGTTCCATCTAAAATGACATTATTTAATTTGTTTATGTAACATCCCATGTAAATAAATAATACTAAATTTTCATATTTATTAATATTTATGAATTAAATATTAATTTTACTTTAAAGGGGTTTCTATGTTCGATAGAGTACCCGATACACAATAAAGAGTTTCATTGAAATCTTACATTGCACACTAGTAATAAAATAATATTATTTTAAATCCTAGTTAACACATAACAATTGTATTGGTAGTAATGGATAGAAATAACTAAAATATGATTATACATGTTTTTTAAATGTTTTTACATTTATCTAATAAAAGATAAAGGCTTAAAATACCGAAAGAATTCAATTTTAGGCATATATACCCTAATTTTCACTAAAGGCTCATTTATCGCCTTTTGATGGAGAACCGTCATTAAATATAGTTTTTTTTCACTCTTATACATTCTATTGGACCAAATAAAACTCTTCATTAGAATTGGGACATCAAAATTTACTTTGTGTAAATTTCTGGTATTTTTCCGATAAAGTTCATTTTTAATGATTAGTGAAAAATGTTGTATTTTAATTCAAAAACCCTTTTTAATATTATTTATTTATATGATTATATTATCTTTTTAATTGGTTTTAAAGTTCAATTAGAATATATTTTTACCATTTAATCCAATTGTGGTCATTGGAATTAATTTTACTTTGAAATCGGACTTAAACTAGTGTCGATCTTTTGATACTTTTTGTTTCATAAAAACACGCTATTTGTTTTGACAACGGGAATTAATTATTAAATTAATTAATGTAACTTATATGATTTGAATTTTTTAAAATATACATCATTTTGGAATTCAGAATATCAAATATATCTTAGGGTGAAGTTTTGGTGTTTTTATGAAAAACATCAATATTTGATGAATAGTGAAACCACTAGGTTGTAGTTAAAGAAACTGATTTTTTTTGTTTAAATGAAACTTTGCCACTTCTGTGATTTGATTTTCAAAAATCTGACATATATGGTTATCATTAATAAGTAAAATGTGGTTCAATGAGATTAAAATAATTTTTTGGTGAATAGTAACTTTTATGTCTTTAATCGCGATTAGAGGTAATTAGTGTAGTTTAAGGTAAAAATAATGTTTTAATAATATGAAATGAGCTTGAAACATGTCCTACCCTCATTGGTTGTTTCGTGGCCGACAAAAACAATCCATGGGTCATCTTGGGGACCCCATGGAGCCACTTTTGTTGGGAAATGACATAAATAACTTTTTATTAAATGTAAAAGTAAAAATGACACAAACATGAGTTGTTTCACAAAAACAATTTTTACATGGGGTTATAGAAGTCATATTTTTGACTATAAATATTAATTGTAAATTTAAAATGATTTCATACATCATAGTATTTTTTTATAATTTTTAGACATTAAATAAATTAAATTATTTATGACACCTTGATGATGCAGCGATTACCTCATTATTTAACGATTTAAATAAAATGGAAAGATAATGTAAACTCTAAGACCTACACATGTCCAAAAAATATTGGATGGGTGTATTTCGAACCCTTATAACCTTATCCTCAAAACTCAACAATGTGGGACCATTAAAATCCGAAACTCATTCTAAAATAAAGAAACATTTCTTTACTTTCCAAGAGTGCCCCTCCTCTCCTCTTATAAAAGGCCCCCACCTCTACCTCTTTACCCACACTTAAAAAACCTTTGGATCGGCCAAACCCTGCCCATTTTGTCTCTCCACATCCCTCTCTTACTCCTTGAAGCCTCACATTGGGAAGAAGTCTTCCCAAGGAAGCCTTTGAGCTCAAATCTAAGAGAGTTACCCGATTTTAAGGTGATGTCTTCACTTGTGTTCTTTTGTTTTATTTTGCTTCTCCACCCCCCTAAACTCTTTTTTTTCATTTCAGTTATAACAACACCAGTATCTTCCATATACTAGGATGTTGTTATAAGAAGTATTCGAGCTACACTTACAAACACCTACATCTAATGGTTAAAGAACATATTGTTTCGGTGGATGGCGAATTTCTGCCTCACGAAACGATGATTGTTCAACACTCATATAACACCTTTAAAGGTGTCCATTAAGATGTAACTATATTTATATATGATATATAATATGTTTATGTTCTCCTTAAGCTTCTGTATTTTTTATTTATGGCATACCTTTATGGCTTCCATTATGGGTATACGCGATATCTTCATTTTTGGATGTGCGGACTACCGCCCCCTCAAAGTGATTTGATTCGTTAATGCCATACGTGGGACATATAAAGGATGGATTTAATGATATTATAGATGATATTATAATGGAATTATAATATAAATTTTTATAATTATGATTTCACTACATTAAAGTATGAGATAGAAATGAAAGTAGCGTTCATGCATACATACGGCTTACTGTCTCCATGAACGGTGCATTTCATTTCTCATCCTCAATTGTAATGTACTATTATAAGTACATATATATAATGGATATATATGATGTATGTTACATATAAATGATTAATATAATTATGGAATTAAAATATAAATATCTCTCATTTAGTTTTAATTCCATTAATATGACGTAGAAATGAAAGCAGCGTTCATGCGTACGTACGGCTTACCGTCTCCATGAACGGTTCATTTCATTTCTTACCTCTAAATGATTATGTTATATTATAAATAAATGTATATGCTAGATATATATGATATATATGATATCCAAATTATGAATGTCATTCTGGATATAAAAAACCCATGACCACATGAACAACATGTAATTGTAAGAAGTCCACTTTCGACCTAAGAACCAAATATTGACAAAACAAACATTATTAACATAAATGATTACATAATGTTTATAACATGATAATAAGTGATATTAAAGTAATAATGAACTTGAAGAAGGTTCGTAAGCAAGTAGAAATTAACTCAATTTTATTATTCAGGACATTAAAGAACGATCGAGTCATGTCAGACCCGAGGTAAGGGACTTCGTCTCAATCTCCTTTCATTGAGGCATATTTCGTTTTATACACAAAATTCTTTTATACGGTGTATAAACCCCCTTGACTTTTACTTTTATACAAAAGTAATCTTTTTCTACAAAGCGTTTTACAAAACGACAAAAACCGAATGTTTCTATTAACGTACGCGGTGACAACGACCTTTTCCGCAGCCACAAGTATTATTTGGTCTTTGGATTCCTGAATAAGCCGTAATGTTTTTTTTTGAATGAAATAAATACCATATACTCTTTTATGTATTTTGGTATTGAAAATGGTTTTTATAATGGATTTGTTAAGTCAATATATTTAAGTGATATATTGTGATCAAAGTGTGGAAATGTTTTCTTTCCATTATATTTGATTTATGTCATATGATTTTTATAATGGTACATTAACATTTGACGGGTGGTTACATGATAAACAATATGACGGGTGGTGCCGTGAATACCAGGACGGGTGGTTATGTTATAACCTCCAATGCATTGGGTATGGACGTCGGCCGTATGGCTATTCCATTAAGTATGTATGGAAGTTGGCCATATGGCAATTCCATTAAGTGATATGTGTGGAAGTCAACCATATGTTTATTCCACTTAAGTATGATTATGTCCCAAGTTACCTTTATATGTTATGTGTTCTTTATATGGGTTTTATGGTAATCCTTTGGATACAAAAGGGTATGTAATGATATTTTATTCATTGAAGATCTTTTACTACTTTATAAAGGTGAAAAGTATTACTTTGATAATGTATACATGGTTTACTTGTTGTTTTGATAAACTAACAGTTTTCATTCTTTGTGTATCCCTTACTGAGATTTTTATGCTCACCCCAAGTTTTTTTGAAATGTTTTTCACAAGACTTAATGTGGAATATGGTCAAGGATGGGATCAAGGGATAGTCATGCTATATAAAACATGGAACTAGACATGTTTCTTTTTAAGAGTTTTTTATTCTATGGAAACTTAGTAGAAGTGTCTACTTTGTAATACTTTGAGATGTAATAGTTATGTTCTAATTCTCTAAAACTCTAAACCTACAAAGATACTCAATGTGAATTATTAATTTAATTCAATATTAAGTATGGTTTAAGGCTGGGGCCTTATAGTTGATATCAGAGGTCGGTTTAGACAACTTTAGGAGTTAGAAAATTGTTAAATTATAAATTAATTTATGGTATGATTGAAATGATATAGCATTTACGGATTAACATGTTGTTTCGCCTAAGATATTTCTGTGTTTGGAATTGTTTTTTATAGAGTAAGCACAACAGATTTTCTAGGAAGGCATACAGAGGGAAATGACCTTTCAAATCAGTATTGTGAGATGGTTAGAATCATTACTAAACAATTTGTTGCAGTGATGGCTCAGTTGACTCAGGTGAAAATTTTTGGTTGTTTTTATTGATGATATATTGGTGTTTTATAAAAGTAAAGAGGATCATGAAAGAAATTTAAGGGTTATTTTGAAAACCTTGAAAGAAAAGGAATTGTATGGGAAATTCAGAAAGTGGGAGTTTTAGTTGCAACAAATTTCTTTCCTTGGTCATAGTGTTTCAAAAGATGGCATAACTGTTGATCCTGCTAAAACAAAAGTTGTTGAAGAGTGTCCAGGACCCACAAATGTAACCGAGATCTGTAGTTTCCTTGGATTGGAAGGTTACTACCGAAGGTTTGTTGAAAATTTTTCACGGTTATCTAGTCCAATGACTAAGCTAACTCGGAAGGGTGCTATGTTTATCTGGACAAAAGTATGTGATGATTGTTTTCAGGAGTTGAAAAGAAGATGGGTGAATGCTCCAGTTTTGGTACTTCCTTCCAGGAATGGTGAGTTTGTTATATATAGTGATGCTTCATTGAAGGGACATGGATGTGTCCTTATGTAGAATGATCAGATAATTGCATATTCTTCACATCAATTGAAAACTCATGATTTGAATTACCCTACACATGATTTGGAATTAGCTTCTGTTGTTTTTGCTCTAAAAACTTGGAGGCATCATCTGTATGGAGTAATGTGTGAAATATATACTGATCACAAAAGTTTAAAGTATATATTCACTCAGAATGAATTGAACATGAGACAAAGGAGATGGCTAGAATTAATCAAGGATTATGATTGTACAATTCATTACCATCTAGTAAATGAAAATAAAGTGGCTGATGCTTTGAGTCGAAAAATTAATGCTTCATTAACAATGATACATTTGGAACGAGATCCTTTGATTTTTGATTTGATGATATTTGGCATAGAAGTTGTTGGTGCCGGAAGTTATTCTGTTTTTTTTAGGTATCAGTGAGATCATCCCTATCAGACAGAACTAAACAAGCACAAAGGGAAGACAATGAGTTGCAGAAAAAGGTAGAGCTGGTTCAGAATGGTAAGTTTCCTGAATTCAACATTGATAATGATTGTGTTTTGAGGTTTGGGAAGAGATTATGTGTGCCTGGTGATTCACAGTTGAAGAATGAGTTGTTATGTGAGGCTCATAGTTCTCCATTTTCAGTTCATCCAGGAAGTACTAAGATGTATAGAGATCTTCGGGAGTATTACTGGTGGGATAGAATGAAAAGAGATATTGATGATTTTACTGTGAGTGTTTGACTTGTCAGCAAGTTAAAGCAGAGCGGCAGTTACCGAAAGGGATGCTTCAGCCTTTACCAGTGCCAGAGTGGAAATGGGAAAATATATCCATGGACATTATTGTGGGATTACCAAGGGCATCTTGAGGTAATAATGTAATCTGGGTTATTGTTGATCGCTTTACTAAATCTTCTCATTTCCTTCCTATTCAAGATACATTCTCTCTAGATCAAATTTCTCGATTTTATCTTAAAGAGATAGTCAGGTTGAATAGAGTTACCCACTCCATTGTATCTGATCGTGATCCCAGGTTTACTTCAAACTGTTGGAAAGGCTTTCAGAAGTCTTTGGGTACTGAATTAATTTTTTTACAGCTTTTCATCCGCAATCAGATAGGCAGTCAGAACGAACAATTCAGATCTTGGAGGATATGCTATGAGCTTGTTCTATGGATTATCAGGGAATTTGGGACCAACAACTTTCTTTTGTTGAGTTTTCATACAATAACAGTTTTCATTCTAGTATACAGATGGCACTGTTTGAGGCGTTATATGGTAAACAGTGTCAAACTCGAGCTTTTTGGGATGAAGAGGGTGAAAGGAAGCTGATGGGACCAGAATTGGTAGAAGAGATGGCAGAAAAAGTTTAGTTGATTCAGAAACACATGAGAACAGACCAGAGCAGACAGAAAAGTTATGCAGATATCCGGAGGAAGGATCTATCTTTCGAGGTAGGTGATCATGTTTTTCTCAAAGTTTCACCATGGAAGAGTGTGATGCGATTTGGTAAGAATGGAAAGCTGAGTCCAAGGCTCATTAGACCATATGAAATTCTAGAGTGAGTTGGATCAGTTGCATACAGAGTGGCATTACCTCTGAGTTTATCTCATGTGCACAATGTTTTTCATGGTTCGATGATGAGAAAGTATATGCCAGATCCATCTCATGTTTTGAGTCCAGAGGTAGTTCTGCTGGAAGAGAACCTATCTTATGAAGAACAGCCAGTCCAGATTCTTGACCACAGGGAGAAAGTGTTACAGAATAAGGTGATTCACCAGGTAAATGTTTTGTGGAAAACCCATATGGTTGAAGAGGCAACGTGGGAATCTGAAAATGCTATGAGGGATAAATACCCCCACTTATTTTGATAAGTGAATAAAATTGCGAGGACACAATTCCCAAAAGGGGGGAAGGATGTAACATCCCAGGTAAATAAAGAATAATAAATTTTCATATTTATTAATATTTACAAATTAAATATTAATTTTACTTTAAAGGGGTTGCTATGTTTGATAACGTACCCGATACACAACAAAGAGTTTCATTGAAATCTTACGTTGCACCCTAGTAATAAAATAATATTATTTTAAATGGTAGTTAACACATAGTCATTGTATTGGTGGGAATGGATAGAAATAACTAAAATATGATTATATATGTTTTTTAAATGCTTTTAAATTTATCTAATAAAAGATAAATGCTTAAAATACGGAAAGAATTCCATTTTAAGCATATATACCCTAATTTTCACTAAAGGTTCACTTATCACCTTTTGATGGCGAACCGTCCTTAAATATAGTTTTTTTCACTCTTATAAATTATATTGGACCAAATAAAACACTTCTTTATAATCGGGACATCAAAATTTACTTTGTGTAAATTTTTTGGTATTTTTCCGATAAAGTTCATTTTTTAATGATTAGTGGAAAATGTTGTATTTTAATTCAAAAACCCTTTTTAATCTAACTTATTTATATGATTATATTATCTTTTGAATTGGTTTTAAAGTTAAATTAGAATATATTTTTACAATTTAATCCAATTGTGGTCGTTGGAATTAATTTCACTTTGAAATCGGACTTAAACTACTGTCAATCTTTTGATACTTTTTGTTTCATAAAAACACGCTATTTGTTTTGACAGCGAGAATTAATTATTAAATTAATTAAGGTAACTTATATGATTTTAATTTTTTAAAATATTCATCATTTTTTAATTGAGAATATAAAATATATCTTAGGGTGAAGTTTTGGTTTTTTTCTGAAAAACTTCAATTTTTTGATGAATAGTGAAACCACTAAGTGGTAGTTAAAGAAACTGATTTTTTTCATTTAAATGAAACATTGCCACTTTTGTGATTTGATTTTCAAAAATACGACATACATGGTTGTCATTAAGAAGTAAAGTGTGGTTCAATGAGATTAAAATAATTTTTTTGGTGAATAATAACTTTTAAGTTTTTAATCGCGATTAGAGGTAATTAGTGTAGTTTAAGGTAAAAATAATGTTTTAATAATATGAAATGAGCTTGAAACATGTCCTAAACTCATTGGATGTGTCATGGACAACCAAGAAAATCCATGGGTCAACTTGTGGACCCCATGGAGCCACTTTGGTAGGGAAATGACATAAATAACTTTATATTTAATGTGAAAGTAAAAATGACACAAACATGAGTTGTTTTACTAATACAATTTTTACATGGGGTTATAGAAGTAATATTGTTGAATATAAATATTCATTGGAAAGGTAAAAATATTTCCTACATCATAGTATTTGTTTTATAATTTTTAGACATTAAATAAATTAAATTATTTATGACACCTTGATGATGCAGCGATTGCCTCATTATTTAAAGATTTAAATAAAATGGAAAGATAATGTAAAATCTAAGACCTACACATGTCCAAAACAAATTGGATGGGTGTAGTTAGAACCCTTATCACCATATCCTCTAATCACATCAATTTGGGACCATTAAAATCCTAAAATCATTCTAAAAGAAAGTAACATTTCTTTACATTCCAAGAGTGCCCCTCCTCTCCTCTTATAAAAGGCCCCCACCTCTACCACTTTACTCACACTTCCAAAGCCTTTGTCTCGGCCAAACCCTGCCCATTATCTCTCTCCACATCCCTATCTTACTCCTTTAAGCCTCACTTTGTGCAGAAGTCTTCCCAAGGAAGCCTTTGAACTCAAATCTAAGAGAGTTACCCGATTTTAAGGTGATGTCCTCACTTGTGTTCTTTTGTTTTATATTGCTTCTCCACGCCCCTAAAATCTTTTTATTAATTTCTTTTGAAACAACACAAGTATATTAAATATACTAGGATGTTTTTATAAGAAGTATTCGAGCTACACTTACACACACCTACATCTAATGGTTAAAGAACATATTGTTTCTATGGATGACGAATTTCTGCCTCACGAAATGATGATTGTTCAACACTCATATAACACCTTAAAAGGTGGCCATTAAGATTTAACTATATTTATATATGATATATAATATGTTTATGTTTTCCGTAATCTTATTTATTTTTTATTTATGTCATACCTTTATGGCTTCCATTATGGGTATACACGATATCTTCATTTTAGGAAGTGCGGACTACCGCCCCCTCAAAGTGATTTGATTCGTTAATGACATACGTGGGACCTATAAAGGATGTATTTAATGATATTATATATGATATTATACTGGAATTATAATATAACTTTTTATCATTATGATTTCACTCCATTAAAGTATGAGATAGAAATGAAAGTTGCGTTCATTCGTACGTACGACTTACCGTCTCCATGAACAGTGCATTTCATTTCTTATCCTCAAATGTAATGTACTATTATAAGTACATATATAATGGATATATATGATGTATGTTAAATCTAAATGATTAATATAATTCTTTAATTAAAATATAAATATCTCTCATTTAGTTTTAATTCCATTAATATGTCATAGAAATGAAAGCAGCGTTCATGCGTATGTACGACTTACCGTCTCCATTAACGGTGCATTTTATTTCTTACCCCTAAATGATTATGTGATATTATAAATACATTTATATGATAGATATATATGATATATATGATATCCAAATCAGGAATGTCATTCTGGATATAAAGAACCTTTGACCACATGAACAACAAGTAATTGTAAGAAGTCCACTTTCGACCTGAGAACCAAATATCGAAAAAACAAACATTATTAACTTAAATGATTATATAATGTTTATAACATGATAATAAGTGATATAAAAGTAATAATGAACTTGAAGAAGGTTCTTAAGCAAGTAGAAATTAACACAAGTTTATTATTCAGGACATTAAAGAACGATCGAGTCAAGTCAGACCCGAGGTAAGGGACTTCGTCTCAATCTCCTTTCATTGAGGAATATTTCGTTTTATACACAACATTATTTTATATGGTGTATAAATCCCTTTTACTGTTACTTTTATACAAAAGGAATCTTTTTCTACGAATCATTTTACAAAACGACAAAAAGGAATGTTTCTTTTAACGTACGTGGTGACAACGACCTTTTCCTCCGCCACGAGTATTATTTGGTCTTTGGAATCCTGAACAAGCCGTAATGTTTTTTTATATGAAATAAATACCATATACTCTTTTATGTATTTTGGTATTGAAAATGGTTTTTATAATGGATTTGTTATGTCAATATATTTAAGTGATATATTGTGATCAAAGTGTGGAAATGTTTTCTTTCCATTATATTTGTTTTATGTCTTATGATTTTTATAATGGTACTTGGACATTTGACGGGTGGTTACGTGATAAACAATATGATGTGTGGTGCCGTGAATACCAGGATGGGTGGTTACGTTATAACTTCCAATGCATTAGGTATGGAAGTCGGCCATATGGCTATTCCATTATGCATGTATGGAAGTTGGCCGTATGGCTCTTCCATTATGTGATATATGTGGAAGTCTACCGTATGGTTATTCCACTTAAGTATGTTTATATCTCAAGTTACCTTTATATGTTATGTTTTCTTTATATGGGTTTTATGGTAATACTTTTGTTACAAAACGGTAAGTACTGATATTTTATTCAGTGAAGAGTTTTTACTACTTCATAAAGGTGACAAGTATTACTTTGATAAAGTATACATGGTTTACTTGTTGTTTTGATAAACTAACAGTTTTCATTCTTTGTGTATCCCTTATTGAGCTTTTTATGCTCACCCCAATTTTTTTTCAAATGTTTTTCACATGAATTAATGTGGAATAGGGTCAAGGATGAGATCATGGTAAATTTATGCTATATAAAACATAGAACTAGACATGTTTCTTTTTAAGAGTTTTTTATTCTATGGAAACTTAGTAGAAGTGTCTACTTTGTAATCTTTTGAGATTTAATAGTTATGTTCTAATTCTCAATAACTCTAAACCTGAAAAGATCCTCAATGTGAATTATTCATTTAATTCAATATTAAGTAAGGTTTAAGGCCGAGGCCTTATAGTTTATGTTTCAAGTATAATGCCTTCATTATTTACATGGTTTTATTCTTCTTATGATGAAATGATATCCATTTTTTATATGGATTATGTTATGATGGCATCATGTTTAAGAATCCCATTCTATTACATGGGTTATTCTATGATGTATGATTTATTATTTTGGGGAACAAGAAATATTGATTTCATTATGAGATGGGTGGGACCTATATCTCCCTCCAATGCATTGGGTAATGATTTATATCTCATGTGATAGACATGGATAGAATAGTAAGTTAATCCAGATCAGTAATACTAGACTAGAACGAGGAGTGAACTCGATTTAGAAAGGGACATTGTCCACTAAGATGGTCTTAGAAGAAATGCCTTGGCTAATATGGAAATCATATCATGTGCTCAATGATTTCCACATTCACATGTTTTATTCCCAGGATATTTTATCATGATTAATGTTTCTTTATGATCTATTCCTTATGTACTGCCATGTTTTATGTCATTGCCCAAGATTTTGATGTTTAAACATTATGCCCATGTTTTTAAGTTCAAATGTATATGATTTGTTGAATTTTATCTACTCTTACCCTTAATGAGAATTTGAGCTCACCATTTATATGTTTTCTTTTCCCCAGGATTTATAGAAAGGATTTAGGTAATAAAACCAAAACGGGAAGATCTTTATGGGAGATGTTGATGATCATTCACCACAATTAAAAGATTACGTTCTAAGTTCCCCAAGACACTAAACTATTATGGTCTTTGTGTGTCTGTTTTTGTTGTTTATTAAGGATTCCACAAAAGTAATGTAATGTCCATGTAAGTCGAGATTCTGGTATCTACATGATCAATAAAATTGATTAACTGAAAAAAATAATCCATAATAAACAAGGGCTTCATGTAGGCTAGTGTTATGAGATGCTCCCTTGTCTCCCTTCGGTTTTGGGGAATATTCTTCTGGGCTTGTCAGACGCAATGGGTAATCACCTATCATACGGGTTGTCCTTTTTATAAAACACAAAAACATCCCAAACATATTTTAACCTCAAAGGTTTTCCTATACCATTAATTTTCATCCTTATACCTTAAGAACTCATAATCTTATATATTTTTATTTTTTCACCTCCATATAATAAAATAAAACTATTCCCAATAGAAATAATTTCATACTTTTATCTTTGTGTCCATATAGTTTCATCATCATCTTGTTCACGTAGGTAGAAGGTCCATGTATTGAAAAAATGATTCAGATATCCTTCCAAATATTTTTCTTCCATCATACAAATTCACCATGTACAACATGGGTCATATTGTTGTTTGTAGAAAAAAAGTTTCGAAAAATAATCTTGTACGACATATAATTTCAAAACATTTGATTAAACAAGACTTTTATAAAATAGTCAGACTGAGTTGGAGTTGATACATTCAATCAATAGTCTTTTTAAAATATTATAAATATGTGATAATAGAATATATCGTAAAAGAAAATATAAATAGGTTGTGAAAGGGTCTACTTCTTCAGCACCTTTTTCAAAATCACAATATATTTCAAAATATTATGAAAAGATAAAATATTTGAAAATGCCTTGAAAATATTAACCTTTCTTGAAAATATGAGAATATTGGAAAAATTGGATTTGATTAAATACAACCCATGATCCATGATGATATCTAGGTATAGTGGAGGTTTTTGATATCTCAAAAAATTGCTTTTAAGTGAGTTGTATGCTAGAAAAAAGTGTCACCATCATCTGAACATGACTTTGCAATAATTATTGAAAGCTTGTCATTTGGAAGATATAAGAATGTAGTTTGAGGTCCTCCTCCTTCCATTTGTAACCGATATTCCCTGATATGAAAAATTTATAAAATAAGGATTTAACTGAAATAATAGATATAGGGACTAACAATGTGTTTAACGAAAACTCTAAATCCCTAAATTTGTCTAAACCGACCTCTTATACCAACTATAAGGACCATGCCTTAAACATTAATTAATATTTAGTTAAATACGGAATTCACATTAATGATATTTTTTGGAATATAGTTTTAGAGAATTAAGCCATAAATATTACATACCAACTTGAAAATTACATGCAGACACTACTACTGAGTATCCATTTTTTTTCATAAAATAAAATCTTTTACAAAGACACATGTCTAGTTCCATGTTTTAGACAACAATACTTTTCCTTGATCTAATATGTGACCCTATTCATCTTTATGTCATTTGGAAAACATTTAAAAAACATGGGATAAGCATATAAATCTCAGTAAGGATTATAAAATAAGGAAAGTAAACATTAACCCATCAGTAAATACAAATCAATGAAACCATACTTTTAAATCATAACATACCTCATGAAATGCTAAAATTTATAAATAACACATATAAATATTAAATCATAAAGGTAACTTGTGGGAACCATACATACATTTTATCTATCATAGCTACGTAGGGAGTTACATTTAGAATACCCATCATAGTATATACCCTAAATCTCTTAAGATAAACATTGACCTTTACCTTGGTCACGTTACCCAATGCATTGGAGAGCTATCGAGTGCCCACCCACCATAGGATTATCACGGAACAACTAGTATACATAACAATTCCCAAAAACCATAACATATTCATAACACAGAAAACAAGCATAATGGAAAGTTACCATCTCCACATTGAAATTACAATCTATCATTTCAATATATTGACATAATTAATGATTTATCAAACCATTTTTAAAACCAATTAAAACATTTAATAAATAGATTATTGAATCAAAGTGGCCCATTTTACTTTGATGCTTTTAAAAGAATTAAAAATTTAAAACATTATTTCCCATATAAATAAATCCAAAAAACCATTTTTAAAACATGGACAATAATGAGAATGATTTAGGAGAATAAATATCTAAAACAATATATTTGTTAAGGAGTTCTAATCCAAATGAGAGATTCTTGAATAGAAATAATTGAGGAATAAAATTTAATAAAGACATTATAAAATCATAGGAATAAAGGTATTCCTGATATAATATGCCAAAAGGAATGTATATAAACCATATGAAAGTGAATTGGTGCATAACAACAATGAAGTCTCAATCGAATGTAAATTGAGGAGAAATCCCTTATTAAGACTGTATCCTTAGATTAAGGATAATTAAGTTATATAATTATATGTGGAAAACTTAAATTCACTCAATATTATGGGATATTAATCTTAAAAAATCATATTTCATTCATACATATTCCTAGCATGAAATAATCAATAAGTAGAAGTTTAACCCAAAGAATTGAAATTGGGTGAAGAAATTACCTTGCAGAAATTCGACAGCCTAATGACGTCACTTTAAAATTCAGAAAATGAGTTGATGAGAGAGAAAATGTTATCTCATCACTTGGAAATATATTTTATAACAATAATTTTATATAATAATATATCCCAAAATAATTATATGTAAATTCAAAGAAATAACAAAAATAAGTCTTTTAAAAACAGGTGAATGAAAAGTTCCCTTACCGATTTGGTAACATACGAAACATATATCACAGGAAAGAAGGATAATTCAATGAATATGTAAATAAAAAAAATTAGGGTATATTACACAAATAATACAATCATTGGAAGTACATCCACCACTCAAAATGAAATATTTGAAAATATACCATTAATCTCATGTGAATAAAAAGTGAGATGGAAACCCCTAACCACGTTGTAATCAATCGAGTCGTAAGACCAAAAGTTAATAACCACCAAATTAATCATATAATACCATGAGTATAAAGAGAATCCTGATAATATATATATAATGTCAGTACACAATACACCTCATGTAATAAAGAAGTGGGGAACAATGGAAATTTCACAAAATTAAAAGTGAGTTAAGAATCCCCTTAGCCCGTGTATGACTTGACCCATTTGTTATTTAATATTTTGAATAATAAAATTAATTTAATTTCTAATTTATTAATAAATTTTTTCGTGTTTATTATTCTTTTTATATCACTTATTACCATGTTATAAACATTATGTTGTCATCTATGTTAATAGTGGTCATTTGTCGATATTTGGTACTTGTGTGAAAAATGAACTTCATATAATTACAAGTTGATCATGTGGTAAAAAATAAAATATCTACAGAATGATATTAATTAATTATATACCATATATATCATATATATCAACAATATATATATATATTTATAATAGTACATAACATTCGGGGCAAATAAATTAAATTCACCGTTCATGGAGACGGTAAGCTGTACAAAAGCATGAATGATACTTTAATTTATATTTCATATTTTAGGGGAATGAAAACATAATTATACTTATGTTTATTATACAAAAAGTATAATATAATATATAATTTCATTAAATACATCCTTTATACGTTCAACTTATGGCATGAACGAGTCATATCACTTTGAGGAGGCAGTAGTCCGCAGTTCCTCAAATGAAATAATCACATATAACCAATATGGAAACCATAAAGGTATGATATAATTTAAAAATACAGAAGTATAGTTACAATATAAATATAATATATATCACATGTAAAAAAAGTTCCATCTTACTGACTACCATAAGAGGTGATCGGAGAATATTGAACAATCACTGTTTTGTGAGGCAGTTGTTCGCCGACTATAGAAACAGTATGTTCTTGACACATTAGATGGAGGTGTGTGTAAGTGTAGTTATAATAATTCTCATAAAAACCTAGTATATTTAGTATACTGGTTAAGTTATAAAATAATGTAATAAAAAGAGTTTATGGGGTTGGAGAAGTAAAATAATACAAAAGAACTTAAGAGAAGACAATACCTTTAAATCAGGTGTCTCTCTTTGGTTTAAACCCAAAGGACTAAATGAATTGCATTACTCTAAGGGTAAGGCTTCTAGGAGGAGGATAGGGATGTAGGTAACTTAATTGGGAAGATTTTGGATGAACCAAAGGGATTGATAAGTGTGTGGAATGGGATTGAAGTGAGGTATTTTTATAAGTGGGAGGTGGGGCTCTTAAGGAATTCTTGAATATATTATTTTATTAAATAACTATTTTCAGTTTATAAAGTTAGAAAACTAATTAAAGTCATTGATAAGGTGACTCATGTTCGAAATAATATCAATCAATAAAAATTTGAATGTTATTGGACATTTTTTAAACATTATAATCTTATTTATTTAAATAATTCATTAATGCGGTAAACACTGAATCAATATTGTGTCATAAATAATTTAATTTATTTGATTTCTAAAAATTGAAAAAAAATTATGATGTATAAAAATATTTTCAGCTTTCAAATGAATATTTATAGTCATAGAGATATATTATATAACCCCATCTAAGAATTTATTTAATAAAAGATATATGTTTGTTTCATTTTTGTCTTTACTTTAAATTAATTAATATAAAGTGTCATTATCACTCTCATGTGGATCCATGGGGTCCAAAAATTGACCACAAGAGACCCATGATCAAAAATTTATAAACCAATAGGATTAGGACACATTATAGGGTAACTTAATTTTATTATTGTATTATTTTGTCACATTTATTTACCAGATTTAACCTTTAACCATGGTAAATAAAATATTTACTCCGATAAATATTTAAAATGTCAAAAAATAGAGGTTAAATATTTACACAATTTAGAACCCCTGATTCCATATATTTATTCAATTTTTACAAATTCAAAATAATGATGTTGCAGAAATTAATTTAAAATTAATTCTTATTGTCAAAATAAAATGAGTGTTTTTAAGAAATTATAACTATCAAAAGATTGAGAGTTTTTAGGTCGAATTTTAAAGTGAAATTACATCCAATGAAAAACATAGGATTAAACAACAAAAATATAATCTAATTACATCTAAAAATAATTAAGAATGATAATATAACCATATAAATAAATTATATTAAAATTCAGTTTTGAATTAAAATACATTATTTTTCACTATTCATAAAAAATGAACTTCATCAGAAAAATACCAAAATTTTATCCGAAGTAAATTTTAATGTCCCGATTCTAAAGAAGAATAGTATTTTCAAAAATATAACATATAAATGTGTCCAAAAATATATTTGAATAGGTCTATCCATCATAAGAAGCTAAATCAACCTTTTAATGAATATTATAGCATTTATGCTTAAAATCAGATTCTTTCATATTTTAAGCCTATATAATTTAATGGAATAATGTAAAAACATATAACAAACATTAATATTCATATTTTTTTTAATTCTATGCATTCCCTATTATACAATGGCTAGAAATTAACTACCATTTAAAATAATATTACAATATTATTTTTTAGTATGACTCATCATTGTGTGCAACATATGATTTCAGGGAAACATGTTGTTGCGTATCGGGTATGCCATCAATCATAGCTTCCCCATTCAATTAAAATTAATATTTATTTCAAAATTTATATTAAATTTGATAGTTATATATTCATTATTTACCTGGGAGGTTACAAAAAGTGATTAACCATGATTGAGTTATGTGTATGTTATTTGCTACATGGTTATTTGGCATGGAAGATCGTTGGGAAAATTCAGCAGTATAACATCATCATATGGAAATTAATTAAATTGGTTGGTGATAGAGAAAGTGGTATCTCAGAATTTATAAATTAAATGGATAGCAGGGGATCCAGGAACATAATATCCTAAGTTGTGAAATGGATTTTTAGAGCATAATAGAAAAGAAATGATTGAATGGAAATGAGAAGAGGAAAACACCATACTAAATTTCGGCATAGTAACAGATGGGATTAAATATCATATGGGGATTTATGGGAGTTGAAAGAGGATCCCATCATGTATAAATCTAATTTAAAGTAAGTATTTTTGGAATGAAATATCTCAAATCATGTAAATGGAAATTAATAGTGATGACCTAAAAGAGGTGTTTGAAGAAAAAGGAGGGAGGGAGATCCCTTACCTGGATGTGTGATCTTAATGGCTTGGGAGAGGCTTCATGGGAGCTTGGGGAGAATTGGTATGACACTAGGGAGTAGGGTACTGAGTTTTCCCTATATTTGAAGTGCTTAAGTGAAGTTAAATGGGTGCTTGGGTGGGATTATATAGGAAAGATAGGTGAATTTTGTATTGTTTTTATTTTGGACACTACACTCTAAGATTATCTAAACCACAAAAAATCCCACGGTTTTTAACATTATTTCTTGTAAAGGATATTTTATTACATTATTTTATATGTATAAGTCCCTAATATATTAAAATACTACCCTTTAAAAGGTTAAAGTGAGTCATACATTCATGAAAATGATTTCAAAAATGATAAAATCTGTTATAGGTCATGGAGGATTTCCTAAGCCTTGGTAAAATAAATCCATTAAAATTTAAATTAAATTATTTTGAAGTGAAAATATATATTTTTTGAATATTAGTTTTATATTATTTTATTACATCACTATTAGGTCATTATGATTTCCTAAAACATGTTATATATTTATACAGTATTTAAGTTTAACCAAAACATTCTACTATTTCAATAAATTATGAAAAATTCACCATTAGATAATTTTGAATTCATAAGTCCAAAAATAATCTTTATATTATCTAAATAATTTTCTAAATATTTGGTGTTTTAATTTTAAAATAAAAACTTATATTTGTTGAAATTTTACGTGTTTTGATGAAAAAAGTTTTCAATCCTTAAAAAACATTACATTAGATGTCTTAAAAATTATGAGATCATTTATATATTATGAAATTATTTTATTAATAATATTTTATTAAAATATTATTTAATTCAAAAAATCATTAATTCATTAAAACATATTTTTTAATTGAATTTGAATATTTAGCTAAAATAATATATGTTATTTAAAAATCATTCACTCAGTAACAATAATAAAATGAAAGTATATTAATTATTTTAAACAAAAATAAATTGCATAATAACAGTGATAGGTTATTGTTACACATTCTTTTATTACACCATAATAGGCCCTAAGATTACGTTGTGTGATGGTTGGGCTTTCACGGGCCCGTTTGGTGAACATGGTTTGGGATGTGATCTTAATGTGCTTGAACTTCTCGCATAAACAGTTTCTCTCATGATTATGTTTTTGTATCTAAATATTGGACTACTGTAGGAAAAATCCCAAAAATTATATCTCCCTTAGAAGCTTTAATAAATGGGCTTCATAGGGTATTATCTTACTGGTTGTGTCTTCTTTTACTTTATCTCTAACAAAAGGATTAGTTAAAACCCTATATTTATACTAGTAATGTGATCACTATTCAATGACTATATTATCAACTGTAAGGATACATAATGTTAATTTAAATCCAACTGGATATATTAAAATATAATTAATGAATGTGTTTTATATATCGATTATATATTTCAAAGAATGGGAATTTTATTCATAAATGTTTGGGTAGTTAGGACATTCCCCCTTAATAAATTTCACACTTAAAATTTCCTTTTCTCACATTAATATAGATTAGGGTAACCCTACTTCATCCCTTCCTCTAGTTGCCACAATGATTCTTCAAACATGTGTTTTCCCCAAAAATAATTGATTAGGGGAATTGTCTCATTTTGTATATCTTTTTCGAGATGATCTATTATCATAATTTTTATTTCTTCATAGGATAGGTCATTCTCCAACAGTACCAACATTGGATTGAGTATATGCGATGGGTATGTTAGGTACTACATTAAGAGTGATATATGGAACACATAATGTACTTAAGAATATGGAGGTGGGAGTTTTAGTCAATAGTCCACTACTCTGATGTGATCAAGAATCTCAAAAGGGTTGATGCACCTTGGACTAAGTTTTTCCTTCTTCCCAAATCTCATAACTCTCTTCCATGGAGATATGTAGAGGAATATAATTTCTACAACATCAAACACCAGGTCTCTTCAATGATTGTTTGCATAGTTCCTTTGTTGAATTTGGGTAGATTTTTGTGACATTGGATGGTCTTAACCTTATACCCAATTTCTTTGAACATTTCCTAACCATGAAGTTTTCATTCCCCAAAATGTCAATGTTCTACACCTCACCCCGTAAAGGGATTTAAAATAAGCCATTTAAATGCATGAGTGGAAACTATTTTTGTAATATAACTCCACCAAATGAAGATATTGGTCCCATCCACCTTTGAAGTCCATTGATAAGGATCTCAACATGTCCTCTTGTGTCTGGATAGTCAGCTTAGATTGACCATCAGTTTGACGGTGATAGGTTTTGCTGAAGTTCAACTCATTTTTTAGAGTCTATTGGAGACTCTTTCAGAGAATAGATGTAAATATTATATCTCGATCAGACACAACCCATAGTTGTACTGCATGAATCCTTTCCACTTATCTGATTTATATCTTTTCCATTTGAGCCACTGAGTAATCCTCAGGAATTACAATGAAGCGTGTTGTCATTTTACGGGGATCCACAAGAAATAATATTTAATTTTTTTTCCTTCGGATGTATTTTGATTTTTGGTGACAAAGTCAATGTTGATGTTTCTACATTTCCATGTTGGTATGGGTACTAGTTTAATCATCCCTATATACATATTCCTCTTGTATATCACTTTCAAACATATAAGGCACATTGATTTATATTTAGTGATCGACGACTTCATTTTATCCCACCAATAGTGCTCCATGAGATCCCGATACGGCTACACGTTTTAGAGAGGAATGGAGACATTTGAACTATAATCATCATTAAAAATATCATTATTTAAATATATATTTCATGGAACACATATTCCTGACCCAAATCTCATAAATCCTTCATTATTAAAATTAAACAACAAGGATTTCTATTTTGTGATAGTTTACACTTTCTTCTAAATTCCCAAATCGCCTTTTCTTGAATCCCTTACCCTTTCCAAAAGAGACGACTGAGAAATAATTTTCGATAGGGTGGATGATGTAATCTTATATATGGTCCCCATATCTATATTCATCAAACATATGAATATTGGAACATTTTAAAATCTTATCAATGATATAATTATTAGGTCCTTTCTACTTAGAGAATATTCATCCCTGCTTACTTTCATTGGGTGGTAATGGATTGAAAACTCTTAATAATTGATGAGAAATAACCATATTAGTTGGTTCATATTTATCTCTTTCTATGTGAATATATATTTGATACTTTTATAATCTGTATATATTTCATAATTCTCTACAAAGATATTATGCCACCATATTTTCAAGTCAAAGATCCCAGCTGCCAACAATATTACTTGAGTGAGATGGTTTTTCTAATTAATTTTCAACTACCTTGAGGGATTGGAAATGAATTTCTCAATATAAATCGACACACATCCCATTCCCTTCATCAAATCATTCTAGAAGATTACAAAAATCTCCCACTTACGGGTTGTGTGAGCGCTGGGGCATTGACAATACTCGTCTTCCAATCCATGAATATTTCTTCAAATTCATCGTTCAATGAAAACATGGTTCCCTTCCATGTTATCTTAGTATGGGGTTTTGATAATCAGAAGAAAATTCTCACAAATTGGTGACAATATCTAGATAATCGTAGGATTCCACAGATACCTATCATAGTTGTTGGCCTCGACCATCACTCATTTGATTTTTTTATTGAAGGATCCACCGATTTCCCATTTATTGTGATGATATGCCACAAGAATAAGACTTACATCAACTAGAACTCCCACATGCAATATTTTTCAGAGAGTTTCTCCTTTAGAAATGTCTTTATCATATAGCTCAGATTATCCTAATGTTCCTCCTTGATTTTGGAGTATATTAGAATATTATCTATGAATACTACCACAAAATTTTCAAGGTAATCTATAAAGAATCTTTTCATCAAGTACATGAAAATTTTTAGAAAAATATTGTCATAGAAAGGAATTAATATGAATTCATAGTAACCATACCATGTTCATAATGTAGTCTTTAAGATATCCTTCTTATTCACCCTTACACGGTAATATCCCAACCGTAGATACACCATGGAGAAGTATTGTGCTCCACATATATAATAGAATCAAGCCATCAATTCATGGAAAATGATACTTGTTCATTATTTTGATTTTGTTTTTCTCATGATAATCCTTGTAATGATGCATTGAACCATCCTTCTTCCAGATGAAGAGTACTGATGCACTCAATAGTGAAGTACACGTGCACATAAACCCTTTATCGAGATTCTCCTGTAGTTGTTTTCATAGCTCCACAAACTCCCCACCAAAAATTCTATATAGATTATTGGATATTGGAAACGTCCTAGTTATAAGATAAATCGATAATTGAACATCTCTTCTTGGAGGAAGACCACAAAATTCATCAATAAAAAATCAACAGATTCCATAACAATAGGTATGTCTTTGAGAATGGTTATTTCCATAAAATCAATCATCAATGAAAGATACACATTATCATATGGTAGTAATATCCATGATTGTGATTATAGTGTGAAATATAAATCATCCTCATCCTTTAACTTTTATAGAATTGGGGTTCAATTCATTATATGGAGACAAATTTACCTTTCACAGTAATTTATGTTGGCTCCATATAGAGAAAGTCAATCCTTGCCTTGAATTGCCAAAAATTCTTCCTATGGAAGAATGATGAGGTTCCTTAAGAAGTCCAATACAAAAATTTCGAAACAGAAGGGTTTATATGAATGTGATTATATAATTTCCCCATTTTATGTTTTCACCTACATCTATACTTTCATGCTTTTTGGTGGTGTTTAGATTATTCTAATAAACTACTGAGATATAAAAAAATATTTAGATATATGTTTGACAACCCTACCATTCACTTTTGGATTCTACTTCTACCTTTTCCATTATAGACTTAGTGATGATAATCATAAAAAATTAAACACATAAAGGCTAATCAAATGAAATTAATGAGATAACATATAAATTTCATTTATATTTTTAACACATAAATTTCAAGGATTTAATCTATGTTATCCATGATATACCTCATAATGTGTATTATTATATGATTTTTTTGGTTCCATTTATAATTTTTTGTACTAACCTTATGAATTTACAAAAGAATATCCCCTGGGAGTTTCTAACCAAGAGTGCAACACGACTCATTATTGTGCACTAGTTCCCCTTTCAGTCTAACTCAGTGTGGTGTTTTCAAGTTTTACCCATAGACACATTAATGTCAGAGCCACCTCTACTTGTTCGTATCCAGGATGGGATTTATTTTATTGATATAACACTTATTATATAGTTAGAATAATTTAGGGATTATTTTCTTATACTTATTCTTATCCCTAAGGCTTTTAGTAGAGATTTCTAATACTAATCCTAAGAAAACAAAACATATTCACTAATACCAACTATAAAAATCCTGCTCTTTATTTCATATTTAGTCATGATTTATTACATAAACATTCAATTAATAAAACATAGATGATATAATGTTATGGTGTATTTGGTTCGTAGGAACATTGCAGAACAACTTAAAACATGAAATACACATCTTTATTCAAAACATCCTTTACATGACCACAACATTGCATCGTATATTTCATTGCATGGGACAAACTAAGAAAATACATAAGAAGAGGGCAGGCTATAAAACCTATTATGGATGTAAAAAAGAAAAAAATGTTGAATCAGACACATGTTAGGAAATATGTATATCAATGGACCACAAGAGAAATATGAACATAAAGGAATGATATATCATGATTATCATGACATGGAAATGTGGCAACAACTTAAAAAACAACATCATTATCAAAATAGAATTTGGTAATACTCTGTCCCAAAATGGTGAAAAAAATATATAATAATAGAATATGGTAAAACCCTTTCCTAATATGACGTATTATGATACTAAACATTAACTAATGCATTGGAACACTATCCGGGCACACCCATCAAATCCTTTCAATCTCATTATTATGTGTGCCACATAGATCATATAACATTGATTAATTCAAAATAAACATTTAATCTATGATCAAGGAGTGTGGAATAAACACATGTAAGACTTATATAAAAAATAATATGTTTATAAAGTTGAATACCCTTGATATAGGAATGGGTATGGTATTCGATACACGACGATTTTATCTGGGAAAATTGTGGTGCAATTTCGGCAGCATAACGACGTCATATGGAAATTCATATAATGGGATGATGAGACAGAAATGGGTCTATCAACATTTATACATGAAATGGAAAGAATGGGATTGTGTAACAAAATATTCCAAAAATATGAAATGTAATTTTAGGTGTAGAATATAAAAGAAATTCTTGAATAGAAATGAGATGAGAGAAATCCCTTACCGAATTTTGTCCTATTAACGGATGGCCTGAAAAAATCATACAAATGATTATTGGGAGTGAATGTAAGATCCCATAATATATACATAAAATATATAGTAAGGATATATGTACGAACATATCCCAAATTTTGAAAATTGAAATTAAAATCCATGACATAAAAGAGCCGCTTCATGAAAAAGTAGTGAGATATCCCTTAGTGGGATGTGTAATCCCCAAGGCTTTAGGGTGGATTCCTAGTAACTTGGGTCACCATGGGATGGATCTATGGAGTATAAGGACGAGGGTGATAGATATTAAAAGAGATTTAGTGAAGAGAAATATGTTCATAGGTGGGTTTATTTAGGAAAGGTGGGGGAATTTGTTTTTATTTTGGTTTTGTACACTACACAGTAAAATATTTAAAAGCGCAAACCATACCCTAGTGTTTTCCCATTGTTTCTAGAAAATGTGACTGGTATACATTTTTTCATAAGGATAATGGCTGATGATATTAAAATATTTTACTTTCCTATGTTGAGGTGAGTTTTAATTTTATAGAAATTATTTTGAGAATCAAAAAAATATGTTTTTGGTCTTGGTTGATTAACTAAGGCATCATAAAATCATTATAATAAACATAAAATTACATTATTTTAATGGGAAAAATATATTTGGCCAAAAAAACATTTTAGAGTATTTTATTACATCACTATTGGGTCATTATGATTTCAAAATATACATTGTATATTTATACGATATTTAATTTATACACAAAAAAATTAATGTATCATAAAATGATGTGAAATTAACCATTGGGAAATTTCAACATCATGAATCAAAAAAATAATTTCATTTTATCAAAATAATAGTCATATATTTTTAATTTTCACTTTTAAAATCAAAATAGGCATTTTTTGGAAAATTGACGGGTTTTGACAAAATCATTTTTGAGAGCTCAATAAAAATTAAATTTGATATTATAAAAATTATAAAATAATTTATATTTAATAAAACTAATTTATTAATAAAATTTTATTAAATTATAAATTAAAAAAATATTCATTATTTCATAATAAATAGATTTATTAATTAAATTTGAATGTTAATCAAAAATACTATTTGTGCTTTACAAATAATTTACAAAGAAACAATATTAGAATGAATGAATATTAATTATTATATAAAAAAATAATGGGCATAATAATAATGGTAGGATCTTATTACATATACCCTTTTTACAATAGCATATTATATGATAGAAAGGTGTGTTAGGGTGGAGGTTTCATGGGGGTTTTTAGTGAACATAGATTGTGTCATGATCATGTCGATCCTGATCTTATTCTATAAATGGTTTCAGTCATTCTTAAGATATTGGATCTCAGGTTGCACTTGGTTTAGGAAAAATAACAGAAATGCTATCTCGCTTAGAAACTCTGATAAATGGGCTTCATATGGTATGGTCATACTAGTTGAGAACATCACTTCCATTGTCAGAGCCAAAAGGATTTGTTAAAACCCTATACTTATGATAGACATGTGATCACTATTCAACATATATATTATCAATAGTAAGGATAATTAATGGTCATTTAAATCTTATTGGATATAATAAAACCAAAGGAGTGATAGTGTTTTATTTATCTATAATTCATTTATTATAAATGGAATTTTTTTCATAAATGTTCAGTTCATTACATAAATCATGCGAAAAACCTAATTTCCCCTTCCATATACCACCAAACAACTCATATGAAATTACAATTTGGGGTGCTCAAAACATACTGATATCACTTATATCACAAAATAGCCTACCTAGGTAATAATTATCATCAGGAAACAACCTATAGGGATTATCCCCTAGACAATCATGATCCAATCGGTCAATTGGTATATGTACAATGACATCTCTATAGATGGCCCATATCGATCAACAATAAGTAAATGTTTTGGTTTAGTATAATTTCAATCCTTTCTCGATCAGAAAAATATATATAATATCATTTCAAGACATTATGAAAATGAGATAGAATGAAAATCACACTTAATTGGTCTACTATAAGGGAACCATAATTCAAGGACAACTTACTAAGGGTAATTGGATGTTTACTAATAGAGGTACACAAAATTCATCATCCTTATCAATCATCTCATCATAGATTTACAAGACCTAACATCAAAATTAATCATATATACACATTTTACACACTGAGAAGATTTTTTTTGTATATATATGTTAATATTCTGTAAGTTTAGTTGTGGAAACTTTAAAATTTTGTTATTCATACATCAATAATGGTGATCACAGAAGGAGGCCTACATCATATGGATTAATTGATAATGATATGATGCATTAGAATCCTATTTCCTATATTGGATAAGAAAAAATTATGTTATAATATTCTTAGAAATGGTATAAGTGCTTAAAATTAATAGATCATATTTCATCAATATAAAATTGAATATTAAACACACATGTTTAAAAGCACAACATCCATAGCATCAAAATCCAAGAACCACCTTACCATACCATAATAAAATAAGACATTCACTGGATAAGGTGTTCATGATACACCATTTAGATTTCCATCATAATATATGAAACATTCCTAGATCACTAGTGTATAAAATATTTTGATAGTAAGATAATATAAAATATTTCATTGATAACACATCATAATGTCCCAGATCAATTAACTCTATTAAGAGTAGTCATGACTTGTTCATCACCTTACCTCAAGGAAACCACCATGTATGCCAAATTCTAGAGACTACAAGTAGAGGTCTATGAATTTACAATGGGGATACTTTACCCCATGTACAATAGTTTAAAAAAGTAAGAAAAAATAACAACATATCATACACATCTTTCACATCAGAGTAGGAGGAAAACATAAATTATTAAACATGCTTCTAAAAATGAACTCCTACGATATTCTATAAAATTTTTACTACCCACTGGGATAGTCATATGTATAGTTATGGGAAAAAAGAAATAAAGACACTATATCCATGATATATTAGATATGTACCTAAACGCATGACAAGAACACCATCGAAGATATCAATTTGATTGTCTTGCATATAATCCATGGCTCTCATTTACATGTGTACCTATATTAAGTGAACGTATTCTTTGGTACAAATATTCAATAGTAGCCTGAGTAATGTGTGAGTGAAAAAATTGTTGGGTAGAACCACATTTCTCCATTACTATCCATTATATATTGGGATATGTGACCATGAAATGATAAGAATAAATAAACCATAGAAATAAAAAATCTACCTGTTTTGGATCGATCCAATAATGTATTTGATCACAAAATGTTGGACCTAATAACCATAGTAACAATTGTTGATCCGTGGTGGTAATACATCTATCGAAAATAATTTCATCATACAATGTTATAGTGTCTTTGAGAAAATTTCATTGATTGTGTGAACAAAAATGAAACTCTTTCTTATCCCCAATTTATTATTGGTTGTACATAGAGTACAAGACTACCAGGTGTAATATAATCATCACCATCGTTTGTAGGATCAACGAACTAGGGGTAATATTCCCATTCCAATAGAATAGAACAACCACATCATGAGAAGTACCTTCCAAGGGTAATAAAGCCATCCTTTAATCTTCCAGGTAGCATATGATTATAAGTGATAAAAGACCCATCAACTTGGAACAATGAATCGACTAACTATGTATAATAAATCCATCCCCCAAAAATAATATGAATGAAGGTGTAATGTACCTATCTCCAATCCTAGAAAAGTCAAGAACCATGGGAAATATACCCATCCTTAGGCCAATAAGTCAGTCCTATATTAAAGGAAACCTAATAGGGTAATCAATTATCATAGGTCGTGACACATTGAAATAAATAGAAATAAACATACCACAAGGACTATCCAAACAACCAATATCATAATCTTCATTATCTTAAACTCATCAGGTGTGTACATCTGTTTGGTTTCTAGTGACATTCAAAACCTTTAATACTGAAAAACATATGTATTTTCATAAGGAAGATCTATTAACAGGAAACCCTCTCAGGTTCACATAGTCATTATAAATCAACTACACCAGTATTAGTGTCTTTATCACATTAAATATCTCAGATAATCTATATATACTAAGATTATTTCATAGTTCTTGATATTTTCAAAATGCTAGAATGACCTTTCCATCCAGGATAGGTTTTCCATATAGTAAAGAGTTAACATGACTTCCTATGAACCATCTTAGATTTTTGTGTCTCTCTCTCAATAATTATGCTCACTGATCCCACTATTGGTGGACTATGCCTTATCCACCAAGACTAAATTTGTCTCATGATTTTAGACACATCCAACTTGGGTTTTCAATCTCAATTCTTGGAACACATCCTTTTGGAGTTGTCCAATTGATCATTTTCAAGGGTCACTGGTTTATACTTATTCTATTAATATAAAGTCCACGAATCATGGGGATCTAAATTTCAATATCTAGGGCCTTTTCCATTGGTCACATGTAAAACATGCCATCACCCATATAAAAATGTTCCCATGCATGTAATTTATTTTCCTGAAATCATTCCATTAATTAATCACTTCATTATAAAAATTTAACTCATTTAAAAAGATTTATAATTCATGATAGGGATCTACCTACCATTGTGGGATGTCACATCAGATTCCATATAACAAAATCATAATAGTTGTTGGACTAGTGTGTGAGACCGCAAACATTTTGAATGTCATTTATCCTATATTTTACACACTTTAGTAACAAAGACAAGGCCTAGATAAGTTCATTCATTATCCTGAGTGGATATCCCTAGATTGAAAAACAAATTAAATATAAATAAAGTATAAATAAATGTTCAAACAATTTTATATTAATTCTAAAATTAGATTATTTCAATAAATATTAATCAATATAAAATTATTTACCATTAACAGATCTTATTTCAAAATATTTCCACCTTCTTTTGCAATGGAGTGTCATCCACCATTGACACACCCCAAACCCAAAATGGGAAAAATCCCTATCTTATATCAGAAAAAAAATAAAAAATTAATTTAATTTAATGAAGAAAATAATAAGATAACACTAAAATTGTACCTGACCAAAACAGTGCATGATGATGAGTGGATGTTTTCTTAGTGTGTCAACTAACGAGGTAGAGAAAAAGACACTAGAGAACCATAATATTCCAACAAGACCTGTTTTAATTAACATAAAAAATCAAGACAATGAAAAAATATTTTATAACCCAATTAATAAGAAAGAGGAATTAGGAGGGAAAATATCACCCTGAATTGATGATGAATACACTAAAACCACTAAAAATGGAAAAATATTGATAGAGGGAGGATGGATCTACCAACTGGAATGTGTCCTTGATGGAAAAGGAATAAGAGAGTGTCTGTCATCATAAATTTCACAGGGGAAAATGGAAATTCATCCCTATAAATTGGCCACTGGTATGGGATGAACGATATTCTAAACATCACACCTATAATATGTATTGGACTTATGATTTTCCAAGATTTTATTTAACAGTTTGTATTGGAATAGTATTGTTTTGTAATATTTTTCTTATTTTTTATGAGATAAAATCCCAATAAAAGTTATAAAGAAAACAAAACATTTCACATTCTGTGTCAATAAGGAACCCCTTTCATTTTAGGAGCCTACATAATTAAAACAACATAAATAATGGAGGCATGGATTAGAGTAGTTTCAGGATGTGTGACCACCATGGATATTTCTTAGGTCATGTGTGGTAAATAAAAAGGAACATTTAAATAACATTTTTAGTAATTTTGGGAGAGTCATTACTCTAATAAGTAACCCTAGTGGGTAATATCATGTGGTGTGATGGGAAGAAAACCATGTTTTTATAGGATATTTATGAGGTTGGATGATTATGTTCAACACCCATAGTGGTTGGGTAATTTCAATATTTTTTATTAAAAATGATTACTTTTTTTTAAATATACCTTATGGATCTATTAAACTATCAAGAAAATATCACCAGGGACATTTGAATTCATCTTTTGATAGACTTCAATAATTGAGTTTTTGGGAGTGAAAACCTTCATAAATTGAATTATTATATGAAACCCATGTTCATTGATTGTGTTTCCATACTCCTGATCTGTATTTTTCCATAAAATAAATTCTATATGATCTAATGGAGGTATAAGATAAATATTACATACAAAAGACATAATTGTAAAAAATTACCTCAATGAAAAACCAATGAATATAAATATTGTCATTTTATTAACCATCCCAAGAACATGAGCATGATACACCTTTCCAAGGACCCAACCAATAGTATCATACTATGACACTGAGTGAGAGTGTAATTGTTGGTAATCTCAAAATTATTTTATTTTTTTTACTTCTAATCAAGTATCATTGAAATTGTTTTTAAAAAAAATTAAAAAAAGTAAGATAAAATTTCTACCCCATTTTCATTGAATGGCCCATTTACATAACTTCCATCGAATTTGTTATGGATATCTAAAAAATATTTCTTCTGAAAACCATGTTACCCTATAAACTTTTTATATATAAATACGAGAAAAACCAATGATTTATTTTACTAAATACAAATCATTTAACCCATAAATATTAAAAGTCATGAAATTATCACCATGAAAAATAATTTATATCCATAAAATCTTCAAACTGAATGTATGAGTGATAATCTATTTATCTATTATTGTTGATTGGTTTGTAAATTCATATAAAAATTAATAATCAATTTTTCTATAATTAAATATGTATTTTTTAAATTATATTAATATCGAAATAGAATACTTATAACCATGTGTTTCTCACAACAGTGAGTATCAAGAGAATCTTTCTACTTATACTAAGGTAATCCATTTTTTTCATGAATTAGCTCAAAATGTTTTCTTCATTGAACTCATAAGAAGTCTAACTTTGATAAAAAACAATTTATTAACCAATTTTATTAACATCTGTGGAGATTATACAACATCACAAATGATATAATTGAAGAACATTTGTAAAAAATGATATTTTTAATATAATTATAATTTTATTATATAAAGACATTCAATTTAATCAATGGAGTTTAATGTATTAAAATTAATATAATATGTGAAAAAAATTCAACATTATAAAAATAAAGAGGATCATGTATGTAATCAGATGATGTATTGAGATTGGTCACAATCTCACTAGCCAACAGATCAAATATCTAACAGGATATTCCTAAGAATCATTTTTTAATATCCATAAACCACGAAATGACTTTATTATCATTGTGAAATAAGGATTATGTACTTCTAAATTACTAATTTATATTTGTATAACCTTATTTTTATTCTCCATTTTGAAAAAAAATATTTGTTAATACAAAAAAATAATCATAAAAAGAATATTAAATTAAAATATATTATCGTTAACCTCAAATAACCTATTGAGGTAATTTGATTAAAATCATAGTGCTGTGACGCATTCACATCACCTGAAAAACTTCATTTCCAACATTAATGTAATGATGTGGTAGATTTATCATATAATACATGATTTAAATACTGTTGTGATGGATTAAAAGTGTGTTCAAAATTTAATTGAGAGGGATACCATGATTGTAACTGATAATGTGTTGAAGGAATCATCAAATGAAGAATATAATAATTCACTGGGGAGGTTACAATTATTCTTATGTTGGCTATTTGTCACTAAAATATTATTTCCTCAACATTCATATCAATAAATCAATTTAAAAAGGTTTTATAACATGAATTTTAAAATAATTTTAACATTTAATTTTTCAAATTAAACACTACACACCTAAAAGGAAATATAAATATAATCACAGATGAAAAATAAACATAAATAAATAATATAATATAGAGTTAATTGATATATTACTCTAATTCTACTCATATAATAATTTTATTCATTAAATAATATATAAATATTGGGACCAATCGTTACATATTCCACTTCATCCACTATTAGAAGACTAATATTTTCAATATCATCATAGTGAAACCATTCAATGTGTTAATACAAATTAAATTCAGCATCATAATATAGTTCATCAACCTCATCACCCATATCATTAATGTATATTTGTTTCTTGGGTATAACTATTTTCTATCAATAATCATACACTTCTTCCACATGATACAAAATATTTCATTATTATATGAATTCAGACAGATTTTATTTCTCACTGCCACCAGTATCAATGAATAAAAATAAATTCACTTAATTAAATTATATGTAATATTCTTTAAAATCCCATCTAATATTTACCCATATATATTTTGTTAAAAAATAAAAAAATAATCATGGGATAATAATTTGATAATATATGTCATCTTTCTAAAATAAAAAAAAATTAAAATTGAAAAATATACCACTATTATATGATATTAATAATTTTTCTCGATAAAATTTATAACATTTAAAACTAGTCACATTTTATGTGTAAAATATATTTTCCATAGGGTATTCAATGATAAAACCTCAAGTCCTTGGACACTTAAAATCGAATAAATATATTATTAATATATTGAATTAAGATAAATTATTATATTTTTATATAATATATTTAAAACTATAATACAAAGAAATTACATGATATGAAATTCATTCAACCAGTTCCTTATTAATGATTTTCTAATATTTATTTCATTATATGTTTTACTACTATGATATCTCCTTATTTTCACCTTCAGTTCGTCAATTATTCGACCATTGATTTCACTACATATTATAATATTACTATGTGATTTTAACAAATCATATAGTTTCTAGGGTAATATTTTTTATCCTCCCAACTAGTAAAAAAATAATCGGAAATATTGATGATTTTTTATCCATTTCAGATTGACTTGACATTCCATCCAAATGAACATTTCAATTTAATATTTTATCAATATCATCTATATACCAATAACACATGTTCATATAATCCTCTCCCTGGTAACCATTACAAATGGAGACTTATGCTCAGACATAATATATGATTTAAAATGGTCATTGTATCCATTAGAATAATGGAATGAAAAATTATTAGCAATAAATAAGTATAAGAAATTATTATTTATGTAAAAAAATTATAAATAATGTACCATTTTATTAAATATATCCATATATAATTTATGGGACTTATTAACATAGTTTCCCTGAATAAATACATAAAAATTGAAATAAGATATTTTAAAATAATTGTGGAATGGTCTCATCCACATAAAAAAGATTCAATAAAATTATTTCTAGATGATTTCCATGGTAAGTGGGTTATAATTTTTTCATTAAACACTATATAAGGTTTGTGAAAAAATAAATTACATATGTATTTTCCTTTTAAATCAATAATGAAAAAATAATAATTATATTATTTTCTCTATTAAAATATAGGAATCATGAATTTTCCATTCTGATAACCAATAATCATTTAAATAAATAAACCATTAAATTTTACTAAAATTATCATCATATAGTTTCACATGATTTAATGTATTATGTAATATATATTTTTCATTATTTGTATTTAAAAAAACAACCCCGGCATTTTTTTAGTTAACATTTGATGATAAATAATTATTTACATTAATTTAATTTAATTATTTTCAACCATTAATGAGGTTATTGGATATCACTTACTCATTATGTAATGTATAAATCAAATTATCATTAAACTATTCTAAATATTAATCACATTAATATTATGAAATAGAATATTATTTTTTGAATGTTAATATTCAAAAAATATTTTTTTACATATATATGTTATATATTCAATTATTTACGTACATATAACTCATTTCACATAATTATTCAAACAATAGACCATTCCACATTATCCTTCTAAATTAACTAGTTTTTCAATAAATATAATCCTTTGAGTAACTTTTTGGGTGATCAATGATCGATAAATCAATTGATTATTTACATTTTGAAACTAAATAAATGAGATTAATCAATAAATATAATAGGAAATAATAATTTATATTTTTATTGAAAGTTAATCATCCATGATTAAATTCAATGCAACTAACTAGCGAAGCTAAACTAGTGTATATGTAAAAAATAAATAATTTCCCATTTTCTGGAAAGCCACTGATGTTCTACATTAGAGAGGAATCCACTATAAACACTAACATGGTATATATGATATTTTTTCAACACCTTTGTTCCATACCTCCTATAATTATTCAATTAGAGGACGAACGTATATATAAATTTCAATTTTTAGATATATTTTTTAGAAATAGCAATTGAAATTATGAAGTATGTTTTTAGCATATAAATCAATAGAGTTATATTATATTGGATCAAAAAACATTTCAAATGTTATGAATAGTACTCAATTTCTATAATTTTTAGATTCTATTGACTTTAAATCCAAATACAACATTACAAAGATTGTTAGAGAAATATGGATATAATGAATTATATTTTTTACATGTACTTATATCTTCTAGATATATCATTATAAAATAATTATTAATATTAATATAATTACACATTATATTATATACATTGATTGATGACATGATTAATATTTTACACTATAGGTTTAAAGGTAAATTAAAAAATTATAATGGTATTATTTTTCCGCTTCTTCATAGTAATTTATTGATTCAGACAGAAAATATTACTCATTTAATACCATCTATATTCTAAAAATTGTTTTTATACTTGTCTACTCATATACTATCCTAAATATTGAATACATTCATTTGGGCATAAATGTATTTTCTAATAATTGAACCAAAGATTTTCCATAAAAATATTTAAGTCATAAAACACTCAGAGATCTTATCTTCATTAAGTGAGTCACACAAATATTATAATACCATGGATACTGCATTATTTTTTATTCTTTATAGTCACATGTTATGGTACAACATTAATATATTCTAATTTATTTTAATTCAAAATAAATCCTCAATTTAACACTTAATTTCTATAATCATCTAATGGAACAAAATCATTTTTCTATATAAGGATTCACAATTAATTAGTTTCCATCAAATCAAGGAGAGGATGCATTTTTATCATAGAATCATGATCAGGTTTTATAAAAGGTCTAAAAACATCATTTTTAAATTTTTATATGTAGAAAACATGAAAATTTGTAGAAATATGTTTTTATGTTGATGCCATAAATTTAGAAATAATATTTTATACGATTTTGAATATTATTATACATCATTATGGTTTTTTTTCTCATTCTACTCATTGAACATTGTGATTAAAATCATATAAAATTTTATTTTCCATTCCAAATATGACATGCATAATTAGTAATGAATAGCTTCAATATATAGTATTCAATTTTTTTTTCATAAAATCAACTAATTTCTGAATTGATATATATGGTATGGGAATCTATTTCTCCCATAAATTGATTTATTTACAATTGAAATCCCTAAAACTCATATAAACCATTATTCTACTGAGCTTTATTCCATTGAAAAATTATAAAGACTTTATATATCTCAGTGGATGTCTACATTCTAAATAATAAAATACTATTATATAATTTCATTATACTAAAAATTATTATTATCTCAATATCTGTTTACCAATGAGATATAAAATCATTATATTAAAGGAATTAGTTATCTATAAAAGTTCTAAATGTTGTTCCATCACTTTTTTATTTTATATCTCCTTGGATGTATTTTTTTAATAAATCTAACACACATAAATAAAAATAAAAGAAGAATATAGATGTTGTGAGAAACTATAACACCATATTTAATAAATATATTTAATAAAAAATTATTTAATTATTTTTACATATTTAAAATATAATTACACCATCAACCATAAGAGGGATAATGCAACATTTGGAAAATTTCTTATCATAGGTCGTTCAATTTTCTTAAGGAAGAAGGGAATCTCACACATCACTAATAGGGAGGGTAATGGTTATTCATATGAAAAATGGTATTTTCAGGCTTCTATGCATCAATAGTATGGATGTGACCACATTGATTCCTGCCCTATCTAGAAAATAATAATATCTAAATTTATTATTATACAATCTTTTATACAACGTACCCAAATCCTACTCTATGTATAAAACACGGAAAACTAAAAAAAATTTAAAAAAAATCCATTACAAATCATGTGAGTTTAAGCAGTTAAAATATAATATGATATGGTTTTTAAAAATAATTCTCTATAGTGAAAATTATTGAAATAAATATAATATAATATATTGGGTAATAATGATCCCTAAAATATAAAATTGTTAAAATTGTTGTGTGGTAATATAGGTTTTCTAGTATTAAATGGTTTAGCCCATATATTATATATTGGAGTAGTTATTCAAGAATCATAAAGGTTGTAGTTTAGAATAATTTAATACACTAAAAATTTAATTTCATTAAATATAGAAAATAATTATTATACTTATATCAATTAAGTTATTTACTTAACTTGAATATATAAAAATGAGTTCTCTTACAATGATTCCTTACATATTTTTAGTGATTATTTGTTAATGATTATATAAAATCTAATATAATATACTATAGTGACCATAAGAGATCTATAAATATCCATTTTTTGGGAATCAATATTCATATGTAATGTGTTTATGATGGCCATGTAGTGCAATAATACTTTTCATTTCATTTGATTGAATTACCTAAAAACTGTAGTTGAACTAAATAGATAGTTTTAATATTTTCATAAACATATTAATTAATTTAAGAAAATAACTACTTAAATTAATCAATAAAAGGCATAAATTCAATTTGTACAAATGTAAATTAGAAAAGGCATGAGTAGAAATATGTCAACTGAGAAATAGAAATTGAATGTGCAATGTAAAGATATATAAAATTATATATTCCATCATACCATATTGAATGAAACTACACATTTTATGCATGAGTATTATATGGTTGACATAAAAATATATGAAATGAATAAGAGGCCATGACAAATCAATGGATGCCTAAAGTTTTTTAGGAAGAATAATCCCTTAATGGGGTAAAATGAGGATCATTTGATCAATTTTTTATGACAAACAATGACATGGGATATCTATATTCAATGATGGATGTGATCATTAACATAATCGGATGACAAAGTGTCTTTGTGTGAAATGAGGCTTCAATTAGTTAGTTGGGTTTAGGAGGGGAACATGAAGGTGGGGCCTAGGGAGTGATGTGGGGACACATTATCGATGAATTAATATATTAATTTTATTATATTACATCATGGTTTTTTAAAACCACCCAATAAATAGTCTTGGATTGTTTAGATGTGATTTCATCACACAGATGCTTAAAATGTGGTCTTAAATATCATAATTTCTTGACTATATTATAATGAATAAATCTTATGGCCTAATAATTTATCATGTATATCATTTTTTATTTAAAATCATTTTATACATTATAATTCAATCAAATAATTTGATATAGAAAGAATTATTGTTTTTAATATTCACTGTTCTGAATAATATAAGAGTTCCTTAAAAGTGTAATAATTATCCATTTTTTAAGAACTATAATTTCGTGATTTTAAATCAAATAATATAACATTTAATATAATTAGATACATATCATACCCTTTTATGGATACATTTATACCATGTTAATGATTAATTTAATGGTACCTAATCTATAATTTAATATCATTACCTATCATATCTCTATGTTATATACTTGGATATGATTTAATATAATTTTATATAATATATCATAATATATAATACACATCCTCTTCATAGAATTTAAAATTTTCAAAAAAAATCTAAATTTCTCTAAAACATAACCAGAAAGAATTTGACAATAATAAATAAAATATTAAAATGAAATGAATTATTAATTTATGAAAAAAACTGTATTTTACATGTTCACTCATAAAAAAGGGTTATGATAACATAAAAAATGAAAACAAATAAAGAACAGATTGTAACTATATGGACTAATTCTACATTAATAGTGTATTTGATAAATTTTTTCATAGTTGTATAAGAAATATTACCTTCACCTGTGATCCTCCATCTATGGTGTCATGATTCTCATTCATAGGACCCCATTTATTCCAAAGATTCTCTGGTACCAAACTTAACCAAAAAATATGTATGTAGAGAGATAAAAATCCCTGAAAGTGATAAAAATAGATGGGTGTGTATCAATTAGGATTCCAAGAATTTTTATTTTAATATATAAATATATATATATGATGATGGATTCTCAAGAAATCTGAATGTTTATTAATAATTGATGGAAAAAATTCGGTTTATGCTCTTATGTTAAAATATTGTTCCTCTATTTACCTAATTATTCATCAATGTCGTATAATTTTAAAAAATGTAATGCAGCATTGTAAAATCATCTTACACATCACCACATAATGCTTTATGTAAAAAACATATACATTAAAAGGTCAAGAGATACTCATTGTATGTATGATATCTATATATCTTAAGAAAATTCAAGATAGAATCTTATATCATATATCCCAAATTCCATAAATGTTATGGATTTTGGATGCATATATATTTCATTTTTTTCAATGAATTATTTTTTATCTCTATCATGGTAACCTTTTATCAAACACTATAAAGTGGTACTCACATATGAAGCATACATCCATCATTTTTTCTTTATTTATTATACTATTTTATTCATTTGGTTAAATATTTTTCCTCTATTTATTTATATCATTCATTTAACAAGGGAAATATTCAATGTAATCATAAATTTATTTAATAATTAAGAGATTAAATTGTGTTTTTTTCTAATACATGGTCATTATCCTATGTATTTATAAGAATAATTATTTTTATTTAATGTTCCATGTCATAGAGAAATAAGTGAAGGAAAATACATATAATTAGACACCCCTATTATAAAATTTTAGATATCATGAAAAATTAACCTATGATAATAGATGTATATATAACAATTACATTATATAGTTTTAGTGAAAGAATATTACTATAATTTTGGGTTGTATGCCATTTTTTTAATTTATTATTTTTATATGATATATAATTTCTTTAATTTAGAATTATGTCAATTATTTTTCTATCAATAAAACAAATTTCATGTATATTATTATTATATGTTGATGATTATTTTATAGAAATATCAAAATGATGTTTTTAAGAAGAGTTCTTTACCAAAATTTTAAAATACTCTCTACAAAGAAATTATCAATTTATGACATGAATTTATTTAATATTAAGTAGAAATATTGTATAAATTTTCAATAAAATGCATATATTATATGATGGACATTATATTTATAATGTTTCTTATAAAATGATTAAATGTTTTTTTGGCCACACAAAGAAAAATAAAACTATTGATCCTAATGATTTTTATTATGAAAATATAGTAAAAAATATGGTCGAATAAATCATGGAGAGTAGATATGGAGGTATTAATATTAAAAATATAAATATAGTAGTTGCATTTTTATTAATGTAATTTTAAGATAGTTTACATAAAAAATCTAGAATAATACATACAATTGATGGATTAGAATAAATTGATATGGGATAGATGGAATTCAATATGAATAATGGGGATAAGGTAATAGTATATCATTTACATGTATTACAAAAATCCATGTAGTGGTTATTAGTGTCTACAATAATTTTTTCCATATGGTCATGGCTTTCTAAATAAAATAGAACAAATACACTAATCATCTGTAAGTATATTTCTATTTTTATGCATTACATATAATCATATCAATTTTTTTTTCAAACCATGATAAAATTATTAATACTTTTATACCATAATATGAACACTATTCATTATTAGTTATTGATTTTTGAAAACTCTACATTAAAACATATTATCTATAATACCTTCTCCCACCAACATTTCATGAAAAATTAATATTTATCTATTAATCACACCCATGTTAAATTAAAATGAAACAAATCAAATCATTTTTAATATAGTTCTCTCAATAACTGAAATCTGACTAATCCATTATTAAATGATGGATTTCCAAGCTATCATTGAGATAACAGATCCCTTTGATCTATGGGGGTGGGTACATCGGCTCTCACTCATCAAACACTTACCCTATACAATAATCATCATTATATTTCTCACCCAGAATATTTTTTTTCAAATATCAATATTACTGATACGTATTCTTCAATATAAATACAAAACTCCCTAATCTAATAATGTAAAAATTTGAATTTTCATGCGGTTTCAAGCCTCTAGTTGGTTCAATGTGATTTATAATTATTAAAACTAAAACTTTCTATCAAAATTCTTTAGTAAGTGGCCCATGATGAATATTCTTGTGAATCATGTTAACTCTATATGGGGATTTCAGATGTTATAAGTAATAAAACTCTTTGATAATAACATTTTTATATGATAAAATATTTCAAGGTAGATTTTATATGGGATAGTTCATATAAACCAAAACACATTTATAACAATAATTTTTTTTTAATATATTGATAAATCAACTCAATAAATGATTATATTCATAGATAGTCTTTATATGGATTAGTCATTCTAGTCTTATAAATCCATTCTATGATACACAACTTATTAAAGGTCTAGATGAATCACTTTTCAATTTTTGGGGTACCACTAACCATACTTCGGGTCAAAATCACCTGATATCCCTATAGATTTATTTATAGATGGAATGAAGTTTATTAGTAGATCTATCTCAAGGAATGTAATAGTGAATCTTCTAGTAAATATTTATTAAAATTTATAAAATAGATATTTTACATGATTTCTGGATTAATGGGTTGCGATGTCTTAGATTATCAACACTGTCAAAAAAAGATTGATGTGTAGTTAGTTCCTTTAATGTTGAAGAATGATAATGGGATGTGGTTATGATGAATTATCATCTTAGTCCCACTAATCATAATATTGGTGAAACCCACCATATTTCAGATGATGATTTAATGATGTTGGGTATAACATAGCATTTACTCCCCCCATAGTAAATCAAGCTGTATCACCTTCTCAAGTAAAAGATTCTTGTATTTAATTATTTTCATAATCTAATAGGGTGTTAGATTATAAACATGTTGTTTGGCTCTCTAGATCACTTATTTATTTACTAGTTTTGGTTACTATCTATAAACCAATGTTGTTTTAGATGGATATAGACCTTATTGGAGTTATGTTTATGATGATCGATTCAACGACCATGATATTAATGGATATTCTTCCCATTATTGGGGGAATGGAGTATACTAATATTCACTATATGAACTAAGATGAACTAGTTTAGAATCTTATATGGTCTATAGTTTATCATTTAAAAGGAGTTATTAGTGGTTTACCAGTTATTTAACTATTATATTATTCCTCAATATATTTTTCTAAAAAAAATTCTTCTATAAATTGTCACCAAATAATGATCCCTAGTTATTTTTATTTTATGGTTATAGGTTTTTTTTTAGAATATAATATTTTTACAAACTCTTTATCACTTATTTTTATCTAAAAATACACTAAAGATGTATAATTTATCGATACATGTTATATTGAGATATATATTATATATAATCCTCAAAATAGGGAATCCATGAAAAAAATTCAATGATACTTCAATGAAAGAAGATAATTATCACATGGGGTTATTTAATCTTGTAGTAAGTGGGAATATTTACCCTCAAATAATGAAACCTAATAATAAATTATAATAGTTGTGCCAAGAAAACTTCTATTAATGACACCATAATATCGAGTCTATTTTTTTTATAAAATTATTACATGTCATAACATTTAAATCTTATTTATTTTTTCTATATAATTAGTGAATTTTATAATAAAATTTATATATTATAGAGGAAGATATAAATATTTTAAATTTACACCACAATATTTGTTTTATTATAGATAAATGTTTTTCCCAGGGATATATTCCATGATTTTGGATTTGATCCATGAATAAAGCCAAATTTACCTATAGGCTATATAGTGGAAAGATACTGAAAAATAACCAATGATTTATCTTGGGCTACCATTTCATTATGTTGTTTTTTCATTAATTTTTTTACACTTTTACAATAAATATATTGTAAAAATAGATGCTGAGGTTATTTGGAATCCATCGAGACAAAATCTATAGTAGTGGTGGAATAGAGGAAGGGAAAATAAAACATTATTTATTTTTTTAATCCACATCCATGTATGAAATATTTATTTGAATTAATATTTATTTGGAGT
Organism: Viscum album; assembly: GCA_963277665.1. Lineage (NCBI taxonomy): Eukaryota > Viridiplantae > Streptophyta > Magnoliopsida > Santalales > Viscaceae > Viscum > Viscum album. Next base: position 280,400,380 of record OY728123.1, on the reverse strand, counting down.
AGGAATCATAGAAAATAAAAAAAACTAGATATCTTGGCATCGATCTGGTGAATAAACAATGAGTTGGGACACATTAGTTAATTTGTAGATATTATATGAAGACCAAAAATGAATCAATTGACGTGTTTAATTGGGAATGAGGGTGGTTAAATAGAAATATTTAATGGAAGTACAATCACCATGTTATGTGGCACAATTTTTATGAAATTGTTTCATTATATTCTAGATATGTATGTTCAATTTATAGACAAAGTTAATAAACACTTTGATGTTGATTATATAACATCTAAGGAAGTAATTTTTCAGTTCATGATATTTGAGGACTATATAATCAATGTTCATATTCATGGACATAGTCTTCTAGTCACTCATAATTTCTAGGATAGAAAAAAATTAAATGATAGAACTAGTAAATCAAGGAATATCCATAGTATCCCCAACTATCATAGTTATGGAAGATGACCTGAAAATTATGTGGTCTTAGATATGGTTGTAATGTCAATGGTTGTGAAAGTGGATCATGAGAAACAATGACATTTAAGGACATGTGTAATGTGTCCATTTTTATTTCTATTATTTTTTTATTATTTTAATGAGATGATATTCATTTTAAAAAAAAATATGTTATTAAAACAAAATTGTTAAGGTGGGAAATACTTTAACTATGGTTTCTAATTTTTATTATTTTAGATACTAATATGGATAATATATAGAATCAATTTGGAGACATACAAAACACTATGAAAAAAATAACTTATCATTTTGTAAACATACATAAAAATGTACACAAAAATAATAATAAAATTTTATATCATCAAACTTATTTAAAAATGGAACACATATTATTCATTATGTTTGAGGGATCATGGAAATGTCTTGTTGTAATAAAGGATAGAGGGAGATTGCTTAAAAGGTATTCTAAACAATAGACATCATGTGTTAGCTGATTTCACCCAGCCGTGAGATCCCCAGTTAAACGATCCAAATTAATTCAACATAATGTAACTTTGTGATTATGGAGTGGAGTAATGGAATATTATTAAAATCCCTGAACTATTATAAAAACTCATCATTTAAATTCATTACATATCATTATTTCGACATAATAATTTATTACAAAAAATATAAAATGATTTGAATACGAATTTTTTAATCAAGATTAATTTTAGAATGTGAAATTCAAAAAAACATTTCACCCACTTTGGAATTATTATAATGAATATATTTTTAAAATAATGAATTTCCTCCATAGATTATGTGGTGTTGTCGTTAGACAAATGGTGTACCCTTCAATCATTTTTTCAATTATGGTGTTTGCAGTGCATAAACCCATTTAATCCTATACATGCCGAAATACTCACTAAGTGCATCTAAGGTTAGTCATATTTATAGATCATGAAAAGACAATATTTTCATTCATTAATAAGCATGTTAATGAAAAATATCCTATGTAATAACTCAAAATGGGGGATGAATATAAATATCATCACTTGTATAGTCCAAATTATAATAAAATCCTTTTATATTGATGTGTTCTTTACAATTATAAGTGTATTGGTAGTGGGATAAATTTATGTGTGAGTAGATAAAAGTGTACTATAGTTTATCATGCTTGAAGATGTAACCCGTGAGTTTCTAGTTGATATAATACATATAAAAACATGTGGTGTAACAATAAAAACATATGTTGTGGAACATATATAATGAATCATGAAAACCATGGAAAACATGAATGGGAGCCTCATCCTGTTCATATATAGATGGATAAGGATCCAAAATTCTAACTCATGCCTCTTTAAAAGAAGGATATTGAATAATTATATTGACTCATAATTAAATAACCTGTAGTAACACATCTATAACACTATAAAAATGTACACCACATATATCAAAATTATTTATGAATATTATATGCATCATTGATAGTCTATTTTGTTATAGGTTACTCGCTGACATTTATATTAAGATAGAGAAAGTGTACCCCCATGATGAATTATTTCTTATGGTGGTTGATGATATAACAACCTATCATGAAATATATGGTAAATATATCTAGTAATAAGCCACAATGAAATAATTAATCTCAATCAAGAAGAAAAATACATGTACATTGAATATAAAACCAATAAAGAATAAAAACTGTTTAGAAAAAATGTACTTGTGGGGTCTAGCTGACCATATAGAGTATTGACATTCCATCATGTGTCTTAATGGATAGTATGATTAAGAAATTTCATACCAAATATATTATGATCATGACTATGATATTGCAGTTATAAAAATAATTACCAAATAGAAAGCCTATTTCATTATGAATGCATTAATGTGAATGAAGAAAAATTTTATGGAATGGAAGAACATGAATATATTTTGTAATAAGGGGATAATGAAAGATTTTAAATAACTAAAACACTCATATTTTCATGTCATTTCCTTGATTATTTGATATCAAATATTGAAATTTCATAATAAAGGGGACTAATGTTGCAAATTTTTTTTTTAATTTTTCAGTCCAAATTATTTTTGTATATACTTTCCAGAAAATTATAACACAAGTCAATTTTTTTAATTTAACCTATTAGTTAATAGTTTTAAATTATATTTATTAAACATAAATATGTAACCTATAATTTTTTTTAAACTTCCCATCCCATTGTTTTATTTTTCCTTTATTTTTTTATAGTGGTTTGATTATTATAGTCCAAACTAAAAATATATAACATCTCTTTGTAGAGAATTGATGATGATGTTTTGTGAAGATTCCAAAATCGCTCATTGAGTAAGTTTGAAAAGAAATAGACTAGGATTTATATCCAATTTACTCACAAAATAGTCCACCACTATCCTAGATGAAGTTGTAGATCCCCATGGGTAGGTAACAAGTTTAATTGCATTGTAACAAAATAAATGGGAATGATTTCTCCCAATAATCATAGTTTAAGAAATAGGGAAAAGCTAACTAATAACCAAAATTAATAGTCATTATTAAAATCATATATATGAAATCATATGAATTAAAATAAATATATATAAATTATTGTAATGTAAACAAAAAATACCGAACTTTACCCCAAATCAGCCTCCCATGCAATGCAAAAATGCAAAAATGGCACATCTAGATGCAGTTTTATCAGCCACCATCCAATTTCATAACCATCCATCTGTAAAATGAAATAATAGGGACTAAATTAATGATGCAAAAAAATAAAAAATTAAATTAAATATACATACCTCAATTAATCAATACTCTCATGATATAACATAAAGAGCGAACGAAACATACAACTGATATAATATCGTGTTAAGAACAAAAGAACTCATCAAAGCACCGAAACCCACTGGAACAATGGAAATACAACAGTGAAATAGTTTATAATACATAAACTTAACATAAGGTATATATTAGGTCTTCACATTATTTATGAATCAAATCCAATATCTTTGGCATATGCATTATTTTCAAAAACAATCCCTATCCCAAAATAAAAAAATGTAAACTAATATTTTCTATTAAAATTTAAAACCATGGATAGGTTCCTTTAACTAATTTAAATTGTTTTACACAATTTGTTTCCTCTTTTCATGAATCTCTTTAAAATTCAATTATTATAACCAATTTTATGAAAAAGGAATTCATAAAATATATTTTGGGAAATCCAAAACCATTTTTCTTTACAAATGACACATTTAATCCTTCTAAAAATAACACATTTCAATGTAAAAAATCAATCATTCAATATGAAAAATAAGTCACACATTTTAAAAAAATAAAAAATAAAAAATAATAAAAATAACACAATCATGAAATTGTGAAAATGGACAAATATGCTGGCGGAATACACTCATACGACAAATGAAATCCACTAATGTGTCCTATTAAGGACCAAGGGTCAAGGAAATCCCCAATAGGGTATGATAAGGATATACCTAAACTATAAACAAGGATCCTTGGTTAACACTATTGAACCTATCACATCCCTAGTATACCATTGAAACTCATGAGAAATCACTACTTTTTTGAATGCAATCTCGATAAGATAAAAGATCATCTCAATCATAAGGAGTCACTACCCCTTTCATTCTAACCACATTACAGTAGCCATAAAACACTCCCTAGTCCACCCAATATCTCTACTAGGGTTTTCCCTCACACATTCCATATAATATATCTCAATTACTCTTATGAAGAGTTAATTAAGGATCTGGGATATTAATAATAACATGAATCAAATATAAATAATTTTTAAATGGCCAACACATAAAATATTTCTCCCATACAAAAAGAAAGATCATCAGATCAACTAATAATAATAGAATCACTATAATCATATAAATATATTTAATTTCCTATAGGGTCATAATATATAAAAGGAAATGTAAAAATTGGTTATCAAAGGGGAATCACACATTGAAAAATCATTTTACATAAATTTCTAACGGGACATTCACTAAAGAGATTGGGAGGCTAAACCGCTTCACAATATTTGTATACCGTAATTAAATAATCCTTCATAAACCTGTATAAATTTGAAATATAGCATGTAAAAACATATCGTTAAATTAAAATCACTTTCTAGAAAACACTCTCATTTTAAAATATTGTAATCCCTTTAAAGACTCAAATGGTTCGAAGAACACATTTTACTAAAACACTAAATTCACATTCAAACAGATATTTCTTAATAACCAATGTCATATGGTCTGTAAATAATTTCAATATAGTGTAATCTCCACAATTTCCTATAAACTTATTTTAAATAAATCACACAATTTTCAAAGATTTAACTTTATTATAAATTATTTATAAAAAAATTAAATCCCAATAGTAATTCCATAAATTTATTTAGACCAATATATGGCATGAAATTAAACAATTGTGATGTTTTTAAATCATTTATAGGAAAAATTAAAACTAAAAGGGATGAAAAAAACATATATATCTTAAATAAAATATCTGTAAAATATTATTAAAATTTTCAAAGATACCCATGATCTATTTCAATAGTACATGGAAGAGGAGCTAGGCCAATCCCAAAGACAAAAAACATATCCAAATAACTCCAATCATAATTTTATATATAATAATATTTTAAATTAAATTAAATGTTTTAAAATAGAAAAATAATATTTTAATATGATTTAGAGGGGTTTCAAAGACACACCTACCTCAAATAGTAGTGATCGAGTTGAAATGTTTCAGAACACACCACCATTTGTGGCGTGTGACCAAAAAATATAATGGGACACAAAAATGACCTATAAATTGTATGAATGTCTGAAATCCTCCAACATAGAACATGTAGGGTTTTTATATATGATATCCTTCTATAGAGAAATGGAAATAATATATAATATTAAAAAACTGATGTATAATACCAAAACAGAATGTTAACTTGGATGATTTATTGTGGAATAAATGGAAACATTGATAGTACATAAAGTGGATGAGTGAAAATTTGGTGTGTTAGATCCTCGCTTGGTATGAAAAAGATAGACATAATAGAGGGGAAGAAGTGAGGGGGAGTTTAAAAAAAATATTTTCTGATGGAATTTTAGTAAAATGAAAAATAACTGGACCATGGGTAAATTGCATGGTTTAGGGGAATAGTTTAGCAAAATGTGTTCTAAATATACCTCTTATAACAACCCTACTATTTATTTCAAACATAAACATGATTTATTACATAAAAACATCACTTTATAGAACATAGTATATTGAGAGGTCTAGTTTCTTTGGGTCTTAGGAACATTACATAACAACATAAAACATAAAATAAAACATCTTGTTAAAAACGTCTTTTACATGAACACGCCATTACTTCTTGGAATATGGAATTCATATATAAAAAACAATAATAAATATTTAAATGTGCATCAATTTGAATACCAATGAAAGTTAAATGGGCATTCCATTCAATACACAAAGACTTTGAGCTGAAGAATCGCGGTGCAATTTCGGCAGCACAACGACATGACATAAGAATTCATAAAAAATGGTTGATGAGAGATAAATTGGTATCTCATTATATGTAAATGAAATGGATAGAAAAGGGGTCATATAGATACATTTCCCAAACATATTTAATGGAATTTATATTCACAATATAAAATAATTGCTTGAATGTAAATGAGAAGAGTGAACTTCCTTGCGGAATTTCAACATGGTAACGAGTTAACATGGGAAGCATTAATGAGAGAGAAATGTGTCTCCCATCATTATTATATAAGTAGTAATTTTTATAGGATGTTTGAAATCATACCCCAATATTTTAAATTGAAAATAAGAGGGCATAACAACATAATGAAATTTGGACAAAAATGAGAAAGGAATAAATCCCTTACATTGAAGTGTGATCCCAAAGGCTTGAGAGAGGGATGAGAGAGGATTCATGCGAGCATGAGGTGACTTGGGAGGATTCGTGGGAGAGGTGAATAGAGGTTTTTCTAACTCTAAATACTTCGAGTGAAGAGAAAGTGGGAGCTGAGGTGGGTTTATATAGGAAAAGAAAGATAATTCTTTATTATTTAGGTTTTGGTCCTACACATTAAACAAATCAAAACCACAAACCATCCCATGGTTTTAGCCGTTGGTTTTTTCCCAAGGGGACTGGAAAAAAATATTCTATAATTCCAATGGATGATCATATTAAAATATTAGGCTTTCTTATGTGGATGTGAGTCACTCTCAAGGAAATCAATTTAAAAATTTAAAATGTTTTATAAAACATGGATGGTCTACAATGGCACCATAAAATTAATAAATCAAATCTAAAATCACATTATTTTAAATATAAAACATATATTGTATGAACATATCATATATAGTATTTTATTATTTCACTAATGGGTCATTATGATGTCATAAAACTCATTATATAATTAAATGGTATTTAATTTTTACCCCAAAATTCGACTCTCTCTAAAAACGATGAAAAATTAACTGCTAGATAATTTTGACATCTTGATTCCAAAAATAATATTCATTTTATTTAAATTATTTTTTAAATATTTGAATTTCGACTTTTAAAATTAAAATCAGCATATATCGAAAATATTTGTGGTTTGACAAAAATTTCTTTCAAACCTTAATAAAAATAACATTTGTATTCATAAAAATTATATAATCATTTATATTTAATAAAAGGTAATATATTAATAATATTTTATTAAAATTTTGTTTTTTTAAAAAATCCATTAATTCATAAATTTTTTTTCTTAATTTAATATTATCTAATAAATACAATTTGTTCTTTAAAATATATTTACAAAGTAACAATTATAAAATGAATGTATATTATTTATTCTATATAAAAAATAATACACATAATCATATTGCTATGGTCTGGTTACATAACCCCTTATAACACTCGCATAAGACCTAAGGGTATGGTGTGCGATGGTGACGGTCTTTTGGGGTGGCTCGGATAACATCGCTTGGGTGATAATCTCAACCAACATTCACTTATCTCATAGGTGTTTCTGTTCGAGCTTAACGTGTTGATGCTTAGCTTGTGAGTGGTCAATAGTGAAGCCCCGTGATGACACCTCCTTTATGAGATCCAAAAAATGGGCCTTGTATGGAGAAATTATACTGGATGAGTCCATCAATTCCTTTGTCTAAAGAAATTGGATTCGTTAAAGCCCTATATTTATACTAATCATATGATTAATGTTCAATGACTATATTATAAATAGTCACAATTCTTAATGGTATTTAAAAATCCATAATCACAAAATCAATTAAGGGCATATGTTATGTAACCATTTTACATAATAAGATATTTAATTTGATCCAGATGAATTTTTATTAATAAAATTTTGGTTCGTTAGAATCTCTCCCTTATTAAATTTCATCCTCAAAATTTCCTTTTCCCACTATAAAAAGTTGAGGCTAACTATGAATCATCACTTCCTCTTATTCCCACGTTGCTTCTTCAAACACGTGATTTGGTCACACCACCCTGACGAGGGGTGATGTCTTATTTTATAAATCTTTTTCCATGTGATATAAGAACTTCATTGAATTATCTTCATATGATATGTTATTCTCCAATGATACCACCACTAGATTGAGTACATATGATGTGTTAGGTATGCACTTCCTCTAGAGTGGTACATGAAATACATCATGTACTTGAGATATGTTTGTTGGGAGTGCTAGTCGATAGGCAGCTGCTCCAATGCAGTCAAGTATCTCAAAATGGTTGATTTACCTTGGACTTTTCATTCCCTTATTCCAAAATTTCATAACCCTCTTCCAAAGTTATATATAGTGGAATACCATTTCTCTAACATTAAATTATAGGTATCATCAATGATTATCAGTATAGCTATTTTTGGACTCTGAGAATATTTAATGAGCTGCAGAATGTTCTTAACCTTCCGCACCTTTTCCTCGACCATTTCTAGACCTAAGAGTGTTCGCTCCCCAACTACATCCAAACATGTTGTTTTTCTTCACCTCTTCCAATAAAGTACTTCATAAGGAGTCATTTGGATGCTTGAGTGGAAACTGTTATTGTAAGAGAACTCAACTGTTGGAAGATGTTAATCCCATCATACATTGATGTCCATTGAGTATGCTCTTAACATATACTCAAGTGTTGGGATAGTCTACTCAGATTGGCCATTTGTTCGAGGATGATAAGTCATACTAAAGTTCAAATCAGTATATATAGCATGTTGGAGACTCTTCCATAAAATAGAGGTGAATCTTGGTTTTCGATCGGATACAATATATAGTGGTACTACATACATCCTTACCAAATGTTTGATATATATCTATTTCAGTTGACCCAATTGGAAATCCTCTCCAATTTTAATGAAATATGAAATCATTGTAAGATGATCCACAACAACAAAGATAGCATTGTTTCCTTTGGATGTCTTTGGAAGTTTGGTAAAAATGTCTCTGGTGATGTTCTCCCATTTCCACAACGGTATGGGTGATGGTTGCATAATACCCTTATACATTTTCATCTCAGCCTTCACTTGCTGACATACCAGTCACCTTTATGTATATGTATTGATCTCCTTCGTCATTTTATCCCACCAAAAATTCTCGTGGAGATCTCAGTACATCATTGTGTTTCCTTGGTCAATGGAGAAATTTGAAATATGCGCATCATTAAAAGTCTCCATCTTCAACTCCAGATTTTAGGGGACACATATTCAAGACCCAAATATCACAATTCCTTCTTCATTAACATTGATCTCTAAGTATTCCCCTTTTCTGATAGTTTCCACCTTCTTTATGAATTCCCACATCATCATTTTGAGAATCCTTTATCCTTCCCAAAAGAGATGCTTGGGAAATAATTTTTGAAAGGATTGTTGATGTTCCCTTCTTTATGATTCCCATGTCCATCTTCATCAAATATAAGAAGACTCGATCCTTTTCAATACTCATCAATAATAGAATAACTGGGTCCTTTCTTATTAGAGCATCCTCCATCTCTTTCACATTCCCAGGGTGGTAATGGTCTGAGTATTAATAGTCATTGATCAACTCTAAATATATTCGTTGGTGCATGTTCAACTCTTTCTATGTGAATATATACATCATGCTTTTGTGATCCATGTATATTTCACACTTATCCCCAAGAAGGTAATGTCAGAAAATTTTCAAAGCGAGGATTATTGTATCCACTTCCAGATCATGTTTTGGATATTTTTTTCATGATCATTCAAATTCCTTGAAGCATAGGCAATGACATTGTCATTTTGAATCAACACAGAACCCATGAACCTCTTAAATGCATCACTAAATATCCTAGAAAGTTCTCCACTTGTGGGTTATGTGGGCATGATCACAGTGATAATCCCCTTTCTCAACTCCTTGAATCTCTCTTCCCATTCATCACTCCATGAAAACTTAATTCCAATCCAATTTAGCTTGGTAAGAAGGTTTTAAACTCATGAGAAATTTCTCAGAAATTCGTGATAATATCCAGCTAACTATTGGAAACTACGAATATCTATTACCGATGTTGGCCCCATTCATCCCCCAATTTTCATTGCCTTGGAGGGATCCACCGATATCACATTTCATGTGATGATATGACCCAAAAATGAGACCTCCTTCAACTATAACTCACACTTGTTTTACTTTATATAGTGCTTATCCTTTCTCAAGGTCTCTAGTACAATGATTATATTCTTCTCATGATCCTCCTTGGTTTTAGAGTATATTAGAATATCATCTATAATGATTTCGACAAATGTTTTGTGGTAATCTCTAAATAATCTATTCATTATGTCCATTGAGATTTCTAGAGCATTAGTGAGTCTGAAAGGCATTACTATGAATTCATAATACATGTATCTTATAGAAAAAGTAGCCTTGGGGATATCTTCCTTTGTCACCCATACATGGTAATATCCCAACTAATAATCAACCTTGGAGACTTATTGTTCTCCACTTAGCTAATCGATCAAGTCAAAAATTTGGGGCACATAATACTTTTTATTTATCGTGTTTTTTTAGCTCACAACAATCAATGAAAAGGCACACTGACCCATCCTTCTTCTTGATGATGAGGACTGGTACACGCCATGGTGAATCACGTGGGTGTATAATCCCTTTATCTTGATTCTCTTGTAGTTTTTTTATTAAAATTCTCAACCTCCATAATAGATATTATATACGGAGACTTGGATATTGGCAATTCCCCAGTTATAAGATAAATTGAGAAGAGGAAGACCAGGAAATTCCTTGGGAAGCACTTCAGCAAATTCCCTGACAATAGGAATGCCTTCAAGGATGGTTGCTTCTATGGAGTCAATCATCTGAGCCAGATATGTGTGCTTATATTCCAGTAATATCCAAACATGAGATGGTGGTTCTAAGAAACACATATCCTCCTCCTTGCACTGGTACAGAATTGGGGGTCGATTCTCCACATAGAGAGTGATTTCCCCCTCATGGAAATTTATGTTGGATCTATATAAGGAAAGCCAATCCATTCCAATAATTGCATAAAATTTCACTAAAGGGAGTTTGACAAGTTTCTAAGGGATGTTCAATCTAAAAATTATGATATGGGAGGAGTTAGATTCGGGGGTTGTAATGATTTCCCCATTTGTCGTACTCACCGACATCTTTACTTCCATGATTTGTGGTGGTGTTGAGATTTTTCTACTAAACATTCAGGATATAAAAGAATGCGTAGAACCATAATCAAAAGTTTGTTCGCTTTTAGTGAATTAATAACTAGAATACCTTTCACCACTTTGTTTTTGGGGTTCAATTTAGTATTAGTGATAGAAATATATCACCCTTACTGACATGGAGGATGTTGGTTGCCTCCTAAAACCCTTGCCTTAGGGAACTAGTTTTCAAAAGTTCCTTGGTTCATTGTATTTGAAGCAACAAACAACATATTTATGGTTGAATAGAGAGTTCCTCCCCTCTATCACAACCACAATTTTATCTTGCCGGCAATTGATATCCAGGTTCCCTTCTCTTCCACACCTAAATCATTTCTTTATCCCCTTTAGGAAATTTCAGGGGTTATTTTTTTGCACCTTTGGCTAGTGGGGTGATAGATTTTCATATCACTTTTGGATTTATCCATCGGACCACTATAGATAAATCCCACCTTATGCTTCTTATCCCCATGATACCCCTTGGATTCTCTGATCTCCATTTTGACTTTGAGGGAACATCGGAAAATTTCCTCATAGCTCATGAAGTCACATATTTTTAGGGATCCTTAGAGGCTAGGTTTCATCCCCCCAAAGAAGTGGTATACCTTGCATTAGTGGGTAATGACAATTCTAGAGGCATATCATTTACACCTTGTGAGGTTTGACTCTTATGATCGATGGATTCTTTGTCTTTTTTCATGAGGGAAAGGAAGTCCCATTCCATTTTATTTTGGAGGGTGCACAAAAAATATTTATGGAGAAATATTTTCTGAAAATATTTCCAATCCAATGCCTTGATCACTTCCTAAGGCATTGAATTTTTGATCAAATCCCAATATCGATCAGCTTCATCCACAATAAGAAATGCATCCATAAGAACCATCTCTTGTTTAATACATTGATGGATGGAGAAGATATTATCAATGGTGTTGATCCATTGTTTGGATATTGAAGGATCATATGATCCAACAAATGTTGGAAGAAATTGTCTCATGAATCTCATGTGACTTTTTCATTATTGGGGGGGGGGGGAATGAATGTTACTATAGACCCATGTTTATATTCAAAACATGAGTTATCTGAGAGAGCGTCATGACCAATTTCGTGATTCCAAATCCCATTGGATTGGGCATCTCATTAGAATAGTCGTCACATTGATCTTCGTATTGGTTGTTTTCTTGTGTCCTTATATAACTAGATATTGGATGAAATTAAAGAAATATAAGGGTTAAAAATTAAAGGGTAATAAAAAGAAAAAAATTAATGACTTATAAATTACATTTATTTCCTTATGTTATGAATTTGTAGGATTTAATCTTTGTTATCATTGTTTTAATTCTTAACATGTATTCTTCTGGGATATTTTTCCCCTTAACAATTATTCTTACTATTCTTATATATTGGCCAAAGCATATCCTCTGGGAGTGTCGTAACCATTAAAGAATCAAGGCCCTTTTTCGTGCCCCAGTTCCCGTTCAAGTCTAGCTCAAAGTAGTGTTTTAATGTTTTAACCCTAGATACATCTATGCCAGAGCCACATGTACATGATCGTATCCGGACAGGGATGTATTTTATTGATAAACCACTTACTCATTAATCACTAAAAATTTAGGGATGTTTTTATTATAAATAGTTTTATCATTATGGATTTCACTAGGGTTTTATAATTTTAATCCAAAAAATAACTACACTTATCCTCTAATACTAACTATAACAACCCTTATCTATATTTTAAACTCAAACATGATTTATTACATAAAACATTCACATGATACAAGATATTATATCAAGTGGTCTTTTGTATTTGGGGATTGCGAACATTACCTAAAAACGTAAAAAAATAAACACATCATCACATTGAAAACCTATTTTACATGACCACATCATTCATTCGGAGTTAGCATTGCATTGGATAACCTGAGGACATGAATAATAAAAGGGTGATAAATAAAGACTAATAATGGAGTAAAAAGTAATAAAATCAAGAATATAGTAAATGTTGGGAAATATTCATATCAATGGATTACAAGAGAATCAGGAACATAAAGTCATGATATAGCATGATTATCATAACATGGAAATGTGTAAACAACATTTGACTTTATATTAGCATGAGACAAGGATAATTTCACATGTAGCATGAGTAAACCCTCATTGAACATGAATTAGAATGAGTAAACCCTCATTACACTTGATGTATCATGATACAAATCTTTACCCATTGATTTAGAGCACTATTAGGGCACACCCTTCTTAATAATTTCATTTCATGCATAAGTGTGCCACACAGATCATACAACATGGATTAATTAAACATAATCATTTATTACATGATAATGTAATTTGGAATTCATACATGAAACTATATAATCAATAAAAAAATGTGTATAATGGTGAATAACCTTGATAGATAAATGGGCACGCTATTCACTACACAAGGACGTTGGCATGAAGAATCATGGTGCAATTTCAGCAGCATAATGATATGACATTATAATTCATAAAAAATGGTTGATGAGAGAGAAAGGGGTATATCATAATATGTACATGAAATGTACAGTAATGGGATCATATAGATCCATGTCCATACATATGTAATGAATTTTATATTCACAATAAAAAATAATTTCTTTAATGTATATGATAAGAGAGATATTCCATATAGAATTTAGGCATGCTAACAGGTGTACATGGGTGGAATTAATGAGATATAAATGGGTCTCCCATAATTCCAAAATAAAGAGGGATGTATAGGGGAGGAGTGAAATATTACCCCAAAATTTGTATTTAAAAATAAGAGGGAATAAAAACATAATTAAATTTGGACAAAAATCTGAAAGGATGAAATCCCTTACTTGGAAGTGTTATCCCAATGGCTTGGGAGAGGCATGAGAGAGGCTTCATGGGAGCCTAGGGCGGCTTGGGAGGTTTCTAGAGAGAGGAGGGCATAGGTTGGTCAAACTCCAAAGGCTTTGAGTGAAGAGGAATTCTGAGATTTGGTGGGATTATATAGGAAATAAGAGGGAGTTTTTTATTATTTAGGTTTTAGTCCCTACATATTAAACTAATCAAAAACAAATACCATACCATGGTTTTTTCCATGGTTTTTTCCAAAGGGGCATGAGAAAAAAAAATTTATAAATCCAATGGCCTAACTTATTAAAATATTATTCTTGATTATGTAGAGGTGAGTCACACACTCAAGGAAATCTATTTAAAAAGATAAAATTTTTTATAAGCCTTGGAGGCTCCACTAAGGCACCATAAAATTCATCAAACTATAATAAAATATATTTATTTTAAATATAAAAAATATATTGGCAGAAAAACTAATTTATAGAATTTTATTATATCACTATTGGGTCATTATGATGTTATAAAATACATTACATAATTAAATGGTATTTAATATTTACCCGAATAATCCACTGCCTCAAACAATTATGAGAAATTCACCATTGGATAATTTTGACATCTTGATTCTAAAAATAATATTTATATTATCTAAATAATTATATATATATATGATAATTTTTAATTTATAAATAAAAATTGGCATTTAACCATATATCACAGGTTTTTGACAAAAATGGATTTCAAACCTTAAAAAAATCTCAATTGTTTTCATAAAAATTATGAAATCATTTATATTTAATAAAAACTAAATTATTAATAATTTTAGTAAAATTTTATTTTATTCAAAAATCCATTAATTCATAAAAATATATATCTTAATTTAATATTAGCAAAAAATAAGATTTTTTTTTGAAAACAATTTTCAAAGTAATACTTATTAAATGAATTTATATTCCTTATTCTATGAATAATATAATTAATATAATCATATTGCTATGGTCTTATTACATAGACCCTTAAAACACCTACATAAGAGCTAAGGGTAAGGAATGGGATGGTTACAGTCTCCTGGGGTGGCTCATTTAACATCGCTCTAGTGGTAATCTCTACCAGCATTCAATTCTCTCATAGGTGGTATCGTTCTAGCTTAACGTGTTTATTCTAGGCTTAGGATTGGTCAAGAGTGAATAATAGTAATGTCACCTCCTTTTTATGCTTCGATAAATGGGCCTTGTATGGAGAAATTCTATTGGATGAGGCCATCAGTTCCTTTGACTGAGGAAATTGGATTTGATAAAGCCCTATATTTATAATAATATTATAATCACTTTTTAATGGATATATTAGAAATGGTCACAATTATTAATGATATTTTAAAATATTAAATAATAAAATAAAATAAGTGCTTATGTTATATAACCATTTTACATAATAAGACATTTAATTAGATCAAGAAGAATTTTCATTAATAAATTCTTGGGTCATTACACCTCCTCTTTTAGGAAACCCAAAAAATCACATACATTTTCATCTAATATATAAAAATTTTTAACCAACTGTGTGATAACCAAATTTAATGGGAATTTCTTATTTATAGAACCCCATGCACGCTTTTTTTCTTAGTTATTCTTACTTGTTTGTAACCCATTCACAAGAACAAAATTTATAAAATTTAAAAATATTATGCTAGATAATTTAAGAAAATGAAATAAAATATTAATTAACATTATATAATATATAAATTATTAGTGAAATTATAGAGTGAAAAATATCTCCAAGATACCTCTTCCCCACAAAAAGTGCCTAGTCAATGTAAAGGTGGAGTAAAAAGAGGAAGAACAACCTTTAATTACAAGGAAGTGTAAAGGGATCATAGAATGAAAAAAGATTCTTATTTACCAATTAAAGAAAAAAATATATATCCTAAAAATATCCTCTATAATTTCCTAAAAAAATGATACAAACCTTCTACATTGTACAACATAAATATACTAGGAAAGGTAAAAAATAGAGAGAGAACAAAAAAAGGTCTCTAAACTGTCTGAAATCAACATAAACATTGAATAGTAATACAATCAATCTTATATTAATCATAAAAAAATTATATTTTAAGAAATATTTCTTTTTAGAGATATTTAATTTCTTTCATAGCATTCATTAAATGAAACAGAAATTTTTAATGAACCGCAAAAAATTATTAATATAAATATCGAGACACAAATGTTTTTATATATATTGTAAACCTGGAATAATGAATAGGAATTAAAACATTTTAAATATTAATTATAAAGTTTTTATAAAATTAAAACATATTAAAACAGTTTTTTTACTTTTTGGTAAAGTCATGATAATTTTCCAAAATACCATTTTCTCAAAAAATAAATTTTCATTCTGTGAATAATAATAAAGTTAATTTTTTTCACACATTTAGTAAACTAATTTGATAAAATAATCTTTATATTTGAAAACATAATGTCAAAATTATCTTTTGGTTAAATTTTTTATTTTTTAGATAATTAAAATTTTTAATGAATGGTGAAAAATACTAGTCTTTATTGAAATATTCCTATTCAATTAAAGATATTTTATTGTTTTTTATTTTAAATTGGATTTAAAATTAAAATGAAAATATTCTATATATATAAAAATAATTTAATTCATATTATCCATTTTAACATTGAATTGTTATATAATAATGATTCAAAATTTTTAGTATTATGTCGTCGGAAAACTGCTTTCTCATTGCATCTATTTGTATAATTATAAATTAAAATTTTATACATTTTTGGAAAAATAGATTCCATATTAAGAGTAATAATAACAATTTATATTATATATTAATTTTAACATAATTTTTTTTCAAAATGAACTGTAAATAATAGTATAAATTAATTTCTGTGGGGAAGAATAAAACTACATTACGGAGGGTTAAAATGGAAATATAAGGACGAAAATACCCTCAAAAACTGATCAAATAAAATTAATGATTCATATATAACATGAAAACAATTAATTTCCTAGAATTTTCAATATTTTTTCAATTTAACAAATGAAAATATTTTGTACACTTTATTCCTTTAAAAACCTATGTCCTCTTGCCCCCTTATAAAATGCCCCACAATCTCCTCTCCTATTCACAGTTTGGAAACCCAATATATCGACCATGATCAGTGTGAATAAACTCCTTAAATCCCTCCCCTAATCCTAGATGGATTCTTGATGTCATATTTCATATCTGGGAAGTATTTATATTAAACCTAAAGAGATTGTCCAAAGAAGTGGAAAATTTTGTAACTATTATTTTTTCCATTGCATAATCATATAAATCCTTAAAATGTTATTAAATTATGTTGAAATAATAACAGCATTATCTCCAATATATTGAGATATTATAATTTTAATTTAATAACTTATATCTATATCCACCTCTATTAATTTTTCAAAATGAATTGATGCTTGTCTCATGGGAAGACTACCACCACATTAAATGATGTTATTAGTTTTCCATCACCACCTCTCATTGATGGATATATTTTTTTATTAAATTATTATCTATGGTATTTATAATTTTATCATTCATTTATAATTATTATATCTCATACAACATCAAACCTTCCATTCATTTTGAAAATGATAACATCATTTGTGTGTGTGGAAGGCTACCCCCTCACAAAGCAATGTGACTCATTCACACTTAAATTGATGGTAAGTATATATTTTTTGAGAATATGTGATATATATATTTTAAATAAAAAGGACTCGTAAATTGTAATAATATTTTTTGTATTTCTATCATTCCATTGGAAAAATGGGATCAGCGTTCATGTGTACGTATAGCGTACCACCAACATGAACAATGCATTAAATTTTCTATCAATAACATTTATTAAATACTATAAATAAATTTATAATTAATATATATGATAGTTATACAAATTTCATCATTCTTTATATGATTGAACCTTGACCAATGTATATGGTATGAAAATTAAAAAACAAAAAATACTTGAAAACAAAGATGTTATTGGCTGAAACATGACTATAACATGGAATTATTAATAAAAGTATAATAAAAGGACATATGAAAATAATATATGGTATAATATAAGTATTTTAATATAGTTTATTTATAATAATCATATATTTCCTTTAGAAGATATATTAATAGTTACAATGTAATTATTTATTTAAGGTAATGTATTTATGTCTCAATATTCCTTCATTGAGGCTTATATTATGTTTTACACCTTTCCTATTTTTGAGGTGTAAACACATACCCATTGAATTTTAATATCATTATTTAATTATTGTAATAAATTTTAAACATTAATTTAATTTTATTCATTCATTGGCCTTATAATTCAATGGTACTAAAGTGGATAGGGATTTTGATACACGATCATCTCTTAAAGAGATTGGTTATGATTATGTTTTCGATGATTAAATAATAAGATCAATATATCGGTAAAATCACTACGTTACTTAAAATCAAGTTATTTCATGAGAATACATTTTACTATTCATTTTTTGGTATTTTTTACTCAATATATCAAAAGAATTTATTTAAGAAACATCAACATTTTTTCTCTCTAAAATTGAAAAACATTTTTCATCAACATAACCATTTTGTAAAAATAATTTAAAAAATGTTTCAACATTTTCAAAATGATTTGTTAATTTAATTTTCTCCCATGATTCACTTTTTAATTACTTTTTGAATGGAATCATCTTGTCATTTAAAATTGAGCATCATTTTTATTTTACCAAAAATTTTAAATGAATTATTTTTTAACACGTATGACATTTTCGGAATTTCTATATTTAATAGACACAAAATTATTGAAATACTTAATGATAAGTTATCATGTTTATTTTCAAAGGAAATTAATTTCACAATACATCTTAAATTTTAGTTCTATAAATTTGTTTTTAAAGAAAATCCATTTTTCTTTAGAAATGATCTAAATTACATTTCAAACCAAATTTAAGTATTTGATAAAATAAAATGATGGTACTTATGATTTATTGGTGATATGGTCCATGGAAACCATTCTTATTATTTTTAGGGTTTTATTATTATTATGATAAGAGTTTTATGAAACCAGTTTCTCTTTAATAAGTCATATATGATGAAATGCTATTGAAACTTGATTTTTTCCTTGGGTTATGCTTCGATGAAGTGATGACATGATTATGAAAAACTATTTCATTTCTAGATTTTATATTATGATTAAATGTTTCGTAACCCAATAATTTTCATTTTTTCCAATATAATAATCATTTTTATCCATTGTGACACTTATGTATTATTTTCATTATGTGATGGTGGGGCCTATATCTCTATCTAATACATTGGCTAATTATTAATATCTCATGAGTTAAAAATTATTGGAATACTGAGTGAAACCAGTATATTTGTAGTTTTTGTCAACTATGATAGTCTTGGGACTTAACCTTGACCATTATTATGGTTTTTGTAGTGAACCCACAAAATAATTTTAATATTATAAATATACCTTGAACTACTAAGGAAATAAATATATATTATTTTTTGTATGCAAAAAATATATTCCTAATTCGATTATTAGCTTAATATTGTTTATTACCAATGATTATATTATGAATCATGTCATATTAACTAACAATAAATATTTTATTACTCAAGTATTTGATCTATGATAGTCTTGGTATGGTTTTAAAATGATACACTAATGTTACCATACCTGTATGCTCATGATATGTCGACATATCGTTTTTCTATTATTACTAAGCATTTGAGCCCACCTTTTCTTTTGTTTTATTTCTAATGGATCTTAATAAAGGTATAATGTATGATAGTTATAAGAAGGGTTGTATTTATGATGAAAAGAGTGGGATATGACTTATATCAATTACAGAATTTTTTTATGTGTCTATGTTTCCAAATTCACTAGATTATAACAATTCTAGTGTAGATCAATATGTATATCATAAAATATTTTTCTATTAAGATATAATATTGGTGTATGATATTTTGGGGTCTATACATTGGGTATTATATAAAGGTTTCGTTTACCTTTAGAAACTATGATGAGAAATACTTGTTGATATATCTAATGATATGTTTAAGTATATGTCTATGATGAGTCAATGAATTGGAAGATGTCCAAGAATTTTGAAAAAATATAGAGAAAATGGTTTCTATGAAATTAAATCCCTTTATGAATACTACAAATGGACTTGTCTCTATCACAATGGTCACTATGGGTAATTATTCATAAAGAGGCACACTGATTTAGACTCTATCATCACTTGGTACATGACAAAGGGACATACTACCGAAGCAGTTTGACACCCTGGAAGGATATTATTTATCAATTCATAGACATTATATAACCCATCATTAAGGATTTGAATATATTATGACTATGAATGACCTAGGATAATCCTAAGGTGGATTTTTTAAAATATTATACTTCAATATTTTGAAATATTGTACGTTTTTTTTCATGATTGTGTGGTTCCTCTATATGATTATTGTATCTTACACTATGATTTTAAGTTTCAGTCAATGGATAGAACCCAAAAGAACCATGTTAATACTGAGTGTGATGGAAGCAGAAATAATTTTACACTTCCGTATCTAAACATTCATTTTGATGGAATTAGAAATATCATTTCAAAACTTATGCTAATTCCGTACACCATTAATCATACTAATGATCTAAATGAGTAAACTAGGGGCAAACATTTTGTGGATTCCTTCAAGAGAAAATATCCACATTATTTTAGTGGTTCCACTAATCTGCAAGTTGTTGAGGAATTCATTATTACCATTTTAAATATATTTCTCCATCTCTAGTTTTTGAAACATGAAAAATATATTTAGGAAATCAATCATTTGGAAGGTGAATATGATAAATGATGGACTCTCATCAACAATATAAAGGAAATTTATGAAATTGAATAAATGGAGTGGGGTGATTTTATGATATGAAATTTAAATAAGTAAAATCCTATTATTATTTTTTAAAAATCAATAGAATTAATTACTTGATAAAAATTAGAAATATGGTGAATACGTTGGTATAGATTATAACCCTTTTAAGGTACACTTATGAAATTATAAGCCAACACGAATTTACAGTTAATTATTTCATTAGTGTCATAAAATGATCTCTTTTTTGGGTATTATCCATATGATACATCATTATGTATGGATATATTTTTCAATGTGAACTCATGGTGGAGACGAAGCTCTAATTTACCCATAAATAACATGGTTTTGACATAAAAAATAATATGTAGTATAATGGATACTAGGAAAACCAGTGAGTGAAGAAGATTAACCATCTTAAATTCTTGAAGTGTGGAAACATATTGGAAATTTTGTTAATGGGATTGGAAAATTTTTAATTTTGGAATGGATATTCATTGGTAAATCGATTACGGAAGTCATGGGAAGTAGATAATTAATAATTTAAATGGATAGAAAGCTCCACATAATACACCAACCAAACTATAATGTTTCAAAATCATTGAGTATGGGAATTTTTCTAAGCAGTTCCCAAATTCAAATGATTATGATCATGATCTATGTTACAGTCCTGTTAAGATGAGATATAATGGGAAATCTCATGCGACTAATATTTCAGTTGAGGGGGAAATTACGATGTTGTGAAAGGCACACTTACCATCTACTACTGAACTAATGATTACTTATATGAGTATAAAACTACCCATTTATTCATATCTTAAAAATTCAACAAAGATATTAATATGGAACAAAACTAATTAGATATAGAAATAGAAGTGAAACCCCTAATGATATGATGATCACATCTCAAGAATATGATTCATCTCTGGTTGAATTTTGTTGGAATGAAATTTTTGTATATCATTCCATTCATACTCATGTTCAATTTGAATTTATCATTGAAATTGATTGGAATTCTTTAAATGAATACCACATTAATTAATAAAGAAGGGAACTCATTTTTTATATTCCAAACCAACCTATGATTATCAATATGTGAGTTGATAAATATGATCATTTGATCAAAATCATACCCATTATATGGATTTTTATTACTATTTAAAAGGGTGTTTATAATATATGGTTAAGGAGAAACTCAACACCATTGATATTCCTATTTTGTAGGAGTTGTTTGACATCATTATAAAATATTTTATTATCCTTCCACCAAAACTTGATGTTCCATTCTCAATATATCTCATACATGGATTCAGTCATATTTCAATGACTCCCTATATTATATAATTGTTTGAGTTAAAATATTTGAAGACGTACCTGTTGGATAACCATAATAAGGGATTAATTCAGCTAAGTGTGTCACCTTGGGATGCACATGTTCTTTTTATTAAAAATTAATATTGGTCTATGTAACTTATCATTTACTATTGAGTGTCTAATAAGATCATGATGAAGAACATGTATCCTCAAACCCGTATTTATTTCCAATTTGGTCAACTGTGTGAAAAAAAATAATTTTCCATGATTGGCCATTATTATTTATGTCATCAATTAAGGTCCAAAAAATAAGGGTATTCCAATGAAATAATTACAGACACCATATTGTAAATATAAATATAAACTGATTCCTTACAGTATTACTAATTCTACTACAATCATCATGGATTTTAATAATATATTCTTTAAAGAATACCATAATCCATTTGTGGTAGACATTATAGAAAATATTCTTATATATTCGATGTGTAATGAAGTAAATTAATATCACATTAAAATCATACAATAGACCATAAGAAATAAGAACCTATATGATGATTTTAAAAAATGTGAATTTTTGCAACAAATGATAAATTTATTGGGTCATATAATCTCCATAGAGTTTATATCAATAGATCCATCAAAGAAAGAGTATATTAAATGATGGCCCAAACCAACCACATTGACTAGGATCCACAATTATGCTAGTTTAAAAAGATATTATCGATGTTATGGGTAATTATTCATGACTATATAATCAACTCACTACAATAAAATAGAACGGATCCAAGTTCCTCTAGACCGATGTATGTAACGAAACATTGATTGAATTGATGAGAATGTTAGTTATTAGACCAGTTATTACATTTCCATATTGTGTGTTAATGGTTTTTAATCAACAAAATTGAATCAAATAAGTGATTTAAATGCATTTTAATGAATTATTACATTGCTATAACTTATGCCACATGATTATTGATTCTTTTTGAAGAAAAGTTTTCAAAATCATTATTTAAAGATAGTTGTGGTCAATTTTTCAATAATTATATGGTTGTATTATATATTTTAAAAATGTGTTATATACATATATATTTATATAAAATATTAAAGTATATATTAAAAAAGGAGTCTAATATGAGCTATAGTAGATGGTGAAATCGGATTAAGGATTATGACATCCCAATACATTACCACTATGGGAAAGAAAAAAAGGTGGATATTGCATTGAGTTGAGTAGATCATGATTATTAAACATTTTTAGGTTAAATAAAATAAAATATTTTATGGATTTGTGAAGGATGGATATGGAAATCATGAAGTAAGGGGAGAATCATATCTTACTCAACTGAATGTTCAACCTTATTTCCATGTAAAGAATAAAGGCCTGATTATTGAAGATGCAATTTATCAAAATATGGTGACAAATGATCATGAGATTACCCCTGATCATGATAGAATTAAAGGGATTATTATCTATTTATGTGTTCCCCCCATTCCATATTGGAAGGTGGAGTTATTAGGGGAAACTCGTATTTCATCACTCTGTATTCATCCTTTAAGTACAAAGATGTATAGTGATTCGAATGAGTACTTATTTTGGGATGTATTTAAGAGAGATATCATAGAGTTTTATCATATTTATAGGGATGTTATAATGTTATGACTTAGGGAAAAAAGGCTAAGGAAATGTTACATTTATTACCCATACTAGAATATAAATTGAAATACAACACCATGGATTTTATTTCCGGAATCCACAAAACATCTAAAAATAATAATATTGGGGTTTTTCGATATTCTTACAAATTTAGAACACTTCATCATAATCAATGAATATTTTTTTGGATATTATTTTGAGGAAACCCATTATGGATGTTGTAAGCTTGTAAGGAGTACCAAATTTAATTATATCTGACTATAATTTAATGTTAACATTGATGTTATGAATAATTCCTCAGAAATAAATTATTATGGAGTTAGATATGAAAACTAGATATCATCCTCATAGATATGGTTAGTCCAAATGAACAATTAAATCCCTTTACGATTTATTGGTATTTTTTTCCCTTGATTTTTATGGTGTTTGGGATCAACACCTTCTAGAAGTTGATTTTTCATATAAAAATGACTTTCAATAAAGAACTGAAAATGATCCTTATTAATCACGCTATGTAAAGGAGTGTAGAACTATAATGTTCCATAATTAATTTGGGAAAATAATAATTAGGACTTGATATAGCGGATGAAATGGAAAATATGTCAAGATCTTTTCAAAAATACATTAGGGTGGGAAAAGTGGATAAAAAATTGTGATAATATTCATCAACATGATCTAGAATTTTAATTTGGTACATTAAGATTCTAAGATAATATATATCAAAAAGTGAAATAATATTTTTAATTAATGGAAAACTAATCCATTGGTGGATTGATCCCTTTAAAATTCATTATCATATCATGATGGTATCCTATGCTTTGGTGCTTCCACCAACCCTTCCTTTTGTTCACGATGTGTTCCATGAATCACACTAGAGGAAGTACATAAGTAAACCTTAACATGTACTGAGCATAGATTTTATCCCAATAAATAAATATAATTCATATATTGAATAAACAATGGATATTATATATCATGTTGTTAATATTACATGAAACTAGACAACTCTCATGGTCAATGGTGGAAAAACCACCAGTTTGAGAAAGATAAATGGAAACATGAAGATATGAAAACACATAACTATCGATATATATATTTAATTAGTGTGACGAATTACTACAGATGAATTATATTTAATGGATTATAATGTAACACCATCAGAATTCATGAATTATTTTTTAATAAATTTAATTTATTTAATTGATTGTGTTACATGCAACACTGAGATTTAATGAGCAGTGAAAAACTGTTAACATTAATATTTAAACATGAATATTTTTACCTAAAAATTAATCAATGGGGAATAGATACCAATGATTAAAAATTTATTATTAATTATAATTGAATTATATGAGTCAAACATGTTGATATAAATGTGCATAGTTATTGGTAATGTATTTATATGTTTCAAAAATACACCTTCCACAAAAAGTTATTTCATTTATGTTTTTGGTAAGTGATTAAATTAAGTTTTAACACTTTTGGAAAATTAATTAGATAAAATAAAAATAAATTTTGAAATCCAAATTTCAAAATTAACATAATTTAATTTTTTGGGATTTTGTAAAAAATTATGACATTTTTAATTAATAGTGATAATTAATTGTTTTTATTGAAAAAATACTTCTTATATAAAGAATTTTTAATGTTAATTTTCTTAAAAATAGTTGAAATTTTACTTTAGTTCAATAATATAATTTAAAATACAATTTAGTATATTAGAAAAAATATTAAATTGAATTTTTACAGAAAAAGATTATAAACTTTGGAACATTATCTCTTTTGAAAATGGATTTCTTATCGCGTTTGAGTGTTTAATTTTTAATTAAATATCTCCAATATTTAAAATTGAAGTTGGAAATTTGAATTTAATGTTTTTTTATTAGCATAATGTTTATTATATAATATGTTAAACATTGTTTTTCTTTAAAATTAATAGTTTAAATAATAAAAAATAATTATTGTGGTTAAGGATATAATGGTTTTATATGGGTTAAATTGAAAATATAAGGTATAAAATCACCTATATAATTCTAATAATCTCATTGTATTCATATATGTTAAAAATATATCCTCTAGTATTTTATATATTTCTATTTTATAGACTCATGGAATGTGAAACTGGTGGGAATATTTATTCTTTTCAAAATTACCATGTGTGTCCTCCCCCTCATAAATGGACACCAATTCTCCTATATTATTAACACATAAATGACCATTTGGTTCTACGATGACTTGATTAAATATCTTTATCACATATATTCCCATATCGTAGATCCGTTGGTGAGATCATAATTCAAATCTGGGAAGGATTTTGGTCATATCAAAGTGGTTTACCAAAGAAGGGGTATTGTTTTTAACAATGAATTAATTCTTAACTTCATAATCAATCTCCATAAAATATTATTAATGTATTTTTATAAATAAAATCCATTAATAACATATAATAATATTTTATTATTTAAATTTAATAACTTATTTTTATATACACCTCCACCAAATGGGAAACGAAACCTATAATTTGGTGTAGACCGAACTAACACCTCAAGACCCAATGATATTCATTTTCCATCATGACCACTCACAAATAGATATAATGATGGATTAAATTTCTATATAATATATTTATAATATTATTATTCATATGGAATTATTATATCACATATACATTCTTACATTCCATTATTTATGAACAATATAATTCCACTTGTGTGTATGGTGGACTACCATCTCACGACGTGATGTAATTCATTAATTCTTTAAAAGAATGTTAATAAGTTGGAGTTTAATAATAATATGTAATATATATGACATTAAATTTAATATATAATGGTTTTATAATATTTAGATATACTTATATCAATTATTTTATAAAATGGAAACATTTTTCATGTGTACGTACTACTTACCATCTCTATCAAGAGTGTACATAAGGTAATATCTCTAATTTTTGGGATTTATCTAAATAAAAACACACACAGATATATATATATATAGAATATATAGAATATTTATATAATTATAAATTAACTAGGGATGATTTTAACATGATTAAATTATGAGTAAAAATAATAAAAAATCAAAATAGACACGATAAACAAAGTATTTATAGCCCAAACTGTGATTTTTTACATTGAATAGTTAATAAACGAGTAATAAATAGTCATAAGTAGATCATATACAATATGAAATATATAATTATGTTTAATTACTATATTTAAAATAATATTAAATTTAATATTCCAGTGGTTTGAATGTGTATGAAGGAAGTCGAGACTTAAGGTAAGAAATTTTGTCTCAATGTGCCTTCTTTGGTATATATGTTATGTTATAAAAATATATTCTTTTATGAGTTGTATATAAAACATCATGGCATATAATATCATTAATTTATTATTTATCCAATTATTTTATGGGTCATTAAACAATATTATGTATTGGGGACTATAAATGAATGTTAACAAAGTGGTAAGAGTGTAATAATATAGTCTCGTAGTTTGTCAAGATTGTTTATGTTTATGATTACAATGGTGAAATATGGTAGTCCATATATAATAAAAATCAGGAAATTTATTCAATAATGGTTATGACATGATATTACATTTTCCATTTAGTTTTTTCTCTTTATGTATTCAATATTTAAAATGAATGTTTCTAATAAAAATAATTATTATTTCTCATTTCCATCAAAAACCATTTTTCATCAAAAAACATATATTATAAATATTATTTAAAAAACATATTTAACATTTATCAATGGATTTATCAAATAATTATTCCAAAAATGTTTATTTTTAACAATATTTTTAATATTTATTATTCATGTCATTTTTGAAAAACGGGTCATTTCGCATTTACAAAAAATGTAATATAAATCATTATTTTATAATATACAACATGTACATAGATTTTGACCATAAAAAAATATATTTTAGATTGAATAAAAACAATTTAATAAAAAACAATTTTTTTAAAAAGAACCACACCACTTTGAGAATGTCTTATTTATTTTGTAAAATCCCAATACCCAATGGGAATTTGAAAACAGTTTCACATAGTTATAAAAATAACATCAGCTCCAAAAATATCAATTAATGAAATATTTCAGAAAAAATACATATTTAAAATTAATTAAATGAGAACAATTTGTTTTGAAAAGCATCTTTTGTTTTCCATGTTTGTTTAATTACCAGTTGAGTTTCAAATCCCAAAATATATTCAAATAATACTTCTTGTTCAATGTATTTAAATTGATGAAGAAAAATAAATTTTATAAATATGAATTTAATTAATATGATTTAAGGAATAATGCTCAAACCCATATTTTTATCAAGAAATACCATTTTTTTAAATCCCCATTTTACACAACAACCATGAAAAAAAATGTGAAACTTCAAAATTTTCAATCCAAAATATAAACATATTCTAAGACCCACCTACTCATAAATCACCAATTGGGTCTCTAATGAGCTTTCTAAATAAAAAAATTATTATGTATTATTATACCTAAATCAAACAAATGATTTTATGAACTATTGTGCTTTCAAAAAAAAATCCATACAATATTTTCATGATTGGGTAATCCAACCACACTCCATTGATTCATGAAAAGTTAAACCAACCTCACATGTTTTGAGGGATTTCATCGGGTCATTTAAACTAACCTCACTCCAATGAATCATTCTCTATTTACATCCTAAAATCTAACTCATCCCACAAGAAATCTAAATCTATTCTAATTAGGATCAAACCCATATCAATATTAAATCCCTCAGAACTACAAATTATGAAACAATTCACATTTTCCAGGGTATATTAGTCCTTATCGTGAACATTAATGATTAGGAAACAATCATGAACAACCTCATGAATCTCGACAATGAAATTTAACTGTATCTTAACATCACACCAAAAATAAAAATGTGGGGTACTCACAAAATCATATGTGTTATAATGGTCAAAAAACCATAATTATTTAATACCATTATCGAAAAAATATTCATCGGTCGTCCATTTGATGGAAACATTAACTAACGCACTATTAACCTGAAGGGAATTCCTGATTCCCATGGGTTGGAGACTAGTACTTGGATTCACATGAAAAATGATGAGAATAAGTTTACATACTAATCAATGTCCATGAAATAACATAAAATAATTAAAAATTTTAATGTATCATACACATATTATACATAAATTAAAATTTTGATATGTACAAATTAGTAAGTAAATGATTAATGTAATGTAAAAAAATAGTGATTCAACTCACCCTCTCTCCATCCCCTATAAATCATAAACCCACTAAATTCATCCTATAGATTCCTTAACATTATCCACAAGTAAATATCACTATAATCAATATGTAGAAATAAATAAAAATTACTATGTTGACTATGTGAAAAATAAACCAAAAATATAAAAAAAACATCAAAGTCAATCAATGCTCTCGAGAGTGAAAAAATATGAACATATAAACTATGACTAAGATAATATAGGTTTCAACATCCTAACACTTAATAGTCCACCACTGTAAGATACAAACATTATCTAGGTATTTCTTTCTTTAATTTTATAGTTATTTTTTTTGGTTTACACCATAATAAAGTGGACATTGGAAATTTGGTGGAGGGCTATGAGCAATCAACAAGATTCTATTTTTAAAACAAATTAATGGTGTATGTTTTTAATATACACCATAAATTTTCATACAATGTATATTTTATTTAATAGACCGCATATGTTTTGGAGGACTTGTGAAATTGTAATTTATCACATAAATTCTTTATTTATGATATAAATATCTCAATACCAAAAATAAATATTTGAGAAATTACTTTTTTTACATTGTTATTTTAACATTATTTCTCCATTATCCTCCCATATTTCTCATGTATATCATCCACATAAGCTCCCCTCTTCTACTGATCCTAGTATTTGAGCTATAATTTTCACATGATCTTGGAATCCACATTCATTAATCACATTGGATAGCCAATAATAATTATATGATTAATTTTCATTCTTTTCCTGGTTTCTTTCAAAATATTAAATCATATCTAAATATAATATAATATTACATATTATTAGGGTGTTTGTTTTTTTATTAATTTTTTATCATCCTGGGAAAAAATAATGGTTGATATTGGACAAGGAGTCTTTTATCCATCTATGTTAGGTGGAATATACAATTTCCTTAAAATAGTAGGAATTTATATATTTTTATGATTGTGTCTCACATTAGACCTTCTAGGTATTACTCATAAAATAATAAACCCTAAATAAATTTACTAGAATGTGACTCTAGAAATGTTATATCACATTGGTAACTGGGTGAAGATGAAAACCTAAAATCAAATGATCCACTTAGGTGGGTTTAATTAAATTTCATAATGTATTATATCAATTTTGGTCCATAAGGAATACTATAGAATATATGGATATACCTTGGCCAATGAGATTTTTGAAATTGAATTGATGAATTGAAATGCTTTATAGACTAACCCATAGAACACTTGAGTTCATATGAATATATTAAATTTAAGTTGAATGGTAATACTATGTCTTATAAAACATTTTAAATGATGTTTTGGATAATATATTTCACTTGGACCCCAATTTTATATAAAACAATTGGTCATATTATTAATATATTTAAAAAAATTATAATGGAAATGGACATAATCATTACCCTAGAGTGATTGTACATCATTCTTAACTTCTGAAAATGGACATGATGATCCATGTTTATTATTAATAATTAATTGATATAACATTCCATATTACATACACATCTAAAATGGACATGACGATCCACATTACTAACATATAATGAAATGACATGACATTCCTTATTATTATGTCTACAATTAATGGAAGTGGTATTCCATATAGATTTTATAGAATTAAAGGACATGAAATTATATAATGATTATTTGGAAATTATATTAATAATGATCCTTATAGGTTTTCTATAACAAAATGATAGGATTATTTATTCAGGCTACTAAAATGGATAATGTTGACAGTCATATTGGATTAGATAATGATGGTAGTATCTGATGAGAGTCATATGAGGAACTATAGATGATGTTAATTTTCTTAGTTAATTAATTACCATTTTGGTTATTACCTATACACTGTTTGAATATATATTCCTATATTGGACTTGTTTTAAAAACTATTTGTTTTAGCCTATATAATATTACTCAATCCATGTCCAGCACATCAATTTTTACACAAAGCATTTTCATGGATGAATGTTTGGACAAAGGAAAACACTCTTTTATGGATTCATGGCATTTGGAACTATGATTGAGTATTATAGGAGAGTACCATGAATGTGATCATGATACCATTGGAGATAGACTTTGGTCTTTTTTTATCCTTTTATATCAATTATATATTAATTGTACTTTGTTTCATTATAGACAAAAATATTGAAGAATATAGACAAGACATCATTATGTTGTTTATGAATCTGGGTATTATTTATGTAAATTCACATAGTTTTTTATATATACTTTTTCTATTACTTATTTATTTTGTTTCTTCTATTTATTCATATATTTTATAATTTTTCTACTATGATTAAATAGGTTTTAGTATCCCTAATATACCATTATATACCCCACAACTAGTTAGTGTCCCCTCGCACACGAGGTCAAATTCTTGAGGCCATGTGACAAGATGGGTTCAATTATAAATGAGTGAACATGGATTGGGATCTTACAAGTGGAATTTTAGATTTTCATTTTCCATTTCTCTTTAACTATTTCATGATCATAGATTAGAGAGTAGGAATGTGTTAGAATTTATAAATGAACATATATCTATGATTTTCCAACCAACTTACTAAGATAATGCATATTTTCGAAGATGTAACTTGTTATTTTGGTTATCATTATATTAATGTTTTCTTGATTACACAATTGGTTGAATGTAACACCCCAAGCTTCCATAGTATGTTTTAATTTAAATAATGCAGTAGATTGCATTGTACGCAACATGGATTTATAAAACATCACGTCCAATCAAACTAGCTGTTATGAATAGTAATAACCACTTTTTTAAAATTTATAAATTTTATTTTTCTAAAACTTTAAATTTTTGAGGAATAGTAAAAAACAATGCATTATTGTTTAAAACCAAGATTGTATTTAAGTAATTAGTTATTTTATATTAATTTATTTTAGGTCAAAATAGATACATAATATCTATATATGTTAAATATAATTCATTGGAGTCACTTTATATTCAATTTAGATATATACAATTATATTGATCCTTTTACCGTATTTTTCGCACCTCCTAGGAGCTTTTGAAAATTTGAATAAAACATAATTTTTTCACTTATGTTAGTTGAATTTAAAAAATACGAGAGACACATTTGACATCATTATGTAAAATGTGGTTCAGTAAGATGAAAATAATTTTTGTTGAATAGTAACTTTTGACTTTTATTTTCCACAGTTAAAAGTAAATAGGGTAATTAAGGTTAAAAATGAAATTATAAATATCCTAATAGATGTCTTAATTCTATTGGATATGTTTAATTCGAAAAAAACAACATTAGGAATAATATATGATCATATTTGGTCAACTTGGATTTGATTAGGACATTTATTATTATTTTATTTAAAGAAGAGTTAAAAGAGTAAAATTGAATGTATAATAACTAAACCATTTTTAATATATTGTGACACACAATATAAATTAGACTATAAATATTCATTAGAAAGATAATTTTTTTCCTTATATACTGGTATTTTATTTATAATTTTTAAACATTAAATAATTTAATTTATTTATGACACAATTATGATGCAGTAATTGCCATAATAACAAAATATTAAAATAATTGATATTATAAGTATCCAAATAAATGTAAATTGAGAGTACTGATGAATTCCACTAATTTTCAAGATTAATATGACATGTTAGGGTTTAATAAACAAATTTTATTTGAGGTCATAATGATTTATGGCTTTCAAAAAAATCAAATACTAAATAGTGTCAAAATTGACATAATTGAGTTTTTAAAACAAATTCTATATTATTAAATGATAAAATATTACTAAAAATATAAGGTTCGGCCAAAAAGACTTAGATAAGGTTATATATATTAATACAGTACCACTTGGGGTTCTCTTGGCTTATTATAGTATGTTTATTAACTATATAATATAAAAGTTCCAAGAGACATGGTAAAAGTCAAAATATTTAATAAAGTGTTAAATCTAAAATATAAGGTTAATATGGGGACCTAAATCTATCTAAAACCTATTGTTAGAGAGGTTTCCAATCCATCCCCACATTATCCTCAAAATAAATCATTTTGGTGCCATTAGAAACCTAAAATGATTTTATTATAAAATAATATTTCAAGGTTATCCTAAAGTGACCCTCACCTCTCATATAAAAGGGTGCTTCCATTTCTCTTAGTTTCACACCTCCAAATCCATTTTTCTCAGCCAACCTAAGGATCCCTTTTGATTAACACAAAAGAAAACACCCAAATAAAGGATAATAATTTCCCCTCCCTCTTTTACATTGTTTTCTTTTCACACTTCCTTTTTCATTGTTGTTTCTATACCAAAATAATAACTGCAGTACCTTATTCAAACAATGATTTTATTATAAATATGGTTAAACCATATTAGTTATTCTATCCATCCTATACATGAAAAAGTCACAATATGTGCGTATGTACGACTTACTATATCCACGCCGTGATGTAGTCTGTTATTCCAACACTTCATTATTTGGATGGGTATAACAATGAGTACAAATAATGTAAATAATAAATATAACATGTTAATGATTATTTATATATGATATAACATCCAATTACTTACGATTTCACAATCAATATAATGATGTTATCGCTCGTGCGTACGTTTGGATTACAGTCTCTTCAAACGCGATGAGATTCATCCCCCATCATAATCATTCATGAATAATTTTCCTTTTATCCTTAAAAATAATTATTATGAACATAATATCATTCTGTATATGAATCAAATACATCCTAGCCATAACAAAGATGGCTTATGTAACCAAGTATATAAAGGAAAATGAATCAGTTAACACATGAAACGATGATAATACTAAAATATTATTAATAAATAAATATTATAGGATCATATATGATATCATATTTATGTATATTATTCTTGTATAATTTAATAACAATGTTTTAACTATTATACAAGAGGTCAACATACCATCTACTAAGGAAAGGTATGTTAAGGGTTAATTCTATAATCTCTTTACTTATCAAATGTTGTTAATACATAAGTATCTACTGGGACTTCATTCTCATCCTCAAGCGTGTTTTCTTAAAAATGTAATTCAAAACATTTTTTATATTTAATAGACTATGAGTTAAATTTATTTGTACCCTTATTGGACCAAATATTTTTCTAAAGGAATCTTTTAATCATTTTCCTAACAAGGTACTTTATGACCTTCTCGATAAAAATAAGGTAAGAATGTTTTTTTAAATTATATGTCGGGTGCGGCTATTTTCCACCATTATAACATCGTCAGAGCTTCCCAAATAAGATTATAAGAATAATTTCAAAACAAATGTTTTCTTTTATAATTATATGACTTTTAAATGATTTCAAAATAGATATAGATATTTCTCTACAATTTTTCTTGATTTCATATACGTCAACATCTTTTGATGGATTATATGCTTGTTTGATGTTGATTTATTATGATACAAATCTTCCATATTGTATTGAAGGTTTTGTGAGATGTTGGACTATGGATGTGTTATTTTTAAACTATTCATGATATATGTATAAATTATTGACATTTTGAATTCTAGTTTTAATACGAATGTTTATGTTATGTTTAATCCTTTTCATATGAGGAATGCATTGGTCTTAGTAAGTGATGGGTGGAGCCCACTATTGCTCCTTGATGCATCGGTAGGTCTCATGAGATAAACTAGTGTCTTGGCACAAGGCCCGGAATATATATTACTTTTAGTCTTGGCACAAGGCCTTGACTATATGGTTATGATGTCTGGCATTATGCATTCCGACATTATGAAATTGGCTATTGACATTACATGTGATTATTCAACTGGTTGAATATACATGTGAATAAGTAAATGGAATTATTTGATTTATCCTTTCCATATTATGATGAATTTTATGTTTAAAAGGCTTTTGTTTTAGTCTTATACATTGCCATAAATAATTATTATTATTTTTAAATGTTTCTTCTATATTATTATCCTTACTGATCATCTTAGGTCACTCCTTTCTATGTTTTATATTTCCATGGATTCAAAGAAATATATTATGAAAAACCTACAGGGATAGTCTAAGGGATGAATGCATTCAATGGAGAAACTTTTGTTGTTGATTTTAATTTTTATAATGTAATGTGAAACTTATGAATGTATCTAGTACTTACAATTCTAGTAAACGGATCCGTCATTCGGGATTTTAATCCCTTTTGATCATCCCAATGTTATGTAATAATGCACCGAATCTGGGTAACTGGGGTCGGGACGTTACAGTTCATATCAGAGGATGTTTAGTAAAGTCCTTGGAATCTAGATTTAGATGAACTTTGATTAGAGCACATTACGCTAAGATAGACTTTGAGGATTGGTATAGAAGAACATTATGGAATTTTCGTAATGTATAGATTTTATGTATTTCCAAGCAATACATCCATGTCTGGATCGAGAAAGTAGAGGTGGCTATGGGAAAAATGTACCTAGGAGTGAAAACACTAACATGGAGTTTTGGGTTTGACCCTGTGTATCCTAGTGCACAACAATGGTCCTTGATGCACTCTTGGTTATGAAACTTTCAAGGGATATGACTAGGATAATTCACATTTTCATTAAAAACCATTATTAAGGATTAAAGAGTATATACCTCCTCAAATAAATTTTTTTTTTATGATTATGGATTATTTCCATAAATTGATTTTAACATCCCAGGTAAATAAGGAAATATATTATTTTTATAAATATTAATATTTTTTAATTAAATGATAATTTTACATTAAAGGGGTTTCTATGTTCGAGGGTGTACCTGATATGTAACAGTGGGTTTCTTTGAAATCATAGATTGCACAAAAGGATAAGTCATACTAAAATAATAATAATATATTATTATTATATTAAATGATAGTTATTTCCTAGAAGATGTTTTGGAAAGAATGAACTGAACTAACTACAATAAAATTATACATTTTTTTTGATTTTTTTATATTTATCCGGTAAAAGTTAGAGGCTTAAAATGTGAATGAATCTAATTTTAAGCATTATTTACTTTAAAAGGTCAATTTAATGACTTTTGATCAAAAACCCTCTTTAAATCTAGTTTTTGTCACTTTTATTTTTTTTATTTGCCAAAATAAAAATATTCTTTAGAATTAGGACATCAAAATTTACGTATGGTAAATTTCGGGTATTTTTCTGATCAAATTTATTTTTTAATGAATAGTGAAATATACTATATTTTAATTCAAAACCGCCTTTTAATATAATTAATTTATATGGTTAGACAATATTATGAATTGTTTTTAAGGTGTAATAAGATTAGATTTTAACAATTTAATCATAGGTTGGTCATTGGATGTAATGTCACTTTGAAATTGGACGTAAACAAGTTTCATTCTTTGGATAGTTAATATTTCTTAAAAACACTGTTTTTTGTTTTGGTAGTGGGAATTAATTTAAAATTAATTAACTTAACATATATTTTTTAAATTTTGTAAAATTGGAATAATTTTTGAATTCATAATAAAAAATATAACTTAGGCAGAAGTTTTGGTATTTTTCTGAAAACATCAGTTTTTGATGAATAGTGAAACCACTAAGTAGTAGTTAAAAACTAACTTTTTCATTTAAATTAAATTTTACCTCTTCTGTGAATTGATGTTTAAAAATACGGCATATATGATTGTTATAAGTATGTATAATGTGGTTCAATAAGATTAATAGTTTTGGTGAATTGAAACATTGGACTTTTATTTACCACGGTTAAAGGTAAATATGGAAATTCAAGGTAAAAAGAATATCATAATAATAAAAATTTAACTTTACACCTATTCTAACCATATTGGATGAGTCATGGAGGACCATGGGAATACTTTGGTCTATTTTGGGACCCCATTTATTCACTTAAGAGTGATAATGACACTTTATTTTAATTAACATAATGTAAAGGAAACAATGACATAAACAAATATATATTAGTAAATTAATTTTTACATTGGGTTATATAAGTTTTAATTTTGGCTATAAATTTTATTTGGAAATATAAAACTATTTCCGGCATCTTGGT
The DNA here is from genome assembly GCA_963277665.1 of Viscum album. Lineage (NCBI taxonomy): Eukaryota > Viridiplantae > Streptophyta > Magnoliopsida > Santalales > Viscaceae > Viscum > Viscum album. The sequence continues at coordinate 280,363,170 of OY728123.1, read as the reverse complement.
GTTTTATTTATAATTTTTAGACATCAAATAAATAAAATTATTTAAGGCACAATAATGATGCAGTGTTTACTTCATTAATAAATGATTTAAATGAATAATATTATAAATATTAAAAAAATATTCAAAACATGTCCAATTCTTATTGTATGATTTTATTAAGACCATGAATTATCTTATCTTCGAATTTAATAATTTTGGATCTTTAGAAACCGAAAATCATTATTTAATAAAATAATATTTGCACACTTTTCTAGAGAGCCCCCCCTTTTAAATAGCCCACACCTCTAACCCAACACTCAAACCTCTCAAGACCCATGGCTCATCCAAAATCAACCCAAATAAACTCACAATATCTCTCTCTTCCACCTATAATCATTAACTTATAGGTAGAAGGAACATCATGAAACCCTTATGGTTCATACCAAACGGGGTTACCCGAATTAATGGTAAGAGTTTCTCTTAAATTATTTTCTTTTATTTTACTTCTCCAACCCATAAAATCTTTTTATTATTTTCTTTTATAAAAAAACAAGTATCCTAAATTTAATAGTATGTTTTTTTCATATGTATTCTAAAAAACATACACACACCTCCATCTAATGGGTAAGAACGTACTGTTTCTGTGGATGACAAACTAATGCCTTAGGAAACGATGATTTTTCAATCTTCTCCTACAACCTCTTATGATGGACTTTATGATGGAATTGTATGTATATATATTATATATAATGTTTATGTTTTCTTTAAGCTTATTTATTTTTCATTTATAGCATACCTTTATGGATTCCATTATGGGTAAATGCGATAATTTCATTTGAGGAAGTGCGGACTACCGCCCCTCAAAGTGATATGATTCGTTCATTACATAAATGGAACATATAAAATATGGAGTTACAAATATTATATATATTTTATTATACTGAAATTATAATATACCTATGTATTATTATATTTTTATTACATTAAAATACGAAATATAAGTGAAAATTGTGTTCATGCGTACATACGGCTTATCGTCTCCATGAACGGTGCATTTCATTTCTTATCTCCAAATGTTATGTACTATTATAAATAAATATATATACTAGATATATATGATATATATTATATCTAAATTAGGAATATCATTTTTCATATAATATAATTTCTACCACATGATCAACTTGTAATTATAACAAATTATTTTTAACTCAAATTCCAAACATCGACAAAATACTAGATAGGAACCCAAATAATTAACTAATTGTTATAGAAATATAATAGGTGATATAAAAGAAATAATAAAATTGAAAAAGGTTCTTTATAAAGTATAAATTAACATACGTTTCTTATTCATGAAATTAAATAAAGAAGGGTTCAAGTCAAACACAGGGTAAGGGAACTTCTTAACCAAAATTCCGTTACTTTGGTAGATCTTCTCTTTCTTGATAATGTCAATCTTTGATTTTGTGAGAAATGGTTTTTTTAACTTATCATGTATTTATACTTTATTTTTATGTTCTTATATTTAATACATATAATCGGTCTATTTTATTTACAAAATGATGTTTGTAAGGGACTTCTTCTCAATCTCCTTTCATTGAGGCATATTTTGTTTTAATACAAGACTTTATTTTATACATTGTATAAACACATTTTAATTTTCATTTCATTCATAGGGAATATTTTTCTACAAGTAATTTTACTAAATTAAAAATAATGTTTTTTCAATGTAAGCAGTGGCAATTAAATTTTCTGTCATCTCTTATATTATTTGATCGATGGCTTCCATAAAAAGTCGTAATATTTTTAAAAGGAAAATAAATACCATATACACTTTTACGTATTTTGTTATTGAAAATGGATTTGTTATGTCAATATATTTAAATGATATATTGTGATTGAAATATGGAAATTTTATCTTTACTTTATGATTGTTTTATGTGTTATGAATATGTTATGGTTTTTGGGCATTGTTTACATATATGTGTGGTTCCACGATAAAACATGGGAGGGTGAGCCCGAGATAACTCTCCAATGCATTGGGTAACATGACAGAGGTAAAGGTGAATGTTTCTCCTAAGAGATTTGGGGCATGTACTATTTTGGTTATTCCAAATGTAACTCCCTATGTAGTTGTGATAACTACAATGTAAATATGACATGGATTCCAAAAGTTACCTTTATGATTTATGTTTTCCATGTGTGATTCATAAACCTTATGATATCATGAGGTATGTTGAAGAGCTTATGTTATGTGTGTAATGATGAACTAATGTTTTCATTATTTGTTTTATAACCCTTACTGAACTTTTTATGCTCATCTCATGTTTTGAAATATTTTTCATAGGACTGAAGGATGAATAGGGTCATGGATGAGATCCATGAAAAGTCATGTTGTCTAAACCATAGAACTAGAAATGGATTTTTATTTTCGAGTTTTTATTTTTGGAAAAAATTGAAACTGAGTTGAAGTTTCTACACTGTAACATTTGAGATGTAATGAAATATTTATGACCTAATTCTGCAAAACTCTAAACATGAAAAGATTCTCAATGTGAATTATTCATTTAATTCATGATTATGTAATGCTATAAGGTCGGGCCCTTATAGCATGTATCATAGGTCAGTTTAGACAAACTTAGGAGTTAGGTTATTGTAAAATTAATATCCATAAATTAATTTATGTTTATATTGAAGTGGTAGAATTTACAGATTACCATATTGTTGTGCCAAAGATATCTTTGTGTTCAGAATGGTTTTCTATAGAGGAAACAAGGAAGCTATGTTGGGACGACACCAGGAGGAAGACAACCTTCCAAATCAGCAACCTTAGAGTGTTGGAATCATAACTAAAAAATGTTTTACAGTGATTTCATAGTTGGATCAGGCTATAAATGGTGGTGGTATCCATACACGAGATCGGTAGACCAACCACAGAGTAACATGTCAATATTGGATCATTTCTTGGGGAAACATCCATAATATTTTAGAGGATCATCTGACCTTGTGCAAGTAGAAGGGCGCATTAAAGAACTGGAGAAGATTTTTTATGTTATGTTCTGTTCATAACATCAAAAGTTCAGTCTCATTGTTTACCGTTTTGAAGGTGAAGCTGATCAGTGGTGGTCGATGGTGAAAAATATCAGCGATATTGAGGAGATTTATGCTCTAAATATGGATGAATTAAAATGAATGTTTCTTGAGAAATATTTTCCTAAGGTGGTTCTTCTTAGGATGGAAAACAAATTCCTAAAATTTAGGTTGGAGGATGACTCAGTGGAATGTTATGAAGTAAAATTCACTCGACTGGGAAGGTATGATCCAAATTTCATATGAGATATTGATAGTAAAATAAACCGTTTTTACTTAGGATTAAAGAAAAAGTATCAAAGGGCTTTAGCTTTTCATGAGTTCAAAAGTTATGAAATTTCTTTCTATGTGTAGAGAAGGTGTAAATGGAGATTGTCGATGATCAGGTCTTCTTTGAAAAACTACAAAATAGGATGTCGATGTGGCTGGCGAAAGGGAAGAACTATTCAAAATAGTCGGAGGGTAAGAAACCTAAGTATACATTTTATGAAAATTGTGGTAAAAATAATACTGGGGAATGTCTTTTGAATTATGGTAAGTGCTACCGATGTGGTAAAATGGGACATAAATCTCATTTTTGCACAGAAAACGATCAGGGTAATGGTAAGACAAAATCTGATTTACAGTCAGAAAAATGTTTTCAGTGCAATGAAATTCATCGTTATGAAAATGAGTTTCCAACGAAGAACTCAACAGGGGGAAAGTAGAAATACTACAAGAATAAATGGGTGGTGGATTCCTTTGAAACTACTTACATAGATGTTGGGCCATCTAATGACATAGTATCAGGTACACTGTTTGTTTGTTCAGATTATGCCAATGTGTTATTTGATTTGGGGTCGAAACATTCATTCATTAATGAGAAGATTTCTGTTAAATTTGGAATTCCATCTCAAGGTATGAATCCAGAACATTTGGTAAAAACTCCTGGTGGAAATTTTGAACCAAAAAGAAATTATAAGAACCACTTAGTCCTTGTGTGTGGAAAGGATCTACCTGCATACCTTACTATTTTTCCTCCAGTAGAGTCTGATGTTATTTAGGGTATGGATTGGCTTTCTGTATATCATTCTAAGATTGACTGCAGAGCTAAAGAAGTTTCTTTTCAACCAATTTTTCTATTGTTGTACAATAATTAACACTTACATTTGATCACATATCAAGAAACTGAGAAACTAGTAAATGATGGAAATGAATGATACCTTACACCTATTATTGAAGACAAAGGTACATTTTATATTAATGATGTTCCAATGGTAAATGAGTACCATGATGTTTTTCCTAATGATTTTCCTGGTATTATACCTGATAGAGAAGTTGAATTTACTGTTGAATTAGTTCAAAATTCTAAGCTAATTTCAAAACCCCCTTATCAAATGGCTCCAAATTAACTTTTATAGTTAATGAAGCAATTTCATGAGTTATTTGATAAAAGTTTCATTCGACCTATCACATCACCATTGGGTGCACCTGCCATATTTTTTAAAAAGAAAAATGGTTCAATGAGATTTTTCATTGATTACAGAGAATTGAATAACATCACTATTATGAATCAGTATCCATTTACTCACATCGATGATTAGCTTTATTAGCTCCATGGAGCTCAATATTTTTCGAAGATTGACATGAGGCCAGGGTACTATCTGTTGAATGGAAAAGAAGCATACAATCCATAAACTTCATTTCATACAAGATATTGTCATTATGAATTTTTAGTTAGGTTGGTTTAACCAATGCACCTGCTATATTCATGGATCTTATGATTAGATTTTTCCATGAGTTCTTGGATAAATTTTTGGTTGTGATCATTGATGGTATTTTGGTTTATTGTAAAAATAAAGAGGTGAATGAATGTTATTTAAGGGATGTCTTAAAACCATTAAATGAGAATAAACTATTTGGGAAATTCAGTAGTTGTGTGTTTTGGTTACATCAAATTTATTTCCTTTGTCCCATTGTTTCAACAATTGGCATAACTATTGATCCTTCTAAAACTAAATTTTTTGAGGAATGGTCAAGAGCCAAACATATAACTGATATCCATATTTATCTTGGTTAGGAAGGTTATTACCAAATGTTTTTTGAGAATATTTCACATTTATCTAGCCCACTGACTATGTTAACTCGAAAAGGTGTTAAGTTCATTTGGACAATATAATGTAATGATTGTTTTCAGGAATTGAAACAATGATTAAGGAATGCTCCAGTTTTGGAACTACCTTCTAGAAATTGTTATTTTTTATTTAAAGTGATGATTTTTTGAAAGGACGTGTCTCTATCCTTATGAAAAAAGATCAGTTAAATTCTTATGCTTCATGTTAGTTGAAAAACATGAGTTAAATTACCCTACACATGACATGAAATTAACTTCAGTTGTTTTTGCTTTAAAAATTTGAAGGCACTATTTTTATGGTGTAAAATGTGTATTATATACTAACCAAAAACGTTTCATGTATATATTCACTCAGAAATAATTAAACATGTGATAGAGGAGATGGTTGGATTTTTTCAAGGATTATGATTTCACGATCTATTACCATTTGGGAATAGAAAATAAAGTTGTTGAAACATTGGGTGGAAAACGTAATGCTTCATTAACCTTGATACATTTTTAATGAGATCTGTTGGTTTTTTATTTGATAAACATTGGAATAGAAGTTGTTGGTGCATGAAATACTTCTGTTTTGTTTCAGGTTTTAGTGAAATAATCTCTATAAGATAGAATAATGCAATTGCTGAAGGAAGACAATGACTTGGAGAAAAAGGTGGAGTTGGTTTAGAAGGGTATGTTTCCCAAATTTAACATTGATAAAGATTGTGTATTTGATATTTGGAAAGAGATTATGTGTGACTTGTTATTCACAGTTGAAGAATGGGTTTTTTTGTGAACCTCACAGTTCTATGTTTTTAGTTCATCCTGGAAGCACTAATATGTATAGATATATTCAAGAGTATTAATGGTGGGATGGAATAAAAAAAGATATCGCTGACTTTACTGTGAGGTGTTTGACTTATCAGTAGGTTAAAGAAGTGAGACCATTACTGAAGGGGATGCTTCAATCTTTACCAGTGCCAAAGTGGAAATGGGAAAATATATCCATGGACTTAATTGTGGGATTAATGAAGGCATCTTGAGGTAATAATGCAATCTTGGTTATTGTTGATCAATTGAAAAAAAATTATCATTTTCTACCTATTCGAGAAACTTTGTCTCTAGATCAATTTTATCATTTGTATATTAAAGAGATAGTCAGGTTGTATGGTGTTACCCTCTCCATTGTATCTGATCATGAAACTAGGATTACATATAACTTTTGGGAAGTCCTTCAAGATTCATTTGGTACTGAATTAAATTTAGTACAACTTTTCATCCTCAATTAGATGGGCAGTCAGAATGAACAATTCAGACCTTGGAGGATATGCTACGCACCTGTTCACTGGATTACTAGGGAAATTGGGACCAACATATGTCTTTGGTTGAATTTTTTTATAGTAAAATTTTTCATTCCAGTATATTGATCGTTCCATTTGAGGCATTATATATAATGAGTTTCCGAACTCTAGATTTTTGTGATGATGTAGGTGAAAGGAAGGTGATAGGACCAGAATTTGTAGAAGAGATAGTAGAAAAGGATCAGTTTATTCAAAAGCACATGAAAACAACTTAGAGCAGGGAGAATGGTTATGCGGATAACCAGGGGAAGAATCATTCTTTGGAGGTAGGCGATCAAGTCTTTGTCAATGTTTCTCCATGGAAATGGGTGATGCGTTTTGGATAAAAGGGAATTTTGAGTCTGAGGTTCATTGGACATTATGAAATCCTTGATAAAGTTGGATCAATTGCGTTTAGAGTAGCTTTACCACCATGTATGTCCTAGGTACACAATGTGTCTCTTGGTTCAATGTTGAGAAAGTATATTCTAGATCTATCACATTTTTTAAGTCTATAGGTAGTTAAGTTGGAAAATAATCTTTCTTAAGAGAAACATCCAATCCAAATTCAAGACCGAAAATAGAAAGTGTTGCGGAATAATGTAATTCACCAGGTAATGGTTTTGTGGAAAAACCATATTGTTGAATAGGCAACCTAGAAATATGAAATTGCTATGAGAGATAAATACACACACATATTTGATAAGTGAAAAAAAATTGTGAGGATTCAATTCCCTAAAGGGGAGAAGAATGTAACATCCAAGGTAAATACAGAAGTATGATATTTTTATAACTATTAGTATTTGTGAATTAAATATTATTTTTACATTAAAGGGGTTGCAATGTTCGATGGCGCACCCAATATGCAACAACGAGTTCCTTTGAAATCTTACAATGCACAAAAGGTTGAGTCATTCTAAAATAATAACAATATAATATTATTATTTTAAATTATAGTTAATGAATTTTCATTGTATTTTAGGGAATGAACAGAACTAACTACAATATGATTATAAATGTTTTTTAAATGTTTTTACATTTATCCAATAAAAGTTAGAGGCTTAAAATGAAAACGAATATTATTTTAAGAATAATTTACTTTAAAAGGTCAATTTAATGCCTTTTAATGGAGAAAACTCCTTAAATATAGTTTTTTTTCACTTTTATATGTTCTATTTGAAAAAATAATTTTTTTTCTTTAGAATCCGGTCACCAAAATTTACATTGGCTAAATTTTTGGTATTTTTTGTATAAAATTTAATTTTTAATGAACAGAGAAATATATTGTATTTTAATTCAAAAGAAATATTTAATATAATTGATTTATATGGATAGATTTTATTTTGAATTTCGTTTAAGCGGTAATTAGATTATATTTTTTCCATTTAATCCAATGTTGGTCATTGGAAATAATTTCACATTGAAATTGGACATAAACAAGTGTCAAACTTTTGATAGTTAATATTTATTAAAAACAAGCTTTTTATTTTGAAAATAGGAATAAATTTTAAATTAATTAATCCAACATCTATATTTTTAATTTGGTAAAATAGACATAATTTAATTTTGTATCAGAAAACACTTTTTTTATAAACTATTTAATGGAAACAGTTCTATCTAAACTATTTTAATATAACCCTAACCATATTAATTTTTAAAACACACTTTCAACCCTTATTAAAATAACCCATTGGAAAATAAATCATCAATGACATGAATGGTGATACATTAATCAAACATATGATCTATTAAACAAGGAAAAAATCAAAATATTAAAATCAATTAATTGTGAAAATAGTTAAACAAAATAACGGAAGAAAAGTGAATCGTAAAAGAAATCCCCAAAAGTTAACCAAGAAGAACTTTGGTTCATTTGTATCGTCAATAGGACATTATAATACAAGACCATAAATGGTTTCATGGAGACTAGGTTGAAACTACTAAATCATTATTGTCCCATTTATCCTTGTTAATTTCACTAAAAATAACAATCCTTATAACACCATTATCTATGTGAGAAATGATGATCAATATCAAAATGGAATTCCACCACATATAATATAAGTAATGTCAAAGTAGATAGCAAAAACTACATTGAAAAATGATTGTATCCACATGGTTTTTCCTCAAATAGTTATTCTAGTATATCTTTATGATGCCCATAACAAATTAATTAATGTGTTGATTAATCAAGAATTACACGAATCAAACATAATTTTATTTAAAATGGCATTCTCCTCATATTCAATACCCTCATAAGAAGTATCCCTCTATTCATAGAACATGAATTAAAATACATATAAATATATGTCATGTCCCATTATTCCAAAATTCAATAATGTAAATGAAAAAAATCATGATAAAATAATATATCACACATTCATAAAATCATTTTTCAAAATGAGCGCAATAGGCTTTCAAAAAAGAGGTGTAGAGGGAAATTCATTTGTACACCATCTAAAAACAATATTTCAGTCATCCATTATAATTAAAAGAACACATTGAATGAAAACATTGTAATATAAATCTTTCCGTAAAAATAAAATTCACAAATAAAATAACACTTTTAAATAATGTAATTGTTTCAATGTAACCTAATTGTTCCCAAACCCATTACACTAAAGCGTACTATTCCTTTTTTAGAGGCTATTTAAAAAAAATTAAAAATCCCATGGTCTCAAAATAATTTCAAAATATATTTCAATCCCAAATTTTATTAATAATTATTTTAATAAATCCCAAAAATCTTAAAATCGAAACATTCAACATACATATTTTTTTTATGAAATTTAGTCTATATATAAATGTAATGAAGTATTCAAATAAAAACTTCTTATGAAGTTAAATCCCTTTAAAACTAATTAAACATGTTAAATCCCATTTTTGAAATGAATAATGTCTTCCACATTCATTTTAATAAAATATAAATCAAACTAAAAAATTATTAAGGTTTATAAGGAGTCGCATAAGAAATTTCACAAGAAGTTCGAATGTCATTTAGGCCCATGCCTAGCATAAAATCCACTTCAGAATCACTCAAACAATACTACAACGTAAAATAATATTTTTAATTAATAAAATTACACTTATAATAAACCATATAATTTTAAAATTGATTTACCATGGGGATACATATAAAACAATACATCGAAACGATGGAGGGTAATCCGAAATGGTATGAAATGAAATGATTTCTGGGCATGATGCACAAAGAATCACAAAGGTACATACATGATATCAAGAAAAAATGATGACTCCATAAATTTTCTAACCCTTAACCCCTCGAGTTAATCAAAATAACACTCCACAAGAATGGAAGGAAAATCATGGGGAATATAGAGAATTGAATGAAAGAGTGTTAAATATACTATTACATAGGAAGATGACACATAAAATCCAATGAAATGGTGGATTAAAGTATTAGAGAGGAGGTGGGAGGCCTTGTGAATGGGTGATCCTTCTTATTGTGTGAATTTTTTTGATGTGATATAGGAGAATTGGGGGATTGTTTTTTAAATTTTATTTTAGTTGGGGAATTTTTGGAGAATGGAATAAAATACAATTTAATAAATTAAGTGGATAAGGTGAACAACTTACAAAATCATTCAAAAACCATGATAACCCAATTTGGAAACCCAATATAGCCAAAAAAGTTTCATCTATGATATTATACAACGTGACTAACTATATTCTAACCATGTTAAATGAAACCATCCCACTAATAGTCTTAATGAATGGTTACAGTAATGTTACTCCAAACCTTGCCCCACCCTTACATTGAACAATTTTTTTAAAAAAAAATTGAACCATCTTAAGACAATGATATTAAAAAAAATATAGATCCCTAAATCAACTGAATAAAATTTAACATATAAATTATCAGTGAAAATTTGGTGTCACATTTTTGTTAAAATTTCATTGACATTATTTATTAGAGGTTGATTTCATATAATATTTATATATGTATAAGGGTTTTTAATAATAATAAAATTATTTATTCTTTATTTTGAATTAGGATATCAGTTTAATAATTTATATTTTCTATATTTAACTTTGGTTTATTATTTTAATATATGTATACACGCACATAATGTGGAGTTTTGTAATACTAATAATATTTGATTTTGTAAATGATATCATTTTATCTAAATTAGGACACTGGTTATTTTAAAATACTATCCACCCATACCAAATGATCAATATTTATGATTTCGAATTGTCTTAAATAATTAGATGTCAATATCTCGATGAAAATCATCCATGTATAATCAAATATATATTTTAAAATCAATCCTCTTATATGGCATTCAAATTTATAAAAAATGGTAGTTATAATAACAATAATTATTCCCAACATATCCATGAACACTCACAATTGTTTTAATTCTTGAATTATATATTAAACAATATTCATTAATATAATAGGGTAAAAATTTTATGGGACAATATAACTAGATACCACTACCTAATAAGACTCATTAATCACTTACAAATTATTTTTTCACCCAAAATGTAATATTTAGAAAAAATACCACATGATACTCAAGTGATCAACATTTTGATTTGGGGTAAAATGATCCAAGTTTATTCTATTATTCATAAAATAGTAATATAAAATTTCACACATAACCATATCAAATAATGGACTAATGTAATTTATCATTAGATATTAAAAAATTATAGAAACTCTTAAAACATGATAAGGGTTCACCTACCCCACTGTTATTCTCCATTTTAGTGTGTTTTTTTCCATATAGATCATTGTAAAATTCTTGATTCAAGCATTAGCTATTCATATTCCACATGAGATGCCTATAAGTGAACAAAATATTTAAAGATAATAAATAATCAATTTTCTCAACCATGATGTAAAAAATAATGTTGGTTTCTTATATAATAAAACTAATAAAATAAGAGTCATAAATAAAACCCACCTTATGAGTATTGACATGAATCTTATTAGGATAACATTGACAATATTAATTTTATATAGAATCCGAAACCATATTTTTTAATCTTAATTTTATTTTTTAAAATATATATTAGTATTTTAATTGAATAAATAATACCCTATAATATACAAATGTGAAATAATAAATGACCTATTTCATTAATGAAATGTTTAAAAACAAAAAATTAAATTAACATAATTACATGAAGAAACATATATAAGACATAATTATAAAATCTATAAAATGAATATAAATTCATGAAAATAAGATCATGATAATAATGAAATAATTTAATTTGATATCTATTATGGAAATCATGCCCTCGGTTACAATGTAAAAATAATAGAAAATATGAAAAATATGATAAGAATTTAAGGAGTAAATATTTCTTTAAGAAGGGTTATTGATTGGATTATTTTTTGGTATAAGAGAATATATTAATAATTAGTATATGTAGATGCAAAGTATATATAAATTAATTTAGTATATATGTATATATATCATGAATATATGATTGATAAGATAATATTTTTATGTTATTTTATTAGTTATAAAGGATATAATTCCCATGAAAATTGAGTATTATAACATTGATAGGGTTATTAAAAGTGAGACTAATCACATTATGAAATTTATATTGAAGGGTAGAATCTATATAATCACTCATTAGAATCCCTCTATAAGTGGCACATTGGATTTTGTAAATGAGTTAGCTTCACTTGGGATTTACATAAACCCAGCCTAGGATAATCATCAAAAAAAGTTTCTCAGATGAAATAATCTATGAAAATGATCACGATTGTGGAAATACATATATGAACCATGGTAATGGAAACAAACCTTTCAAAAATAATTTTATCTCACCTGGATGAATTATTTATAATTTATATAGGGTGATGTATTTAATAGTTTAGATCAAACCAAATTGTAACAATTAATATGATAAAAATAGACAATTATTTTCCTGAAATTATTATTATAAACATAATATTTTTAAATAATTATGATAATTATAAATTTTTTTATAAGTAAAAATGAATACATATTACCCATTTATTTATTATATAAGGATTTGAAATAAAAATACAATCATTATTGGCTGAAAAAATATTTTTAACTATAAATTTCAATATATATATATATATATATATATATATATTATGTGATTATATGTTCTCGTCTTGTTCCACGTATGTCCCAGTTTGAGTTTTCTATCGAACCTATTTTGTTTTTGGTTTAACTTGTATTTTAACATTATCGGTCGAGCATTATTTAAGGATAGAGATATTTTTCATGGGAAATTACATAACAGTTGGGTATTTTTTGTTTTAATTAATATATTCTAGGAATTAATGTTTTAATCATGTTATGATGGTTTTTAGTGAGTCTGGAAGGTATCCGAGGTGGTTTGGGCTCTTCTATAGAAATTTTTATTATGGATGACTATATGAAATTTTCACACCATGTATATATTTTACACGTCATTTAAAAATCTCTTGTAATTTTTATTAAATATAATACAAGTTGAGAATAGTTTTATATTTTGAGTTGCTTACATGTTGTAAATACATTTTATTGGATTTATAATATTCATGTAGGGTTAATTTCACCAAAGGAGAGAAAATGTTTTATGTAACCGTCAATTGAGAATTATAAACCATGTAATAAATTATCATATAATGTATTTATCGAACTCAGCAGACATAAGACATTCCATATATATATATATATTCATTCATCTAACAAGAAACCCTCCTCTCACAATCACTACGAACTTTTCATGTGATTTTTGGATTTTTAATCCTCCATTACAGATGTCTCGTTAATATAATAAAACACTAGTGAGTTATTTTTCTTTTGATTTCCATTATTTTTAGTAGATCATTGGTCATGGTATTGGCATATATTGACCTCATATATTTTAGGCATTTTTTAGGATCTGGTTTCATCTATGTTTATTCATAGTATATTTTGAACATTATTTATTTATTGTGTTACCTGTTGAATGAATTATTTGATCACCAATTAATGGTAGTTGGTATAAAACATAACCCTATGGAATTTTTAATTACATTAGTCTGAGTAATATTTAAATTTTACTAACATGATTTCCACATTAAATTATTTAATGATGAAATATGATAAATCATTTATTAGAATATTCCATGGATCCCTTTTGATTTAATGGGGATTAAACATGTCTTCTGTAAACCTATGGGGGGGGGGGCTTCCCTTAAATAATAATTAACTGGAAAATGGATCAAAATGTGTCTATCATGAAATGATAATTAATGTGGTTTAGTGGAATAAAATCTTCTTTGAAATGGATTAATGGTTATCAAAATGGTTGTTGATATTTCTATATAAAAATTAATGTTTAGTTTTAGGAAAAATGATAATTTGGAGAATTAACTATTGTTTATGATGATGTGATACTATTATATCCTTATTTATTTAACATGGGTTGTTATTTATGATTATATTCTAAAAGGGAGAGATTTACCCAATTTCAACTTGTAATGCTTATATAGATGACTTCACTATGTTTTGTGCTATAATAATTATATAGTGGGATTGTCCTAGTCTAAGGATACAATTAATATGTATTGGGCTTTGGCTCTTTCTCATTATGTAGTAATTATATAGTGGTATTGGTATAGTTTCATATTGTAGTTCTTATAGAGTGAGAACGTCATTGTTTCGTGATAAAATTATTACACAAAGGTCTTGACTTGAGATTCTAAAATGATGGCATATAGGGCTCGGCATGGGTTAAAAAATTCTTATAAAAAGGGATTTTCCAATTTATTTTATAATTACATGGTTAGACGATATGGTTGGTATGGTTTTTCTATGTGATCATAGATATTTTTACATGGTACTGAAGTAGGTTGATTATTATATTAAAAAATTTTGATTAATTAGAATAACTTTTTATTGATTTACTGTATTCACTTATTTATCAAAATCGTTATTGTAGACATGGTGGTGTTAACCTACTAAGTATTACTCACTCCCTATTTGGGCCATTTTTTGGTACCCGAGAAGATTACGAGGATACTAGTATTGGAAAGGTAAAGGGATAATGATGCTGATTGTTTCTTGTTAGATCGGACAGAGTCGATATTTGGCCTAAAATGGGGTTTGGACCATAATTATACACGTTTATTTTTTTAGTTGGTTAATTTATATTTATTAATTTTAGTTTCAAATTTTGAAATATTTTAGCATGAAATTACATTGCTATCTCTTTTTATTTGAAAATTAGTTCCTCCTTTATGTTCCCAATTGAATGAAATGTCATTTCCAACATTTTTATAAATCTAATGTTTGTTCATATTACTTATTTTCTCAATATTATAACTTTGTACTATTGAGTATAGTCATCCCAGTACACTTATTATACTTATCTTATATTTAGTATCCTATGGCATATGGGGAGGCACACACCATGACATGGAACAACACAAATTTGGTCACTTAAGAGTGTGTCATATTAGGGGATGTTATAAAGTGGTATCATTGGAGAATATTTTTCTTTTAATTTTTTATTTGGGTAAGGTAGAAAGGAGACTAGGGTCAGTAAGGACTTGGTAATAATCTTATTATGGGAGTCAATAACTCATGTGTGTTAGAAAATTAGAGTTCCTAGGGATATGCTTATTGTTCATGATGTTATCATTTTATGTTTGATGTTATTTCCCCATGGTGGATTCACATATTGTGTGATGTTATTATTACATGGGATTTTACTAGTGGAATGGAATGAAGGGAGTTGTGTATGTGTGCACCATTATATAAACATAAATAAATGTCATGAGATTCATTGTTAATGATTGGGACATATCAATTGTAGAGAACCAAATATTTATGTACATGGACATTACATTACTTTTGCGGAATGCTTAATACATAACAAAAACAGACAAACAATGACCATAATAGTTTAGTGTCTTTGGAAACTCGGAAAGTAATCTTCTAATCATGGTAAATGATCTTCAACATCTCCCATAAAGATCTTCCCCTTTTGGTTTTCTTACCTACAACTTTTCTTTAAATCCTTGGGAAAAGAAAACAAATAAAGGGTGAGCTCAAATGCTCAGTAAGCGTAAGAATGGATAAAATAAAACAAATCATATACATTTGAACTTAAAAACATGAACATAATGATTAAACATCAAAATCTTTAGCAATGACATAAAACAAGGCAGTACATAAGGAATATATCATAAAGAAACATTAATCTTGATAAAATAGCATGGGAATAAAACATGTAACTGTGGAAAAAATTAAGCACATGATATGATTTCTATAGTATCCAAGGCATTGCTGGAAAGATCATCTTAGTGGACAAAGTCCCTTTCTAAATCGATTTCACTCCTCGTTCCAGTCCTGTATTACTGAACCGGATTAACTTACCGTTCCAGCCATGTCTATCTCATGAGATATAAATCTTTACCCAATGCATTGGAGGTAGATATAGGTCCCACCCATCTCATAATGAAATCATTCTTTCATGTTCCACAAAATCATAAATCATACATCATAACATAACACATGTAATAGAATGGTATTATTAAACATCATGCCATCATAACATAATATTTATAAAAAAAATAAATTCATTTCATCATAATAAGAATCAAACCATGTAAATAACGGAGACATTATACTTGAAACATAAACATATTAAATAATTTCATTTTAGATGGAAAATATTTTTGATAAAACACTTCAAATGAAATCTTGAGGAAAATATCCTTTCTTCTTAAAAATCATTTTCTTTTCACAAAATTCCATTCAATTTTAAAATAAATGGGTTTTTTTTGAAAGTAATCATGAAATCTTGTATAGTAATCTTCATGAAAATGAGGCGTTATGAAACCATAAAAATCCGCTCACACCTTATAAGTTAAAAATAACATTCTCCTCGTACTTTTGTCGGAAAAGTCAAAAAGTTCCTCTTGTGGTAAGCAAAAGTAATATTCCTTTCATAACATGTGGTAAAATTCAAAAATGTGTAAAAGGCCATTAAACCTAAATGAAATCATTTTTATAAAATAGTGACATGGATGATAAAAAAACCCTAGTAAATACTTAAGAATAAACAATCTTGGGTAAGAGCGAGATTCGAATAGTTATCCCTTAACTTACATCCGATATGCTTCGTATGTATCTGAACCTCCAGTATAATGATTTAAATAATTTCATTGACTTATTAAAATATCATATTATTTGTTATGATAACATATATGGTTCACTTATGACTTTATATTACCCGTTCTTTTGTAAATTCCAAGTTAAAGCAGCATTTTTGGTAAAATCGTTTCATTTATCGAATGTGTTTTGACCTGTTGCTCATAATATTATTACTCATATACTGATTTACATAATTCCAGAATGTAAAACATGATTTATATATAATATATATTCATCATATACATATATATATGATAGATCGATAAATGGAATGAAATACATCGTTCATGGAGACGGTATGTCGTACGTACACGTGAATGCTCTTTTCGTTTCCTTATTTAATTGAATGGAATTATGTAGAAGACATACATACATATATATATATATAAATCCAGTATCATTATTAGGTCATATATTTCATTATTATTCATTATATATACTTTATAATCATTCATGAATGGTTAACATGGAGAATGAATCTCATCGCGTCGTAGAGACGGTAGTCCGTACGTACGCACGAGCGATGATATCATTCCCATGATCGTGGAATTGTTTTGATGTTTATATGTAATATTTCAGAATAAATATTACTTTACAATAATCATATATAGTTATTTATTTACACCATTATACCCATCAAAGTAAGGTGGTGGTCGAAAACAGATTACACCACGGCGTGGATATGGTATTCCGTACACACGCACGCATGATGTTTCGTTTTCCGTAGGATGGATAAAAGGTGAAATAAGGTTGTTAAATATTTATAATAACATATAAGTATATAATTAACACTGATTTTATAACTTTATAATGATACAACTAAATAATAAGAAGTATAAGAAGAAAGAAACTTGAGAGAATCGGAAGAAGAGATTATTTCTTCTTTGACACACCTCTTTTAAGCTTCCTCTTAAGGAAGTAGAGTTGGTATTTTGAGAAGACCAGAACATTGAGAATGTTTCTAGGGAGGTGGATATGAGAAATGGGTAGGTGTTGGTAGAGCTTTAATGCTCAAAAGGGTGTGAGGAGAAGAGGGAAGTGGTTCCCTTTTTATAAGGGAACAGAGGGGAACCTTTGAAAAAACATAAAATATTATTTTATATTAAAGTCATATTTGATTTTAAATAGCTCCAAATTGATTTATTTAGAAGCTAAGGTGGGTATGGGTCTAAATCCTCTCAACCAATAGATTTTAGACCGGTTTGGGTCATTATATTAACCATATCTTTTAGTTTTAACTCTTAGTTAATTAGATTGACATTTACCATGTCACTTTATATGTTTATATTATATAGTTAATATACTTACCATATATATCCAAGAGACCCCCAAGTGTTCCATTAATGATAAAAATATCATGATATAAGTATCTTGGACGAAACATATATTTTTAGGAATATAATAACAATTAATAATATAATATTTGTTTTAAAAACTATTTTATGTCAATTTTCACACTATTTGGTAATAGATTTTTTTGAAACTCATAACAGCATGATTAGTTCGAAAAAAGTTAATTAATTCAATACTAACATGTCATATTACCCTATAAAATTATTTTAATGCATAAAAAGTCTCAAATTACATTTATTTTGGTATTTATAAAATCAATTATTTTAATATCTCATTATTTAGGTAATTACTGCATCACCATTGTGTCATAAATAACATAAATTATTTAATGTATAACAATTTTAAATAAAATACCATTAGTTAGAAATATTTTTATCTTTCTAATTAATATTTATAGTCGAATTTATCTTATTTATAACCCTATATTAAAAATGATTTAGTTATTAATCTTTGATTTTAACTATTTTAACCCTTCTTTAAATAAATTAATATATAAATGTCCTAATCTAATCCAAGTGGAACAAAATGGTCATATTTTATTCCTAAGGTTTTTTTTGGTCGAATTACACTTATCCAATAGAATTAGGACATGTGTTAGGGTAATAATAATATTATGTTTCCCTTAATTACCCTATTTACTTTTAACTGTGGTAAATAAAAGTAAAAAGTTAATATTCACCAAAACTTATTTTCATCTCATTGAACCACATTTTAGTCCTTGATATTAACCGTGTCTCTCGGATTTTCGAGATTCCACTCACAGAAGCGGTACAATTATGTTTTATGTGAATTTCCAAATTCTCCTAGGAGGTGGGTAAAAGACGGTGAAAGGTTCAATAAAATTTTTATTTATCTAAAATTATTATAAAATCACTCCAATTAACTAAATTGAACTTATATAGGTATTATTTATCAATTTTTACCTAAAATAAATTTAAATAAAATAAATAATTATTTAAATAAATAGTCGGGTTTCAAATAGTAACCTAGTGTTTTCAATATTCATCAAAAATTGAAAGCATTCAGAAAAAAACCAAAAATTCACCCTAGGCTAATTTAGATATTCCAAATCCAAAAATGAAGTCCATTTTGAAGGATAAAATTTATAAAATTTCAAAAAATGGGTATTACTATTCATAAAGGCCATTTTATATAATATTTTAATAACATATCGTTGTTTAGTGAAACTCGATATTGCATACAACACGTGGTATCATGGAAGGTCGTGATTTCTTGTAAAGGAAGCCAAGTCAGGGATGTGTGTAGTTCAAGATCCTTTTGGTGTAGTGTACAAAACAAGACATCAATAAAATTAAAAATAGTATTTTTCATAAAATATCGGGGTGTTACATTCTACCCCCCTTAAAATGAATTTCGCCCTCGAAATTCGTTGGGTTATAAATGGTTTACTACTTGAAAGTTTCATTCAAAGAAACCCTCATCGTAAAAAGGAATAACAAAACTTGACTTTAAATGCTAACGTATGAAATGCAATGGTTACCCAAATTAACTAATCACTGGGTTTCCAAAAAGGAGAACATAGGTGAAAATAGGGATATGGAAGAGAAATATAACCATCAACTTCTGATGAAGAGTGGTAGAGGACATGGCTATGAAAAATCCAATAATCATAAAGCCATAAATTTGTGATGATCTAAGGTACCATCCGATTCATCAGATATGAGAGCAGTATGACAACGTTTTTTTTTGTTTTCAAGATCATTTCGCTAAAGTTTAAGAATTTGAATTAGAAGAAATACTTACTTTATTTCGGTATCATCTCACTGTTTCTTGTGCCTCGAACAATTTCCACTTCATCTCTTAATGAAATGAATTTTAATTTGTCTTCTGTGAAGTGTTAGCAGATTATGCGATAGAATGATATGTCATTCCATCTATTTCTATCTCAAAAAGATTAGCACAATTTATTAAATATACAGAACTCCATCTATGCTGAGATTAATCGTATATGGTTTCTAAAATCCACTTATACTTCAGCTATCATAGTGCTTAATAAAATAAAACTAGTTTCCACTAGCCAGGGACTTCCTGTAGGCTAGTGGTAGGTGATAAAGTCATGTCACACTTTGGTTGTGGGTTCGATTCCTGTATCCTTGTCCGAAGCGATGGGTTGTCACCCGTCCTATGGGTTGTCCTTTTTCTAAAACTATACTATTATAAAATTCTATCAATAATATAGAAAAAAATTTCTAGCCTTAAACAATACTATCTTATGTTCAACATAATCCATTCGAATCTTTAGGCTTATCCAAAATACATCTTTCCAAACTCATAGTATAAGGAGAATGATTACTAAAAAGGTCATATAACAAGCATGTGAATACCATAATTTATCCCTCATATATCTTGCTGGTCACATTCCAATCATGTGAATACCTTAATCATGTATTCTCATGAAAAATGAATACCCTTTGAACCTTAGTGAAAACATGAATTCTATCAAAAGCTAACTCTTTCCACATACCAAAATCCAGAAATACTATATACTCAAACCATGATATAACTCTGTCCTTATATCAGTCATGAGATCATGAACTCTGTCAAACATTTCATTTTCTCATTATCCCTTCATTATGCGTGTATCATCTTCATTCCAAAAATATCTCAATCACTTTCCATGGTTATCGGTACCATAAAATTACTGAAAACCACAATAGAACAATACATAAATATTCCAATATTCAATGATACTATATACAACATTATTTTGGAATCTCATTACATAAACACTTAATCATTCCACCAAATTGTTGTCATATTCAACATCACCAATTGTGATCCCATGTGACTTCCCGTTGTCCTTTGCCTTAAGTGGTTGCTCATGTTGATCATTATTAACCCTTGGATTAGGTCATTGATTAGCATAATGCCACATATCATTGCACTTGAAGAATTGAAGTGTTGGTGGTGTGTTCTCTGTAGTCTTTTCTTTATTCACATCATTAGAAACCCTTTTTCCATTACTTCGACACTCAGCTTCTCGATGACCTTATTTTCCACACTTAAAACATTTTTTAGTCTCTATAAGACAATCTCCACTATGCTTCTTTCCACACTTCGAGCATAAATAAACATTCATATTTTTTTCACCATTGTTCTAAGATTTCTCCTTGAACTCCATCTTTCGTTCCTTGTCCAAACCATGAGATGGATATGTAACAATAACTTCCATTTCTACCTTGATAGCACAACGCACAATTTCTTCATAGCTACTGAAGTCTCTTATAGTTAATACCCATAGAATACTTAGTTTTAAGCCACTGAAGAATCGATCAACTTTACTTTCAGGTTGCATGATAAAGCCAGACGTATACCTTGCAAGCCTTGTAAAATTTGCTTCGTATATACAAACAGATTCATCATCCTTTTGATTTATCTCAAGGAACTCCTTTTCCCTATTTGTTCGAAGAATACGAGGGAAGTAATTACTGAAAAAAAAGTTCTTGAACTCGTCCCATTCCATGGATTAAATTTCATCTTGGGGCCTTGTATTCTTAATTATAGTCCACCACTGGTCTGTTTCTCCTTCTAAATTGTAAAGAGCTAGAATGACTATATCATGTTCCGAATAGAGAAGTATGTAAAATATGTTTTCAATGGAACTGATCCATTATTCAGCAACAAGAGGATCAGAAGACCCATTGAAAGAATGTGGACGTTGCCTCATGATGGACTCAATAGAATATTGTTCCCTTCTCTCCTCATTCGGAAGTTCAAAATGATTCATAGCTTGCGTAAGTATAGCAATAAGATTTTTCACTCCATCTCCCATAACATTGGTTTGTTTAGGAGGAAAATCATTGCATTGTCCATTACATTGATTAACACGGTTCCTTTGGGTTACAACCATCATCTAAAACCCAAAAAGAATAGTTTGAGAGGCAAAAATCATGCTAGGGAAAACAACATAATAAAGTGGGAGTACCTTCGATATATAAAATCTTAGGTTTAATTCTAATATCATTACCACAATTCTAGGACTATAACCTATACTTATACATAACCTTAGGGACATCCCTATACATACCTTAGAAATATTTCTGCGTATCTCACTAATGTTTTCGCATCCTAGTTTCCAAAGGTTATCTAAACCTCCCTCTAATACCAAATATAGAGACCTGAATCTTGATTTACATGGACATTACATTACATTTACGGAATTCTTAATACATAACAAAAATAGACACACAAGGACCATAATAGTTTAGTGTATTTGGAAACTCAGAACGTAATCTTCTAATCATGGTGAAAGATCTTCAACATCTCCCATAATGATCTTCCCCTTTTGGTTTTATTACCTAAAACCTTTCATTAAATCCTAGGGAAACGAAAACATATAAAGGGTTATCTCAAATGCTCGGTAAGGGTAAGCATGGATAAAATAAAACAAATCGTATACATTTGAACTTAAAAACTTGAACATAATGTTTAAACTTCCAAATCTTGGGCAATGACATAAAACATGGTAGTACATAAGGCATAGATCATAATGAAAAATTAATCATGATAAAATAGCATTGGAATAAAACACGTGATTCTGGAAACCATTAATCACATGATATGATTTCCAAATAAGCTAAGGCATTTCTGCCAAGACCATCTTAGTGGACAATGTCCCTTTCTGAATCGAGTTCACTCCTCATTCCAGTCCTCTATTACTGAACCATATTAACTTATCGTTCCAGCCATGTCTGTCGCATGAGATATAACTCATCACCCAATGCATTGGAGGGAGATATAGGTCCCACCCATATCATAATGAGATCATTCTTTCATGTGCCACAAAATCCGAAATCATACATCATAGCATAACTCCTGTAATAGAATCTAATTCTTAAACATCATGCCATCATAACATAATCCATATAAAAAATGGATATTATTTGAAAATAAAAAGAATCAATCCATGTAAATAATGGATACATTATACTTGAAACATAAACATATTAAATAATGTCATTTTAGATGGAAAATATTTTTGATAAAACACTTGAAATGAAATCTTGAGGAAAATATCCTTTCTTCTTCAAAATCATTTTCTTTTCAAAAAATTCCATGAAATTGTAAAAGAATATGGTTTTGTTGAAAACAATAATGCAATATTGTATAGGAAGATTCATGAAAATGAGGCATTATGAAACCGTAAAAATCCGTTCACGCCGTATAAGTTAAAAATAACATTCTCCTCGTACTTTTGTTGGAAATGTAAAAAAGTTAATCATGTGGTAAAAAAGTAAGATTCCTTTAATAACATGTGGTAAAATAAAAAATGGGTAAAAAGTACATTAAACATACATGAAAACATTTTTAGAAAACAGGGATAGGGATGATAACAAAAACCCCAGTAAATACTTATGAATAAACAATCTCGGATAAGAGCGAGATTGGAATAGTTATCCCATACCTTACATCCGATATCCTTCGTATGTATCTGAAACTCCTATCTTATGATTTAAATAATTTTATTGACTTATTATAGAATCATATTCTTTGTTATTATATCATATATAGTTCACTTATGACTTTATATTACCCGTTCTTTTATAAATTCCATGTTAAAGCAACATTTTGGGTAAAATCGTTTCATTTATCGAACGTGTTTCAACTTGTTGTTATTGATATTATTACTTATATACTGATTTAAATAATTCCAGAATTTAAAACATGATTTATATATAATATATATTCATCATATACATATATATATGATAGATCGATAAATAGAATGAAATACACTGTTCATGGAGACGGTAGGCCATACGTACACATGAACATTGTTTTTGTTTCCTTATTGAATTGAATGGAATTAAGTAGATGATAGAAATATATACATACATAAATCCAGTATCATTATTATGTCATATATTTCATTATTATTCATTATATATACTTTATAATCAGTCATGAATGGTTAACATGGATAATGAATCTCATCATGTTTGGAGACGGTAGTCTGTACGTACGCACAAGCGATGATATCATTCCCATGATCGTGGAATTGTTTTGAAGTGTATGAATAATATTTCAGAATCAATATCACTTTAAAATAATCATATATAGTTATTTATTTACAACATTATACCCATCCAAGTAAGGTGGCGGTCGAAAACAGATTACACCACTGCGTGGAGACGGTATTCCGTATGTACGCACGCGAGCTGATTTCATTTTCCGTAGGATGGATAGAAGGTCAAATAAGGTTGTTTCATATTTATAATAACTTATCAGTATCTAATTAATACTTATGTTATTACTTTATAATGATACAACTAAATAATAAGAAGTAGAAGAAGAAAAAAACTTGAGAGAATCGGAAGAATAGAATACCTCTTCTTCGACGCACCTCCTTTAAGATTCCTTTTAAGGAAGTCGAGTTGGTCTTTTGAGAAAACTAGAACCTCCAAAATGCTTCCAGGGAAGAGGAGAAGATAAATGGTAAGGGTTTGGATGATATTAAAGGCTCAAAAGGGTGTGAAGGGAATAGGGAAGGGGTGCTCTTTTTATAAGGGAGGAGAGGGGCACCTTTGAAAAAACATGAAATATTATTTTATAATAAAGTCATATTCGGTTTTTAATAGCACCAAATTGATTTATTTAGAATCTATCATGGTGATGGGTCTAAATCCTCTCATCCAATAGATTTTAGACAGGTTTGGGTCATTATATTAACCTTATCTTTTAGTTTTAACTCTTAGTTAATTAGATTGACATTTACCATGTCACATTTTATTTTTATATTATATAGTTAATAAACATACCATATACATCCATGAGACCCCCAAGTGGTCCATTAATGATACAAATATCATGATATAAGTATCTTGGCCGAACCTTAGATTTTTAGGAATATAATAACAACTAATAATATAATATTTTTTTAAAACTATTTTATGTCAATTTTTGCAGTATTTGGTAATTGATTTTTGTGAAAATCATAACAGAATGATTAGGTCGAAAAAAGTTAATTAATTCAATACTATCATGTCATATTAACCTATAAAATTAGTGTAATTCATAAAAAGACTCAAATTACATTTATTTGTTTATTTATAACATCAATTATTTTAATATTTCATTATTTAGGTAATTACTGCAACACCATTGTGTCCTAAATAACTTAAATTATTTAAGGTCTAGAAATTATAAATAAAATACCATTAGGTGTTAAATCTTTTTAAATTTCTAATGAATATTTATAGTCGATTTTATCTTATGTATAACCCTATATTAAAAATTATTTAGTCATTAAACATTGTTTTTTACTATTTTAACCCTTCTTTAAATAAATTAATAATAAATGCCCGAATCAAATCCTTGTGGACCTAAATGGTCATATTTTATTTCTCAGGTTGTTTATGGTCGAATTACACTTATCCAATAGAATTAGGACATGTGTTAGGGTAATAATAATATCATTTTTACCCTTAATATCCCGATTTACTTTTAACCGTGATAAATAAAAGAAAAAAGCTACTATTCACCAAAAATTATTTTCATCTCATTGAACTACATTTTAGTCCTTGGTATTAACCATGTCTCTCATATTTTCGAAATTCCACTCACAGAAGCGGTAAATCTTTTATGTGAATTTCCAAATTCTCCTTGGAGGTGGGTAAAAGACGGTGAAAAGTTCAATAAAATTTTTATATATCTAAAATTATTATAAAATGACTCCAATTAGTTACATTGAATTTATATAGTTATTATGTATCAATATTGACCTAAAATAAATTAAATAAAATAAATAATTATTTAAATAAAAAGTCAGGTTTTAAATAGTAACCCAGTGTTTTCACTATTCATCAAAAATTGAAACTTTTCATAAAAATACCAAAAATTCACCCTAGGATAATTTCGATATTCTGAATCTAAAAATGAAGTCCATTTTGAAAGATAAAATTTATAAAATTTCAAAAAGTGGGTATTAATATTCATAACAGCTATTTTATATAATATTTTAACAACATATTGTTGTTTAGTGAAACTCGATATTGCGTACAACACACGGTATCGTGGAAGGTAGCAATTGAGTGTAATGAAAGCCATGATAGGGATGCATATAGTTCAAGCTCCTTTTGGGGTAGCATACAACAAAAGAAATCAATGAAAATAAAAAAAAATATTTTTCAAAAAATCTCAAGGTATTACATCAATTCCATGTTATGTATATATTACACAATAAAATGTGTAATAAGATACATTTTATATCAAATAAATAGAAATTAATGAACAATAATATCATTATAAAAAAATATAATCCATGTTTTTAAAAACTATGAGCCAATGATTTTCTATTGTTGTGACCTACTAAGGGTGACCTTGTTATTATCATGTATTATAAGGATTGTATTTGTATTTTAGAGAAATTGGATCCTCACCATATTCAATTGGAGAATAAGGAGAGTGAAAATATGATCACTGCTAACAAATCTGATAAAGAGCTTTATATATGTCATAAGGATCAGATGGATTTTCATCTTTATGAATGATTTGTGGGTGTTATGAAATCTAGGGCATGGGAGACTACTTTAACTATGCCTTCAATGTATGAGATGATGAGATAATTTTAGAAGTTTAATCCCCCTATATTCACTAGGGGGATACACCCATAATGAATATTAATATATGGATTCAATGCAAATAATTGTCATGAATATTTAGACTACCACATATAGGAGTGTAAATAATTCTATATATGTTCATCATTGATATCCATAGTATTGGAGGTACTTTTTAGGGTTAGAGGATTTATCAAAGAAGGATTCTGAGGATAATTTCCTGAGAATGTTCTCACCAAAGACATTGAAGGATGAGAATTATTGTGATTTTTTATACCAAAAGTAGGATATAATGTTAGGGATGGACTATGATGGACATTTTATTGACCTGATGCACTTTTCTCCATCTTTGTTAGATGATGATATCTCATTTTTGAGACATTTTGAGGAGAGGATTCTCTATGAGAACAGATCACATAATAATTTCTTTCACACAAGTCTCTATTCATATGTGACAAATAAAGCACACATTATGTGATAAAATCTAAGAGATTCCGTAAGTGGTGGTTAGATTATTATAGTAGGGTGCACTGGGAGATCTTCTTTTGGTGTAAATAAAAGCTTCTATGATTGTTATCACCTAGTAAATAATGGGAAAAGATGTTAGGGAAGTGGTAATCCATCTTATGACCATGATATATTACTGTTATATAGGCGTCGAATATTTGTCCCGGTGTGGCCTCAACATATGTACCCTATGTTGGAGTGTCATTCATGGGGCCGAATAAGTCATCTATTGATATTTGTTTTTCGAAATTCTCATTGTGGAGCAGCGGTGGGAGATTAGGTAATGAACCAGAGTCTAGAAAGGATAGAGCTTCTACTTAATAAGAAAGTAGTTGTAGAATCACATGATGTTTAGGGTGAGGTAGTATATGTGTTACATCAATGATGGGGCCTAAGTACTATGCAAAGGGAATATCTAAATAGAGTCATATTGGAGCCCATGGAAGATGCGGAAGTCAGCTACATGCTATGTAGTCTACTATGGATTTTATGGATACTTGATCATCTATGGTTAAAGATAAGATTCATGTATCATTATCCCTTAAATTAGTTTTTTATATAGTATGTTTGTATTCCAATTTATAAACAAATTTTTTTAAAAAATGTTTATTGTTATGGAAATCTTGGTTGGATTCATAACTATTGACACACCATTAGGAGTGCGGCTAGAAACCGTATAAATTTAAAGTCATGTTCTATTGAAAATTTTTATTACTATTTATTTCATGAACTGTTCATGTTAGAAATGGTTTGTTACAATTTTATTTTTTATATGGATTATGTAATAATATACTAGGTCCATATTTATTGTTACTATAGGACTATTTACATTTTATCTCTAGAAGAAGGAAGCTATTCTCAATATGGTTACTGTAAAATTTAGGATAGACATACAGTATCAATTCCGTGCAGACTAAATTGTTTCATGACTCATATAGAAAGCCTTATTCCATATAACTATTAAATATATAAGGACAACATTATACTTGTGGTATATATATTTTGTATATTATCCATGATATTTTCATGCATGAGATCGATTTCATGATTGATTTGTTGATGGGATCATTGCTAGTTTCTATCCCACCTTTTAAAATGGATCTATAAGAGATTCAGGATTCGATGGTTTAGTTGGAGGATCTGGAATTTAAAATTTTCATGTGGCATGTTATGCCTCCATAGGATTCAGTTGTTATATTCTATGAGAAGGATAATTTTACTCTACGCTTATTTCTAGATCATCATAGATTGAATGATATGATGATTAGGAACTTCTATTCTCATCCACTTATTGACTACCTCTTTGATTGGTGGGAGGTTCTAAAATCATATCCAATATTTATTTGAGACCACCAAACAACCAGTTGAAGGTGAGACCATCATACATGCCTCGGCATCTGTTAGTTGAAGATATGACTTATATATATTCATATTCATGCCTTTTGGTTGGGAGTAAACACTTGTAGTATTAATTAAATTGAATAATAATATCATTCATACATTTCTAGATTAGTTTTCAGTTTTTTTCTATCAAATCCCTGTGTACAATTTTAAAGTAGAAGATAATTTCCAACATCTTGATGTCATCTTGAATACATTGAGAGAGCATCAAATTTATGACATTCTAACCAATTCATGTTTTTTAATTGATTGGGTGGACTTCTTGGGACATGTCATCTTCGAGGAAGGAGTGTTAGTGGACCTAGATAAGTTAACAACCATGGTATCATTGGGGAATCCCAATAATGTCTTCGATATTCAAAGCTTTTGGGGATTAGGATGGTATTATGAGCGAATTATCCAAATATTCTCCCATATTGAAGCATTAATGTATTTTCTAAACAAGAATGGGGTGGTGTTTTTTTTTGTCAAATACATACAAGAAATATTTTGAAGAGAGAAAGTGCTTGCTTACCTGAATAGCTATACGAACTATACGAAAGTCGGTAAAAGAATATACCATATATAGTGATTCATATGAAGTTCAACAAAGAGAATTTATGATTCTTTAGGATCGAGTGTCTTTTTATATATTTAGATAACATATAACACAAGGGAGAAATAATCATACTAATGATATAGAGTTAGTTGTGGTTGTAAATTCCTTGAGATCATAGATAAATAATATAATGGGAGAGAGTTTTTTGGTGTTCATGCAGCATAGGAGCCTCCCCTACATCTTTTCTCAGTGGAACCAAAACCTTCTGAAGTAGTTTTTGGATGAATATCTATAGTATTTCAACATAGAGTTATCTTATACACTAGAAAGTGAAACATATTTTGCAAATCCATGAGTTGGAAGATGAAAAAAAGGTAGTGTAGGAATCTTGTTATGAGTTATGTATTATGGTGATATTTAAAGACATATATTCAGATGTTCATGAATCCCAGTGATGAGTAGATCTGACAATAATATCTCTTCAACCCATTCAATTCAAATATGTCAGGATAGGGATATTATCTAATTCTTAGGGATTATTTATGTGATTTTTCTTATATTATGAGGAGACCCCATTAGGATAGTGTGTTGGGAATGAAAATTCCCATATTTTCAATGATTGAGTATGTGTTCCATTGGGATGTTGTGAGGAGATAATGATATAGTTTTATTATACTAGATGGGAGGTATATACATGTTTTAAAAATATGTATTAGGATCTCAATAGATATTATAGTTGTTCAGGAATTAAGAAAGAGGTAGTAGGAATCATGGGGAGATATTTTAACTATCATCATGTGAATGTTGGGAATCAGAGTCCTGGTAGTCTGATGTACCCTCTTCCTATTCTTGAGTGGAAATGGGTTGATGTCACTATGGATATTATGATAGAGTTAAAAAAATCAAGATAATAATAATACATTATGAATGATCATGGATTGATTGGGGAATTTAGAACACTTTTTCCCAATCAGAAATACCTTTAACTTTCATGATCTGTGTAGTCCATACATATGCGAGATAGTTTAGTTTCATTGTGTTCATCAGATTATCATTTATAATAGGGATCCTTGATTAATTTTTCTGTTCCACAGGGGTCTCCATGAGGCTACATGATCATAGGATTATCTGAGAGTGTCCTATCATCCTCAAACTGATTATATATATGAGATGATTGTTTAGGTTCTAGATGACATATTACAAGCCTCTATTTTAAATTTCATTTGTTAATGGGATGATCATATGGTACTCTTATAGTTTTCATATAATAAATCATTTCATGCATTGATCTCAATGTCACCATTAAAGGACATGAATGGAAAGCCATGTTTCACATCTTTATTGGATCGAGGTAGGACAGTTAGTTTTTATTATACGTAGTCTTTTATAGGACACATATGATAATATTTTTTAATCCAGAAATGGTTGGTGGCTATGAAAAGTCAGATGCAATCACAAGTTAACCAATATATATGAAATACATATTTTTGATAATTGGCATCATGTTTTCAATAGTTTATTTCCTATGAATTTTATACACCGTATCAGGGAATAGGGAATTCTAGTGCCCAAGCTAGTTAGGGAATTTGATATTTTGAAAAGTGTTAGTGCCATGGAGTACCGATTAACCCATCCATAGAGATACATTTCCAATAAATATGTGTTTCATGAGTCACAACATCATAGAAATCATCATGACCCTTATCAGGTGGTAGATGTCAAGGAAATTGAGCTCAGTGTTGATGTGTTTTTTGAGCAGTATCTGATTTGTATTATGGACCATAGAAGTACCTGCTATTTAGGAACATACATCTTGTTTGGGTAATATTGTATTAAGGGAGTGTTCAAGAAGATACATAGGAGTGGAAATATGATATACAGAAAAATAGACAAAATAATTCATATAGAGAACATAGTGGTTCTTGGATTAGCTGAGGGATTACTTAATATATGGGGGAAGGTTGTAAGATCCCATTATTTCTAGGTATGTTCTTATTTGAGTTTTTCTGAACACATTTTTTGGGATTCTTTATCTTTACAAATTTTTGCAGAGAATTATATAGATAGGGGGAGCATTTGTTTTACATGAAATGACATAATGTTTTGGGATGAATATTTTTTTAAATTAAATGATTCCATGTGTATATATATTAATTTTATTATTAGGGTTTTTTCATGATTTAAAATGGATTTTGAGATGGTTCATGCTATTCTTTAGAATTTGGGATTATGCATGCATGTTGGAAATTTACATGACATTTATATGTATAACACATCATGTACTTATTTCAAAGAATATTATATGAATAGAATACAAGACATCATCTAATTTAGGGAGTGAACTATTTACCTGTTGTGAATCCATTTAACAAGACATGTAATATTTTTGATGGGTTAGTTTCACCTAAGGTGAAGTGAATTTCACCATAACTATAAACTAAGAATCACACATAGTGTAATAAATTTTCAAGAAATATATTTATTAGACTCATCAGTTACTGAAATATAGTATTATTATTTTCTCATTACTCTTTCACATATATGTCCTATCACAATCCCAAGGTTATTTCTCGGCCATTTCAGATCACCTTCCTCCATTATGTACATATCATTCAATAAATTAAAAACTGTTGTGTTTTGTAAATAAGGTTTATTTTATTTTCTATTTTTCTTTAGTCCTAGTAGTGGAAACTAATTCCATGATTGTTTTGGGTTTCAATCTTGATCTTTTTGGATCTAGGATCCTTCTTGTGAACTTCTACACATTCATCATTTTAAGCATTAGCTACAAGAGGACTTTTTTAACTGGTTAATGATTCATGGTCTGAAACCTATCATTATGGTATATTTAATTACTTAATTATCCATACAATTGTGAAATGTACTGAAAAAACATGAAAATTTATTTATTTAAAAACTAATGATGATAAATCAAGTGTTGGAAGATTCCTTCGATCCCTTTGGATTCCAAGGTGATGCAACCTAGCATGTTGAATCTCGTTGGGCGATCCTACCCTTTAATAATAACAAATTTGAAAATTGATTAATGTTTTTTGTAATGGGATGAAACTTCTGGTGATTTTTTGTATATTATCACCTTGGGAATAGATTGATGGTTTTAAAAATTAATGGTGATATTTTCATGTAGAAATAAAAGTATAATTTTTAGAGAGGGTATTTTTTGGAATTAAATAATTGGGATTATGATATGATGATGTGATATCATTTTTATTGTGACTTGTGTTGTGATTCATGATGTCATTATAATATAACAGGCTTGGCCAAATTTATTTATTTAATTTGTATATAGCGGGATCATCTGAGTTTTATGTAATAATGATTATATAGATGGCTTGTACTAGTTTCATGATATAAGGCTTATATGGAGATATTGGTCGTCTTTCACAATGTATGTTTTATATAACAATATTAGCCTTGATTCATGATACAATGATAATATAGTGGTCCTAGCCTATTATCATGTCATAATGCTTATATAGAATCCTTGGTCCAGGTGTATGCTAAAATTTATATATAGTGGGCTGTACCGGTGATACTAAAAATAATATATATAGGGCTTATATTGGTTATTGAAAAACATATGGGAACATTTTCCATTTATGTGATTATTTCATGGTCTGTGGTAATGGATTTCATGATTTTTCAACATACTCAGTTATATTATGAAATGGAGAAGAAGAAGTTTGACTGTGGTGTTTTATTAAGTTGATTAATTAACACACATGATTATCTCCTTATTTCTTGTATTTATTTATCATTCTGGTTTTTTAGATAGACTGGTATCGACCTACTTAATTTTTCTCACACCATATTCTGGCCTCTGTTTGGAACCCTTGAATGTTATATTGATATATATTTTTGTCACAGGAAAGGCACCTTTTCACTATTTGATGGGATGCAGTTTAGATATGGGGCCGACATGAGGTCTGAGACTGCGGTATTATGAGTTTATTTGTGTTAGTTAGTTCGTTAATATTTATTGCAATGTGTTTGAAATATATATTACTATCAAACTAAAATTAAATGGTTTTCTATTATTAAAAAAATTTAGATCCCCTTTTTCTTTGTAGTCGCATGATATGTTGTTTTTGTTAATTTTTTACTCTGAAATTATTTATATTTTTATATTTCTATTGTATTATATCTCTATACATCAGTTGGAGTAGTCTTTACAATATACATATCAGACCCTCAGTACTAGTTAGTATCCTCTGGAATATGGGGGGGGGGCATACATGAAGTCACATAACAAGCCTGATTCAACAATATGAGAGAGTACTAGATCAAGGGATGTTGTAGAGGTCATATTTCAATTTAATACCACTCATATTAATTATTTTAAATAAATAAAATTGATTCCATATTATTAATTTTTATTTCCATAGAATGTAAGAGGATATATCACATATTTTGTGGTTAAATATGTTATCAGAGTGGATATGTAAAATACACCAGTAAATATAGTAGATACAATATAAACTACAACAATGACTAATGTATTAACAAAAACATTATCTAACCTTATCATGTGAAATGTCTATTTTTTCAAATATATGGAATCAAATCCTCTTATTTGGTTATGATTAAAATTTAAATTAATATTTAATCCCAATCCATCAAAAAAAGTTCATCCAAGAAGAAATGGTTCTCAAATTCTACTTATAAAAGGAAAATTCTTCCTCCCATTACTAAACATGGATATTTTCTGTACTCTATATACATATATTAAATCCACTATATTCTTTCCACATGTTTTTATGTTTTAGATTCATGAATTAGTAACATTGATTACAAAATCAATTAGGGGTTTTAAGGGAGATCCAACACTATAAAATAATTAAAAAAATCTTGTTTATATATTTAATTTAGGCTATATTACACACCTTTATAAACACCAATTATTAATTTTATAAACTATTATTAATTTTATAATACTGCCATAATAATTATATGATGAAATAATATATTTGTTCCTCCATGTTATATGATAATGTTTATGGTTTTTTGAAAGCCTACACGAACAACACAACATTATAACAACCATAATCAATATAGTTGGTTAAATAGACCTAATAATTATTATAAAGTGAATAAAATATACATTTATATTAATTTTAAAAAAACATAATCGAAATTTATTGATTGAAAATATTTTTTAATAAAAAAGAGTATCAATATTTGAATGGATTAATAATCAAATATAAAATATTTACATGAGAACTAATCAATAATATATAGTATTAAGGTGTTAATCAACATTATTACATAGAACAAAATTCGAAATTTATTAAAAATTAATTTTATTATTCCATCTATGTTATTTTTGGATATAGATGCATGTGATTAAAATTCCTCATTCAAAATCCTCTAATATTTTATCAATAATTTGGGATGGAATTTATGTTCCTCTAAAACTCTATGTGTTAACATTTTAAATGTTTTTAAAGGATATAATTGGGTATATTTTGATTATTTTATTCTCCATAAGAATAAATTGGAATAATTTAAGGTATTAATTAATGAGTAAATTTATAGATAATTAATTAAATCAATGATGTGGTCTAATTTATGTGAGGGCATGCTTGAAAGATTGATTTCCGGGATATCCAATTGAAATAATTATAAATTTTATAGCATGTTTATAATTTTGATGAATATAAACACAATGAATTAAAATAAATTCATTCAATGAGATTAAATTCAAGGATTAAAAATATTCATAAATAATCTATGATAATCCAGTTGACAATGTCAGTGATGCATTCCCATTACAAATGTTTTGAAAAATAAAAAAACAGTAAATGTTTTTTATAAAATTATGACATGAGTGGCATTCATTAGTTGTATTATAGTGCCCCCAATTTCATAAATATATGTAATATGAAAAGAATAATAGTTTTTTTGATATTTACTTCCCATAAAGAGGAAAAATGAATTTTCCCTTATAAGAAATTACAAATACATATTAAATAATTAAATATTTATAATAATAATTACAATTAATTTTTATAATATAATACGACGATGATGAATGATTCCAAAATGAAGTGTAAACTAAATTTAAATATAATTTAGATGATTTATTCATTAGATTGATTAATTACCCTAAAACTAAAGTCAATGATGAATAAAAATGAAACCATAGTGATTCCATTAATATTCAAATTATTAGATATTTAATGGAGATATAAATCAATATCAAACAAAAAGTTAAGTATATATGTATTTTTGAATAATTCCACCAGATATTTTCATGATATAGAAACAAAACTCTACAAAATAAAATAAGTAGTAGAAGAGAATACACCAATTGAAGAAATTTTTTAGGAAGTAACTTATTTCAATTTAATACAATGTAGGCTAAGGTAAATGATGATATTAATTAATTTATTCAATAGTGTGGAAATATGTTTAAATCAAATTATGAGTAAGCAGTCACTTTAATGAATAAATTCTAGGTAGAATTAAAATATGAAAAATAATGGAAAATAAAATAAATTAGTTTTATTTGAATGATAACTAATGAATGTTTAAATAACACTTAATATACTATGAGGAGTGATTGAGAGAATAAAGTATATTTTCCATCAGAATATATTTTTGGATATGAGGGAAATATATCATACTCTTAGGGTATATAGAATATTATAACAAATTCAATGGAGAAATAATAAAAAAATATTTTAAGTATATTCTTAAACAATATAATGAAGATATTTCATAAATATGGATATTACTATAACGAAAATGACTAATGAAGAAATAATATATATAAATTAATGAAATTTAATTTTATTGGATTATTTTTTCACAGAATTTAATTTTACCAATAGTTATGGGGTTTCCAATGATGTTACTCTATTAAAATCAATAGATAAAGAAAAATGGAATATCATTCCAAGGAAAGAATAAAATAAATTATCATTTATTGGATTTTAATTTATCATTACAAATACATGTATTTGGATTTATGGATATGATGAAATTAAATTCTATTTGAAAAAATTAAAATAATCATTGTTTGGGTGGTTTGAATTTTTATTCCATTCAAAATCATCCATTCTTTTATTGGAAGTTGGTTTTTTATAAATGATTAATGATAAAATATGTGATAAAAATACATCACAAATTATTAAATAATTTAATTTAATAACAATTTGAAAGAAAAATAATTAAATTTATATTAATATTAATTAATGTAATATAAAAATATGCTCACATTGAAATTTGAAAATGGGTGTTTTATCATATTATAAGGACTAAAAACATTATGAGAAATAATAAAAAAATTTAAATTGAAGGTTTTGTTAAAAAAAATATTGATCATTTAAAATGAAATGTATTGGCATGAATATGATTGCCAAATAAGAGTTTAGGATATTAAATATACTATTTGTGAATATTTCATCTTAACCTATTGAAGGTGAGTCAAATACATAAAATTGAAATTTATGTTTCATTTAACATTTGAGTTAGTCAATTTTAATTATGAATAAAGATGATTTAATTGAGTTTTTAAAAACATTAACAAACACTATAAAGTGGAAATAAAATAAAATTGGTGTTTTTTCAATAATAAATAAGAAAATAATTTATAAAAATGATAACATAGTTATATATATCTATAGATCACTAGAAAACACACAAATCCTAAATCATATATGAAAATAATCAATAAATAAAGGTTACAATATAATTGATATGATGACTACGTGAATGGGGTAATGGTTTCCAATATATTTATAAACAAAAAAAATCAAGATTGAGGAAGTTAATGTTGTTTTTCCCATGATCAGTTGGTTATAAATACAGAAAGTAATATGTTATTTATGTTTATTATTATTGTTGGATCGAATGTATAATGATTTTTCAAAAAAAGAGGGAGGTGAAAGACTGTGTTAAGAGTGATTAGTGACATTTAGAAAGTCTATGTATAAGGATGATAAACAAAATCTGATCAAATAATGGAACATAGTTTAGTTCAACTAAATTTAATTATTATACGAGAAACATGACATCAACCATAATGTATCATTTATGGTAGCTCTATGAAAAACTATGGTGGTTTAAAGAATACATCCCATGTTGATCACTATAAAAATACATTAATTGTTATGAAAAAAATTCTAAGGGACTTCTGGAGACCATAACACATCATGTCGAATAATTTAGGTTTTTTTAAATTTTGTATCAATATGATCTTGTGAAGACCTCCTCCCTCCAATGATGCCCCTCCTAAGTTGGTAATGAAGGAAGATAGGTATTAACCCAGAAGTCATGTCTGAAGTATACCCCATGGTAAAGACCGACTCAAATGGCTATAAGAACCAATGAAATGGGATGTATTACACTTTTATATGGGTAAAATTTTGGAGATAATACTATTTATCCCAAAAAAACTCCATGATATTATATATATATTTATAATAATTACAAAACTATACCATATTCATGATTAAAATATAGTAGCTAAAAATAAAATAAATTCTAATGTGAGTACCAAAAGTACAAATCTATGCAACAAGACACCAATTTTCCCAACGTACTGCATAGTACAGTCCATCATGGTCCACATAATCCTCCTAGAAACCCAAATGTAGTTTTATAACATAGGGAAAGAATTCAGTTATTCTCATTAGGAAAAGTAAATTCTTTCATGCACAAGTTAGAGGATTATACTAATTATCCTTTGAGGAAAAATAAGAACCAATGCCTCCAAACATGGTATTATATCCATCCCCACCTCACCAAGGTAGGCTCACCATGTAAAAAAATCACGTAAATTAAAATAATAATCATATAGATGATTGGGTACCCCGCTTCACTTCCCACTTATTAACTACTCATACTCTTATGGAAACACCCTGGTGAATCTACAATCTTCCACAAACCCCACATCCAAACCCACCCAAACACAATGGGCCTTAGAGCTAGTCGTGTAACCTAGGTATACGAATCTCACCACTTCCCCCCCGCACACACCAATTCCAAAACCATACCACATCCCACACATAGACACTTGTGCCACAACCATAACACATTCTGAAGACATCTAGGATTCACACCACATATATCTATCCATAGACATCTGGGAAAGAATACCTCACTTAAAGACACCGGAGCCTCACAACTACACCCCATAATGCATGAAGAATCATGGTCTACAAAATCCTATATGGGGGAACATGGAAATGAAAATAACGAGACATCCATCCTCCCATAGGGATGTTAGGAAATGTCACGATCAACCATGAAAATGAGGGTGTTCAAAACATACTGAAAAAATATGGTGGGTTGCATATTGAAAATACAAGGAAAATAATGGAATATATATTTAATTTCAAGCACTCATGCCCGGCATATGGGTTTTTCAAAACATACAACTAGCCCACCAAACCGCCTATTCTGCAACCTCTAAATGCACAACTACAAAACAAGTTATAATCCCAATCATAAATGTGACAATTTGTTTAAAAAAATTCATTCATTATTAAACAATTCAATTATTCACTCCATCCC
Organism: Viscum album; assembly: GCA_963277665.1. Taxonomy (NCBI): domain Eukaryota; kingdom Viridiplantae; phylum Streptophyta; class Magnoliopsida; order Santalales; family Viscaceae; genus Viscum; species Viscum album. Next base: position 280,324,597 of record OY728123.1, on the reverse strand, counting down.
TACCTGTATGGATAAAAACCACATCATGCAACAAGCCACAAATTATAAACCACACATAGGAAAAGATTCATAGTAAAGTAACTCACATCATATTTCCACTCTATTTAACACCCATACCAACCACTTCCATTATCAATATTCAATGTCATTCCACCCAATCCATCATCTCACCAATGGAAAACCCCTACTCATAGCCAAACTCAACAACACTTATCATCACAGCCAAACACTATAACACTGCAGCATAACAACACCACCACCATTATGCCCAATAACATAAACAAAGCACAACCCGAACCTTCATCCCCACTGGTCAAACACTTCCCATCCATTCCACAATCAATCAATCTCTCAACATGAGATTCGATTACACCACCTGTGTCACCACAAATTACAATCGTGTTCTTATCCCCATCACCACACAACCACATAAGGTAGAAGAAATAACAAAATTGAAGAAAACCCAATGACACAAAAAACATATGGGTGTAATTAGATTTCATAAACACTCATTCATTAAATGCACTTTGAAGATTCAGGGTTCATCACATAGAATGTTTTATCTTGAGGAATCTATTTAACTGGGTATACATAGTTAGCCAAAATTTCCATATTTACAGCTGCTCAATAGAATAACATCAGCAAACATTGAAAACCAATCATATGTGCACAAAAAGGACCTACAATGGACATGATTTTTAGTAGGAATACATCCCATAAAAAAACAATATAAAAAAATAATATGATATAAGCTTGCATTACTTTTCCCCAACACTTGTTTATTGGTTTAAAGCATATTCATTAATCATTATTAATTTTTTTTATTCAATTACTTTCAAATGGAAAGAATTCATACACCCACCCACATGATACACAATTATATGTGATGAAGTTTTCCCTACCTCGAGAAAGATACATTCATCACCTTCTCCCAACACCATGTAGGGGGAGCCTAAAGCTCTAGGGAAACATGATCCAACTGTGAAAACAGATGCATGAATCATTGAGGAAGAAAGGTTATGAGGATTCTCATTAGAAATAGTAATGTGAAAACACACAAGAGAGAAAGGATCTTGGATTTTTAATGGCTAGATCCCATATCAACTAGAGAAACATGTACAAAATACATTAAATATGTATCATGATCAAGACCACGCATTTGGGCTACCTACTAGCCTCTCGATAATTATGGATTTAAATATATATTTTAATTTCTATGAAATGGATTAAAAACAATTAAACATGGTTTAAAAATCATTTTATGTCAAAAAAATGGTAATGGAGTGAAAATGGAAAAGGTTGAAAAGAATGGAAATTTGTCAAACTATTGGAAATGACTCCACATTGGGTGAGTCACCTTCATGAGTCATAATTGGGTGAGTCACTGCTTCAAGATACTGGTGACCGGATACAAATGTTGAGTAACCATTTGGTGAGTCACCTTTTAACGGGTCACTATTGGACTAGTCACCATTTTGTGAGTCCCCATTCAACGAGTCTCCAACTAGTTATTCACCTTTCTATGATTCATAGTTTAATGATTAAAATTTTGATAAGTCGCCATTCAGAAATTCAAAATTTGGTGAGATACCATTCCGAGGGGCACAGTTCGGTGAGTCACTATTCGGTGAGGAACCGTTTGATGATCCACCATTCAGTTCACTATCACGACTCACTTTCAGCAACACTTCATTAGTGAGTCATTGGTGAAATTCACCGATGCAACCCAGCATTGGAAAGTCACCATTTGTATGAACTACTAATTCCACATACCGGTGGAGGACTCCCCATAAAACATGCTTCCATTGGAAAAACATGATTTTTAACAAACTCTTAAAATGAGTCACTATTTCCTCCCATAACACCTCAAACATCATATTTTCACAAATTAATGGATCAGGGTGGTTCAATCCATTACATCAGATACCACTCAAAGTATTATCATCCTAGAGAATGCAATACCAAATATAGAATGAAAGAGTGGTCCAAACAAGCACTATGTGATATACCTCTAAACGATCTCACTACTCCTGAAACACCTCTACTATCTTCAATGTTATACAATAAACCACCCTGTGTATAATTAAAATTTTTAGTGAATCCTCAACATCAATGAACACCCCATCTAAAATCTAATACCCCAACCGACAATAATTCACTCACACAAGCACCAAAATCGACACTATCCAAACATATGAATAGGGGAATTCCTTCATCAATGTGAAGATACTATCTTCACTGGGCGTAACTGACTCCCCCACAAGAGTTTAATTGAATCTCAGTTAATGTGTCTCGATTAGGAATCAAGTCCTCAACATTCTACATGTTACATCATAACCTCATATTACACCACACAAAACACAATTTAAGGAGAACAAATCATAAAATAAAAGAAGGTTCAAGAATCATATCACAAGGAAAAATAGAACAAGACAAAACTCAGAACAAATTTGGGTTATGGGAATGCATCTACATCTCCCATTACCAATTATTATCCTCTATTCCACCATGCCTCCACAACATAGAAACCAATGTAATTGCCTTTTTATGCAGAACCTTCTCTCAATGATCCTTTAATGCTACTGGTTGTTCCACAAATGTTGTGCCATCTTTGACATCCAACTTTCCCCAGTCGATGACATGGGAGTCATAGTGAAGATATTGAACAAGATAAGAGACATGATTAATTTTGTGGACCTTATCCAACCTCAGTGGAAACACCAAATGGTATGCCATGTCTTCAGCTCTCCCCAACACCTCATAGGGTCTAATTTACTTGGGAGAGAGCTTTGTCCCCTACTAATCCTCCATTTCCCATGTGAGGGAATACTTTAAGAACATGTGGTCCTAACCTCAAAGTATAAGGGCCTCCTCCTATAACTAACATACAACTTCTTCTGGTCCTATTCTATGTTAATCCTCTCACAGAAAAGATAATAATTCTCTATCATTCTCTGCACATCCTCGAAACTAAGTGCAGCTGAATCCCCAATCTTTGTCTCGCACCATGGAGAATGACATAGTCTTTCATACAAGTCATTCATTAGATCCATGGCAATGGAAGAGTGATATATATTGTTGTACAAGAACTCTACCGAGGAAAAGTGTCACATCCATGATCCACCAAAGTCCAAGATGTAATCTCACAACATTTTATCCATTGTATGGATGGTACACTCTATTTTCCCATCTATTTGATGGTTGAACGCCGTGCTGAGGTGTTACTGAGTGCCAAAATAATGTTGCAATACCCTCAAGACTCATGAGGGAAAATGTGTATCCTAATTTGAATCAATGGTCCCCATAACTCCATACAGTTGCACTACCTCATCCATATATCTCTTGGAAAAGGAATCCACTTTTCCCAACTCTTTAATCGCTAATAATTGAGCCGATTTTTGCATCCAAACTAATAATATCCAGATTGCATCACTTCCTCCTTGAGTCATTGGTTACATTTTTTTGAAATGCATCAATAAGTCATCACATTTTAACTAATGAATAAATAAGATCTATAATAAACCAATGATAACATGATGCTCAAACTTTACTTGTTGGAATAATATGAACATCGCCAGAAACTCTACCACTTCATGTTTCATCCTAGACCATGAAAATGGCTCTCTCAAACCCTATTAAATCTTGGAAACTCCTGGGTGTACTGCTGAAGGATATCTATGAAACTCATGGAGAACTCCCTTAGGCATCTCCATTGGAACAAATATCCTTCCACTTAATATCATTCAATTATAACCATTATACCTCCATCCCACTAGAGCATTACCATTGTCAATTTGATCACACATAAATTCTGCCTCTGAGTCTCCCCACTAAGACTACTACACTTACTTCATCAAAGTAGACCGCCCCATTATCTGAAATGAACAACCTCTACCGCAATTCATTCCTACATCTATGTGAAATGCAATGAACTCCTCCATCACCTTCCTAGCATCCATAGATTCCGGAACTACCTCATTCTACGACTTCCTGCTCAAGGAATCATCCATTAAATTTACCATTCCAAAGGTTTTAGAGATATCAATGTCATTTTCCTATAGCAACTCCATCCACCTATACTTTTTCACGTTCAGATCTCATTGAGAAAATATATAACTCATGCTCTTATGATCCGTGATGACCATAATGTACTACCCGATTAGGCAATTCTGCCACAACTGTAGCACAAGCCCAATAGCTGATAGCTCTGGATCATGGGTGGATTAGTTACATACATTGGGAAGAAACTTTCTAGACCCATAAGAGATCACTCAACGATTTTCGATCAGAATACATCTGAAATCTATGCGAGAGGCATCCCAAAAAAACATTGAAAATCACCAATTGCTCTAGAAACAGGAGCATTGGAACACTAAACAACTTACACTTTATATAGATGAATGGTGGACGAAACTTCTCACATCACATAAAATCCTAGTCTTTTCCAATAAAAGCTACCAACATGACTACAAATCTAGAGAAATATGGTAAAAACCACCATTAATATCTTGTTAGGTAGAGAAAACTATGAACCTCTGCTATATTCTTGGGTGATTCACAAGAAACAACTACCTCAAATTTCGAAGGGTACACTACTACACACTACTACAACACCAATTGTCCATATAAATCAACCTCTCCCATCTAGAACATACAAGTGGATAGTTATCCTGGTGATAGAGGCCTAAAAGAACTCTATGAAACTTATGATATTCTTAGTATTCTCCTCCTCTTACTTCGTGTAGATTAGGATTTCATCGATGAGTAAAATGATGAATCGGTCTAGGAACACACATAAAATGGAGTTAATGAGCCCCATAAACAATAATAGTTAGTTTTTGACACTGAAATACATAAACATGAGCTCAAAGTTCCTATAATTGAACCTAAAATTTGAATTTGGAATATAACCCTTATTCACACATAGATATGAAAATCAATACCATAGATTGATCTCAGAGAACCATCTCACTCCCCTCACATTGCAGGAAATAGCATCTATCATAATGGAGATGTTGATTGTTCTTGAAAATTACTTGATTTAACCTCTGGTAGTCTATACACACCCTCAGAAAACCATACTCCTTTTTTGAAAATACGATTGGAGCACCCCCTTGTTGACACACTATGCCACATAAAACCCTTCTACATCAGTTAAACTATTTGAATCATCAACACTCATTGCTCTAAAGTTCATACATAGAAAGGAGCCTTTGATATCATAGAATCACATGGCTATAATTCTATCTCAAACTCAACATCATGTTGAGGGGATAGAGTCTCAACACCCATAGGAAAAAAAATATTAATAACACTAGGAACCTCATCCATCTCAGCATCTTCAGATTGCACTAATACATATGGAAACCAGGAAAAATGATGGTCCACAAGCTGACTTCTCACCTAACAACTCTGCTCACTGATGAAGGCCACATGTTAAACATCTTCATCTATAAACAAAACACTTCTATAAAATCAATCAACAACATCATGCACAAGTGTGGAGCTCCTGGATCAAACAATGCACAAGAATGAGTAGTGAACAAACTGATCATGCCTTGAATGATATCTATCCATCTTAAGGTCGCATCCTATATGACATGTAATTAATCACGCACATATCCTATACATCTCAGTTGAAGACTGCATCCTCGACCATGCTTGAGTTGAAGTCCCTAAGGAACATTCTATGGTTGGACTCTGCCATCTATGCCTCCCCTCAGTGGAGTATGAGGCTACTATCCCTACTATTTGAACTTCCCAACCAAAAACGGTTGCATTTCCATGAACAATACCTATGCACCTCCACCCTAATGAGCTCAAACATGAATCATGAACTGAATATAAATATTCGTATAGGTACCACAAGTGAAACACCTAAGTCCCAATTTAATTGGAAAATCAGAAGGACCTGAATCTTGATACGGGAACTACAGAGGATGGCTACACATTGGTCTAAACCCTAAAGGCCCTAGAAACTGAGACCAACTATTAGTGTCCCTACCACTAGAACAACTATGATAGTTTCAATATCATTGTAGACCACATCACGAGTGCATCTGCTCAACTACATATTCTCTATTTTGGACCTCTAAGTACGTCAAGAAGGTGAAGGGAGTAACTATATACTAGAGGATGGACAAAATGCCTTATCTAGACATATTTCAAAAGACTCCTCACCCAAAAAATGATGAAGAGAAAAATTAAGGTGATCCTAGAACATTACCCCATCTCACAAACTAATATTCTCCCCTAATTGGGGGAGAGTAACGCTTTCCTCTTCATTGCATTCATGGTCGAAGAAAGGAATTCTGCTTAGATCTCTTTCTCAAAATATACCAATAGAACGTCAACATCATCCCTCTCCCCTAGATACAGTTTCCACCATTAATGTGTAGATCCCCACATCTTGATCAGTGCCAAAATAACTCATAACTCCATCTGATCAAGGATCAAGATGCAGTTGATCACTAATTCTTTGATCCAACTCTCGATCTTCATACTTAAAATTCTACCCTCGTACTTTCCCAGAGCATTCCATTTGAAAGCATGTAGCATCTTCTTCCACTGATCATCCTCCTATGCTCAACCAACCCTTCTACGATAAACCATGTCAGCATGCTAAAATTCCACTTCCTACACTATATGTGGATGGAAATGGGTGCCATTGATGAAAATGGAGAACAAGGAATCCCTTATCCCAAGTAGTATGGAATTTTATTTGAGATTAATTTCGATTCATTTAACTCATTTCGTTTTTCATTTCAAATTTTCAATGTAAAAACATAATTTAAACAGGAGTGCAAGTAATTATGATGCATGTACCAATCCAAGGGTCTGTACCCTGTAAATGGTGTAGCCTCACTTGGTCCATCAGTAGGATCAGTGTCCTTTCATCGGATCACCAGAGGCCCTAAAATCACATTTCATAGTGAGTCTTCCATAGCCTATGTCATGTAACAAGATCACTAAACATTATTTATATACCAACCCATGAAATCCTCACTATTACTAACTCCAAACACCATCCTATCTCTCAACCATCACCTCTGATACAATTCCATCACAACCCCCTCCCTACAATGATTCCCCACCAGAGCTGTAAATTAAGGGAGAGAGATAATAACCCCAGAGACCCACATCCATTAAGACATGGGGTGGAAAAAAACCAGTTGTATAGGATCTCATTAAATGGTAGGCATTAGCATTTTTATAAGAGAACAAGATCAGAAGATAAGATGGTTCAACACCAAAAAACTCCAAGACACACGCATGCACACACACACACATATAAGAAATCCAAAATCATCCCACATGCATCTTTAAAATATAATAGCTATAAATACAATAAACTCTAAAGAAAGTACCAAAATGACAAATATAATAAGTGACACAACTACTACCGCACATTCGAGCTAGTAATGTTTAGCACGATCCACATAATCCTCCTAGAAACCTAAAAGACGTTTTATAACATTGGGTGAGCATACAAGTACAATCAGTTGGAAAACCAAATTCTCTTGTGAAGAAGTGGTAGAAGCATACTAATGTTCTTGTTTGAAAACAAAATAACCAACAACTCCTATCTATGTATTCTAGCCATCCCCACCTCACCAAGGAACAATCACTATGTAACGCAAGTAATGTAATGTTATATACAAATCACAAATTTTTTTGGAACCCCGCTACACTTACCACTGGTTAAATTCTCATACCCTAACAGAAAACATCGTTATGCTTCCACAATGTTCCATATATAAAATGTCACAACCCTTCCCAATCACACATGGTCCTCAGATCTAGTCTGAAAACCTGGGATATGTATCTCATCACTTCTATCCTGTACCCACTTGGGCCAAAAATGTACCACATACTGCCCAAAGACACCTGGGCCACAACCATACCTCATCTTGAATACACCTGGGATGAAAACCAAATCTCCTCCCGTAGTCACCTGGGAAAATATACCTCAGCCACATACACCTAGTCCTCTCAATTACACCACAACCTACTAGAGGAATCTTTGACTACCAATGCCTAGAAGAGTGAGTAGGGATGAGCCAATAACCATCCATCCATCCTCCCATTGGGATGTTGGGAAAAGTCAACCTCCTCAGTGAAAATGTGGGTGATCATCACATAATGCTCAATTAAGGTGGGGAAAATATAGAAAACACATGTCAAATGATTTTATATATATATATATATTTAGTATCAAATACTAAAGCACAACATATGGGGTTTTTTCAATCAAACAACCATCCCACTAATCCTACTTTTTTGTTACCTATTAATACACTACTATACAATAATATATAAAACAAACCACACCCCATCCCATTCATTTAACCAGTTATCATTCGTTATTAAAGAAATCATTTATTCATTCCAATCTTACTAGGGTGGATGCCAATCACAACATGCAAAAATCCACCCAACATTAACCATGTAGTGGAAAATAACCATAGAAAAAACATCACGTCATATTTCTATACTATTTACCACCCATAACAACCACTTCCATCATCAGTCTTCAACGTAATTCTTCCCAATCCATCACCTCGATAAAGAAAACCTCAAACTCATAGCCACTCAACAACACCTCTCATTACAACCAAACTCGATATCCCCTCTATATAACAACACCACCCCCATCATGTCCCTCAACATAAATATATCATAACCCGAACCTATAGCCCAAATACTCAAAAAAATCAATCCATTCCACTATCAATAAATCTCCAAACCTGATATTTCATTAAACCATATGTATCTCCCCCCCTTACAACTACGCTCTCAACCCCATCACAACACAAACACAAAGGCACAAGATAGAACAAAACTACACACAACACACATCAACACCAAACAAGGTCAGGTGTATTCTTATTTTGAAAACACCAATTCTTTAATTCTATTTTAAATATTTATGGGTTATTATAGAGAAATTTTGATAATGAGGAATCTATTTATTTAACCGAGTATATTTTGTTAGAATGATTTTTCATATTTACACCCACTCAAAAGAATTCCATCAACAAACATTCACAATTCATCCCAAGTGCACCAACAAGGACAACAAACTACCATGATTTTCAGAAGGCATGCCACCCATTAATCTCACAATATTAATGAACAATAAGATATAATTAGGTTTCAGTTTTATCTATCTCCAATTAATTTGTTTATATAATATTCAATTATCTTTATTAAATTTTTGTTCAAATTCCTTCACATGGGATACATTCGTACACACACCCATCATGATAAAAAATTAATATGGATGTAGGGATCCCTACCACGAGAAACAGATGATCATCACCTTATCCTTGTTCCAAATAGGGTTGTGCACATGGCTCTAGAGAAATGTGATCTAAGGGTAAAACACAATCCGAAAAATCCATAGGGAAGAAAGGTTATGGGGATGATCGATAGCTAGAGTGATGAAACAATACATAATAGCTAAAGTATCTCAGCTTTAGAAAGGCCAGATCATATATCAACTAGAGAAATAGCTGTAAAATCAATTAAATCTAGATCAAAATAAATACCATGTGTTTTGACTATCTAAGGGACTCTTAGACATTAAGGATTTAAAAATTAATTTTACTTCTTTTAAAATGACATTAAAAAAAGTTAAACATGGTAATAAAAACATTTTACATCAAATAAAATGTTAAAGGGGTGAAACTGGAAAAACTGGGAAAATAAGAAATTTGAAATACACTCAGAAATGTCTCACCATTGGCTGAGTCGCCATCACGATTCCATTTTGGGTGATTCAAAGATAAGAGATACCAGTGACGTGAAACTGATTTATATTCACCATTATGTGAGTCACCGTTTAGTGAGTCATAGTTCAGTGTGTCAATATTCAGCGAGTCACTATTCGTTGACTCACCATTTGGTGAGATACTATTCAGTGAGATTCCATTAGGTGAGTCAATGCTCAATGAGTAACTATTTTATGAGCGACCATATGGTGATTCGCCATTTAATTAGTCACCATTTAGTTAGTAATTATCGAGACTCCCTGATAGCGAGTTACTTTTGTGAGTCACCAATGAAACTCACCATTAGCGAGTCACTCATCTGAGTCATCAATATGAGACACTGATGTGACTCACCATTATGATGAAAAAATATCACCACCTACTAGTGAAATAATTACCATTAAATGAGTTACCATTGGAGATACTATATTTTGAAAAACTCTTCAAATGAGTCACCATTGCCTCCTTACACCTCAAACATCATATTTTTGTGATGTAATGGAATGTGGAGGTCTGTGCCATTATTGTTATTAAATATATTTTTAGGTATTGACATACGTTATAATATACTATGATCATGGTCTTCATAGGTTTTCTTCCTTTATCATGAAATTATTGAAAAATAATAATTATCAAAATAAGGTCAATAAAAAATAATTAAAATGCTAGCGAGGACATAAAAATAACTGCATAAGATCTAAGGTATATAATTTCATTGAACATGATTCTAGGTGTTGATTTTAAATACAAAAAATAATATTATTTATGTAAAATCACATTTTTAGTGAATATCAAATGAAAATCATAATTTTATCAATTGGTAATAGTTTTATTCAATATTTTTTGTATTAGTCCCTTATAACAGAGGATATTTTCACTGATTGTCATAGTGAAGTAAAAAATATTGTTTTATAAAATTATGGTCTCCAATGTAGTCTTATATAATCACTGTATAACTACAAATCCGTGATTTATATTCATGGTTTGGAATTTATTATAAATATTTGAAACATTTTATAGATCAAATAATGTTCTATTTAATAATTAATATGAAAATTAATGAATATTAAATTTTGAAATCTAACATCTCATTGTTTGTGAGACATAGTTTGAGAGTTACATATTACACATCAAGTTATTAATAATGCATCATAGCTATTTTTGAGTGGAATTTATATTTTAAATAATTTAGTATAAACCATTTTAAATATTATTTAAATACATTTCATCAAAAGTCGTAATTGTATTGTATTTTAATTATATATATAGGTAGAGTTTTTTATATAATTCAATGGTTACAGGATATAGAGTAGTTTCTAAGAGGTGGTTATATACATGGAAACAGGTATCTTGGCCCATGGTTGGGAAGAAAAAATAGCGTTGAAATTTAGAAAAGTAGGAATACCATTCCCAAAAAAGTTTTAATGGATTACAACTTTATTTTTATTATTTGTATTCTACAAATAAAGAATAAACATTTAAATTTGTTATAAAAAATTAATCTAAGTTAATTTTTTGTATTTTCGAAAAATTTATATTCATGTTGTATAATAACATTAATTTTAAGAGAATAATTAATTAAATCATATAGATTTAATGAGAGAAATAATTATTCATAAAATATTTTGTATGTTTTTTGAATTAATTTTTTTTTCTATACATATGGTGGAAAAGATAAGTTTAATGAATTCACTTTTAAAGAGTGTAATAATATATTATAATTAACATTATTCACTGGGTACTATCAATTGATCATATCACTATAAGAGTTACTATGTCATTATAAAGACATATTAATTCATTTTTTTTATTACTAAACCAAGTAAATAATTTTTTTAGATTTTTACTAATCAAAAAATAAAAATATTACTTATAAATTAATTTTATAAATAAATGAAGAATCAAAAAATATTATTAAAATATAAAATGATAAATGTAATTTTTTTAATTACCCTTTCAATAAATATATATCAGAATATATTTAATTAGTGTATTCTAATTTAGAATTAGAGAGGTCTTATTTTACATTGAATATTGAGTTTTTGTTTATTAATATTTATTATAAAGTTAAATATTTTTTGAGATACAAATTTTATTTTTTTGACAGATTATATAAATTTAGTGAATAAAAAACATATTACAGCATTTGTTGATAATACTTTTAATATAATTACGAATATGAAGATTCAATATTTTTTACCACTGGTTAGGGATGTGGTAGATATTTTATGGTGTTTCAATGAAACCAGATGATATGATGAATATAGGTAATGCTGTTTTGGAAATACATACCATATTTATATCATTTTCATTGAAGGAATTCACTAAATTTACAGGGATGAATATATAATTTTTTTGGTTAAATTGAATAAGATCATTCATAATTGAAATTATAAAGTATATAAGGAAGCATTACAAATATGTAAAACTCAATTCAATTTTATTTTAAGGATTTGTTCAGAAATATTATATAAATACTTCACTATATTTAATGTCATAATGATCTCAATAATTTTTTTATGAATGTAAATATGATTTTATTTTTTTAATGAAGACTTTATATATTAGTTTGAATAATTTTTATAGATATGTTACATTTTTTAATTATGAGGAATTAAATTCATTCTCATTGGTTAAATTTTATAGTGTATTAATTTTGTGTCAGTTGAGGAAAGTTCATTCTATAAAAAATAATTAAAGGAATGAAATAAATTTAATTAAATGTTTTAAAGAATAAGACACTGAAAAGTATGTGAAGGTATATAAACATGATTTATATTTGGAAAATGAAAGTAATAATGTTTTAAAAATTAATTTCTCATATCTTGAGAAGCATTTGAAAAATAAAAAAAATCACAGTATGTTTCCTTTGAATTGATTTTATTATGGAGGTTTCATATTTTCTTGAGATGAATTATGTTGGATATAATTGTGGTGGCGAGCCATTGACATGAATTTTGATGATGGAATCATCAAAATTCATTGAATCAAATGTTACCACTAATGTTAAATATTGAAATTATACAAAAAAAAAATTAAATTTTATATCCAATATGGAAAATGAATAAATTGATGATAATTTTATTAATGATTATACAGAAAATAGTGTTCATGAGAAAAATTATTTATAACCTCTGTAAAGAAGTATTCTCTAGTGATGGAAATGTAATAATGGTTGAAAACCTAAGAGATATATATGTTTATTTTATGAAAAATATATATAATTAAACTACTCTACAGAGAAGTTATCCTAGATATAGATGGATAATAATATTATAAAGAATATACTCAAACAAAAATTGATATTTATAAAGGTTAATGTGAAAAATATTTCACATTTTTAAAGAAAGATGAATTCTTGAAAATATAACCTAATACATAGAGGAAATTGATTTATTCACTATTGGATAAAATTTAATAAAATTAAAAGTAACATTATGTAAATTATAAATAGTTATTATAGTATAATAAATTTTTAAATGAAATTGGTGTTTTACATTGGAAAAAATTTGTAATAATTGGCTTATTTTTTAGGCTCAATGAGAATACATGTGAAATATAAATGAATTATCTAACCATATTATTGAATAAATAACTTATTTTATGGGGTAAAATGATTATGTAATTTTTAGATATATTTTTTAATGTCAATTTATGGAAAATTAGATGATGTACATAGTTTCAAAGGAAAAAATACTTAAATATATTCAATATGTAAATATTTTTTTAAAAAAATATATATGAGTGTTTAAGTAAAAAGTTTAAATCAAAATCTAGCATTTAATTATTAAAATTTTAGTACATATTATATTTTTTAAATTCTAATTGGAGTCAAGAATTTTGATATAGATAAATGATGATAATAATTTACTCTAGAATATAAAAAAAATTTTATGGATGAAATTTTTATTTCTATATGTGTTATTTTTGTTATAGTGGTTTTTATCATGTGGAAATAGAGTTATATTTTTACTGAGATAAATTTATGATTTTGAAAGTTATTGAATCTAAGAGTTTATGAGGAGATAAATAACACATAGTATAATTGTTTTCTAATTAGATGAATATTAAAAAGTTATTGTAAATAATTATATTTAGTTATTTAGTAAACATTATTATTGGTTTTACCATCAGGTATTTTATATTGAAAATTCATCATGATACATTCAGAATGGTTCAATAATTAGTCAGAATCAAAATATTTTCATAAGAAGTGTAAATAAAAATAGATGGATTGTTTTATGGAACATTAATATCAGTTTATATAACATTAATGTACTTGGATATTAAACTATGACTTTTCATTATATGTGAAAGGTTTTATAAAAATTTTAAATGGATTTCAGATGTGAATGAAAGTGTTTTTTTTTTCAATTTTTTAGTGTTGAATCTCTAAATATAAAAGTTTTTTCATCCAATAAGATTATGTGGAAGAAAATGAAAACAAGTAATAACTATATTGTTAATGGGTTGGAATAAAAAGTCATACTATTTCTATGATCAGTAATAATGTAAAAAAAATAATTTCTATAAATGATAAATAATTGGTGATGCTTTTGATAGATGAACTAATATTAACTAATGGGAAATGAATTATAGGAATAATATTTCATGTGTGGATATTTGAGCATCCTTTTATTTGATTTTGTTGGATAATAGTCTTATATTAGTATGTTAAAAACATTAAAAAGTTGATTTGAGAAAAAACTGTTTTAGATTCTCCTATGATAATGAGAGTGGAAAAATCAATGTTTATGCCACATTTAAAACCAATGATGGTTAATTATTCACTTAAGAAAGTGGAAATTAAAATGACTAAACCCTTTGATCTAATTCCATCCGTTATATTTTCAGTAATGATTCAAAAATTTATATGTACATATACATTTTTTATCTTATTTATTAATAATTTGACCTTGTTTCGGTATAATCATTCTAGTATTTAAGCATAAGACTCATGTATTATATATTAATTTCATATATGTATAATTTATTAATTTTGTTTCAGAGTTTCTTACATAGTGTAGAGAACGAATGTAGTTTTTTGGTAAGGAAAATAAAATCATATAATGGGGATGAGTATACAAGCTGAAATTTAAAAGCTTCCATGAAAATTCATTTAAATCATAATTATTGCAGTGTATATTAAACCACATAATATTTTCTCCTTAATGAAATAATAGAATAATTATGGAGATAACTCCAACCATGTAGGTTAAAATTGGTACATATATGTAATTTTTGAGGAAAGTGATTAGAGTATTGATTCACATTCAAAATAATTATTTATTTCATAAATATTAGTAGATGTATTATTTTGAGAACATTAAAATTAGGAACATTTTTTATTTTCATAATTATATTTATATGACTTTATATAATCTTGGTGAAAGTACTGAAAAATAAAATTTAATCAGAGTGCACTTAATGGAATAATTTTTTGATATTCATCAATTATAAGAGGCTACTATAATGAAAAAATGATTAATGAGATATAGTTGATATTACATCTTTAAAGGTTATGAAAAAGTTTTATGATTAGTGTGAAATGAAACCAAAACTTGTGGATTATGCAGAATGTGTATGTTGTTTGACTGAAAAGTACATAAAAAAATTAAATAATTGTTTAAATTTTATATAAATAGTTATTTCAAAAAGATGATTCAAACTATTCTAATTATAAGGATAATTATAATTTATTACATTTATGATTAAGAAAATAATTTATACACGATTCATTAGTTTTTGTTAAATTTATGTTTCTAAAAAGGAGATATCTGTGGGTTCTATCTCATAATTCATTAATTTGATATTTTAATTGTGCCTCAATGAATGAAGACATGTTGAATCATTAAAAAATATAATTGATGAATGAATAATTGGAATATATTGATAAAATCAATATATGGGTACTATTTTGATGGAAAAGTTTTGATAATTCTAATTGAATGTTGCAGGTTTATGGGAAAAATAACAAATGATTTTATACTTCTTGTAACACGGTGAGACAATTTTTAGTATATTTTTTTCTATTATCATTTGGTTTTTGATATTTAAATCCTTTTAGAGTTGTTATGTGTCTCATATACAAAAATAACTCACGTAATTAATCTAGTTTTCCTTATTCAACAGTTTTATGCCCAAGGATTACTGAAATAATTAAGAATACAAGATTAAAATGTTTTCTCAACATTAATATCAATAGTAATAAAATATTTTATTGATAGTTATAAAATAGAATTTATTCTAATTATATGTGATATTCATAGTGTAATGATAATTTACAAGAATATGATTCCACAATGTTAACTAAATAATATTGAAATCATCTACAACACTATCAATAAAAAATTTGACAACCTAATTTTAACATTTTAATTTATTCAAATTATAATGAATATAAAATATTTTTAAATAAAATAGTACATAAATATGATTTATTGTAATTTATGTTAATAATTGGAGTTAAAAATCATGTTTATTAATTTTTGTGTTTAGTCTGGTCCCATTTCTATTTGGAATGTTAGATTCATATTAATAGTGTGTGTGTGTGTGGGGGGGGGGGTAATGATAGAAATCAATAGATATATTCTTCCTAAGAAAATATGTAATATATAATCTGAATTACAAGTTCAAATTGAAAATTATAAATTATGAGTTCATAGTGCATGTGATTTTGTTTGTAGTTTAGTGACGTTCTATTAAATTCATGCATTCATTGGGTAATATGGACTGTATTGATATTTTTTGGGAATATCAAAAATGAATTTTTGAACATGTAATGTAATGTCCAAAGATTTAACTATATATTAACAATGAATACATATTTTTTAATTTAAATTTTCACAAGTAAATCCAATTTAAAATGAATACATTTTTATATTTTGAATATTTAATATGGCCATTGAACCATAATACTAAAGTTAGACTGTATAGATTGAAGTAAGTATATAACAGCTTCATTAAAGTAAGTAAGAAGAAATGAGATATGAAAGTGAAATTCTTCCTTATGGATCATATTTTTCTAAACTCGAATGGGAGTTAGCTATATTATGGTTTCCCCATAACCAAGACGAAGATGAATTCAAATAATTATGGTTTGAGCGAAACCATATATTTGTAATGTTCAGGTTTCTAGAAATTTCCCCGAGATCTATGATGATGGAATCACAACTTTGACTATAACAAAATAATATAGGACGAATTGGTCCAACACATATATCATAAGGGGTTTTGTAAGATTAAATTTCGATTATATTGAAATTTTAAAAAATATCAATTTGTATAGATATAATATAAATTTATATACTTTCAAAAATAAATTATTTCAAAATTCACAATATTCTTATGAAAATATATATCTTGATATTGGAAATATTTTCATGGAAATATTTTAATTCTGATTGAATATTAAAAATTTATATCAAAAATATTTTATTCAGAAATTTATATAAAAAATATAGGTAATATACAAAAATTAATTTTTCTATAAGAATTATTTTCCGCTACATTTGATTTATTTAATTAAAAATGGAAATTTCAAATTGTCGGATATGAATTTGAAAAAATTTATATTAATTATGAGTTATAAAGGATAAATTATATTAATATTCAATTTAAAATTGTCTCTAAAAAATTTATTCTTAAGTGGAGATTGTAAAATAACATTTTTATAAATAAAATTATTTAATTACATTAATAATACAATGTTAAGAATTTTGAATTTATGACTCAATTTTATAAGACCAAATACATTTTTATAGAATAATATATATTATTAAAATAGTTTTTTATTTTATAAACCCATAATTTACATTTTGTAATTAATTTTACGTTTGAATAAAATGTTTTTAATACATAATAAATATTGTATTTTAAAATTATTTTTTAACACTATGAAAAAATCGAATAAAAAATAGGTAAAACATGGAATCATTAAATTTAATTTATATAACGAGAATCTTTTAACTTTTTTTCAGAATTGGTATGTAATATTAGAAATTCCTAGTTATCATAGTAAAAACCAAAATTGTATAAGTGAGTGATCTTAGTGATAAAGGGACTGTCTTGTTTAAAAATGATATTATTAGAATTATAGTTGTTTTCATGAAGATATATTATCATAAATCAAATATTTTTCAATTCTAGTCACACTATTTTTTAAAGTGAATTCACATTAGAGAATCATTTTGGATATTTATTGATATTCTACTCCTTTTCACTTATAAAATTTATATTCCTATCCTCACTAACCCTAATAAAAAAATCTTAATTTTAGTCAAAAATCTACAAACCACTATTTTGAAAGCTCCTAGAAGCTTTTAGGAGTATATATTATTGTAAAATTATTATACCTCAATGTTTTAATTCCCCTTAATAAGGATATAATCAATGAATTATGATATAAGTTTATAATCATATATTTCTCCTTCAATTTTTTTATACAATTGTATTTTTATTAAAAGTTAATTCACCAATAAAAAAAGATAAAATTATTTTAATTTTATGTTTTTATAGTAATGGTTAAATAATTAACAACCCTCCCATCCAAATTAAGAAATACAAAAATGTGAATAATGCATTGTGTGGACTACCAAATCCATGAAAAAAAATTATTTTCATTCCCCACCATTCTAGGATCATTATAATATTGAATTGAATATATAATTATATTTTTATTGAGAATTTTTATATTCTTAAATGATAAAATATATGAACCATTTTTCATGTTATCTGGAAAATAAAACCAAGAGCCATACATACATGTGGAGTAATGCCTCTATGGGATAATTGATTTCTGTTTTCTATTTCATTTACACAATACATTTCTAGTATTGATAATTATTTTAAAAAATATATATAAGGCTTATAAAAAAATTATGTTTATTATATGAAAAATTGGGGAACCATTTAATGATATGATCAACAATTTTTTTTATTTAATTCAATCAGCTAAAACAATTTCACTGCTGTTACGAACTGACCCTACCAGGGCTCGAGCCACAACTACCCCAAGCCCGCCTCCATAGGCCAGGGGCTGTCGACCAGCAACGAAGGAACAATAACTCGGGGAGGCCTTTGCCTAAGTACCTGTACACACACACACAGTACACTCAATGCAACAGTGCAGAGTAAAAGAAAAGACATGTAAAGAAAAAGGGGCAACTGCTATATGTATAAACCACAGATGTGCATCGACCTCTAAACAGTACAAATCACAAGCTGAAAGGAAAAGGGGAAAAACACGCACCCAACGAAAAAGTGTCACAACCCGACAACAGGTAAATGAAAAGAAACAGCTGACGGGTCTCCCACCTGAAACCCGGCCACGACCACCGCACGTGGTCCAAGCTCCCAAACTCCTATGCTCCTCTGAAGTCACGACCAACCTGTCTGTCGTCTACAAGGGAACACCAAGTGCGGGCAAAGCCCAAGTAGGGGTGAGTATAAAAAATAACTCAGTAGGATACCCCGAAGGCTCGAGGGAGCAACAAAAGGAGGTACCGAAGGGTGAGCAGTAGAGCGAACAGGAGAAAGCAAAGGGAGTACAACAGAGAGTCCAGCTCAACCCAACAAGAGGAAAGAAGGTATAATTGTCCATGCACAATATAATACCCCAGCCTTAAACCTTACTTAATCTTGAGTTATTAAAAGATTACACATTTAGGATCTTTTCAAGTTTAGAGTTTTAGAGAATTAGATCATTAAACTTGCATTACATTCCACATTTAAACAAAGTGGTTACATAAAAGATAGTATTCATTTTTCCCATCAACGAAAACATATTTAAAATAAAACATGGATTGTTTCTTGACACTTCCTTGACACTATCATCATATCATGTACCCTTCCCTTGACCTGTGAAAAACATTTCAAAAACTTTGGATGAGCATAAAAAGCTCAGTAAGGGATATAAAATATGGAAAGGAAACATGAGTACATGTATACATAAGAATGAAATCATACTTTACCCATAAAATATAAGCACTTTAACATATCTTATAAAATCATGAATAAATCATAGAAATAATAATATATAAAGGTAAATTGAGGCATTCATAACATTCTTATGTAGGGAGTAACCCTCTTGGTTACGTTTGGAATACCCATCACAGTATATTCCCTAAATCTCTTCGGAGAAACCTTAACGTTTAACCACTTCGCGTTACCCAATGCATTGGAGAGCTATATCGGGCTCACCTGCCCTTAGTTTATAACAGAACCACCCGTCTTCATAATAATGTCCAAGAACCATAACATAATCATGTCACATAAAACATGCATAAAGGAAACATAACATTTCCACTTTTCAATCAAAAGATATCAATAAAACACATTTATATAAAAACATTATGAAAACCATTTTCAATACCAAAATAAAAGAAAAGTAAAACATGGTATTTATTTTTCTTTTAAAAAAAAGTTATGGCTTGTAGAGGATGCCGAAACTCAAATAATGGTCATGGCGGCGGAGAAGTCGTTTTCGCCACATACATACGACAAAAACATTCCCTTTTGTCCTTTAGTTAAACACTTTGTATAAAAAAGATTCCTTTCAGATAAATGTAAAAGTCAAAGGGGTTTATACACCGTATAAAAGAAGGTTTTGTATAAAACAAAATATGCCTCAATGAAAGGATATTGAGACGAAATCCTATACAAAGAAGATATCTTTGGATTACGGATAAATCAATTACATAATTATGTGTGACAAACTAATACACCAAAAATAAGTGGATATTAAGTGTAAAACAATAAGAGGTTATTCACACATATTCATAGAACTACATATTCAAGGAGTACAAGCTTATCCCAAAGAATCAAAATTGGGTTAAGATGTTCCTTTGCAAAAAATTTACAGCCTAATGGCGTCACTACAAAATTCAGAAAATTAGTTGATGAGAGATAAAAAGGGTATCTCATCACTTGGACATAAAATTTAAATCACTAAGGATATAGAAGAACATATCCCAATATAATGTTATGTGAATTAAAATACATAACAAAAGAAGTCTTTTAAAAAGAGGAGGGTGAAAGGTTCCCTTACCGACATGGGTATCTTTCGAAACATACACCCCGTGAAAGAAGGACAATACAACATTGATGTAAATACTCATAAATGAAAGTATATTACACAATGAGTAAAATAATGGTCAGTATATACACCAAACAATGTAAATTGTGGAAAATGTGACATAAATCTCATGGGATTAAAGTGAGATGAAAAATCCCTTATGAAAACTCGGCAGCCTAACAGCGCCACTTAAAACATACAAAAATGGATTGATGAGATCAAATAGGGTCTCTCATCATATTAAAATAAAATTTACATAAAGAGGAATATAAAAGAACATCCCCCATCATAACAAATATGAGCTTAACATAAGTGACATAAAGGAGAGTACTTAAAGAGAAAGAGAGAGGATAGATCTCTTACGAAAATTTGGCAGCCTAATGACGCCACTCAAAACTTTCAAAATGGATTGATGAGAGAGAATAGGGTCTCTCGTCATATGAACATAAAAATTACAGTAAGATTAATATAAAATAAAATCCCAATCAGAAGAAATATGAGCTAAAAAGGAATGACATAAAAGTGTGTACTTAAAAAGAAAGAGAGGAGTCGGATCCCTTACTTCGGGTCCGACTTGACCTGATCGTTCTTTAACATCCTGAATAATAAACTTTAGTTAATTTATACTTGCTTAAGAACCTTTTTCAAGTTCATTATTCCTTTTATATGACTTATTTCTATGTTATTAACATTATGTAATCATTTAAGTTAATAATGTTTGCTTTGTCGATATTTGGTTCTTCAGTCGAAAGTGGACTTCTTACAATTACATGTTGTTCGTGTGGTCAAAGGTACATTATATCCAGAATGATATTCATGATTTGGAAATCATATATATCATATATATCCAGAATATGCATGTATTTATAATATTACATAATCATTTAGAGGTAAGAAATGAAATGAACCGTTCATGGAGACAGTAAGTCATACGTACGCATGAACGCTACTTTCATTTCTATGTCATATTATTGGAATTAAAACCAAATGAGAGGTATTTATATTTTAATTCCAGGATTATATTCATCATTTATATGTAACATAAATCATATATAATAACTTTAAATCCATCCTTTATACATCCCACATATGGCATTAATGATTCAAATCACTTTGAGGGGGCGGTAGTCCGCACTTCCTAACATGAAATTATCGTGTTTACCCACAATGGAAACCATAAAGGTATGACAAAAAAGAAAAATAAATAAGCTTAAGTAAAACATAAACAAATTATATATCATATATAAATATAGTGACCTCTTAATTTCCACATTTGAAGGTGTTATATGAGTGTTGAACAATCATCATTTCGTGAGACAGAAATTCGCCATCGACAGACACACAATGTTCTTTAACCATTTGATGTAGGTGTGTATAAGGGTACCACGAATGATTCTTATAAAAATATCCTAGTATAATTAAGATACTAGAGTTGTTACAAAATAAATGAATAAAAATAGTTTAGGGGGTTTGAGAAGCAAAATAAAACAAAATAACACAAGTGAAGACATTACCTTAAAATCGGGTAACTCTTTTTGATTTGAGCTCAAATGCTTCCTTGGGAAGACTTCTGCCCAATGTGAGGCTTCTAGGAGTAAGAGAGGGATGTGGAGAGACAAAATGGGCATATATTGGCCGAACCAAAGGCTTGATAGGTGTGGGTAAGGTGATAGTGGTGGGGGCCTTTTATAAGAGGAGAGGAGGGGCACTCTTGGAAAGTAAAAAAATGTTACTTTATTTTAAAATGAGTTCGGATTTAAAAGGTCCCACATTGATATAATTCGAGGATAAGGTGATAAGGGTCCGAAATATACCCATATAATAGGTTTTTGACAAGTGTAGGTTTTATTTTTTACATTATCTTTTCATTTTATTTAAATCGCTAAATAATGAGGTAATCGATGCATCATCATGATGTCCTAAATAATTTAATTTATTTAATGTCTAAAAATTATTAAAAAAACTATAATGTAGGAAAACTTTTTAGATTTACAATGATTATTTATATTCAAAAATCTGACTTGTATTACCCCATTTAAAAATTATTTTAGTAAAACAACTCATGTTTGTGTCATTTTTACTTTTACATTAAATAAAAAGATAATAATGTCATTTTCCTTCCAAAGTGGCTCCATGGTGTCCCCAAGTTGACCCATGGATTTTCTTGGTCTGCCATGACACATAAAATAAGGGTAGGACATGTGTTAAGCTCATCTCATATTATTAAAACATTATTTTCACCTTAAATAACACTAATTACCTCTAATCGCGATTAAAAACATAAAAGTTACTATTCACCAAAAAATTATTTTATTTCCATTGAACCACATTTTACTTCTTAATGAAAACCATGTATGTCGAATTTTTGAAATTCAAAACACAGAGGTGGTAAAATTTTATTTAAACGGAAATTAGTTTTTATAAGTACCACTTAGTGGTTTCACTAGTCATCAAAAATTGATGTTCTTCAGAAAAATACCAAAACTTCACCCTAAGCTATATTTGATATTACAAATTCAAAAATGAAGTCTATTTTACAAAATTAAAAACATATATGTTGCATTAATTAATTTAATAATTAATTCCTACTGTCATTGCAAATAGCGTGTTTTTATGAAACAATAAGTATCAAAAGATTTGCCACTAGTTTAAGTCCGATTTTAAAGTGAAATTAATTACAATGATCACAATTGGATTAAATGGTAAAAATATATTCTAATTGAACATTAAAACCAATTCAAAATATAATCTAATCATATAAATAAATTAGATTAAAAAGTTTTTTTGTATTAAAATACAACATTTTTCACTATTCATTAAAAAAATGAACTTTATCGAAAAAATACCAAATATTTACACAAAGTAAATTTTGATGTCCCGATTCTAAAGAAGAATTTTATTTTGTCAAATATAACACATAAAATTGTTAAAAAGTGGATTTAAAAGTGGTTTTCCATCGAAAGGCGGTTAATCGACCTTTTAAAGAATATTAGAATGTTTATGCTTAAAAATTGGATTCATTCACCTTTTTAATCCTTTAACATTTATTGTAAAGAGTAAAAATATTTGACAAACATATATAACCATTATTTAGTTAGTTATGTTCATTCCCGCCGTTACAATGGCTAGGCGTTAACTACCATTTAAAATAATATTATTTTATTATTAGAGTGCAACGTAAGATTCCCAAGAAACTCGTTGTTGCGTATTGGGTACGCCATCGAGCATAGCGTCCCCTTTAAAGTAATATTAATATTTTATTCAAAAATATGGATAAATATAAAAATTTCATATTCTTTATTTACCTGGGGTGTTACATCCTTCCCCCCTTTTGGGAATTACATCCTCGCAATTTTAAAATTGGGCTTGGAAACATCCTTGAATGTCCCACATCAGAACAAGAGTCGGTAAAACAATCACTTTAATATAAAGAATGAGAAGTACAGAGGTCACCCGAGTTAACCCATACTAGGATTCCATGTAGGAAAACATGGACATGGAGGAGAAAACATAGGGTCATGTTCTAATGGAGAGTGATAGAAAACATGTTTAGGAGAAAGTTAGCCACAAGAAAATCACAAACTTGTGATGGGTTAAATGGTATTCGATTCCCCAGTAGGAAAAGTTAATCGACAACATTTTTGTTTTTTTATTGAGGAATTTATTCATAAAGAAACATAATTACTTATCATGTTGACTTTCAACTTTTATTAGATTTCTTACACAAACTCATATTTTCCCCAAAAGACGAGTATTTAGGAAGACTTGTTCACTATAATAAACTACTAGAGATTTACCTAATCCACAAAAGAGAACTATATACTTCCCTTGTCTTTAGAATTTAACCAAAACAAAAACCAGAATGGTTAATACCAGATCAGATAATCTAGAAAAGGATAATCCTTTATAAAAATAAAATCTATTCTTAATCTCCAAAATTTATCCAACAAAACCCAAAGATCAACGAGGACCATTTGATAAAAAATTTGTCCATAAAATTCTTCAAAGTAAACCAAACTATGATTGAAACCCAAATATTTGAAGGATTTAGTCACATATACTTCCAAGGTACAAATTAACTTTTATCTCCAAATAACATCAGTTGCTCTTAAATTCTCATATTGAAAATTAATTAACCTTATCACATATCCTCGATGATAGATTAATCATTTCCAGAGATAACCCAAAATAAATTTACTCTTGATTCCTAAAATCATATAACTAGAAAGAATTAGTCAAACTAACTAGGGACTTCACGTAGTCTAGTGGTAGGCGATAAATACCAGTCGCACTTTGGTTGTGCGTTCGATTCCCACAGCTTTGTCCGGCACGACGGGTTGTCACACGGTCTGGGTGTTGTCCTTTTTCCAAAACTATATAATTCTTAAAACATTCCCCAAAACAAGATAAAATCTCCAAAAATGATCATAACATATTTTAACCTCAAGTTTATCTCATGCCTTTCATTTTCCATCATAACATATAATAACCCATAATTACATCAAATGTAAGGATCATATAAACTCTAATGGTTACCTTTATAATTATTACCTGAACATCCACATCAATTGGTCATCTCGTACATGATGCATTACATATCATACCAAGGTTCAAGTGGTTGATCAGGACTCCTTGATAGTTGGTTTCGAACAACCACGAGTTTCCTCATTGAATCCCCCATTTTATCTGGTATCTTAATCAGAGAACCACCACAGTTTCCTTGAAACCTGTTGTCTCTTGGGTGCCTGCTAGATCCATCCATTCACTAAAAACAGAAATGTCAGTGTGAGTATATCAACAAAACCATCATGTACTAATGAGGAAGATAAACACTAAGATATAATTACTCATTCACTTTATCTAAAACTAGGACTCTTTCTGAAATCGTAACCATTATGGTAATGTCACTTGTGCTTAGAGAATACCCTAACCTCTAAAGTTATCTAAACCGACCTTTGATACCAACTATAAGACCCTAGCCTTAAAACTTACTTAATCTTGAGTTATTACAAGATTACACATTGAGGATATTTTCAGGTTTAGTGTTTTAGAAAATTAGATCATAAAACTTTCATTACATTCCACATTTAAACAAAGTGGTTACATAAAAGATAGTATTCATTTTTCCTATCAACGGAAACATATTTAAAATAAAACATGGATTCTTTCTTGACCCTTCCTTCACACTATCATCATATCATGTACCCTTCCCTTGACCTGTGAAAAACATTTCAAAAACTTGGGATGAGCATAAAAAGCTCAGTAAGGGATATAAAAATATGGAAAGGAAACATGAGTACATGTATACATATGAATGAAATCATACTTTACCCATAAAACATAATCACTTTAACATAACTCATAAAACCATTAATAAATCATAGAAATCATAAGACATAAAGGTAAATTGAGGCATTCATAACATTCTTACGTAGGGAGTAAACCTCTTGCTACGTTTGGAATACCCATCACAGTATATTCCCCAATTCTCTTCGGAGAAACCTCAATGTTTAACCCCTTCGTGTTACCCAATGCATTGGAGGGATATATCAGGCTCACCCGACATTATTTAATCATGGATCCACCCGTGTTCATAATAATTCCCAAGAACCATAACATAATCGTATCACATAAAACATGCTTAAATGAAACATAACATTTCCACTTTTCAATGACAAGATATCAATAAAACACATTGATATAAAAACATTATGAAAACCATTTTCAATACCAAAATAACAGAAAAGTAAAACATGGTATTTATTTTTCTTTTAAAAAAAGGTATGTCTTGTAGAGGAAGCCAAAACTCAAATAATGGTCACGGCGGTGGAGAAGTCGTTGTCGCCGCATACATACGACAAAAACATTCCCTTTTGTCATTTAGTAAAACGCTTTGTATAAAAAATATTCATTTCGGATAAACATAAAAGTCAAAGGGGTTTATACAATGTATAAAATAAGGTTGTGTATAAAACAAAATATGCCTCAATGAAAGGAGATTGAGATGAAGTCCTATACAAAGACGGTATCCTTGGATTAAGGATAAATCAATTACATAATTATGTGTGAAAAACTAATACACAAAATAGAAGTGGATATTAAGTGTAAAAAAATCAGAGGTTATTCACACATATTCATAGAATGACATATTCAAGGAGTACAAGCTTATCCCAAAGAATCAAAATTGGGTTAAGAAGTTCCCTTTCAAAAATGTGACAGCCTAATGGCGTCACTACAAAATTCAGAAAATGAGTTGATGAGAGATAAAAAGGGTATCTCATCACTTGGATATAAAATTTAAATCACTAATGATATATAATAACAAATCCTAACATAATGTTATGTGAATTAAAAGACATAAAAAAAGAAGTCTTTTAAAAATAGGAGGGTGAAAGTTTCCCTTACCGACATGGGTATCTTTCGAAACATACACCCCGTGAAAGAAGTACAATACAACATTGATGTAAATACTCATAAATGAAAGTATATTACACAATGAGTTAAATAATGGTTAGTACATACACCAATCAAAGGAAATTGTGGAAAATGTATCATAAATCTCATGGTAATAAAAGTGAGATGAATAATCCCTTACGAAAACTCAGCAGCTTAACGACACCACTTAAAACATCCAAAAATGGATTGATGATATCAAATAGGGTATCTCATAATATTACAATAAAATTTACAGAAAGAGGAATATAATGAACATCCCCCATCATAACAAAGAGGAGCTTAAAAGAAGTTCCATAAAGGAGAGTACTTAAAGATAAAGAGAGAGGTTAGATCTCTTACGAAAATTCGGCAGCCAAACGACACCACTCAAAACTTCCAAAATGGATTGATGAGAGAGAATATGGTCTCTAATCATATGAACATAAAAATTACAGTAAGAGTAATATAAAAGAACATCCCAATCACAGGAAAGATGAGCTTAAAAGGAATGACATAAAAGAGTGTACTTAAAAAGAATGAGAGGAGTAGGATCCCTTATCTCGGGTCCAACTTGACTCGATTGTTCTTTATCATCCTGAATAATAAACTTCAGTTAATTTATACTTTCTTAAGAACCTTTTTCAAGTTCATTATTTCTTTTATATCACTTATTTCCATGTTATAATCATTATGTAATCATTTAAGTTAATAATTTTTGTTTTGTTGATATTTGGTTCTTAAGTCGAAAGTAGACTTCTTACAATTACATGTTGTTCGTGTGGTCAAAGGTTCATTATATCCATAATTATATTCATGATTTGGATATCATATATATCATATATATCTATAATATACATGTATTTATAATATTACATAATCATTTATAGGTAAGAAATGAAATGCACCATTCATGGAGACGGTAAGACGTACGTACGCATGAACGCTACTTTCATTTCTATGTCATATTAATTGAACTAAAAACAAATGAGAGGTATTTATATTTTAATTCAAAAATTGTATTCATAATTTATATGTAACATACATTATATATAGTAACTTTAAATCCATCCTTTATACATCCCACATATGGAATTAACGAATCAAATCACTTTGAGGGGGCGGTAGTTCGCACTTCCTAAAATGACATTATCTTGTTTACCCACAATGGAAACCATAAAGGTATGCCAAAAAAGAAAAATACATATGTTTATGTAAAACATAAACATATTATATATCATATATAAATATAGTGACATCTTAATGGCCACCTTTTAAGGTGTTATATGAGTGTTGAACAATCATCGTTTCGTGAGGCAGAAATTCACCATCCACAGAAACACAATGTTCTTTAATCGTTTGATGTAGGTGTGTGTAAGGGTAGCACGAATGCTTCTTATAACAACATTCTATTATATTTAAGATACTGGAGTTGTTACAAAATAAATGAATAAAAAGATTTTAGGGGGTTGGAGAAGCAAAATCATACAAAAGAACACAAGTGAAGACATTACCTTAAAATCGGGTAACTCATTTTGATTTGAGCTCAAAGGATTACTTGGGAAGACTTCTGCCCAAAGTGAGGCTTCTAGGAGTAATAGAGGGATTTGGAGAGACAAAATGGGAATATCTTGGCCGAACCAAAGGCATGAGAGGTGTGGGTAAGGTGATAGTGGTGGGGGCCTTTTATAAGAGGAGAGGAGGGGCACTCTGGGAAAGTAAAGAAATGTTACTTTATTTTAAAATGAGTTTCGGATTTAAAAGGTCCCAAATTGATATAATTAGAGGATAAGGTGATAAGGGTCCGAAATATACCCATATAATAGGTTTTTGACAAGTGTAGGTTTTAGTTTTTACATTATCTTTTCATTTTATTTAAATCGTTAAATAATGAGATAATCGCTGCATCATCATGATGTCATAAATAATTTAATTTATTTAATGTCTAAATTTTTAAAAAAAAATACTATAATGTAGTAAAACTTTTTAGATTTACAATGACTATTTATAGTCCAAAATATGACTTGTATAACCCCATTTAAAAATTGTTTTAGTAAAACAACTCATGTTTGTGTCATTTTTACTTTTACATTAAATAAAAAAATAATAATGTCATTTTCCATCCAATTTGGCTCCATGGGGTCCCCAAGTTGACCCATGGATTGTCTTGGTCGGCTATGACACATAAAATAAGGGTTGGACATGTGTCAATCTCATCTCATATTATTAAAACATTATTGTCTCCTTAAATTACACTAATTATCTCTAACCGCGATTAAAAACTTAAAAGTTACTATTCACCAAAAAATTATTTTAATTCCATTGAACCACATTTTACTCCTTAATTACAACCATGTATGTCAGATTTTGGAAATTCAAAACACAGAGGTGGTAAAATTTCATTTAAATGGAAAATCTGTTTTTATAAGTACCACTTAGTGGTTTCACTAGTCATCAAAAATTGAAGTTCTTTAGAAAAATCCCAAAAATTCACCCTAAGCTATATTTGATATTACAAATTAAAAAATGAAGTCTAATTTACAAAATTCAAAACATATAAGTTGCATTAATTAAGTTAATAATTAATTCCCACTGTCAAATCAAATAGCATGTTTTTATGAAACAATAAGTATCAAAAGACTGACACTAGTTTAAGTCCAATTTCAAAGTGAAATTAATTCCGATGACCACAATTGGATTAAATGGTAAAAATATATTCTAACTGAACATTAAAACCAATTCAAAATATAATCTATTCATATAAATAAATTAGATTAAAAAGTAGTTTTGAATTAAAATACAACATTTTCACTATTCATTAAAAATGAACTTTATCGGAAAAATACCAAAAATTTACACAAAGTAAATTTTGATGTCTCGATTATAAAGAAGATTTTTATTGTGTCAAATATAACACATAAAATTGTTAAAAAGTGGGTTTAAAAGAGGTTCGCCATCGAAAGGCGGTTAATCGACCTTTTAAAGAATATTAGAATGTTTATGCTTAAAAATTGGATTCATTCGCATTTTTAATCCTCTAAAATTTATTGTAAAGAGTAAAAATATTTGACAAACATATATAATCATTTTTAGTTAGTTCTGTTCATTCCGTCAATTACAAAGGCTAGGCGTTAACTACCATTTAAAATAATATTATTTTATTATTAGAGTGCAACGTAAGATTCCCAAGAAACTCGTTATTGCGTATTGGGTACGCCATCGAGCATAGAGTCCCCTTTAAAGTAATATTAATATTTTATTCACAAATATGGATAAATATAAAAATGTCATATTCTTTATTTACTTGGGGTGTTACACACAAGGAGCTAGAAACGGTGAGAAGATGAACTTCTCATTGAGTCTTCGCTACCTATAGCAGGAGAGTAGACGCGTCCAACCATGAGAAGATAGACACGAAAAGAACGTGGAATACCCCGCACATCTTCACCTCTCCTGGAAGGAGAGTAACCAAACCCAAGAGGTGGGTACTAGAAACAAGGTATATACATATCCTTATGCTCAATCAAGAAGCCCGAACAACGTCGTAAGGGGATCTCTGTCCCGTAGCTCAACCCATGAAAAGAGTATCCAAAAGTCCCAGAAGTAACACCATCATCGATGCCCAGCATCCCGAACGTATTCCCCGAACCGCAAGCTAAGGTCTCAATCACCGCACCTTGACACTATCCGCTTTGGGTGGAACTGACTCGCCCACACGATTTTAGGTCACGTCATAAGGATGCGTCTTGGTGGAGGAAAGCGCCCCTCGTACTTGAGAGTTCTGGGGGAATGTCAAACCACACCACGTCAATGCCCCGCAGTCGAGAGGTCTCCTCAAAATGAAAGTCGCTCCATCAATGACCAGTACAACCAAGGGTCCCGCTCCAGTAATCACGGGGGAAATCCACAGACTAGCCTAGTAGAAAGGACTGATTCTGGAATATCAACGGGTGTCCCACTGCCCTGCCCTGCTGGAGGGTAATTCATAACTAGATATCAGGTGACCCACTGCCCAACCCTACTGGAGGGTAAACCCTAATACATCCTCAGGCGACCCACTGCCCAGCCCCGCTGGAGGGAAGACCTTAATACATCATCAGGTGACCCACTGCCCAGCCCCGCCAGAGGGTAGACCTAGAATAAGTCGACAGGTGACCCACTTCCCAACCTTGCTGGAGGGTAGACCTGAAATAAGTTGATAGGCTACCCACTGGCCAGCCGTGCTGGAGGGTAGACCTGAGACTAGACGACGGGTGACCCACTGCCCAGCCCTGCTGGAGGGTAGACCCTAAGAGGTTGTCAGGTGACCCACTTCCCAGTCTCTGCTGGAGGGTAAACCATAAGTGCGTCGGGCGACCCACTGCCCAGTCTCTGCTGGAGGGTAGACCCTAAGTGTGTCGGGTGACCCAATGCCCAGTCTCTCCTGGAGGGTAGACCCTAAGAGCGTCGGGTGACCCACTGCCCAGTCTCTGCTGGAGGGTAAACCTTAGAAGTCAGTGAGAAACTCACTGACCATCCCTGCTGGAGGGTAAACCCGAAGACGTTGATGAGTAACCCACTGCCCAGCCCCGCTAGAGGGTAAATCTCAGAACTACTCTGGCCATCTCTACTGGAGGGCATAACACTGGCCAACCGAACATGGAGTGGGTATCACGCAACCACCCAACTCCAGAACAACTCTCCCAAAAGAGGTTCAATGCCTGTTCCATCTCGGGGTGCCACTAGCACCGCTACTGGTCGATCCATCGAGAACGAAACCAGGGGGAGACCACTCAACCCTGCTGGTCAACAAATGAGCACAGAGCCAGGGGAAAAACTCCACCCTGCTGGTCAAACAAACACACAGAAGGACCCTCTATGTCGCGAGAGGTCGAAGTCCGTAAGGCAGAACATGACACGCACATTGGGCCCACATGACGTGTGGCCCCAAGGCAACCCCAACCAAGCGCACGAACATCTCAGGTACAAACCACACGTACCTCAATGTGCTCCCGTATACTCCCATAGTATACCTCGTTCCAGCCCATAGGCTATCGTGCACACGGCAGCTAACATCAACATGAAGGTGTGACGTAACAACTCCAACCTGCCACCTCATCAGCTGAGCCACAGCCAACCACATCTCATAAACCATTTATATCACTCTCCCAAGAATGAGCGATCACACGCCAAGGGTCCACTACAAACAAGGTAGGGCGAACCACCACTAGAGAACCATCCATGCTTCCATATTTAACAATATGGAGCAAGAGGCTCCGCACAACCAAACGGATCACACCATTGTAATCCTCGCAGAAAAACACGCGAGATCGACTACTTACTCGCCTCCAACGGATATCCGACGGAAAAGTCACCAACACCGCCTCACGCCCGAACGGCATCCCGTGATCCCGAGCCTCAGCCCCAAAAACAGTCGGGCGCATCACACCATTGCGATCCCCTCGGGAAAACACATCAAAAGCACTACTCACTTGAGTACAACGGATATCCGGGGAAAAAGATAAATTCCGGCAAACTGCACACGAGCGGTGCCACGTGGGACCTGCATCCCGGTCCCGAAACACAACGAACGAATCACACCGTTGTGATCCTCTCAAAAAAGAACACAAGGTGGACTATTCACTTGTCTAAAACAGTCGCCCGGTGATAATGATGGAAAAACACTGTCGACGCCCAAACGACCCTCATGGGCCCTGCACCATCATGCGGAATTACAGTGGGCAGACTGCGCCAACGCGATGCCCTTAGAAAAAAACCCAACATTGACTGCTCGCATGCCTCGAACAGACGTCCGGTGAAAAAGTTGCTAAAAGCTGCCCGCAGCTCAAAAGACGGGTCGTGGGTCCCACACCTCAACTCTGGCTTCAACGCCCAGAACCACCTTGGAAACCTCCGCCTCGACGCCAGGGTTCCAACGCTAATGACGGCGCTCAAAACGGACGTCGGACACGTTCGCGCCATCCAAAACAAAATCCCCTGATGAAACGACAAACCCCTCGACGTATGTGCCGTGCCCCCGAGGCCCCTCGTTTCGGGAATTAAAAATTCCTGAAACCTTCTCAAAAAGTCCGCGTCATCGATATGGTTCTACCGCCACATATGGTACACAAAACGGACACCCGTAGTGGAAAATACAGGTGTCTGAACACCAAGGGGGGAAGGCCCCTAGGGCTGGATGAGCCTGGACCGGCCGGTCTGCTCGGCCTGGGCCGGCCCGCGGCTTAGCTTCGCGGGCCGGCCGCGGACTCGCGGTCCACGCGCAGACCGGCCATGAGGGCCGTTTGCGGCAGCCGCGCGATGACCCGCGCGGCGCGGGTCTTTGTCGCCGCACGGGCGTCGCGCGCCATGACCCCGGGGTCGCCGCTCCCTGGCGACCCGCCGGCGCGCCGAGGCGCACCGCCTGGCGCCGGCCTCCCCCGTTGCTGAAGGTCTGCCGCACCCCGGTCTCGCCTAGCCGCTCCCCCAGACACCCACGACGACGCCCGAGCACCCCGCTGCCGCACCCAACACCTTTACCGGACACCCGCGGCGCCGATCAAGCACCCTACTGTCGTGCTGCCCGCCCGAGCCGTGCCGCCGCTCGAACCCGCTGGAAACCAAAAACCCGTCAACTTTGGCGGATGATTGCGGACGCCACGGGGCTCGGAATTCGAATCCGAGAGATGAATTGGAAAGGGAATAATTTCTACTACACATTAATGGTATTTTATTAATAATCCAATAGCAATTCGACAGTATTAAATATGCTCAAAGTAGGTGCGAGAAGACAAAACGCAACAAGACCCTACCTCGTTGGCGTTTCCCGGAGCTTCGCCGCCGAACTGCCGCCTCGCCGGAGGTGGAGGAGGAGAGGGAGAGGAGGGGCTACCAAGGGGGAAGGGGAAGGAGAAGGGGGAGGTGGGTGTGTTAAGCGTTTAAATAGAAAACGCTTAACCACCCGCCCGTCGGCCCGAACACGAACTCCCGACGGGGTCGCCGTTAAGCCTCCCTTAGGGTAAACACCACCTCCCGAGCACAACGGTTGTCTCGTAATTTTAATCCGAGACCCCATTCAAAATTTATAAAATTTAACGTCTGATGCCGCTAAATTATGAAAACGCCCCTGGAGCCATTTTTCACAAACGGCCCGCGCCCGCGAAACTTATACCCCTCCAAGGGTAAACGAAAAGCTTCGAACACAACGGTGCCCTCTGTTTTCCAATCCGAGCCACCGTTTAAGTGATACTCATGTTTCACCATTAAACGAATAAATTAATTAATTAATTTATCCCTTTAACATTCCAGAAGCGGGCGAGGGGTCCAAACGTCCTGTGCCGATAAGTTTTATGTTGTTCCTAGGGTAAAAACCCCATTCCGGACCCATACGTGCACTCGGATCTCTAATATGAAGCTCCGTTTAGGATTTATCCCATTTATTTAGCATTTACAGTGTGAACGCACTGAAAATTTAATTCCGGCCACTCTGGGGCTCAGAATCGCATGCCGTCTGAAGGCACTGCTCTAGAATATTATCAAGATTATTCCAAAGGCTTTCTCAGCAAAAACCGGGTTCATAAATCATTCCCTCCTTCAAGATTTTCATCCCCGAAAAGCAAAACTAGGGAGCAACACAGGGTACTAGGCCCACACTTGGTCTTCCCATACCCAGAAGAACCCCCGCACAGCTCTGCGTCACTGCACATGGACCAAAGGATTTATCCATTCAAGCAAGGTCGGCCCTTTCCGATGTAGTGCGCCCACATCAATCTTTGAGGTTAGGGAAGGGAGGTAGGGAACCTCTCCATCCCTTTGCACAGTTTCAATCAGCCCAAAGGTTCTCGGGGGTAGCTCACCAACCCGACCGAACCTCCATGTTGCACATCACGACTGGAATCACCGCCCGCACCTGGAATAAGTCCCGGTGATTCCCTCCTTTTGAATATTCATATGGTGAAACACCCAAGGATATCTGGTCATGCAAGATTTCACAATCGATGTCTCTCAACCAAGACTCTCTTACACACTCGGAAGTGAAGGATTCAACACCATCGACTAAAGTAAAAGGTCTCACGCCTTGTTCCTTACCAACACAGGGTTACACCTACGCCCTGAGTCACCCTGGTAATACCTCAAACAAGGAGCAGGGAGGAACACATTCCACACGCAGAGTATAACAATTCTAATGCAAAAAGGGTAGAAGAGTCGCAAGGGGTACCTCTCACCATCCCATGATCTGAAGGATCATAGACATCCAAAGCTTGCGGCTGTCCGTGTTCCCAATGGTCAGCTCCCGGAGCCTGACGTGGACCGCCTAGTGGTGATGGGGAGATCTCGTAAAGTCGTCCCCCACGACCGGATCCTCCCGCTCCTCTACTAGCACCATCTCCTTGGGTACTACTCCCATCACGGCGCTGCCTCTGCCGTGGTGGTGGTGCACCTGTTGCCTGCCGAAAGCTCCCAGCAACTCGGGTCGGGCAGTCTCATGTCGTGTGACCTCACCCGTCACAAGCATAGCACCGAATCTCTCTAGGCTGTACTGGTGCCTTCTGGTGCCACTGTGGTGTACGACCATGCACCTGAGTCCGGTTGTCAGAAAGCCACCTGTGTCGAGGTTCTTCTTGCCGACGCCTGCTAGTTGTGGCGGACATCTTGGCTCCGATGTGCCTGCTGCCCCCACCAACGCTAGAACCTGACAAGAGGCCCTCTATCACCATCGCCTGGTCTAGCACCCCAGAATATGTGGAAATGACCAAGGGTACTATGACAACACGAATCTATTGGCAGAGAACCTGCTCAGACTTCCGCGCTCCGATGTTGTCATCATGGACCAAGTCCGGGTAAAAGCGTGCACGGTCTGCAAAACTAGTCGCGTACTCAGCCACCGTCACCCCTCCCTGCTAAAACTGCAGGAGCTCCTGAATCTGAAAGGAACGCAAGTAGGAGGGAAAAAACTCCTCACGAAACAACAACTAAAAGTCGTCCGACGAAAGCGACGACTCCTCAAGAAATTGAGTCACCGGACTCCACCCACGCCAAGCTGCTCCATGAAACAGGGTGGCTGCCAAAGCCACTCTCTAATCTGTAGACGTCTGCACAAGCCTAAAAAGGCAATCCACTATCTCTAGCCAAACCTCTGCTACCTAAGGGTCTAGCTCACCACTGAACCTCATCGGTCTCTACCACTGGAACTCACAGAGCGCGCTTAACCTGCGCTCACGCTCAACCTGCTATGCTGAAACTGCCTGCTGCTCAACAGGTGGGGGTGCTGCTACCGGCCCACCCGGAGAAAGGGCTCGCATGATGGGTTCTAGACTGAGGCCTCGTTGCTCATAGGGTCATCGTCACGCACCCAAAGCTGGTATCCTGTCTGGCTGTATTCGCGGAGACATCCTGAATATTATCAAGGAGTGTCGCGGTAAAATGAGCATATATGTATATACCGATAACAACAACGATGGGGAGTTGACTCAAGAAGGACTGTCAAAGACTCAATTCTATGTGATACACAAACAAATTTCCCTGCAACAAGTGTCTCAGCATGCCGATTCGACAAGCGGGTTATCAAGGTCCTCGTGAATGGATACGTCGGCCACCGCACCATCACTGGACTCCCTGGCCTGAGAGCCGCTCTCGAGACACGTTAACACTGTTAACCTAAATCCCATCCAATTCCACGTTTAGGGACATCCGAACAGCGTCCCAAGGAACGAACCACATCTGTTACCACTTTTTCATGACCCGACACTACACGGGCTCGAGCCGCAACTACCCCAAGCCCACCTCCATAGGCCAGGGGCTGGCGACCAGCACCGAAGGCTCAACAACTCGGGGAGGCCATTTCCTAAGTACCTGTACACACACACACAGCACACTCAATGCAACAGTGTAGAGTAAAAGAAAAGACAAGTAAAGAAAAAGGGGCAACTGATATATGTATAAACCACAGATGTGCATCGACCTCTAAATAGTACAAAGTACAAGATGAAAAGAAAAGGGAAAAAACACGCGCCCAACCAAAAAGTGTCACAACCCGACAATTGATAAAAGAAAAGAAATAGCTGACAGGTCTCCCACCTGGAACCCGGCCACGACCACCGCATGCGGTCCAAGCTCCCGAACACCTATTCTCCTATGAATTCACGACCAACTTTTCTGTCATCTGCAAGGGCACACGATGTGCGGGCAAAGCCCAAACAGGTGTGAGTATAAAAAATTACTCAGTAGGATACCCCAAAGGCTCGAGGGAGCAACAAAAGGAGGTACCGAAGGGTGAGAAGTAGAGCGAATAGGAGAAAGAAAAGGGAGTACAATAGAGAGTCCAGCTCAACCCAACAAGAGGAAAGAATGTAGACTCATCCAGGCACAAGGAGTTGGAAACAGTGAGAATGTGAACTTCTCGTCGAGTCTTCGCTACCTATAGCAGGAGAGTAGAAACGTCCAAACATGAGAAGCTAGACATGGAAAGCACGTGGCATACCCCACGTGTCTTCACCTCTCCTGGAAGGAGAGTAACCAAACCCAAGAGGTGGGTACCAGAAACAATGTATATACATATCCTTATTCTCAATCAAGAAGCCCGGAAAATGTCGTAAGGGGATATCCGTCCCGTAGCTCAGCCAATGAAAAGAGTAGCCAACAGTCCCAGAAGTAACACTATCATCGATGCCCAGCATCCCACACGTCTGCCCCGAACTGAAAGCCAAGGGATCAATCACCGCACCTTGACACTATCCGCTTTGGGCGGCACTGACTCGCCTGCATGGTTTTAGGTCACGTCACAAGGACGCGTCTCGGTGGAGGAAAGAGCCCCTCGTACTTGAGAGTTCTGGGGGAACGTCAAAACACACCATGTCACTGCCCCGCAGTCAAGAGGTCTCCTCAAAATAAAAACCGTTCAATCACCGAACTGTACAACCAAGGGTCCTGCTTCGGTAATCACAGGGGAAATCCACAGACTAGCCTAGTAGAAAGGAATGAGTCTGGAATATCAACGGGTGTCCAACTGCCCAGCCCTGCTGAAGGGTAATTCATAACTAGATATCTGGTGACCCACTGCCCAGCCCTGCTGGAGGGTAAACCCTAATACATCCTCAGGAGACCCACTGCTCAGCCCCGCAGGAGGGCAGACCTTAATACATCATCATGCGACCCACTGCCCAGCCCCGCCGGAGTGTAGACCAGGAATAAGTCGACAGGAGACCCACTGCCAAGCCTTGTTGGAGGGTAGACCTAAAATATGTCGACATGCGACCCACTGCCCAGCCTTGCTGGAGGGTAGACCTGGGACTAGACAACGGGAGACCCACTACCCAGCCCTGCTGGAGGGTAGACCCTAAGAGGTCGTCGGGTGACCCACTGCCCAGTCTCTGTTGGAGGGTAAACCAAAAGTGCGTCAGGCGACCCACTGCCCAGTCTCTGCTGGAGGGTAGACCCTAAGTGTGTCGGGTGACCCACTGCCCAGTCTCTACTAGAGGGTAGACAGTAAGAGCGTCGGGTGACCCACTGCCTAGTCTCTGCTGGATGGTAAACCCAAAGATGTCGATGAGAAACCCACTACCCAGCCCCACTGGAGGGTAAAACTCAGAACTGCTCTGGATATCTCTGCTGGAGGGTATAACACTTTCCAACCGAACACGGAGTGGATATCGCACAACCACCCAACTCCAGAACAACTCTCCCAAAAGTGGTTCAGCGCCTGTTCCATCACGGGGTTCCACTAGCACTGCTACGGGTCGATCCATCGAGAACGAAACAAGGGGGAGACCACTCGACCCTGCTGGTCAACAAACGAGAACAGATCCAGGGGAAAAACTCCACCCTGATGGTCAAACAAACATACAGAAGGACCCTCTACGTCGCGAGAGGTCGAAGTACGTAAGGCAGAACACGACACGCACATGGGGCCCACACGACGTGTGGCCCCAAGTCAACCCCAACCAAGCACACGAACATATCTGGTACAAACCACACGTACCTACAAGTGCTCCCGTATACTACCAGAGTATACCTCTTTCCAGCCCATAGGCTATCGTGCATACGACACCCAACGTCAACGCAAAGGCGTGACGTAACAACTCCAACCTTCCACCTCATCGGTTGAGGCACAACCAACCACTCTCATGAACCATTTATATCACTCTCCCAAGAGTGCACGATCACACGCCTAGGGTCCGTTACAAACAAGGTAGGGCGAACCACCACTGGAGAACCTTTAATGCTTCCACATTTAACAATATCGTGCAAGATGCTCCACACAACCAAACGGATCACACCGTTGTAATCCTCGCGAAAAAACACACGAGATCGACTACTTACTCGCCTCCAACGGATATCCGACGGAAAAGTCACCAACACCACCTCACGCCCGAACGACGTCCCGTGATCCCGAGCCTCGGCCCCGAAAACAGTCGGGCACATCGCACCATTACGATCCCCTCGGAAAAACTGATCAAAAGCACTACTCACTTGAGCGCAATGGATATCTAGAGAAAAAGATGCATTCCGGAGCACAGCACACGAGCGGTGCCACGTGGGACTTGCATCTCGGTCCCGAAACTCAACGAACAGATTGCACTATTGCGATCCTCTCGAAAAAGCACACAAGGTGGACTATTCACTTGACCAAAATGGTCGCCTGGTGATAATGATGGAAAATCACAATCGACGCGCAAACCACCCTCGTGGGCCCCACACCATCGTGCAGAATTACAGTGGGTAGACTGCACAAATGCGATTCCCTCGGAAAAAAACCCAATATTGACTGCTCGCACGCCTCGAACGGACGTCCGGTGAAAAAGTTTCTAAAAGCTGCTGACAGCTCAAAAGACGGGCAGTGGCGCCCACACCTCAACTCTGGCTTCAATGCCCAAAACTACCCTGGAAACCTCCGCCTCGACCGAAGGGTTCCAACGCCACAGACAGCGCTCAAAACGGACGTCAGACACGTTCGCGCCACCCAAAACAAGATCCCCCGACGAAACGAAAAACCCCTTGACGTATGTGTCGCGCCACAGAGCCCCTCGTTTCGGGAATTAAAAATTCCCAAAACCATCTCAAAAAGTCCGCATCGTCGATAAGATTCTACCACCGCAGACGGCACTCAAAACGAACAACCGTAGCGGAAAATATGGGTGTCTGAACACCAATGGGGCAAGGCCCCTGGGGTTGGACCGGCCTAGACCGGCCGGTCCGCCCGGCCGCAGACTCGCGGTACGTGCGCAGAGCGGCCACAAGGGCCGGTTGCAGCAGCCGCGTGAAGACCCGCGCGGCGCGGGTCTTTGTCGCCGCACGGGGGGTCGCGCGCCGCGACCCCGGGGTCCCCGCTCCCTGGCGACCCGCCGGCGCACTGAGGCGCTCCGCCTAGCACCAGCCTTCCCCACTGATGAAGGTCCGCCGAGCCCCGGTCTCGCCTGGCCGCTCCACCAGACACCCACGCCAATGCCCGAGAACCCCGCTGTCGCGCCCAGCGCGTCCACCGGACACCCGCGGCGCCGACCGAGCACCCTGCTGTCGCACCGTCCGCCCTAGCCGCGCCGCCGCTCGAACCCACCGGAAACCGAAAACCCGCCAATTTCGGCGGATGATTGCGGACACCACGAGGTTCGGAATTCAAATTCGAGAGATGCCTTGTAAAGGGAATAATTTCTACTACGCATTGATGGGGTTTTCTTGATAATCCAACAGCAATTTGACAGTATTAAATATGCTCAAAGTAGGCCCGGGAAGACAAAACACAACAAGACCCTACCTCGTGGGCGTTGGCCGAAGCTTTGCCGCCGAACCGCCGCCTTTCCGGAGCTGCCTCACCAGAGCCACCTCTCCGGAGGTGGAGGAGGAGAGGGAGAGGAGGGGATGCCAGTGGGGAAGGGGAAGGAGAAGGGGGAGGGGGTGTGTTAAGCGTTTAAATAGAAAACCCTTAACCACCCGCCTGTCGGCCCGTACCCGAACTCCCGACGGGGTCGCAGTTAAGCCTCCCTTAGGGTAAACACCACCTCCCGAGCGCAATGGCGGTCTCAGAATTTTAATCCAAGACCTCTTTCAAAAGTTATAAAATTTAACATCCGAAGCTGCTAAATTACGAAAACGCCCCTAGAGTCATTTTTCACAAACGGCCCGCGCCCGCGAAACTTATACCCCTCCTAGGGTAAACAGAACGCTCCGAACACAAAGGTGCCCTCGGTTTTCCAATCCAAGCCACCGTTTAAGAGATTCTCGAGTTTCACCATTACACGAATAAATAAATAAATTAATTTATCCGTTTAACATTCCAGAAGTGGGTGAGGGGTCCAAAAGTCCCGTGCCGACATGTTTTATGTCGTTATTAGGTTAAAAACCCCATTCCGGACCCATCCGTACACTCAAATCTCTGATCTCAAGCTGCATTTAAGAGTTATCCCATTTATTTAGCATTTCCAGTGTGAACACACTGAAAATTTAATTATGGCCACTCCGGGGCTCGGAATCGCATGCCGTCTGAAAGCACTGCTCTGGAATATTATCAAGAATATTCCAATGTCTTTCTCAGCAAAAACCGGGTTCTTACATCTGAAAAAGAAATTATTATTCCAAAATACAGAATATTTTAATATTAACTAATAATTCATTTAATTAAATTAAATTTTTTTACATTACACAAATAAATAGAAAATAATATCATTAATCTACTACAGTCACGATATTAGTGATATATTACATCATAATAAATAATAATCATGGTATGTCCGTCATTGAGTTAGATTGACCACCTATATGACCAATTCAATAAAATAATATGGTTGAAAACTATGAAAACATAAATAATTGTGTATTATGACATGAATATGATATAAATGACATTTATTTATTATATATAGGATATGTAAAGAACTAATTAAATAATTAATTAACACCTTTTTTGGTCAAAAATCACAAAAAAAATATTCATTTTTTATTTCATCAACATAATGGAAGACATTAGTAACCATTAATGGAAATTTATAATAGATAAATAATTATCATTAATTAATTTAAGTAACATTAAAGATCTTGTAATTTTGAAAATTTTAAGATGAATGAATACAAACAATTATTCTATAGTTAAAACAATAAACACCCGATGAGTGAAAATATGCATCAATTAACTAAAATACATTCAAATAATGATCATAAATGGGAATGTTTTTTAGTTTTATTTCAAATATTCTTATGAAATTAATATGATCTTAGAATTCATTTTACTATGAACAATAATAAGATAATGTTTTCTTTGTCTCAAATTTTATCCCTTGCGA
Source organism: Viscum album (assembly GCA_963277665.1). Lineage (NCBI taxonomy): Eukaryota > Viridiplantae > Streptophyta > Magnoliopsida > Santalales > Viscaceae > Viscum > Viscum album. Next base: position 280,282,070 of record OY728123.1, on the reverse strand, counting down.
CATGTTTAAGAAATAAACCGTGCTTTATTTTCTATGGTGTAAATAGGAAATATTTTTAATGGGTTTTAGAAAAATATATATAAAAGGGACAAGGTTACTCATATTTTAATAAATGGGTCTAGAGAAGATTGAACCACATTAGGTCTTCTATACTTGTTAAGAATCATGAATAGGGTTCAAACTTCCTCTATGAATTTTCTGAAGGAAGCATGAAAACCATTCACGATTCCTCTATAATTTATAATTAAAAACTCATCAATATTTATAAATACTAGTTAAATATAAATATATATTAATTAAAAAATTTCAATATTTATAAAATATCAATAAATATGAATATATATTCTTTAAATAATCACAAATAACAACAAAATACTAACAAATATAAATATATATCAAAAAAATATTTTTAAACATGTATAATTATTTATAATAATGAATAAAAAATTAATAAACATTTAGTAAAAATTGTTCAATATTTATGAATATCAATAAATATCAATTAAATAATAGTAAATTATAATTTAATATTAAAATATTTTAATAATTATTTTAACAAGTTTCAGGTGAAACCCTCTTATTAGGAAACTAAATATTAATTGAATATTAATGAAGATATATAAATATTAACTAAATATTAAACAAATTCAATAAAAATGAATATATGTTACCATATATTCTTGAATAATATATATCCATTAAATAGATATTCATAAATATTAATAAGTATTAGTGTATATATGTAAATATTAATATTTATGAACACTTATTAACATTTAATCTAAAAATGATTATTGATATTTATTAATATTAATGAATATTTAATTGATATTTATTTATATTTTATGATATTAATACTATTTAATAATTAATTTAATATGATTATTTATTATATTAATATATATTATTACAATCCATATTATATGTAATAATTAATCGAATTAAATAAATTATTAAATAAAAAAATATTTAATCAATAAAAAATTTAATATTATAAAATTTTAATAATGAATATAAGAATATTATTTATTATACAAATTTAGATAATTATTTTAATTTTTAATATGAATAGAAATAGTAATTATTAGTATTACCAATGTACTTATTAATTTAATGTTTCTTAGTTGGTGAAAATTATTTTTATAAATTTCCAATTATTATAATTATTTGATTTATAGAACATTATATATTATATCAGAATGTTTTTAAATAATGTATTATTAATTATTTCCAAAACATAGAACTTGTATCATCAATCTGAAATCAATCTAATATACATTTGTGGGTCGGATTCTCCTTAGTCCCACAACCAAGAATATATATGATGCTTCCATGTCGTGTATGTCTATGTATCTACTCTAGTGTATGATGCTCACGTATATCGTAATAGATACCCACCTAGAGATCACTATTTGTGACAGGCGGTGTATTTATAGTCTCACAACCTACACCGTAGTATTTCTCTTAGGATAGTGGATGTTGGACAGAACTCTCACCGATATTTGATGAATATGGATGTTGTTCTATGGAGGTCTGCAACGAAGGGTCTAATAAAGTATCTTTCCCACACTATTCAAGTTCTATATACACCTCTAATTGTGACTAAGATTTTGTAGGAACATTCAGATGAACCTGATAAACATCTTCCTCATGTGCAACATCAGTATCCATAATAGGGTCATCAGTGTAACAACCATGGATTCTATTAAGGAACTTTCCCTTATTCTGTTTATTTGATACAGTATAATGCACAATAAACCTCTTAGATAACATAATACAAACCTTATAAAAGAATAATTAATAAAATAAGAGGTATTTATTGATGTTAAGGAATCAATAATAATGAATTAGAAACTTGAACATAGGAAAATAAATATAACACTTAGAATTATAAATTGGCCAAATGAATAGTAATCTCACCCATGTTTTTGTAAATATAATTTTGTAATATTATAAATGAATGCTTGATGTAATTATTTCATAGTATATTTAAATTAATATTAAAAAATGTATTAATTATGTGTTGGTATTTTTGTGAGTCATAACTATTAAAATATAATTTTAGAATTAATAAAACTATTTAAAATGAATTTAATTTTAATAAAATATATTCCAAAAAAATATTTTTTTGTCCATTGTAGGATAATTTAATGAGTCCTTAGATAAATTTTCAGAATGTTCTAAAATGATTTTTAATTTTTAAAAATTGTATTTTTTATGAAAATGATGATTTTAATTAAAAATTAAATTTCTCAAATTTATAAAATTATTATCAAAAAATTGAATTTATTTTAAAATTCTACGCTTCAATAAATGGTTATGGTTAATTTTTTGTGTAATTCCCCGACCCTTATTACATAGATTCGGTGCTTTATGTTAATACATTGTCATGATTACAAGGAATCAAGTCCCGAAGGACCGATCAGTTTAGAAGTCTTGGAAAATAGACTACATACATTAATGTTAAATTAAATTTCATAACATACAAAAAAACATATATAATCATTCACAAACGTCATTATTCCCTTGGCTTAACCCTACATATCAATCATAATGCACTTCTTGGAATCCCGGGGAAAATAAAACATAGAAAGGGGTGAGCTCAAATGCTCATTAATGGTAAGAAACACATCGAAAGATAATATAAATTTTAAGCATGATGAATAATTGAAACCAATGACTTTACCAGTAATAAACATGAATAATTTTATGGAAGGAATATGAGCTGTGTAAATAATGCCATAATAAAACATAATCATTGGTATTCTGCTAGTCGAATGACCACATGAACCATCAATATTATTTTTATAATGAGGTAATGTATAATTCCAGACATTATAAAACATTATGTCAATGCCTCGGCCAAGACGTCTAAAAATTATTAAGGCCTCGGTCAAAACCATATATCAAATTTGGAAAGGGCCTCGACCAATTCCACATCTAGTTGTCTCAAGAGACCTACCAATGCATCGAGGAGCTATAGCGGGCTCCACATGTCACATACTATGTCCGATACATTCCTCATATGAAATGGCTCAAACATATCATAAACATTCAATACAATATGGAAGACTTGTATCATAAGAATTCATCTCCAAACAAGTTTAAAATCCATCAAATGATGTTGACATCGATGAAAATGATTTGTAAAACTCTTTGAGAGAAATATCCATTTTTCTTGAAAACATTTAAAAGTCACACAATTTATAAAAGAAGACATTTAAAGACATTTTTGAATCAAAGTGTCCCATGCCACATTTAAAATTTTTAAAGGAATTAAATTTTTAAAAACATTCATGTCCATATAAATAAATCCTTAAAACCATTTTGAAGACATGGACATTAATGAGAATGATTTATAAGAATAAATATTTTAAAAATTTGAAATGATGTTTTAGTAAAATATTCCCTTAAAACTATCCCTTTGAAAAATTATCCATAAAACATGGACATGGATAATAAATATTTCCCAATAGATACTTACGTAAAAACAACCTCGGATAATAAATAGATTGTGAAATTAACCCTTACCAATTTGAGAACATACAAAACATACACCCCATGAAAGAGGTATCATACAATGAATATGTAAATATAGATAAATTAAAGTGTATTACACAATAAATACAATTATGCACAGTACATACACCACAAAAAAGGTAATAGTGGAAATATGGCATGAATCTCACGGGAATAAGGAGTTAGATGAAAACCCCTTACCTTGCACTTTCCGTTAGTCGAGTGTACGTTTAACCTCTTGTATGAAGACTATAGTATGTTATTAAATTATAACAAAACCATATTAAAATATATTACATCATACATTATTAATTTATGACTTTATACTACCCATTTAATATTAATTTCCGTGTTATATTAATATTTAGGGTAATAATCGCTTTCTTTATCGTACGTCTTTTAACTTGTTACTCTTCATTGTATCACATAGATCATGATTTTAATAATTCCAGAATATAAAACATAATTTATATATCATATATATTTACAATATAAATATGTATAATATATGTATATATGAAATGGAAAACACCATTTATGGAGACGGTAGTCCGTACGTACGCATAAACGATGTTTCTGTTTTCATATAGAATTGAACAGAAGTAAGTGAATAAGATATATGTATGTATATAAATATATTTAAATATATATATCTCCAGTAGTATTATTAATTCATATATTACATACTTATTATAAATATATATTTTTATAATCGTCGATGAATGGTGAACTTGGAAATGAATCACATCGCATCATGGAGACGGTAATCCGTACGTACGCATGAGCGAAAATATCATTATTTTGATATTAAAATAATATATAATTGCAGGTTATATCTTATATAAAGAATAATTATCATGCTATATTTATTATTTACATTAAATACACATCATTATTATATCCATCCAAATAATAATGTATTGAATAACAATTATACCATGATGTGGAGACGGTAATCCATACGTATGCACGTATGGTGTCATGTCATTCAAAGGGTGGTTATAATAATGAATTTTATTTTACCAAAACTATAATGAAATCAAATTATATATAATATAATGGAGTTATTATTTTCTAATGGAAACAACAATGAAAAATAAAGTGGAAAAAGAAAGGAACTTGAAAGAGGGTGGGGAAATAATTACATCTTTTTCGGGTTCTTCCTTTTTATTTGAACAAAAGGACTCCATAGGTTGGATTTATGACTAAAGTAAGGCCTCTTGGATTAAGGGAGGATATCTGAAAGGGTGTCTGGGAAGTGTTTTTCTGATCCAAAAGGATTTTAATGTATGAAGAATTGGTTAGAAGTGGATTCCTTTTATAAGGGGGAGGAGGGGCTCTTTAGGAAAAACGTAAAGTATTAATTTAAAATAAATTTATATTCGGTTTCTAATGGCTAAAAAGTGGATTCCTCAAAGTATAAGGTGGGTATGGGTCTAAATACTTTCATCTAATTGATTTTATACAGGTTTTGGTCACTATATTAACCTTATCGTTTATATTTAACTCCAAGTTAAATAGTTTGACATTTACCATGTAACTTTGTATTTTTATATTATATGGTTAATAGACATACTATAAACTTCCAAGAAACCCCAATGTGGTCCATTGATTATACACCAATCATTATATAAGTCATTTGGCCGAACCTTATATTTTTAGGAGTATAATATGAATTAATAATATTATATTTGTTTTAAAAACTCTTTTATGTCAATTTTGACACTATTTAATAACTGATTTTTGTTAAAGTCATAAAAACTTTATTAATTCTTATAAAATTCATTAAAGAAATCCTAAAAAGTAATAGGAATAAAAAAAATTCGTTTATGTCATCAAAACTTTCATATTATATTTATTTTAACATTTATAATACTAATTATTTGATTCTTTCATTAATAAAAAAAAATATTGCATCATTATTGTGTCATAAATAAGTTTAATTATTAAATGTCTTAAAAATATAAATAAAATAACATTATTTAATAAATATTTTTATCTTTCTAATTAATATTTATATTCGAAAATATAACATATATAACCCTATGTAAAAAATTTTTTGTTAATTGATATATGCTTATGTCATTTTTGTATTTACTTTAACTTAATTAATATAAAGTGTCATTACCACTTACAAGTGGATACATTGGGTCCCAAAATAGACCCAAAGATGACTATGGTAGGACATTTATCAACCAATAGGGTTATGATACATTTTAGGGTAATTTAATATTATTATAATATTATTTTTTTACCCTTAGTTATCGGATTTACTCTTTAACCATGGTAAATAAAATATTTACTGAAGTAATTATTCAAAATTCTAAAAATAAGAGTTACATATTTACATAATTTATACATCCGGATTCCAAAAATGAAATCCATTTTTCCAAATTCAAAACACAGAAGTGGCAGATATTAATTTAAAATTAATTCCCGCTGTCAAAACAAAAAGCGTGTTTTTATAAAATAGTAACTATCAAAAGATTGACACATGTTTATGTCCGGTTTAAATGTGAAATTATGTCCAACGACCAAAATTATATTAAATGGTAAAAATATATTCTAAATATAATTTAAGACCACTAAAATTAATAATTTATCACTATTAATTATTTCGATTAAAAAAGTTGGTTTTAATTAAAATTTAGTAAATTTCACTATTCATCAAAAATTGAATGTTTTCAGAAAAATACCAAAATTTCACCCTAGGCTAATTTCGATATTCCGAATCCAAAAATGAAGTCCATTTTGAATGATATAGTTTATAAAATTTAAAAAAGTGGGTATTACAATTCTTAACGGCTATTTTGATTGGTCATGGTGTGTTAGAATCTCGAAGTTGCGTACAATGCAAGCTATTGCATTATTCCAAGGGAAACATACAGTTGAAGCTTTGGGTGCTACATTCTCCCCTACTTCAATAAATTTCTTCCTCGCAATTTGAAAATTTTCTTCTAAAATAAAAGGTTGAAAATTGAAAAACCTTTTGTGGAAAACACATATCGGAAATAGGGTTAATAAAAATATAACTTTAAAAGAAAGAAAGAGAAGTACAAAAGTCACCCGAGATAGCCCATACCTGGATTCTATGAAAACATGGATATGGAGGAGAAACAACCCATCAAGGTCTGATAGAGATTTGTAGAAAACCAGATTAGGAGAAAGCTAACTACATGAAAATCATAAACTTGTGATTGGTTAAATAGTCTTTGATTCCCCAGTAGGAAAAGTAAACTGACAACATCTTTGTTTTAAGTTACCTTTCATAAATTTGAGGAATTTATTTAGGATATTTACTAAGAACATAAGGAAATATATTTACTTTTCATGTAGACTTTCATTCTTTAATAAATTTTTACCACAAACCCATCTTTCACTCCAAAAGATAATAGAACTCAGAAATATTCTATTTATCCTAACCGTATTGGGTTCCAAAAATAATTTTATAATTCATCTATAAGAACTTTTTTTATAAAAAAACTACATTATACCCTCCAGGGACTTTATGTAGCCTATTGGTAGGTGATAAATCCCAATTTCACTATGTTTGTGGTTTCGATTCCCACATCTTTGTCTCACGCGACGGGTTGTCACACGGTCTGCGTGTTGTCCTTTTTAAAAATATCCAAAAATAACTTTAACAATATTGTCCAACGTAAAATATAATCCTTTAAAACCTTTATACTTATCCAAAATACTTATGTTAACTCTTAGTCCAATGTTTACATGAAAGTTAAACATAATGTTGATCCTTTTTACCTCGTAATAGCTTGTGAATAATTTCATCATGTATTCTTTTAAAACACTGAAACATCTAGAATTACCATAAAACCTTATTTATAACATTCATGCTCCCTTATTCCTTATAGAATACTGGATATAATTCATCCATCCAAAAATGTTGTAAAATCCAACAATGGTGGAATATACAAATCTTTAATCAGTTTCAAGGCAGTAAAGAATATCCAATATAATTTACCGAAGTCAACCATCTCTTATTGCATAATCATTACTTCAATATTAGGACTATATTAAGGTTTATCTTTCCTTCAACCATGTAATTTCCAAAATGTTTAACTCGCTATGGAGTCACTTTTCTTAGTACCATAAAATTTCAAATCCTCAATGAAATTGTACTACAGTACAATCCTTATTTATTTCGAGTAAATCATTGATACAACACTTCAATGAAATAGTTTCTGAATAACAACATAAGAAAACTAGTCATTCATCATCATCTATGGTGGTATCATAACTTGATTATTATTTAATAGCATCATTTGTAGCATATTCTGATGACTGGTACATTGGTTCGCATAATATCCAAACTCCTTGTAGATGAAGCATTGTACATTTGAAAACTTTTTCATACCCTTGTAGTCACGTACTTGGTGTCCTTTTTCTCCACACTTATAACATACTCCCATTCCCTTCAATAATTTTCCAAATTGATTTTTTCCATAGTTATCACATATATAAAAATCCATCTTTACCTTATTCCCTTTATCTATCCTTCTCTCTACCATCCTTTCCTTCTCTGGCTTCCCTTCAAAGCCATATGACTCCAAGAATTATTTACTTATCTTATCAACACATGATAATATTTATTTATATGATGATAAAATGACATAGACTATTTCCCTTCTAAATTATGGCTTAAGACCACGAATTTTATGATCTTTCTTACTCTTTGGATCATGCGTATTGCTAGAGTTCAAATTCCTTCTTACTGGGCGCCATTTCTAAACAATGGAAAACACTAGATTAGTTTATGAATAACAATACCTAATCCCAAACATGTAAAACACTTCACATAAATTAAACATGTTATGGATATTATCCATAAAAATGTCTTCTTTGATGAAGTATATACTCATAAACCCTTCATAATGGTTTTTAAAGAAAATAAGAATTATCCTAAGCATATCCCCTGGGAGTGTCGTAACCAAGAGTCCAGCAAGGCCTGCTGTCGTGCACCAGTTCCCGTACGAGTCTAGCTTAAAGCGGGCTTTTCAGGTTTTACCCCTAGGTACATCTGTTCCAGAGCTGCCTCTACCTGCTTGTATCAAGATAGGGATGTATTTCTCAGGAAACACACAAAATCTCTAAAATATCAAAATTCTAGGAAGTTATTATATACTAATCCTCAAAGTCAATCTTCGGGCTATTTTCTCTAATCGGAGTTTATCTAAATCTAGCTTCCAAGGTTATTGCTAAGCTTCCTCTGATATCAACTGTAATGCCCTGGCCCTAGTAACCCAGAGTCAGTGCTTTATTTTAATACATTGACATTATTAGAAGGAATCAAGTCTCGAAGGACCGATTAGTTTACCAGTCTTGGAAACTAGATTACATACATGAATGTTACATTACACTTCATAACATAAAAAACAACATAAATAATCCTTCACGAACTTCATTATTCCCTTGGATTAACCATGCGTATCAATCACAATGCACTTATTGGAATCCTTGGGAAAAACATAGAAAAGGGTGAGATAAAACTCTCAGTAAGGGTAAGCAACACAGTTGAAGATAACATAAATATTAAGCGTGGTGAATAATTGAAACCAATGCCTTTACCAATAATAAACAAGAATAATTTTATTGTAGGAATATGAGTTGAGTAAATAATTCCATAATAAAACTTAATCATGTGTATTCTACTAGTCGAATGACCACATGAACAATCAATTTTATTTTCATAATGAGGGAATGTATAATGCCAGACATTCTAAAACATTTTTTCGAGGCCTCAACCAAGACGTTTAAAAATTATTAAGGCCTCGACCAAAACCATATATCCAATAGGGAAAGGGCCTTGGCTAATTCCACGTCTAGTTGTCTCATGAGACCTACTGATACATCAAGGAGCTATAGCAGGCTCCACCTGTCACTTACGAAGTCCAATACATTCCTCATATGAAAAGGATTAAAATTATCATAAACATTCGTATTAAAACTAGGATACAAAATGTCAATACTTTAACCATTAACCATGAATGGTATAAAAATAAGACATCCACTGTCAAACATATCTCAAAAAAATCAATAAAATATGGAAGATTTATGTCATAATAAATCATCTTCAAACAATTTTAAAATCCATCAAAGGATGTTGACATAGATGAAAATGATTTGTAAAACTCTTTGATAGAAATATCCATTTTTCTTGAAAAAATTTAAAAGTCACAAAATTTAGAAAAGAAGAAATTTGAGGAAATTTTTGAATCAAGGTGTCCCATACCACTTTGAATATTTTGAAAGGAATTAACATTTAAAAAACATTCATGTCCATATAAATAAATACTTAAAACCCATTTTGAAGACATGGACATTAATGAGAAATATTTAGAAGAATAAATATTTTAAACATTTTTAATGATGTTTTAGTAAAAAAGTACCTTAAAAGAATCCCATTGAAAACTCTTTCATAAAACATGGACTTGTATAACAAATAAGTCCCAGTAGATACTTACGTAAAAACAACCTCGGATAATAATGAGATTATGAAATAAACCCTTACCAATTTGGTAACTTACGAAACATACACCCCATGAAAGAGGTATCATACAATGAATATGTAAACACACATAAATTAAATTTTATTGCCCAAAGAATACAATTATGGGCAGTACATACACCACACAAAAGGTAATAGTGGCAATATGGCATGAATCTCATGGGAATAAAGAGTGAGATGAAAACCCCTTACCTTGCACATTCCTTTAGTCGAGGGTACGTTTAACCTCATGTATAAATACTATAGTATGTTATTAAATTATACCAAAAACAGATTAATATTTATGATATCATACATTATTCATTAATGACTTTATACTACCGATTTAATAATAATTTCCATGATATATTAATATTTCGGGTAATAATCGCTTTATTTATCGTACGTGTTTTAACTTGTTACTCTTGATTGTATCACTTAGATCATGATTTAAATAATTAAAGAATATAAAACATGATTTATATATCATATATATTTAGAATATAAATTTTTATCATAGACGTATATATGAAATGGAAAACACCGTTTATGGAGACGGTAGTCCGTATGTACGCATAAAAGATGTTTCCGTTTTAATATAGTATTGAACAGAAGTAAGTGAATAAGATATATGCAAGTACATAAATATATATAAATATATATCTCCAATAGCATTCTTATTTCATATATTACATACTTATTAGTAATGTATATTTTTATAATCGTCGATGAATGGTGAACTTGGAAATGAATCTCATCGCGTCGTGGAGATGGTAATCCGTACGTATGAACGAGCAAAAATATCATTATTTTGATGTTAAAATAATATTTAATTGGATGTTATATCATATATATAGAATCCTTATCATGTTATATTTATTATTTAAATCCAATACACAACATTATTATACCCATCCAAATAATAATGTAATGAATAACAATTACACCATGACGTGGAGATGGTAAGTCGTACGTACGCACATATGGTGACATGTCATTCAAAGGATAGATAGAGTAATGAATTTGGTTGTACCATAATTATAATAACATCACATTATATAGAATATACTAGGGTTATTATTTTATAATAGAAACAACAAAGAAAAAGGAGGTGGAAGAAGAAAGGAACTTGAAAGAGGGTGGTGAAATCATTACCTCTTCTTTGGGTTCTTCCTTTTTATTTTATCAAAAGGGCTCCATAGGTTGGATTTATGACTAAAGAAAGGCCTATAGGATTAAGGGAGGATAGTTGAGAGTGTATTTGGGCAGAGAATGGCTGAACCAAAAGGATTTTAAGGTATGAAGAATTGGTTATAAGTGGTGTCCTTTTATATGGGGAAGGAGGGGCTCTTTTGGATGAACTGAAAGTATTAATTTATAATAAATTCATATTCAGTTTCTAATTTCTCCAAAGTAAATTTTCAAAGTATATGGTGGGTATGGGTCGAAATCCGTTCATCCAATAGATTTTATACAGGATTGGTTCACTATATTAAACTTATCATTTATATTTAACTCTTAGTTAAATAGTTTTACATTTACCATTTCACTTTGTATTTTTATATTATATGGTTAATAGACTTACTATATACTTCCAAGCGACCAGAAAGTGGTACATTAATGATTATCCTATCAATATATAAGTACTTTGGCCGAACCTTAGAGTTATAAGAATATGATATGAATTAATAATATAATATTTGTTTTAAAAACTCTTTTATGTTAATTTTGACAATATTTAATAATTTATTTCTGTTAAAGTCATAAAAACTTTATTAATTAGAAATAAATTCATTTATAAACTCCTATAAAGTCATATTAGTGAATAAAATTCGTTGATAGGATCAAAACATTCTAAATATATTTATTTTAACATTTATAATGCTAATTATTTGATTCGTTCATTAATAAGTAAAATACATAATCATTATTGTGTCATAAATAAATTTAATTATTCAATGTCTAAAAATTATAAATAAAATACCATTATGTGGAAAACATTTTTATATTTCTAATAAATATTTATATTTTACAATATAACATATATAACGCTATGTAAAAATTGTTTTTCTAAAAGATATATGCTTTTTTCATTTTTGTATTCACTTTAACTTAATTAATATAAAGTGTCATTATCACTTACAAGTGGATCTATGGGGTCCCAAAATCGACCCAAAGATGACAATGGTCGGAAATGTTTCAACCAATGGGTTTAGTGCTCATTTTTGTGTAATTATTATTATTATAATATTAGTTTTTTCCTTTAGTTACCATATTTACCCTTTAACCATTGTAAATAAAATATTTACTGAAGTAATTATTTAAAATGTCTAAAAATAAGTGATACCTATTTACACAATTTGGAAATACTGATTCAAAATATGGAATAAATTTTTCCAAATTCAAAACACAGAAGTGGCAGAAATTAATTTAAAATTAATTCCTGCTGTCGAAACAAAAAACGTGTTTTTAAGAAATAATAACTATCAAAAGATTGACACTTGTTTATGTCCGGTTTAAATGTGAAATTATGTCCAATGACCAAAATTTTATTAAATGGTAAAAATATATTCTAAATATACTTTAAAACCACTCAAATTCAAAATCTATCACTGTTAATATTTTCGATTAAAATTGTTGTTTTTAACTAAAATTTATCACTTTTCACTATTCATAAAAAATTGAACGTTTTCCGAAAAATACCAAACAATTCACCCTAGGATAATTTAGATATTCCAAATCCAAAAATGAAGTCCATTTTAAAACATATAATTTATAAAATTTAAAAAAGTGGGTATTACTATTCATAACGACTATTTTGATTGGTCACGGTGTGTTAGAATCTCAAAGTTGCATACAATGCAAGCTATTGCATTATTCAAAGGGAAACGTACCGTGGAAGAATGGGGTGTTACATTTTGTATTTTTCATAAATATTGTGATAGTTTGAGAAAATTAAAAAAAGACAATTTATGTTAAATTTTTTGTACATGATTTATTGGGTTATATGTCATGTATTTCTTATATAAGCGCATAATCTTGAACTCTCCTTCATTATTTTAATATATTTCATGATAAATCTGAAACTATTTATAGTATTTATAAAAAATAATAAGAAAATGAATAAAATAATCCAAAAAACACCCCTCTTCTCCACTATAATTACCACCCATCATTATCCCTGTAACACCCCACGATTTTGGGGAACTTTTTTAATTAATTTAATATTTTGATATTTTTCACCTCATGAAACATCGAAAATAGATTTCCACTAAGTTTAAAATTCTATTCACACAGATCAGACTTGTAATATTTTACATGCAATCCCAACATGGCGTATGTTACACGGAACAACACGTTTAGTGTACATTACACAAAATATTGACTTTCCTCGATGGCTTGAATAATACACAAGACTGACTGTGGCCTAACTATAATATATTAATAAAAATAATATTATAATGAGATATAACCTATAAATTATGTTGATGTATATGAATATTATTTAATAAATTATTAAAATATATTGTTTACAAAAAAGATGAATTCATAGGTTAAATATTAATTATAAATTAATACGAAAACCATTTGAATATAAAAGAAAATATCATTATATTCACAATGCTATTTTAGCATAGTAATTTAAATCACTAACAATAGGTAAGTGATATTAATATAATACATATTTTATATATGATAAATCAAATATTTTTGATATTTATCAAATAGATTCGATAGATGTAAGATAAGAACAACCCCAATTTTATGACTAAAACCCTGTATTTTTATTAAGGAATTTTTTACCATATTATAATGGAGAACCCTTTTAAAATATAAAATTTTAAACTTTTTTAGATTAAATATTTCAAAATAAAATTTATATTTTGAATAGAAATATAATAATTAAGTTAGGATCAATTTTTAATATTTTTATGAAAGGGTTCATATTTTAATGAATAGTTAATACTACAATATTTTATTTCAAAACTTCTTTTTCATATAATTTATTAATAAGGTAGAATTATATTTATAAAAAATTTTAATTTCATATATTGATTATATTTTTACCAATTAATACAATTTAGGTTATCGGATGAAAATTCAAATGGAATTGGATATATAAACCTTGGAAAAATATGATCATTTTTACTTTTACAACCCACAGTGTCGTCTTGACAGAAAGATTAATTTTAAATTTCATTAAATCAATTATGTGACTATAATAAGTAAAATGGAATCAATATTAGGAATCTTAATAATTTATATTGTCAAATAATGTAAATTGTTTTGTACAAAAAATATTTTATAAAGTCTTTGAAATTAATTACATCGATTGAGGGAAAAATTAATTTAATAATTTACTAAAACGAAAATTTAAGATGCTAAAAAAACTATAAACACTTCCAAAATTCATTGGATGTACAAATTTATACCCCATAATCAATTTTCTTGACCTTGGATCATTATTGATTAAAATTTTAATTAGAAAAATACGGGTGGAATTCACTCTTCAAATATTTACAGGAGTTCCACTCCTCCTCAATAATTGGCCATCAAGTCTACCCATTCCCCAAACCTATCAGACCTTTTAGGTTCGGAATTTTTTATCCCCAATAGAATACAAAAATACTACATTTTACCTTGAATAATACATTTGGGTGGAAAACCCATCTAGGAATCTTTTGGGTAGAAACCAAAATCAGTTACCCGATTTACATGTAACATCCTCTCTCAGGATGCTTTCCATTATTTCACTTCTTCATACACTTCACTCTCTTTTTTAAATTATTGTGTAAAAAAATTATAATACATATTTTTTGATTTTGTTTTGGAAATATTCATTCCACAACATACACATACTTCCATCTAATGGATATTGAACATATTGTCTCTATGTACGGTGAACTACTACCTCTTGAAATGACGAATCTTCATTTATCCAATAACACCAATCATGGGGGCCATTATGATGAAAAATATATTTATATATTTTAAATATAATATATAGTATGAATTTAATATTATTTATAAATTTTCATAACACATACATTTTTTATTCCCATCTAGTTTTGATACAATAGTCTCCTTTGGGGAAGTGTGGACTATTGCCCCTCAAAGCGATGTGATTCATTCACACACTACATGAAATTCATTAAGGATAGACATAGTAAAATTATATGATATATGATATATTAATTATAATTGAATAATTATATATATATATACATACATACATATACATATATGTCATTTTATTTATTTCTATCAATATGATAATAAATGCAGAAACGTCGTTCATGCATATATACAGCTTACCGTCTCCTTGAATGGTGTGTTACATTTCTTAAATCATTATGATATAGATTAATTTAATATAAATATATATTATATACATTATATCTATATCATGATATACATTCTGGAGTCCTGATATATGTATAAAGACCAATGAAATAACAGGTTATGACACATGTGATGAAAAAAGCGAATATTACACAAAGTGAAACCTTAACATCAGATCCATAACAAGCAGGTGATATAAGGTCAAACTCAACCCATATATGGTAATATATATAAAAATATTATTCGTTAAAATATTTATAATAATCATATATTTATTATACAAGTATCTTGTATGAGTACGGAGAGATTCAAGACACAAGGTAAGGAGAATATAATCTCACATTTAATTTCTGTGAGATACATGTTATGTTAAAAAATATTTTCTTTTGTGTGGTTTATTAACTGAACATTATTATATTCTAATAATATCATAATTAAATTTATGGGTATTCATATGTCAGTTTTATGATCATTCCTTCATGGTGTTTGATTTCCAAAAGATACCAAATCATTAACATGATTTGTCTCAATTTACCTTCTTTGAGACTCATGTAAATTATGCATATAAAATATTTTTGGAGGTTCAAATTTCTCAAATTTTCATGAAATATCATGAATCTAAATATTTTCGTAATATTCTATTCTTCATTTAATTTACTATCCATACATGGAAATTATGATCCCAATATACCATTTAATAAGAATTTATTGAGACAATGTCCTTGTTTTTCAAGATTATTTATGTTTAAGATTCAATTAATGAAATATTAAGATACAAATATCATGAATATTCAGGAAATTCTTCATTTTCTTTTATTTTCATGATATAATCATGTATTGGTACCCTATTATACTCTTTGGAACATAATATAGTTAAAAATGAGTTTCAAGGAAAGCCCGACTTTACCCTTACATTTGATGGAAGCCTTTTTATTCTAAAAAGGGTTTCAAATAATATTATATCGTTATACTATAATATTTAAAACAATTTTTAGAAATTTATTATTTTTTCAATCCATTGAAGGGTATATACTTCTCTCTTTCCAAACAAGGAACTTTTCTATCATTTTTACTGTTCAAAAGAAATTTTCTTTTGACATCATATGACATGTATGAATTTACCCACCATAATTTATTTGAATCTCCATTTTTATTATTACATGGTTGACCTTTAAGAAAATTATTTTAAAATACTTTTTCCATAAAAAAATGGTTTTCCAAATTTTATCAATCGTCTTTAATATGTTTTCCTGAAAATTGGTTTTCAAAATGTTTTCAATCATATCTTATATGTTTTCAAGTACAATGATTTTAAAGAAATAGTTATACTCTTTTTATATGTTTTCAATGTGTTTTCAAGGAAATGTTTGATGAAAAAATTTTAAAGCATATTTTATAAGTTTTCAAGGACATTTTTTTTTCAAATGATTTCATGCCTTCTTTATGTTTTGTGAAGGTATTTTCTAAGAAAAATATTTTTAAAATATTTTATATATTAAAAATCATTTTTCAAAGAAGAAATGAAATTTTCCACAAAAATAGTTTTATAAAAGATATTTCAAAATTATTTTCCACCTATGATGACATATATTTATTCCACTAATTCTAATATTATGGTTCTGGTAACATCATTTCTATGAATAGGCTATTCTTAATGTCATGGTCTTTAATAAACACAGTTATGCTTCATGGGTAATATGTGTATCCAATCTGTTAATCTTTCATGGGTTACTATTTTGATGAAATGAATATGAAACTCTCAATTTTCCACAGGTGGTGATATGTTTACATGTTTATGACATGCCTTTAATTTTATGGGTTATATATGTTTATTTATAATCTTGTTCCACATTTATGTCTGATTTTATTATGTGATATTTGGGACCTATATCTCCATCAAATGAATTTGGTAAATTTATATATCTCGTGAGATAAAATAAGATGGTTTTGGGAGTGAACCTTGGCTACAACAATGTCCATGGGTGTGAACAATGACTATTATGATGGTATGGGGATTAAATCCCGAATATTAAGAGGATTATGGATGTGATTCCTTATCTATAGTGAAGATAATTATATTCTTATGGGTTTTCCACAATTCCTTGTTTTATTCTAATGTTATGATTTCAGGGACTATTCTCCCTATTTCATTATGATTCAAGTCTTATGAATTGATATAAATTATGTCATGATCTCTGTTATGATCTTTGATACACAGGGTATGATCTTCTCTTTTCATTATCAAATTCTCATACCCTTATTCTCATATTTATTCTTATAGGTCACCATTCATTACCCTTATTGAGCATTTCAGATCACCCCATTTTTGGTTCATTTCCCTATGGTCTTGATGATATGTACCATGTTTAATATGTCTATGAAAGGTTCTCGACTAGAAGAACCTATTGGGAGATTATGTAGCTCATATATGTACTAATGTTTATGATTCCATGTTTCCAAATGCACTATAACAACTACGAACTTTGTATGTCTCTTTGTATAATGTTTAATAATTTCACAAAATTTATGTCATGTTACTGTTTATAAAGACAGGGTCACTATAGTTGGTATCAGAGAAAATTTATAGTTATCCTTTAGAAGATTAAATGACATAACTTTTGCGATATCCCCTTGTATATTTCTAAGGATGTCTCTACTGATGTCTCTAATCATATGTATAAGGATGAGTTAACATTTACGAAAATGTCTTGGAATTTTGTTAAAGGGTAGAGTGAGTGGTTTCCTTGCAATACATCCATGTCTAGATACTACAACACTGAGTAAGGGTAATAATGGGAGATAACTTTTGGTGTAAGTGGTTGAGATGGTTTGTACCCATGAGTTGGATGAGTTTTGGGAGGAGGTGTGTAATTTGTTTTGGAAATATTTATCCCCTATTCTTGGACTATGTTTTCTCCTAGGTTTCATCCTTAGTACATCTCAAATTAGTGGAGGATGGCATGGTTTTTGGTGGATAGAACATTCCTCATGGTTTAGGAAAAAGGCTTACTATAACGTTCAAACAAACTGTTCAAGGTGTCCAGGTCATGAAAAATATTTTTGAAAATCCAATTTTCCCCCTCTAAAAATAAACCATATCCACCTCATTCTTCCCCATTCTAGGACCTAACTCCATGTTCATCCTCCAAGTCCTCTCACCCTCACTTGAACTCAATTTTGAAGGGATATTTATTGGGGGAAATATCAAAATCATGAAAGTAAGTCTTTACTTCATTTATTTCTTCTCATTTTATAGGTTTTCATTCACCCTTTAACGATGTTATTAAATTTACAAGAAGATAGGGTTCGTTCCTAGGGTTGTATTTCAGTTTCTCGGTCTAATATTGAGATTTTAGGTTTCTTTTCACTTCCTTGTCATGCAACGGTGGTTCAGTTGATGTTTCACACCATGATTTGAGGGTTTCAACACAAAAGGATGTTTATTCCATGTGTAAGCATTTATTGATGTGTTAGCATGCTTGATTTAATTATTTTTCATGTTCCTAATATATTATTTGTTGTGTGAAACCCAGTTTTTATGGAATTGGTTAAGCGGTTAATTTTATATTTCAATTTTTTTCGATAAATTTGGTAAATGCCATGTCTAACAATTGTTGTAATATTTTGGTTTATATAGAGAAAAATAAATTGGTTCATTAAATGATGTTGGGGATTCCAATTCTGTTTTGGTAGGGTTTTGGAGTTTTTTTGGGTTTAAAAAGGGTTTTTCAATTTTTCATATGTGCAAAACCTTGTCATGATTCTTGAAAGTGTTTTATGAAAATTTAAATGGTTCGTTGAGTTAAGGAAATTGTAAAAAGGTATTTTATGTACTGTTTGGATTCGTGTATTTTTTTTAAATGCTTCACTTTGATGTGAAATGGATTTTATGTTTTTTTTAAAAATTAAGTGATTTATTAAATTGTGAAAAATATGTGAAACATGTTGCTGGATGTTTAGGTGAGTTTTTTCACTTAATATGTGTTTTTGAAAGGTAAAGTGGTGATTTCTGATTTCAAACATTTTTAGAATGTTTTATAAATTGATGAAATGTTTTATCAAATTGGAATAAAGGTGTAAAACACATTTTTGGTATTTTTGTGTGAGTATGATGTGAAAAATGAATTTTCTTTGTGAAAGGTGTTTTATGTGATATGAGTGTAGGATCTTTGTTGTATATATGACTTGGAAATGGTATTCACATGAGAAATTTGTATTTAATGGCTTGTGGATAATTTTTTAGTTGAAGAGGGAAAACTCGTGTATCTAGGTGGGTAGAAGTGTACTAGTATGCTATTGATCCCATGGGTCTTGGCCCTAATTTCACGTAGCAAGTTTGACAATGAAAACTCTAACTAAACTGTGATGGTTATGATGTTGGGTGACCACTAGGTTATGGTATGATCTATACAAGTATCTTGTGTCCATGTGAATGAATATTTGTATTGTTACATTCATTGAGATACGAGGTTCATGGGACCCGCCACGATCAAGTGCCTAGGGGTTATTTTCTCATTGCTTGTGATCATAGGATAATTTATGTTTACCATCAGAATAAATTATGTTTAGATTAAAAAATTCAGATGATTTGGCATTTTTTTAATTGTTGATTCTTTAAAGTAACACACTTGAAACCGATTTTTGTTTACAGTTTCATATTTTTTAAAATTCTTAATTGCCCCACATGTTTATGAAAACATACAAGATTTTAGACTTTTAATTTATATAACATGGAATCCTTTAGTTGTGGAATCCTACTATGATTTGGAGCATATCTTACTTACACCATTTCTTGTAAGTAGACTTGGTTGTTCTAGTCGCAGGTTCATGTACTGCTTTTTGGTCAATGGTTCAGGTTTTCAACTATGCATCGTTATGAAGTGTTTTGGAGATGGATTGTGGGCAGTTTCTCTTTCACTGTATAGGTTCATGGGATGTCCATTTTGGGTTTCATAATTTGTTATGGGATTTGAGATTTTTTTTAAATTGTGTAATTCAATTCTGAAATTTTCTAAAAGATGGTTTGGTTTGAAAAACAAGATTTGTTTTATTGGGTACGTGGGTTTTTTATGTTTATAAACTCAGGTAAATAATTCCCAAATTATATTATATTATACCTGGGATCTTTTTCCAACCAATGGGGATTGGAAATTACCTTCGGGCCTTACCACGGTCTAGGTCAAGAGATATTTTTGATGGCGACCAGATTCGGTTCTTGACCAAATGGTATCAAAGGAGGTTCATATTAACTCTTTGGGACATGTTAGTTGGGGAAGTGTTGGGATAGTCTAGAGCTAGAATTGTCGGGTCTTGACATTCATATTATGAGTAGGGTGTCTAGCCAGCACACCTCATGACATGAGTCAAGTCGCCAGGGAATGTCAGGTTTTTTCTAAGTCCTTTGGTTTTCGTAGTTTGATGATGATTAGGGGAAATGAAAAGATAGTTGGGTTAATGGTCTTTATGATCTTGTAGTGTCATTCAAGCCATGTGGAGACATGGATATTTCCCCATAACACAGTATATGATGGTGTAGTGATTAGTCTATGGATACTAACAATATGCCCTATTCACCCACCGAAACTAGTTTCCTCTCTCATTGCCTTATGTCCTTTTGTTTTGGAATATGGACAGTTTGGTTTTAAAGAAAACATGACTTGGTTTTAAGAAGTGAAAAGTTTTTGTGAAATGATTTTTTTAATAAATATGGAATGGTTTCATTTTTGAATTGGAGGAAATAAATTTTCATAGTTTTTTTAAATGGTAAATGGTTTACTTAAACTTCTTTGAAAGTATAAATTATGTCAAACTGGAATTTGAAAATATGTTTCAAATGAAAGTCTCTGAATGTTTTAAAATTTGTGTTTAATAGATGAAAGTGGTTTTGATTTTTTGTGTGGAGTTTAGAAATATATTTGAATTTGGTAACTAGGGATAATTTGAAAAGTTTTAAAATATTTGGGAATCTTGTTTTAAAATGAGAATAGTTGGGTTCCCAATTTTATAAGGATTTATGAAATTGTGTTTTTCTTGATATTAGAAGTGTTTTGAAACAAGATGAATTTTTTTTGAAATTAATTTATATGAATTTAATGTGAGTTTTTATTGAATTAATGGTGATATTTTGAAAAATTTTATGAATCATTTGATATGTGTAATAAATAATAATAGATGAGCTTTCAACTGAATGGGGGTTACTGAATGCGAGTTTTCATAAAACTGGGAGTGTTTTAAAAAGGGATGAGATGTTTTGAAATTAATATGTATGATTTGAATGTGAATTATCATTTAATTATTAGGCCTTTATATTATTTTTTGAAAGATTTAAATTGGGTTTGATTTTGGGGTTCACGATCTTGAGAAAAAAAGGAAGTGTTCATTGAATGTTTTGGTTTTGAAAAGTGGAATGAATTTTTCTTAACCATTGGTATTTCCATGGGTGACCACATGCATTGGGTTATAAGAAATGAAAGATTGTTAATGGATTGACTATATGAGTTCTGTGATGGATATGAGGATGGTTCTTGATGTGGAATGGAAACCTACATGTGTGAGGCCCATAGGGTATGATTAGTGGATAAGCTAACTGCTGAACTGTTTTTTTAAAGGATGATTTTAAAGAAAAACATGATGTATTGATGAAAAATTTGGGATGACGTTTCTTATGTTTTTTTGAGATTTTATTTTTGTGGGATTTTTTGAGTCCAACAACCCCTCTTGTTTGAACGGTGTTTTGGGATTGTGTTTCCTTGATATGTTGGGTTGAAATACTGGTAAGTGGCCTCCTTATGATAAATGTTTCAAGATTACTTTGTAGTGGTTCCCTTAAGGGGTGGGATCTGTTTTGAAACTTTATTTGACAAAAGTAACATCTAGGTTTGATCCTTTGGTTATCTCATTGGATAAGGTATGCCCCCATTAATGGTTAGTGCACAACTAAAATGCAGCCATGATTTTTTTTCGTTGGAAAGTCTTCTAGTTTATCAATGTAATTAATATTTTCTAGAGTTTTGTTGATTGGGTTAACATGCATTACTTTATTAGTTTTCTGGATCCTCTTATAGCGGGAGAGTTCTCATGGAAGGAAGAAGGACACCTTAGATTATTAAGTTACCTGATTCGTTTAAGGTAGAAGTGGTTTGGGGTTGCTAATGTGGACTGTTTCTAAGAGGGCCTCTAGGTCCTTCGTAGTCACTTTGAAGTAAGAGATCATGTTATGCCCCTAGTGTGAGAAATCTGGCCTGGAAAGGGAGTTATGGATACTTTTTTGGAATTGTGAGATGTTTGGGGACATTGCATAAGGTCCCTCTCCATGTATTGTTTCTATCAGTCTCAATGGTCTTGTTCAGTGAGGCCTTATGATGTCATGAGCTTCTTTGACTATAAAAGTAACGTTGTACAATATTTTAGAAGCCTTTGTTTTGTTATAACTGTATCTCCTTTTGGGAAATCATTTCATTCTTTATTTATAGGAAGGTGTTTCTATATATCCTTTCCTCTGTATGATTATAATATGAAGAAACAACGGGAAATTTGTGTGCATCTTCTAAACCATTGTTTCATAAAAGCGTTGGGCTATGGTAATGTGAGGTTTTAGTGAGTTATGTATTTGTGAACCCATGTTAGATCAATTTATAGTTTTCATGAAACTGAAATGAAAATTTACGTTCAGGGGGTTTCTAAAGCCTAACTACAAGGCCGAAGATGATTCAATCTTTTGAGCTACATCCATTGGTTCCAAAGTGAAGATGGAACTTCATCAGGGGAAATCCTAGGGTCACGAGATAGTATCTAATGAAAGGTCTCTGCATGGTCATGCACCATGGCCCATTTAACCAGTCAATATTTACCCTTTGGACAGAATTATCTTCATGGTGGTGCACGATTTCTCAAACCATGTGGTCTTACCATGCGGTTGAGAGAACACTTTAAATTTTGGGGTATTTTTGTGTTGTACCAAGATGGTCGGTTAAGATGGTTGGTTCTTATGGTGGGGATACCCATAATGAGTATCATGTGAGGTCTTTTGGAAAAGTCCAATTGAATTCTGACCCTTGTACCATTGATTCCGTTCAGGCCTCCCCTATTAGTGTTAGGATTCGGTCTTGGAAAATTTTAGTTGTCTCTTATGGTGGGGAGCCCATTTGTGTCACTATGTATCAGAAAATCAGAATTTTCCTTGGTCTTGTCTTGGTGGTAGGTAGTCTCAATTAGAGCTATCTAACTACCAACATCTTCCTTGGGTAAACATTGGGATTGTAGAGCGCCCAACGATTTAGTTAAAGTGAGTTATGTGTAACCATGTTCAATGTTGTTGTTTGTTTAGACAAATTCATTGAGTCCTATTCATATAGTGTTTGAGGTGTTTCACTTTGGGATGAAGTTAATTATCTTGACTATTTTAGGAATTTTGTGTTGGTTTTGGATAGTGAGATTAATCTTTCCTTGATTGTTCAACTGGACTAATCATACCCATTTGGGGTGGATGAAACATCACAAGGGTGTCTATCTTGGTATATCAGTTGGGTTTGGATTATATTTTGGCCTTTTTATTGCTTTCTGAGGTTGGAATGATTTAGGGTGGGGAGACTGGTCACAAAAGGATTTTTAATTCCATTATTAGTTTCAAATTCTCTTTTGGCTGTTATCTTTCTATTGGTTTCCTGGTGTTCCAGGTTGGTAATTTTGTTGTATCATGTGTTAATGATCGTTGAATTTAGTCTGGGGGGTCTTGTATGGTACATGGACTCTTCTTTTTTCAAAGGTATGGAATGAGGTTCTGGTGTTTTGGATTTAGACTAGTGACACTCCAAGTGACACCACTTGTTTGGTAAGTTGTAGAGGTGATTTGTACCCATGTGTTGGATGAGTTTTGGGAGGAGGAGAGTTCTTTGTTTTGGGAATTGTTCTCTCCAATACATTGTATATAATTCCCACAAGGTTTCCCCATTGTACCCCCTAAAATTGGTGGAAAATGGCATGATTTTGGGTGTCTATAATAGGTCTCATATTTTGGCCACACAGTTTACTAAACCGTGCAGCCAAACCTTGCATGGTGTCCAGATCATTGAAAATATTTTGGATATTCATATTATTTCCTCAAAAAAATATGCTTAATCCTCCCAATTATTCTCCATTTTGTTTCTTACCTCTATGGAAAACCTCCAATCTCTATCACCCTCCCTTGGATCTCAATTTTGAAGGGAGATTTGATGGGGGGATCTTCAAAATCATGCAAGTAAGTGTCTCTCTCTTTGATTTCTTCCCTTTCCTTAGGGTTTCAATCACTCTTTCATGATGTTCTAAAATGTAAAGAAGAAAGGGTTCAAACATAGGGTTTTTCATTGAGTTTATTGGACTAATCATGATGTTTTATTTTGTATTTAACTTCATTGTGGTGTAGTGGTGATGCAGTTGTTGTTTCTCACCAATATTCAAGGTTTTAGTCAAAAAAAGGTAGGCGATTCGACATGTATGAGTCTTTTGATGAGTTAGTATGCATGAATTAATTTTCTTTAATGTTCCTCATACGTTGTGTCTGGTTCCAAACCCATTTTTGATGGATTTGGTTAAGCGATTAGGTATATAGTATAGTTTGTTTCTTTAAATTTTCTAGTTTCAATGTGTAACTCTTGTGGAAATAATTGGGTTTATTGTATAACATAAAAAAGTGGTTTATTAATGTTGTTTGGGCTGTAAATGCTTCTTTGGTAGGGTCTTGGAGTTCATTTGGGATTAAAAGATGGATTTTGAATGGGGTTTAGTGGGAAAACCATGTCATGCTTCTTGAAAGAGTTTTATGAATCATTAAATGGGTTGTTGAGTTACACAAAGTGTGAAAAAGAACTTTAATGTACTGTTTTGGTGGTTGTATGTTTTTTAAATGGTCCAAACTGTATTGAAAGGGTCGTTATGTGATTTTTACCATCTTAAAATCATTTTATAAAATTTTGTAAAAGAGTTATCTAATTTTGAAAGAGATATGAAACATGTTGCAGGCTATATTGTTGCGTGTGTTCACTTAATATAGGACTGTGAAAGGTAATTTGGTGATTTAAGATGCGAAAATAAATTAGAAAGTTTTATAAATTTCAAAATTGTTTATCAAATGGAAATAAAGTTGCGAAACACATTTGTGGGCTATTTTTTGTGGGTATGATTTGAAAAATGAATTATGTTTGTGAAAGGAATTTTATGTGACATGTATTTGGGCTGTTTGGTTTACATGTGACAATAAAGTGGTATTTTCCGGTGAAAATTTTATTTCATGTCTTGGAGAAGTTTTTTTGAGAACAATAGGGAAAACTCAGGTATCTAGGTGGGTGGACGTGTACTAGTATGCTAGTTATCCCGTTAAGTTTGGCTCTAGTTTCATGTAGCAAGTTTGAGGACGAAAACTCTAACTGAACTATGATGATGATTATTTTGGGGGACCACTAGGTCATGGTTATGATCCATACTAGTGGCTCATGTTCACAAAAGGGATATTTGTATGGTTACTTTCATTGAGATATGAAGTACATGGAACCCCCAACGAGCTAGTTACTAGGGGTTATTTTACCATTTCTACTACTCAATAGGTACTTTATGTTTACCATTAGCAGACAGTATGTTTTTCTAGAAACATTGAGCATAATTAGAAAACTTTTAATTGTAGATTCTTTAAAGTATCCCAATTGAATTTTTATTAATGTTGCATCTTTTTTAAAATTCATAACAACATCACATGTATTTGAAAACATTCAAGTTTTTCATCTTTCAATGTTCATCAAATGGAATCCTTTCGTGGTTGCATCCTACTAGGAATTGGTTCACTCCAAACACAAACCTTTGGGTTTAAGTAGTCTTGGTTATTTTTGTCATAAGATAATGTTCATCTTTGCTGATAATGGTTTAGTTTTTTAGAAGTCCTTCGTGATGTAGTGTTGTGGATATGGCTCAAGGGTGGTGCCTCTTACCATGTAGACTTTCTTGGAATATTAATTTTGGGATTCATCATTTGTTATGATCTTTTAGAATTGTTTTAAATTGAGTAATTCGATTATGAAATATTTAAAAAGATGGTTTGGATTGAAAACCCCATATTTGTTTTATTGGATTTGTGAGTTTATTTATGTTTATAAACATGATTGAATCATCCCCATATTCAATTATATGATACCTGAGAACATGTGTCAGCCCATGGTGATTAGGATCACCCTTCAGGCCTTTCCAATGCTGGGTTGAGTGCTAGTCTTTATTGAAACCAGATTCGGTTCGTGATAAGAATGTTGATTAACAATGATTACCTTAACCAACTCTTCGACTCACAAAGTATGATAAAGAAGGAGTTCTCTGAGAGTTCGGGTAATGGATACCATGGAGGAAAGAATATTTGCTTCATTTTATTTCAAGACTGTGGGGAAAATCACCTATTTTAATGTATTAGAAGAATAATTATCTGTTTTGATTGTAGAAAATAAGGAAACCTAGCAACTGAATATAAGAAAAAATGAAGGGTTTAGTTAAGTAAATGGATAAGAATATTTTCCTTCATATGAAACCATATATGGTTAAGTGTTTTATGTTTGGATAAAATGGTCATAATGAAAAAAATGTCTCAATTTGAATGTTCATGAAGTGAATCCAAAAGGTGGTGCAGGTAAGGGATACATTGTTAAAGATGATGATACTGCAGATAAAATGCTAAGGGAAAGAAGTATTTTGAAAAAGGATGTAGTAGCATTGTTAATGGATTAAGGATGAATTACTAGATGTTTTTTTGTTTTTGTATTCAAAATTTATGAGTGATGAAATATAAAATGATTTTTGTATTTATGATTTTCTTTAATCAGTAATTAGAAGATTATGTTGGACTGGGGAAGTGATTTAATGACAATGTGATATTATGAAAAAGGGAAGTTAACCCTTAATATGTTATTTATATTAAGATAATTTTGTATGTATAAATATACAAGGGATATAAATAAGTAATTAGGATATTATTTATTAACTTGGAACTATGTAAGGATTCGTTGATAGGTGGTTTATGCTATCATTGAGGAAGTTTATATTATTTCTGGGTTTAAAGAATATATCCAATACACATTGGAATAAGGAAGCATACATGATTTCCAAAATTATTTATGGTAATTCAGGTTATTACCATGTTTCAAAAGATTATATGACTATATCATTAACATGTTTGGGATGTGAACACTAAGAGCTACATTGTGATAAACAAGGGAATTGATGTTAATATAATTCCATGACTCTGTTTCTATGGTTTTGGATTCACATATTTGAATGGGTTATAAGGTTAACCATTCTAGAAAAGTTTATGTTAAACATTAAAGGATGTTTTTTTGCCCTATGTATGTATTGAAAAACTACATTAAAAGGCTATTTAGTGATTAACATTATTTTTTTTTGACACACACATTTTATATTTTTCAAAAATATTATCATGTATGTCGGTTGACAAACAATAATGTCTGCAAAGGCCATGAGTCTTGAACCCATGAATGAAGGTCGATAAGGGACTCACGCCTATAACTGGCACACACGATGACCTTCTTAATGTATATTTATTTTTAATGATTATATATTTATGAAGAAAAATTACTTTTACTTTTTATATTTATTCTTGTTCATTTTTAATTGGAAAATAGTTATACTATTTCAATATTTTTTGGGCCTCAAGATCCCATAAAAATGAGTTTTATTGATTTATGTATCAAAGATAATTTTGGGATATTCATTCCATGTGGAGATAGATGTATTATAATTTTTTAAAGAACAACCCAAGAATGAAATTTATATTATTGAAATTTACAATGAAATTCTCAATGATTCGAAAGTGTTCAAAACAATTATTTTCCTGTATCTTTAATTTTCATTGAGTAGTTGGCCTTTTAAATCATTAAAGGAATATGACTTTTAGGACCTCAACATTTCTTTTCCCATTCAATTTTTTAATATTTATGACCTTAATCAATCCATATATATATATATATTTATGCTTTACTTCCATTTTATATCATTACTCTCAACCTATGTTCTCCTATGTGAAAACACAATTATATGTTACATTGGGTAACCGTTCTTGTTCCCAATTTCCCTTTTAAGGGATGTTTTGGTAACCATTTTTAAAATGTGGGTTTTTATGAATGAAAATTTCATTTATTAAACAATTGATAACCCAGATCAATTATTGTGGAAAAAATCATTTAAGGGGAGTAGAATGTTACACTCTGATATTTTCGTGAATTTGTTTCGAATTAATTTATTCATTTTATATTTTTTTACTTCACACAACACTGAAAATTTATTTTAACTAATTCAAATATTCAGTTCAAATAGAGTCGACTTGGTGTATGATACATGCAATTTGAAATTGTAATATGTTATGGAACAACAAATTTAGAATACATTACACATAATATTGACATTCTTAGATGGTTTTCATAACATGCAATATTAAGTGTAACCTACTTATAATATATTTTTAAAAACATTATTATAATGAGATATAAACTAGTAATTATGTTGATGTACATGAATAATGTTTAATAAATTAATAAAATAAGTTTTTTGAAAAAATATACATGATGAATTCATTGCTAACCAATTAATTATAAATGAATATGAAAACCAAATGAATATAATGGAAAATATCATTATAGTTACAAATATATGTTGACCTTATAAATTATATTCATTAAAAATTTTATGTGTTATTAATATAATTCATATTTTATATATAATCAAGAAAATATTTTTGATATTTATCTAATATATTATATAGACATTATATAAGAACAAACCAAAAATTATGCATAAAAAACTATATTTTTACTTAGGAATTTATTACCCCCTTTTAATGGAGAACCCTTTTTAAATAAAATTTCAGTAACTATTATAGATTTTATAATTAAATTTTTTTATTTGAATAATTAAAATTAGTTTAGGAGAATTATTTGTTATTTTTATGAAAGGATTCATCTTTTAATGAATTGTTAAAAATACTGGATTTTATTTCAAAACATATTTTTAATATAATTTATTTTGAATGATAAATTATATTTATAAATTCATTAATAGTTTAGTTATATAATATTTTTAATAATTAATCCAATTTAGGTAATTGGAAACAATTTCACATTGAAATTGGATTTAAAAACATAAAAAAAAATTGATCATTTTTTCATTAAAAACCTGTAGTGTCGTCCAGATAGCGGGATTAATTTTAAATTAATTTCTTCCACTTCTATGATTAGAATTAGAAAAAATGGATTCCATATTTTTTATCATAATAATTTATAATTTCTAAAAATTTGAAATTTTTTGGACCAACAATATTAGTGGATGTAATTAATATTAATTACATGGATTATGAGATAAATTAGGTTAATAGTGTACTAATCTTTAAATTTAAGACCCAAAACGACCTATAAACATTATGAACACCCATTTAATATCCATATTTTGACCATATAATCAATTGGATCTACCTTTTTCCATTATTGGATCCACATTAAACCAGAAAAACATTGGTGTAATTCTCTCTTCAAATATTTAAAAGTGTACCCCTTCTCTTCCACTATAAAAGGCTACCTCCTATACCCATTCCTCACACCTCTACAAAAATTTATGTTTAGAAAAGATCATCCAAAATAGCCTCCCAAAAATACTCTGTTGCATCTTGAATCATCACTTTTGGAATAACGCATCTCAAGGAATATTTTTGGAACGAACCAAAAGGTGTTACCCGATTTAGAGGTAACAAATTCTCTTAAAGATTATTAATTTTTCTCTCTTTTCACCCCTCCACACTCTTTATTCCATTATTATGTAATAGGAAAATTATAAAAAATAATGTATATTGAATTTATGAAAATCTTTATACCTATACATACACACAAATCCATCGAAAGGATATCAAACATATTGCTTATGTGTACTGTGAACTACTTCTTCACGAAACGATGATAGTTAATTTCTCTATTACAACCGATCCTTATTTACATTATGATGGAATATATATTTATATATGTTATATATAATTCCATTTTTTTATTTAATATTCTCTGTTCATTTTTTCAACACATACCTTTTTACTTCTCATTTATTGTTAATAAAATAATTTCTTTTAACGAAGTGTGGACTACTGCCCCCTCAAAGCGATGTTATTTTCTCACACACCACATTGAATGTATTAAGGTTGGGTTTAGATAAACTATATGTTATATATAATACAATAATTATACATGAATAATGATATATATAATCATATATATATTTCATTTTCTATCATTCTTTTAATATAACAATAAATATGGAAATAATATTCATGCGTTCGTATGACTTACCGACTCCCTGATCGTGTATTACATTTCGTACATTATTATTATATAAAATTTTATAATATAAATATAATGCATATGAATTATATTAATATCATGATATAAATTTTTTAATTTTTTTGTATGTATAATTACCAATGATACAAGAAGTTAAGTCACATGTGAAGAACAAATTGAATATTTGTCAAAGTGAAATCGTAACATATGATCGCTAATAAGAAGGTAATATAAGGTCATAATATAATCATATATGGTAATTGATATAATAAAATTATTCTGTAAAATAGGTATAATAATATTTTATTTGTTAACATGAAGCTTTTAGGTGTATTAATAGAGTCCAGACAGATGGTTATGGGAAGTTCATCTCACTATTAATTTCTGTGAGACACATGTACTGTTCAACACCCTATATTTTTTGTGTAGTTTATATAATGAACATTATTTAAATATAATAATATTATTATTAAATTTATTGTTATTCACATTTTCATCATATGATCCTTATTT
This sequence comes from Viscum album, assembly GCA_963277665.1. Lineage (NCBI taxonomy): Eukaryota > Viridiplantae > Streptophyta > Magnoliopsida > Santalales > Viscaceae > Viscum > Viscum album. Next base: position 280,250,849 of record OY728123.1, on the reverse strand, counting down.
AATGGGGTTTAAGATCCAAAAGAAATTAAATCGATAAAATGTTTTGTCTCGATTTTCCTTCATTGAGACCCATGTTTTGTTATGCACCTAAACTCCTTTTCAAGGTAAATATATTTACATTATTCATGAAATATCATTATTCTTTGTCACGACCCGTCTTCGGGGCCCATGTCGTGACTACGCCAAGCCTGCCTTCCATAGGCATGGGGCTGGTGACTAGCACCAAAGGCGTAAATCCCAATAACTGGGAAGACATTTCCTTTATAATAGTAAAAAAACACCACAGAGTAAAAGAGGAAGTAATAGACAAAGTACAAAAGAAAGTGCTGAAATGTAAATGGGCCAGAATAAAAACCCAACTGAAATGTACAGCTACAACTGGATGAAAGTACAACAGAAAAGACAAGCAGCTAGAAAAATAAAAGCTGCTCCTGGGTCATCCACCTCGGATCCTACCTGAAGGGTAGGTACAGATAGCGCAACTCCTGGATCATCCACCACATATCCTACCTGAACGGTAGGTACAGATATCCTCCTCAACACTCTCACCCATCAACCTCCTCTGAGTATTGTCTCATCATGAAGTCCACCTCCGGATACTGACTCGTCGTGAGGTCCACCTCTGGGTACCGTCCAGTCCTCGAACACTTGGCCTCCATCAACGCTGTCCCTCGTCTACATTCAACACAATGAGGTAAGGTAATAGCCCGTGCAGCGGTGAGTATGAAGATACTCAGTAGGGACCCCGAGACCCTCAAGGTCTCACAAAATCCTACAAGGATAGCCACAAAGAAATATCTAAATAGATAACCCTTACTTAGGTATAAGCCCATACTTATACCTAAGTTATCAAGTAGCCCATATCAATCATGATGTATCACACAGATATGAAATCAACAGATAATCACTACTTAGGTATATGCCCATACATATACCTATGTTATTAAGTAATCCATTTGAATCATGAGGAATACACAATGGTCCTTGACTCAGCTCAAACCAGGATTTTCATTATCGAAACCACAACTGCTGGAGAACTCCTCCTCTGTCGAGTACAGTGGCCATGTCATGACTTCGAGGCACTACTCACTAACCTTAGACAGCTGAAGTACTCCTCCTGTTGAGTACCGTGGGTCTGATGCCAAATACCGGGCGCTCCATCCGCTGTGGGTCTACCCCAAAATATCGGGCGCTCCCCCTAATAGACTACATAAGTACTCCTACTGTCGAGTACAGCGGGTTTGCTGCCAACTACCAGGTGCTCCGTCCACTATGGGTCTGCAGCCAAATATCGGGTGCTCCGTCCACTGGGCTAATCGAATCTATCTGACTTGAATCGGTCAACCAGTCATTAGGTCTACATCTACTAGGTCTCCGCACTCCGTACACTCTTCTCCAGGAGGGTCCGCTCCATGAGCCACTGGTCGATACTCCATGTATCACAAAGTCCCACGAAGATGTATCTCAAAGGACCGCCTCATCAAAGGGGTCTCAACACATTAGACGGCGTGTCAATCGGACGCCCGGTCTGTGAGTTATTAGCCTTTTTGTCCCGGGGCCCCGGTTGGTTTCGTGTACGAACCAACTCGACCGTATCTCAACTGTACACCGAACACTCATAGGGTATACTCAAAGAAACTGTTTCTTAACGTGACTACCAATGCCACTGACTGTTCATCAAAGGGACATCCCGTCTAAAAGTTATCATCTTTTGCATTCTAGGGGCCCGGTTCGGTTTCAGGTACAATCCAACCCGGCCACACTCCAACTAGTTCCAAAACTCAGGTGGAGTATACCAAAAGACCCTTCTCTTCAATAGGAATCCAACAAAGTCGATGATATGCCAATCGGACGTCCAGAACTCAAGTTATAAGTGTTTCCGCTCCGAGGGCCCGGTTGGTTTCGGGTTCGAAACAACCCGACCGTACCCAAACATCACTGATACCTTGAGTGTAATATACCTAAATGACCATCTCAATCCAAATAACTCTACATAACTGACGGTTCGTCTATGGGAGGTATGTGGCTCAAGATTTTTCCGTTTAACCGAAAACGGTCTGAAAATAGGGTGTTTGGGCCCGGTCCGACCCGGTCGGCCCGCGCGGTTGGCCGCGTGGCTGGCCAACCAGGCGGAGTGGCGGCACCCAGAGGGGCCCACCCTAGCCGCGGATTGGGGGGGTGTTACACCCCCCAAATTCAAAGAAATGGCCAACCTTAATGGCCAGACCCTTGGGTGACCGCGAGACCCCCCTTGGGTCCGGCATCTTGATGGTGCTAGCGGCTGGCCTGGCCGGCCTCCCTTCCAAGTTCGCCGCGGCCTTAGGCCACACCTTTCTTCCACCGGCACGGCATTTCGGCGTCGCGCCCCACTGCCACTCCCCGCCACCGCACCCCGCTCCAGCCGTGACCCCTAATGCTCCGGCGCGGTGCGACGGCGCCACGCCCCTCCGCCGTGGTCCGACTCTATTCCACGATGTTCCTCGGCCTCTCCAGCACGGCGTGACGACACCGCGCACCACCACCGCCGCGGCCCACTCCGGCCGCTGTCCCCTTTGTCCCCGCGTGGTGCAACGACCCTGCGCCACCTTCGCCCTGGCCTTGCATGGCCTCGGTTCCCTGCCGATCACCGCACGGTGCAACGACATCGTGCACCTCCGCCTCCAACATCATTGAAAATTAACTAAGAAGAGGGAAGGAGAATCAGTCGTGTTTGTGTAGTCCAATCTCCTCCAATTATGACGATATCATGCGGAAAAACCTTAAGCAATGAAGAACGATGATAATGCTTGAACAAAAATAACCCCTGCCTCGATAATCGATGTCAAACGTCGGTGTCGCGGATGACGACGTCTCAAGATAAGGATTCATAGACGTCAACGGAGAGCGTCCGAGGAGGAAGCAACATCTCCCCTTTTTGTCACGGATAGAAGATTGTAAGGCGTGGCGTGTTCTCAATCTTCGTCGGAGGATTGAAGAAAGAAGCTTCTCTTATTTCCTCATAGGTTCCCCCACCATATTATTTTCCAAACCAATATTGCATTAACCTACCCCAATTTTAAGACAAGCCACCCTTTTCAAATTAATTCAAGATATTAATTATGTGTGGTAGAAAACTTTAATGGAGGAGAGGAAGGTAGAGAAGCCACTTAATTTAAGAGGAGTTATCCAATTAATTCAAGGGGTGATAAAGAGGGGTTTGAAAAGGGTTAATGTGTTTGGGAATGTGGATGGTTGGGGCTCGTGTGGGCCCCACCTCACATTTATCCTCACATGGGTAGTTAGGAACTAGTGGGTCCGACCCCAACTCCCTCACTGAGGATATAACCACTTAGATATAAATAAAAATAATTCCATAATTTTTATTCACTTCTAATTTAATCCATAAAATTAAACTTCACCTCCTGAACAAATGCAACTGTGGTAAAGGTCCTCTTAACCAATTTTTGGCATTGCGAGTTAATCGGTGCCTTCAGATTTCAATTCTGAGCACCGGTTCAAAAGATAGAAAAACATGCACGTTCGTTCACTAAACATACCAGAGCTAAACTTCCCAAATTGATTCCGGGCACACTGGGCCTCAGAATCAAGTGCCCTCTGATGCCACAGGCTCGTAAATTTCAAAGAAATTAAGAAAAAAATTTCCTTGAAATTTTTAGGTCTTTACATTACACCTACCTCAGAGCATTACGTCCCAGTAAAGCTATAACAGAAACTAGGGAAACTAAAGGAGGAACAGAGCATGCAATCGAGCCTCCTTCTCCCATGTGGTTTCCTTGAGTTTCTCATGATTCCGCCAAAGCACACATGAGGAATCGACCGTCCCCATTGGAGCTGCTCCTGTCGATCCTCAACCTCTACTAGAACCCTCAGAAAGTCGCCCCGTCATCGATGTCCTACTCTCCATGGTCGATGATGATGGATAGGTCATGCATACATCTCCTCAGCTGAGATAATTTGAAGACGTCGTGCACCCAATGCAATTGTGGTGGAATGGTCAAGTGGTAAACCACCTCGCCTACCCTGATAAGGACCTAGAAGGGTCTGATGAACCTCGAATATTACTTGCCTCCTCGGCCAAATCTCCTTATACCTCATCGAGGTGAGACCTGTATGAAGACGTAGTCGCCATCCTCAAACTCCAGTGGTCTCCTGTCTTCTCTGTGCAGTCTCATTTTCCATGATCCATAGGCGATAAATTCCCACTCCTACATCAGGACACACCCGAGTCTGGTCCCTGATGCGTCGCAGTGAACTATGTAACCAACTCCCTCAGGTTGGGATCACTGGTCAACCTCTACCACATCTCCTGAAAGCTCTGCTAGAAGTGGTGTCCCAAATCTGGCGAATTCTGGGAAAATGGTATGTTTGGCCATCTCTTGAGTGATCGAATGCACCCTCTTATGCATGATTCCATCATGTGCTTCCTGGGTTTTCCTTTTCACCGACCAAGGAAAACCCCATTACAACATTGTAGATAACCACAACCTTTTTCCTAATACCGTCAATCCGTGTATGAACTGTGGTTGCCCAGTCCATACCAAAACTAATGTCGTAAGGCCTCGACGATACCACCAAGAGGTGCCAATCGAAACACTCGCCTCAAGTTTCAAATCCACCATCGGCGCATGTGCGATTATCGAGTCTCCTCCCAAAGGTATCACCAGAAGTGAGGGTCAAGTCAACAGCTTAATAAGAAACTCTTGGTCTGGGACAAGATTCGTGGAAGGTAGGAATGATTGGTAACTATGTATATTGATACTGAAGCTAGTAGTAAACATAGACCGTACCTCAAATAATTCTTAGAGCCCTTGGGTCACACTCCTTGACATTATGTAGTTATTCTCTTCCCCTACCCTCCAGCTCCATAACCCTGGAGGAGACTACAAAAGTGGGTGGTTGTATCATGTTGAAATGTACACCACCTCATGTTGCACTCCTAGCTCTGCTTCCACATCTACTGCTCTGTAGATTTATCTGTCCTTAACACTTCCTCTTCTTGATACATTTTACACGCCCAATTTTCTGAGACTGGAGCCAGTTCCATGCTCTTCCACTGCTAACATTCTATAGTTGTATCCGTTTAGCCAAGGAACATTCAACCACAAAGGTTTTCTCCAGAATCTTAACATAGGTTGGAATGCATAGAAGATAAGGAGTTGTCTCAGATATCCTTAAACACACCATGCTCAGTGTCCCAAGAACTATATCATTGATCGAATCATATTCATCGAGTTCCCGGAAATATCGGTACCCCTCGATGAATACTCAGCTACCGACACACCGTTTTTCTGTAGCTGTATAAGCTCTAGAAAAACTCTCAGCCACTTCCTCAAGCTGGTCCTCAGCAACCTGAGAGTCTGGCTGGCCTCAGAACTTGAGGGTATTTGATTTTGGAACACGTGTAAAGCAGTATTCCTACATGTGTCACCTACCGGTACCGCCAGTTGTAACTGTTGGCCAATAGGTAGTGATGTATAGATGAAACACTACCTGAAGGTAATATCTCAGGAATCGGTCCACGCACCGATGCCTCATCACTATGCGGACCATCCTCATGGTCACTCACTTGAAAACACTAGTAATACATCCACTATCCACTCTACTAGTTTCCCAGCTATGCAGAAAACACTAGCAATCACCTCCAGCAAATCCTCTGCTGTCTAGGAATCTTCCTCGCCTCATAACCTCAGCAGCCTATACAGATGGAACTCGGGCAACGTGCTCTGTCGGCATGCACCGTATGCTAGTATGGCTAGTGGTATCCACTGTCCAACAGGTGGTGGGGCTACTGGTACACAACCCGAGGGTGCCAATATAGTAAAAAGGGCCTTGCACCGGAGCCTCATCGCTCGGTGGGTCGTCATCATGTACTATCTCAGAACTCAAACTGACTGTATGCGTGGAGACATCCTTAATGGATGTGACACAGTCAACAATTTATACCTAGTGAGATGACCTGGTTTGAGCTGACTTTAAAAATTTTGGAAACACACACGCAATCAGTGTTTTCATCAACAAAGTCGGAAATCATTAGTTGGGGTCCTGGTGTACGGATACGTCGGCCGCCACACCAACACAGGACTCCCTGAACTGAAGACACACTAGGTACCCTTAACACTATTTCTTCACAGAAAGGAATGATCAGAGTCATACTTTCTACGGTAGAACCAACTCCTCTGATACCAATTTTTCACAACCCGTCTTCGGGGCCCGTGTCGTGACTACCCCAAACCCGCCTTCCATAGGCCAGGGGCTGACGACTAGCACCAAAGGCGTAAATCCTGATAACTGGAGAGGCATTGACTTTATAAAAGTAATCAAACACCACAGAGTACAAGAAGAAGGAATACACAAAGTACAAAAGAAAGTGCTGAAAAGTAAATGAGCCAGAATACAAACCCAACTGAAAAGTACAACTACAACTGAATGAATATACAATAGAAAAGACAAACAACTAGAAAAATAGAAGTAGCTCCTGGGTCATCCATCTCGGATCGTACCTGAAGGGTAGGTACAGATAGCGCAGCTCCTCGATCGTCCAACATGGATCCTACATGAAGACTAGGTACAAATAGCCTCCTCAACGCTCTCGCTCTTCAAACTCCTCTGAGTACCGTCTCGTCGTGAAGTCCACCTCCAGATACTGACTCGTCATGAGGTCCACCTCTGGGTGCCATCCAGTCCTCGAAAACTTGGCCTCCATCAGCGCAGTCCGTCATCTTCATCCAACACAACATGGTACAGGCATATCCCATGTAGGATTGAGTATAACGATACTCATTAGAGACCCCGAGACCCTCAAGGTCTCACTAAATCCAACAAGGATAACCACAAAGAAGGATCTAAACAAATAGCCCTTACATAGGTATAAGTCCATACTTAAACCTAAGTTATCATGTAGCCCATCTCAATCCTGAGGTATCACAAAGATATGAAATCAACAGATAACCACTACGTAGGTATATGCCCATACATATACCTATGTTTTTAAGAAGCCCATATCAATAATGAGGAATACACAAAGGTCATTGACTCAGCTCAAACTAGGATTTTCATTATCAAAACCACAATAGCAAGATAACTCCTCCATTGTCGAGTACAATGGCTCTGTCATGACTCTGAGGTGCTACTCACTAACCTTAGACTGCTGAAGTACTCCTCCTGTCGAGTACTGTGGGTCTGCTGCCAAATACCGGGCGCTCCGTCTTCTGTGGGTCTACCGCCAAATCCTGGGTGCTCCCCCTAATATCCTACAGAGGTACTCCACCTGTTGAGTACCACAGGTCTGCTACCAACTACCAGGCGCCCCATCCTCCGTGGGTCTGCCGCCAAATACCGGGCGCTCCGTCCACTAGGTGAATCGAATCACTCCGACTCGAATTGGTCAAGCAGTCATTAAGTATACAGCTACTAGGTATCTGTACTCCGTACGCTCATATTTAGGAGGGTCCGCTCCATGAGACACTAGTCTATATTCCAAGTATCACAAATTCCCATGAGGATGTATCACAATGGACCGCCTCGTCAAAGGGGTCTCAAGCCATCAGACGACGCGTCAATCGGACACCCGGTCTATGAGTTATTAGGCTTTTTGTCATGGGGGTCCGGTTGGTTTCATGTACGAACCCACCCTACCATATCTCAACTATACCCCAAACTCTCATATGTTATATTAAAAGGTACTGTTTCTTAATGTGATTACCAATGCTTCTGACGGTTCGTCAAACGGACGTCTGGTCTAAATGTTATCGGCTTTTCCGTTCTAGGGCCCTGGTTGGGATTCAGGTACAATCCAACCCAGCTACACTCCAAATATGTCCAAAACTTAGATGGATTATACCAAAAGAACCTTCTCTTCAACATGAATCCAAAAAATTTGACGGTACACCAATCGGACATCCTGAACTCATGTTATAAACGTTTCCGCTCCGAGGGCCCGGTTGGTTTCATGTTCGAACCAACCTGACCATACCAAAACATCACCAATACCTTGAGTGTAATATACCAAAACAACTTTCTAGATCTGAAGAACCCTACGCAACTGATGGTTCATCGATCGGAGGTCCATGGCTCAAGATATGTCTGTTTAACCGAAAATGGTCTGAAAATAGGGGTTTGGGCCCAGTCCGACCCGGCCCAATACCCCCTGGATCAGCCCGAATCGGGTCGACCCAGCCCAGGTCTGGGTCCGGCGCGGTTGGGAGCTACTTGGCCTGGCTGGCGTGGTCGGGCCCGGCCGGCCCACGCGGTTGGCCGTGTGGCTGGAAAACTAGGCGAAGTGGCGGCGCCCAGAGGGTCCCACCCTAGCCGCGGATTGGGGGGGGGGGGATGTTACACCCCCCGATTTCAAAAAAACGGCCGACCTTAATGGTCGGCACCTTGGGTGACTGCGGGACTCCCTTGGGTCCCGCCTCTTGATGGCGCTGGCGGCTGGCACGACCGATCGCACGTCCATGTCCGCCACGGCCTTAGGCCCCGACTTTCTTCCACCAGCTCGGCGCGTCGACGCCGCGCCCCACTATGGCTTCAGCCCCTGATGCTTTGCCGCGGTGCGACGGCGCCGCGCCCCTCCGTCGCGGCCCACCGCAGTCGCGGCTCGTGTCGCTCCACCTCCGCGCCCCTCTGCCCTGGTCCGACTCTATTCTGTGGCCTTCCTCGGCCTCTCCGGCGTAGTGCGACGGTGCCGCGCACCACCACCGTCGCGGCCCGCTCCTATCGCGGTCCCCTTCGTCCCCACTCGGTGCAACGATATCACGCCGCGGAATTGCATGGCCGCAGTTCCCTTCCGATCACCTCACGGTGCAACAGCACTGTGCGCCTCCACCTCCAACATCATTGAAAATTAACAAAGAAGAGGGAAGGAGAATCAGTTGTGATTGTGCAGTCCCATCTCCTCCCTTTATGACGATATCATGCGGCCAAACCTTAAGCAATGAACAACAATGATAAAACATGAACAAAAATAACCCATACCTCGATAATCGATGTCAAATGTCGGCGTCACGGTTGACGGCGTCAGAAGATAAGGATTCGTAGACGTCAATAGAGAGCATCCGAGGAGGAACCGGCCTCTCCCCTTTTTGTCACGGAGAAAAGATTGTAAGGCGTGGCACGTTCTCATTCTTCGTCAGAGGATTGAAGAATAAAGCTTCTCTTATTTCTTCAGAGGTTCCCCCACCATATTATTTTCCAAACAAATATTTTATTAACCTACTCCCATTTGAAGACAAGACACACTTTTAAAATTAATTCAAGATACTAATTATGTGTGATGGAAAACTTTAATGGAGGAGTGGAAGGTGGAGAGGCCACTTAATTTAAGAGGAGTTATCCAATTAATTCAAGGGGTGATAAAGGGGGGTTTAAAAAGGGTTAATGAGTTTGGGAATGTGTAAGGTTGGGGATCATGTGGGCCCCACCTCACATTTATCCTCACATGGGTAGTTAGGAACTAGTTGGTCCCACCCCAACTCCCTCACTTAGGATATAACAACTTAGATATAAAAAATATTGTTCCACACTTTTTATTCAATTCTAATTAAATCCACAAAATTTAACTTCTCCTCCCGAACAAACGGAACCATGGTAAAGGTCCCCTTAAGAAATTTCTGGCATTGAAATCTCATTGATGCCCTCAGATTTCAATTCTATGAATCGGTTCAAAAGATAGAAAAACCCGCTCGTTCGTTCACTGAACGTACCCGAGATAAACATCGAAAATTGATTCTGAGCACACCAGGCCTCGAAATCAAGTGCTGTCTGAAGTCACAGACTCTTGATATTAAAAAGATATTAATAAAAAAAATTCCTTGAAATTTCCAGGTCTTTACATTCTTAATGTTTTTTGATATTATTTGTTCCTATAATTTTCTATCCTTACATTTAGAGTATGATCCAAAGATACCAAGTTATATGAGTTTATTTAGACAATCGTGTTGATTTTCATGATTGTTTATTTTTATTCTTAAATTGATAAAATCTCATGATAAATATCTCAAAAGAAATCATGAGTGTCATTATACAAAGTTATTTCATGATATACTCATGTATTGGTACTATATTTTACACTTTCGTACATAAGAAATTTAAGAAAGTGTTTTTAGGAAATTCCAGGTTTACCCATTTGTTTGCCAAAAAATATAAGTTTTCTACAAATGGTTTTCAAGAATATTATACCATTATAATATAATATTTAAAATAACCTTTTACCGTTTTTTCATTTATTAATATATTCATGGGAAAAATCTTTTCACTTTCTAAACACGACATTTTTTTTTAAATTTTTTACTAGGAAGAAATAAATTTTTAATAAACCTCGTATGACATGTACAAATTTACCAATAGTTATTTCTTAGAGGATCCATTTTTATTTTTAAAATTGATTATCTTTATGAATTTTTTTAAATATATTATCAAGAATAATGGTTTCTAAAATGATTTAAATATTTTATTATATGTTTTCAAGAAAAATAGTTCTCAAAAATATTTTAAATCTTCATTTATATGTTTTCATCTACAATGGTTTTCAAAATGTTTTACTGGACTTTTTATAAGTTTTAAATTTGATTTCAAAGAAAAGGGTTTTAAAATGTATTGATGACTATTTTAAAATTTTTCAAGGTTTTTTTTTAAAATGAATTCACGCCTTCAATATAATTTTTCATGGAATTTTCTAGGAAAAGTATTTTTAAATGGTTGTATGTATTAAAAATCAATTTTCAATCAAGAATTAATATTTCTCTCATGAAATCCTTTTTAAATGATATTTCACTATTATTTCCATCAAATGTGAAATCTATTAATTTAACTATTTCTAATCTAAAGTTGAATTCATATACTTTATAATAATGGGTTATGATTAATGACATATTCTTTATGGAACACTTTCCTCCTTCATGGGTAACATGTATATGAAATCCATTAATCCATCCTGGGTTATGATTTTGATGAAAGGAATATGAAACTTGTAATTATTCCATAGGTTTTGATATGGTTAAATGTTTTTGATACCTATTTCATTTAATGGATTTTGATATGTTTATTTATGATCTTTTAGAACTAGTATGTATGATTTCATTATGTGATGGGTGGGACCTATATTTCCCTCCATCGCATTGGATAATGTTTTATATCTCATGACATAAACTAATATGGTCTTGGGAGTGAACCTTTCTTACTATGATGTTCATGGGAATGAACCATGACTACTAAGATGATATAAATAGTTAACTCATGCTACTGTGATGGAAATGGGAGTGAACCATGACTAATATGATGGTATGGGGAGTAAACACAGACAACTAATATGGTATTGGCCTCAATTATTTGGATATAATGTAAATCATTACATGCTTATGTGTTTTACACAACTCCATGTTTTATTCCTATGTTTTGCTTTCATGGAATCTACCCTTTATTTCATTATGATTCACATCATATGATCTACCAATATTTATTCCATGAACCCTATATGATCATTTATTTTTACGGAATGATCATCTATTTTAATGATCACATTCTCATACCCTTATGCTCATGTTTATAATAACATGTCTCCCTTTGTTACTCTTACTGGTCATTTGAACTCACGGATTTTATTTTTCTTTTCCACCGGTTCATGATGATATGTATTATGTTTAATATGTCTAATTAGGGTTCTAGTCAAGAAGAACCCAATGAGAGATGATGTAGCTAAAAAATGTACCAGTTTTTATGTTTCCATGTTTATAAAGGAACTATACCAATTATGGCCTTTGGGAGTCTATTTTTATAATGTTAAATTATTCCAAAATAATTATCTAATGTTACTCTTTGAAGAGCGATGGCCACTGTAACCCCTTATCCTCACAAATTAAGAACATTGAGATTTATAAAATTTCCTCATAATCATCTTACCAAGCCCCTACCCTAGGTCTATTATCTCTTTTTCTCATAAGAAAAACAAAATAATTCCCCTAAAGAGGTTCTCAAGGAAAATAATTACAGAGTTAAAATCCTATTCCTTTTCCTTTTAATTTATTTTTAATTGATATTCCTTTATTATTCTCTCTTCACATGCCCTTATAAAAATAGAATGAAAACTCTAGTACCTTAAATTTTGTTTTATTTTATTTTTTTAATTGAATAATTCATCATCAATCCCCTTATCTTATACTTTTTTTCTAAAAAATTGGAACATCATCTGGGATGTTTTGTTTCATCCCCTTCAAGGATTATAAATTTTCATTTTTCTTCACTATATTTAAGGTTTTTCATGAAACCATATTAATGGTCGAAATAGATTGAAAAATTTATATTTTAACTCTTTTTATGTTCTGAATTTAAAATATTCACATCTTGTTAAACAATAAAACAAAATGGGATTGTTATGATCAATATGAACCTAATAGTATAAATTATGATCACTGAATGTCTTATCTAATGATTCATCATAAAATCATATAAAAAGATGATATATAAAACCATTTAAAATTTTGATGATTTACCAATAACCAATAATTTCAATTTATGAGAATATTTCCCATTTTACAAGAACCCTATTACTTATAAATTAGTGAACTTATAATGAAATACTTGGATAAGGACAATACTATATGATAAAATAATATATTATAACTCCTAAAAAAATTATAAATGAACTTAGTAAAATTATACCATATCAATTACATGTATTAACAATTTTAAATTATCTAATTAATGTATTTAATTAAATAATACTTCTCATTAAGGTTTAGAGTAGAACACATTAAGACATAAGGTAAGGGTTTTATTCCTGAACCTCTATTTTCATTTAGGTTATGATTTCAACCTCTATTAAAAAAAATTATTCTTTATTATTTTTTTACAATTCATTTACATTCTATGTATATGTTCTAAAAACATATATATATATATATATATATATATATCAATTAAGCATTATTGTATTGGATAATTCATGTATTACAAGGATCCCTTATCAATTCGTTCTGATATGTATGCCCGATTAAAGGGAATGTCTCTGTTTTCCACCAATTTTCAAGTACCATTCATAGTATTTTTTAAGAAACACTTATTTTTCTAAAAGGATAATTTCCCCCAAGAATTCATCCTTGATTTTATTATATTATTTTAATATATTTAAACACCTATGTTTAATTTCATTAATTATTTATATTGGTCTCATATTATTATCATATACCATATTTTATAAAAATATTCATTATTATTTTGATTGTGGATGTGATATCTTGATACAATACACCATGTTACTCATAATGGTTAGTGATTATATATTCATATTGGGGAAAGGTATTTATACTTGATATGAATATGTATTTTACTATTAAACACATTCATACCAGGAATTCATTAGACTTTGTAAGTGATATGTGGGGCCCACTCTAGCCCCTCGATGCATCATTAGGCATAATGATTCAAAAAAGATATGGACTTTGTCGAGGCCTTCCCATTTTCCAAAACTGTTTTGAATACAGCATTAATCATTTCTATATGTCTTATGTGAGTCCTAAAAAATATTTTTCTATGGAATATCATTATGATATTAGTAATTGATAAATCGTGTGATTATTTGTCTAGTAGAATAACCATGGTTAATCGTTATATGATATTTTATATGGAATTATTCCGAATTTATTTTTTTCCATTTTAAGATGAAGATTTTCTATAAATGGTATTTTAGTTATTCACCATGCCTTATTATGTATAGTTCTTCTGTATTACATAACCTTACACATCTTCTGAGTTCACCCCTTTCTTATGTTTTATTTTCTCCAAGGATATAAAGATGAATATTATGAATGACATGGGGCATAATCTAGGAATTTATGGATGTTACAAATGAAATATTTATATTGTTCTTACAATCATTTTGTAATGTAAAGATCATGTATGAAATATTCCTTCCAAAACAATTCAACTGATCAGTAATTTGGGATTCATGTATGTTATCTATGAAAATTTAATAATTTAAGGCATCGACTCTAGGATAGTTGGGTTTAGGGGTTTACTATTGGTATTAGAGGTTGTCTATCAAAAACCATAGAAACTAGATTTAGAAAACTTATATTAGTGAATATAAACCTATGATAGATATCGATGATAATAATAGATAAAATTCCTTGAATTTTGGTAAGGTAGAGATTGTGAGTATTTTCATTGTAATACATCCCTGTTTGGATACTACTAGTTGATGTGGTTTTGGAATAGACATACATTGTGTTAAAAACACTAAAAATGTGTCTCATTCTTAAATAGGGGTAACTTGGTACAAGACAATGAGCATTACTGAGCACCTGGATTGACAGTCCTGGGAAATATGTATAGGATAAGTAACATTTTCTTGAAAACCCATTATAAATGATTTAAAAGTAAGATGTCCCAAAAAAACCATGTTTAGGGTTATTAGATTAGCTAAATATAAAACATAAATATATGTTTCTTTAAATTCTAGTTTGATATTATACAAATCAATTCATAACCTTATATTTTGTATTCATTTATTTAAAATGGTGTCTAGTAGAAGGAATGTAATTTGTATCAATTCATGTATCCAATGTATGGATTTCCCTCATATGGAAGATAATTATGTCGGTACTACTGTGGCGCCCAGTGTTAAGAAACTAATAACTATAATGAGAAAAATGACTTGGTTTATAAACAATAAACTTTCCCTTATGGAGCATCATGATCCACAATGTGGTGGAGCAATGTCAGACAACATTATTTGAAAAACACCTCCATCAGTCAATATTAATACAACCCATTTATAACAGAGAAGTTGATAAGTTAATTCAAGTAGTCATTTCTAACATTTGTAAGTATAAATAATGAGAACATTTTCATGGAATTTTATCATGTATCGGGATATTCATATCAATTCTAGACACTAATTCAAAAGACAGTGGAGGAAGAATAAATTAAAAATATGGAATCGATGGATTTTAAGGTTATTTTCCAACAAAAATATTTTCCTCATGAACAATGAGTGGATAGAAAGGAAATTACTTAATCTAATGAAAATTAATGATGATAATTTTTCCATGTATGAATACAACGTTAAAAGGTTGTAAAGGAATTTTATGGACTACATATCTAATCTATAGAGTACGAATGATTGATACTTTGATGGATTAAAATCATTCCTCAAAATGGAACAAGGATCCCCAAATTTATCATCCTAAAATGTTAGACACTTATGTGATATCAATACTAAGAATGAATTATATATATTTTATTACTTTAATGGAAAAATATAATAAGATAGTTTCAATGGATAAAATGGATAAAAGGAATAATAAAAAGGGTAATTTTCAAATGAGTGATTCTTTTGGAAGGAAACATGATAGTGATTTATTTAAAAAGAAATGTGTTTTCTACAACTGTGTTGAGAAAGTCCATCATGATAATAATTTCTAGGGAAATAAAGAAGCTATCAATTTTCAATGATATAATTGTTGGGATTTTGAGAACTATGAAAATGATTTTCCAAAACGTTAAGGAAATGTGGCCCCGAAAGGGCCAAGAGGGAAAGGCCAGGCTTATGTGATCACAAATGTTGAGGTTGAAATTACTATTGACGTGGTGACATGTAATTTAATCATTTACTCAATAATAGAAAATGATTTATATGATTATGGATCATCACATTATTTTATATATTCCCTGTTTTCTTTAAAAATTTGATATTTCAAATTATATTTAACATGGGAGTTTTCAGTCAAAACCCCTAAGGGAAGTCTTATTTCGATAATGATTTATATAGTTGTTACCATTATGTTATATAAATGTGATCTACCTTCTAATGTTATCATCAAACTTATGTTCAAATTTAAAATAATCATTGTAATGGATTGAAATTCAAAATATTATGTGAACATCTATTTCAAGAAAAATGAAATTATGATATGAATGGAATGTGTATAATCACATATCTTTAGGGTAGAAACATCAGCATATTATTATTGTTTAGATTCATCCCTAATAGCTCTAGTAAATGTAATTTTTTGGGAATAAGAGAAAACACCATCTATGGATAAGGGAATAAAAATTCAAAATGAGGATATACATATTATACAAGAATACAATGATATTTTTCCATTGGATTTACTAGGATATCCTTTAGATCTAGAAGTTGAGTTCTCTATTGATTTAATTTCAACTACAAGACCTATGTCCAAGACATCATAAAGAATGACCACTGTGGAATTTTTAGAACTAGTGAAGCAACTATATTAGTGGAGTGATAAAGGATTTATTCTCCCGAGGTGTTTATCCATGGAGAGACCCTATTATCTTTGTCAAGATTAATGATGCATCCCTGAGTTTTTCCATTTATTATAGTGAAATCAATTCTATCACAATAATGAACAATTATCCACTTAATTAAATTGATTATTTATTTGATCAACTTGATAGATATCAATACTTTTAAAAGATTTAAATTCGATTTGTATACCATTATTTGCTTATGAGGAAGGAATATATTCCAAAGGCAACATTTTGATCTAGGTATAGACATTACATGATTACAGTAACTCCTTTTGTACTAACTAATTCACCCTCTATTTTCATGGATCTAACGAATAGATTCTTCAGGTAATATCTTGATATACTCCAAAATCTATGAATACCTTGAGAATCACTTGTAGATTGTTTTATAAAATCATAGTGGAAATGAATTATACATGATGTTGATAAATTGTCTATTTTGGGTTTAATTAGTCTTATTCCTGGGCTATATTGTATCTATGGATGGAATCATAGTTGATCATTGGAATAAAAAGGCTGTTCAAGAATATACTACACCAATGAACACAACTGAGGTACAATTTTTTTATTGCATTAGCTAGTTTTATTGGAATTTTTTCTAAAACATCAACTCATTGTCTAACCTATAAATATTTATTACACATAAAGGGGTTATGTTCATATGAAAAAAATATGAAGAATGTTCTGATGAATTGATGAGGATAATAGTGAATGATATGATCCTGAAACTGAAAATGGGAAATGGTGTGTTTGTGATTTATAGTGATGAATTCAAGAAACTACTAGGGTGTGTCCTTATACATAATTATAGAGTTATTTCAAATGCATCAAGGAATTCTAAAACTAATTAATAAAACTATATAATAAGTGATATTGAGTTCGATGTTGTAAATTTTTTTCTAAAAATGTGGAGACACTACCTCTATGGTGAAATATGTGAGATATATATAGATCAAAAGAACATGAAATATATAGTTTCATAGGAAAAACACAACATGTGGAAAAGGATATGCAAAGAACTACTTAATGATTATTATTGTTCTATAAACTATCTCCCAGGAATGTCAAATAAGATAACATATGCATTGATCATTAAGTAACATGGAGTTATAAAAAAGTAAATATTTACAAGGACCCTATGTACATTTATCTATAAAATATGGATATGGGAATTGTATTGGAAGGTGAAACATCGTTACTTATTTATTTGGTTCCCCAGCGATATTTTTTATAAAGGATTTTAAATCTCTTAGTCTGATGATGAGAATCATAAATGAAAATTAATTATGTGAATGATGGTATGTTTTAATATATCATTTGTGAGGATGGAATTTGGAAATTTGGGAAGAGGATATGAGTTCCATATATATACAAGAAAAAAATGGAGTTATTGTATTATTCCAATTGTTCAAATTTCCATATACCCCCTAGTAACACTAAGATGGATAGAGAATTGAAGTAATATTTCTTGTGAGATAATATGAAAATGGAAATTGTTGATTGTGGATTAACATGTTTAGTTAGTCAATAGGTTAAGGATGAAAGACAATGTACCAGAGCAGTCATGAAACCTCTATCAATTCCTACATGGAAATGGTATGACATCACCCTAGATTTTGTTAATGGATTGCAAAAAACTCCAAGAAAGAATGATGTAATATGGGTGACTTTTGATCAACATACCAAATATAAATATTTACGTGGTATAAGGGAGTTTTTTACATTGAACTACCTTGAATAGATATATATTAATGATGTATCAAGACTTCATAGAGAACCTATCTCAATTTTTTCTAATCATGATTCATTAAAACCAAATTATGGAAAAATATTTATAATGTTTTGGATACTATGCTTTATTAGAGTACTTATTATCATCCTAAAATTGATGGAAAGTCAAAAAGGACATTCCAAACTATATAATACATGTTGAGATAATGGTGAAATTATTTTAATGGTTTTTTCAATCAATGTTTTCCTGTGGTTGAGTTTTACTAAAATAATAGTTTCAATTCAAGTATTGAAATGGCACTATACGAAGCACTGTCTGGAAAATGAAGTCGTACACTAATTATTTTGGATGATGTTGGTGAATGGAATCTTTTAGTCATATTGATTGTAGAGGAATTTACCGTGATGGTGAATACCATTCAAACCCCTATTAAAGTATCTCAATGTAGGGAAAAGTGTCATGCATATAATTGAAGGAAGGTTTTGGAATTTCAAGTGGGGCATCTCATTTTCCATAAAGTATCTCCATCAATGGGTGTTATAAGATTTTGAAAGAAACGAAAACTAAGACCCATGTAAAATGTTCCATTTGAAATTTCTGATATAATTGGAGTTTTATATTATCATTTGGTGATGTCGCATAGCCCTTCCAAATAAGAAAATGTGTTACCGAACATTTTGTTAATTATGTACGTGCCAGACCCCAAACATTTCAACACTTTTAAAGGAATATATTTTGAACATGACTTGTCTTATCTGAAAGAGCATTTCCATATTTTGGACACTAAAGTGTAGGTTTTTAGGAATTTTATGACTCATCTAGTAAAGGTAATTTGAAAAAATCCTAAATTTGAAGATGCGACATGGGATCTTGGGAAGTTTTGGTGATGTAAAACCCAAATATTTTCATGTGGTGATGTTTTGGAAATTTCAAAGATGAAATTTCTATAGGAGGGGAGAATGAAACGACCTAGGATTATATCAATTAAATATATCTTATTATTTTTATTTCTTATATTATAAATCACTTAAAATTCACTTTGAGGAAATAATTCAAACCATATAAATGAAGAATGAATGAAATAATATGTATTTTTATAAGTTATGGAAATTATACCAATGAATAAGTTTTTGGAACATAGGATTCCTAATATGGACCTTATAAATAGTAACCTCACCCACATTTGTTAAAATAATATTTTTACATATTATAAATGAATGTATGCTATAATTATATAATAGAAAAAGTAAATGAATATTTGAAAAATTATTAATTAAGTGTTGGATTTTTTGTTAGTCATAAAAATTCAATTACAATTTAATAATTAATAATAATATTTTAAATAAAATCTACGTCCATAAAATGTATTCATAAATATATATTTTCTTTTCTAATTATTTTAGGAAAATTTATTGAGACAATAGTTTATTTTTCAAAATGTTGTAAAATTAGTTTTAAGTTTAAAAACATTATTTTTTGACTAAATGATGATTTTAATTAAAAATTAAATTTCTCATATTTATAAAATTATTCTCATAAATTGGAGTCAATTTTTGAAATCTAAACATAGAAAAATTGTTAGGGTGAAATTTTGGGATTTTTCAAAAATACATTAATTTTTGCAGAATAGTAAAATATGATAATTTATGATAAATACTAAATACAAAAATTATTGAGTCCTAGGATATGTATAGATAATGTGAGAATATAATATATAAATATCATTAATTATTATAACACATTTTATATTAATTATCAATGTATTCATTGTCTTGAGAAAAAAATAATAAACAAATGAATAAAATATTCAAAAAGACACCCCTCTCCTTCACTATAAATACCACCCACACGACCCCTTCAACTCACACCTTCCAAGTTTTGAGTCTTTCTAAATTTATTTACAATACTCTTCCCATTAACTTCCTGATATATATGATCTATAAGTGTCTTCAAAATATCAAAACCAATTCCCTATAGAGTTTCTCAAGGAGGAAACTTTCAAGATGTGAAATCCTATTTCTTTTATATTCAATTTCTTTTCATGTTATTTTATTTTATTAATCTCTCCAAAACTCCAATAATCTAATTATCCTGAAAAAATTAGTACCTTAAATACATAGTAATGTTTTTATTCTAATGTAATAATCCATCATTAATCCCCTTATCTTCTCCCTTTTATTCAAACTAATGGAAATGTTCTCCGTGAGGGGTTGTTTCATCATTTTCAATGATAAAAAGTATTCATTTTCTATTACCACATGCAATGATATTCATGAAAAAAAATTAATGGTTTAAATAGATTATAATATTTATATTATACCAATTTAATTTTTTGGAAGTAACATATTTACATAATACTAAATGATAAAACTAAGTGAGTTCTTCATGATCAATAAGTGTCGTAATAATCTAAACGGTGATCACTAAATATTTATCAAATAATTCAAAATCATACCATATAACCAAATAATATTTATAAACATTTAAAAATATTTATTTTCATTAATAGAAAATAATTATAATTATGTATAATTATACCTATTTTTCATGAAATCCATTTCTTATAAATAATTTAAGCAATCATGAAAAGAAAAGAAACAGATGTTCTTGAATGAAAAAATTGTATCTTATAACTCAAAAAAAGACCATAAATGAAGTTAATAAAATCATCCAGAATAAATTACATGTATAAATTATTCTTAATTAATTAATTAATTAATTAATTAAATTATCTAGAACAATATGCTCAGGTGCAGAGCACATTCAGACATTAGTTAAGTGTGTTTTTCCAAAACCACCATTTTCATTCGGGTTTTTCTTTCTTCCTCAATACACCCAATAAATTATTATTTATTATTATTATACACATATTGAAAATTCTATTTATATTTTAAAAACATATATATCAAAATTATTTCATATTTCTTTTATTGTATAATACATGTCTAACAAATATCCCTTCTCAATTCTTTTCAATACGCATGACCGACTAAAGGGAATGTCTCGATTTCATACCCATTTTCAAGTACCATTCATAATCTCTTTTAAGGAAAAAATGTTTTTCTTAAATCACTACTTTTTTCAAACAATTTATTTTTTCATATATGGGTTTATATAAATTGTCATGGATGATGAAAATAATTTCCCAAAAGAACTCTACTTTGTAAAGCAAAAGGGTTGTTTCTCCCATTAATTTCTCAATGATTTGACTATAGTGATTTCATATATTTTAACACCTATGTTTAATTTTATGATTTATATCTATTTTATCTCATATTATTTCCATTTAATTTATTTTATGAACTTTTTTATGATCAATTGGAATGGGGATGTTCTATCTTGATACAAAAACCCATTTTACTCAGAATGGTTAGTGATTATGTGTATAGATTGGGGGAATCTGATTAAATTTCATGTGTATTTTTTGTTTATGTTTAACCCCATTCATATGGGGAATTAATTGTACTTAGTATGTGAGTGGTGTGGCTTTTTATGGCCCAAATATTTTTCTGTTGGCCTCATGAGGGAAAACAGATATGGAATTGGTCATAGCCTTTCCTAATATCTGATACGATTTTGGCCGATGCCTTAATGATTTTTAGATTTCTTGGCTGATGCCTTGGAAATATTTTTCAAATATATAGATTTATAAATTCTCTAATAATGAGATTATTAATGGATATATCAGGTGATTATTGGAATTGTATAATAACTGTCGTTAATCTTCACGTGATTATTGATATTCCATTATTTTGATTTTATTCATACCATATTAAGCACATGAATTTGTTTTAATGTGTTCTTTTCCAATATTTATTCTACGTCACTAATTATTTATTCTTATACTTAATTGCATATCCTTAATGAGAATATTATCTCATCCCTTTATTATATTTTTCCCATGGATATAAATATGAATACTATGTATGATATATAGGAATAATCTAGGAGTTCATGTGTATTCCTAATGGAGTTTCTATACTATATTAACTTTCTAGATATAGTTTAATATTAATATATGTAATATCTCTTCCAAAAATACCAAATCGATCAATCCAATGTTATTCAAGACATTTATATATGCCAACTTTAATTAATTAAGACATAAGCTCATGGATACCAGGGTAAGAGTCTTTATAGTCAGCCCATAGCACATCAATAGCATGCTTAACAGCCTCACTAGCATGTGGCATAACAAAAGAAAATCCACTGATAAATATTTTCCATGGATGGAACCAAATATTTCACAGCTCTGTGAATATATGTCTGGTCAAATGTGCCTCCCTCTACAGGTTCATTTATGTGAATGAGACAGGTGATATGAGCTTCATGTTAAAAAAACTTGTTATTCAGTAACGTTAATAAAACATTTGTTCAACAGTGGAAGGAAGAGTCATTACCAATTTTTGAAATCCATGTCCATGTAATTTATGACATATGACCGGTGAGCTGCAGTAGTAGGACACATAATCAAGATGATCCAATAAATGTATACGTATTGTCCCCTCCCCGTGTAATCACGAATCAAGTTCTCTATCCCATAGATAAATATATTCAGAATGATACCTCCTTTAATAAAAATCTCTTTACCTTATATCTTAATGGAATGATGTGAAGGTTAATGAATTGGTGGATCTGGAATGAGCTTAAAGAATCTAAACGGTCAAATAAATATATCAGTCTGATGCCACTCAACAATATTAAATTGAATCGAAGAAACCATGAATTAGTTGATACCAAGAAACATCCTACAATATCGTGGATGTCTTTGGATGATATCATCAGTATATTGAATTCACAGAATCTGAATGAAAAAAATGAATAATAAATTATAAAATGAATATATGTATAGTGGAGAATAACGATTTAACTATATAAATAGTAACCATAGACATTGTCTTTATGAAGGCAGTCCAACCTAAGTCTGCAGTCATAGACATTGTGTCTGGTTGTATCAGAATGATGATCTACCTGACTCCACCTATATATAACATTAATAATGTTCCATTTCATAATATAAAGTTATAAAATTATGTTAGATATTATAATGAGGGAATATTATACCATCCTCATTGTGGAGCCTCTAATGCAATATTGGAAGACAATGCTGCATGAGACTATGGAGAAAAGTGATGGATAGGCTCCCATATCCACATCAGTAGAAGATTAACACATTATGTGATCCTCATATTATCAATATAACAAGATATTCACTGATCTATATATGTATATGCAAGATAATAATACCCCTTGGTATATCGGTATGCCTAGTTTAAATCATCTAGTAAAGGTAAATACATCAAATTAAAAAATGTAGTGGGGTGATCCATGAAATGTTTTCCATTGATCAGCCTTAGAATGTATGTAGGTGATAATTATAGCTCTATGAATTCATTGAAAACCACTTCTAGATGTGAGAATTTATGGTATTACTTGGGCATGTGTAATGTACTGCTGATGATAGACCTTCCATCATCATGGACATCAATTACATATAATCTATGAATAAGATCATAAAAATCATATTTTAATTGGCATATCATACCCACGATGTCAATGGGGTGGAAAAACATAATGGACACATCCTGTAGTGTAATACTCATCTACTCCTCTATAAAATGTAATATATGTTACTATGTCCTCTATCTATCTAAGATCACAACAACGAGGTGACGAGTAACAAAGGTTAATTTACACTCTTCTATGTCATGTAACCTATCATGATGAATATAGGGGATGGTAGTGAGAGGTTCATTGACATGATGGAAATTATTTGATCTCCCTACACTAAAAGGAGGGACTATATTTACCTCTAAAACTAGCCTTTAAAATTGATTATCCTGGGATGTGAGAAATAGAGTACCTTCCATCTGCAAAAATAATATCATCGTTACTTTTTTATAATTAATTTGATAAAAATTGTAAACTTATGTTTTAAAAAACTAGAACAATAAAAATATGATAGAAAATTCTCATGTATAATTCATCATTATGATGAAAAGAAGGTAAAATATATATGGGTTTTAAATTGTATGTTTATTCAATTTATTTTTTATTTTATTGATCTCAATTGATGTTTAATTAATTATAATTTATTACATAAAACCTCAATGATGAAAAACCCACATAGAACATGTTGTTGGATGATATATTCTTTTTCATTGTCTGTTTCTTTTTCTAATAGTTGTTATATCAAAAAATTCATTCTGATAGATTCTAAAAAATTAAATTAACCAAAGTTGAAATCAATCAAAAAATGGAACAATAGGGAAATAAATGGATTCATTACTAAAACACATGCATACAAAAACACATTTTCACATTCATGGAAAAATACGCAGAGCCTATCGTGGATGATGGGAAGTGTATCTTTTTCCTAACATGGGGATATCTCTTATGAGTTTGTCCTTCTATATGATAAGTGTTACATCATATCCCCCCTCCCAATTGTCGAGGATAGTATATCTCATTTTTATTTGAATAGATTTTTGTCTTCCCCAAGGAACCACCTTGTAATATCATTCTAATAATTTAAATAATGATAGAGATTGAAAAAATTATACATGAAAACCAAACCAAATAATGAAAACATGAAATATTTGGGATGATATTCAGTTGATCAGAAAAAATGGGATAGAATAAAAGTTACCAACAGGCATCCAAGATACACTATAATAGTTAACCAGAGATCTCATATGATACATCAGGTCAATATAGGGTTCCCTTGATATGTTTACCAAATAAAAAGTTGAATCAACCTATCAATTGGTATATCTCAATGTCTGGAAGATTCTAAAATAATTGAACCTATTATCTAATATGACTAAGAGTAATTAATCCCTTATGCATGTAGCCAAATCATAGAACTCTGTTACCTAAAAGATGATCTTTTCTTAGTCAATGGTTAGAACACTCCATCTTGATTCATCGCATCGGAACTCATCAATGTCACTTTAGAAATGATGAGTAAAACACAGTCCATTTTCCATCCTCTAATATAACTCTTTTTGGCATCTCAACTAATCAGTGAACACACTGATAAAATGTCTCTTGCACCGAACCTATGATTAGATGTTTTCACTACCATTTTTGACTCCATTTATACACTCTAGTATGTTGGTGGTCATATGGCCATATATCCTAGCACCATAATATGCTAATTTAATTTTTTCCATTGAAATTTCATTATATATTCATACACATCTTCATTATCCCTTTCAATCTATCCAATAATTAAATCAAGGATTTCTTGTTATAGATCATATTACAAAACCATAATGGAATACTTTATTAAAAAGGATATTAAATCTTCCATCAATAAAAGTATGTTTAGAAATAATACCCAACATTAGGATTTCCTTCTTTATTGCATAATCCATATAATGATTACACCCATTACATAAAATATGGTTAATACATTATTGATGATAAGAAATTGACTATCTCCATGAAACCACATAAATATTTATGACCTCTATAATTTATCTATATCGATTAGAAATTAGACACACTCTTTATTTTCATTTGACAAGAATGAATACACAAGGAAAAAAAGCAACTTGAGGAATCAAAATTATCTTTTTAAACAATAGATAATGAATTTTGAATAGGATCATGATTTTCATCATTTGTAGAATAAGTAATTACAACACCAATATACCTGCCACAATGAAATGTGTAATTGAATCGAATGAATTTTTTACAATACCGAAAAGTGTTGGTTGAAGGTCTGAATGTCAAAAAATAATATTGAATATCACATTTGATCTATAAACTCATTGATTGGGTGTGAGACACTAAAACTATGTCCAAATTAATGATAATCGAATTTTATAGATTCAAAAGTTCCATAAGATGTAGAAACATTGAATATGATTCATCTGAATCACTATAAACTTTTATAATTTATTTATATTTTTCATTCCATGGTTTTTCCTAGGATATCAGATTATGAGAAAACTATTGTATTTGTTCCAGAACAAGGGCTATAGTAACTTCCAGACTTGTTCATATCATCTCTAAAATAACAATTTATATAAACTCTTCATCTTGCGAAGAGTAATACTTTGGAAATCTTGGATGTAAACAAGTGTTTGGGACTTTTAATTTGGTTATCTTCCAATAAGAAAAAAAATTATCATATATTTCCCTCAATCATAATTTACATTCTGGCCCATATTTTTGGCATCTAAGGATTTATTTTTCCTTCTTCAACACGTCAACCAAAAATGTGAAATGACACTCTATGTGGTATTTTTATCATATTTTTCATGGAAACATTACTTTCTAACTTTGGATTGACGTAGATCTGGTTATCAGTTTATGCATATCTATTCTGTATAATTCCCTGGAATTCTGAAGCTAGTGTAATGAAATCTCAATAAAATTGTTATTCAAGTGACATTACATCGACTAGGGAAGTTAATATTGAATGATGATTACTAAAAACAGGTGGATTCCTATCTATCGGAGTAAACTCAGAATTTTCCTTCCCCACATAACCTTCACCCCCATCATCTCATGATTCCTCATCAGATACTTCATCCCTAGATGAACTGTCATTTGGTATATCAAGATAATACACATGGTAGTCTAATACCATTCCATCTAAATTAGGATCATCTAGTTCATAATTTGGTCCTATCACTTGAGTGAAATTAGAATGTAATAATTGAGAGTGTTGTGAAGGACCAACTTCTATAGAGCTCATAAAAATGCTTCTGTGGTGGTAGGTTTCACCAAATCAATATCAAAAATCACCATATATAATTCCATAATAACATTACTACAATATTTTATCAAGAAAAATGATGCATCCATCCAATAATCATCATCGGCCAGAGGGTACTCAGTGTTCTATAAACAATCATTATATTGAAGACTTCAACAAGTTATTGATGTAATAGATTGATCAACCCTAAAATTCAACTGAATATATAAATTTTTTTGTACTTCATCCAAGTCATACATTCTTTATGATTTTCTACTCTTACATCAGAAAAAATATGTAAAACATTATGTCAGTATAAATCACCTTAATGATTCGATATATTTGTGTGGTCATGATTAACTTGAATAATAATGTCTATAGAATATTTTATACAACATCTCGATATTCTGAAATTATTTAAAATGGTTATGAATTAAAAATTAAGATTTTTTCTTGAGATATATTATTTAGATTCATTTATCATTATCTAATAAACTAACTTAAACCAATGGATGAACTCAAAAAGTCACTATTATCAAATATATCATCAACCAATAGTCTCCATTCAAACCAAAATGCCTCTTTTTGAACTCTCATTGCAGAATACCTATTCTCGAATACCTCTTCTACAATGCCTCTTGTAAAACAAATTTTTGTTACGATGTTTCTGACATGTTATTGATATTGTTTAGGGGTAAGAAATAATTATCATTTGATAGGTGGAAATGTAGGTTCTTAAATACTTGGTGAGGGATGATCAAAATTCCTTAATGCGGAAATGAAAATGAAATTATTACAAATTATATAACCACATAAACCAAAAAAAATGAAATTTAAATTATACATTGGTTGGCCATCTCGAGAGCAGTCATCCCACAGTACTCTTAATAATTCTTTAGTATACATATTATGTTATATATATTATATAACTTCATAAATTAGTTAATGTAATATATATTAAATATCTACACATGTTTTCCAAAATTTTAACTTTTCTATGTGTATGCATATTTATTTATATATAATAAAATTTAATAAATTTAATTAAAATCAATATAATATTCACTTACATAATAACCATTAATAAATTGTACACATTTTTATTTTCAATTTTATATAATTTCATTGGTTTATATAATATTTTATTGTTGTTATTTTACTTTCCAAAATTTCTATAATTATAATTTTTACATTATTAAATGGAATAATAATTATTTATATTTAAGATATGTTAAATTTATTTCCAAAAATTTTTATTAGTAGTAAATAAAAGTAATATAATTTACAATTACATAAAAACCAATTAAATAATATAATTTTATGTTAGTTTAAATTTAATAAAATCACATATTCATATATAATTTTTTTTTCATATTTCTACGTTCCAAAATTTTAATAATTATATTTCATATTATATTATTATAAATATTAATTATTAATATTTAATATAAATTAAAATTATTATTCATAGAAAGAATTATTTATTCCTCTAACAAAAATAAATTCTTATATATTTTTTAATACATTTAAGTAGAATATTTAGTATAACTAATAAATTTTTAATAAATTAGATTGTTAGTGAAAAGAATGTTATATTTTAAATTTATATTAAATTAAAAATAACATATAATAAATATTAATCTTATAATTTATCCATATATATTAAAAACACATACATTTTTGAAAACAATAGTATTTCCCTAAATATAAATTACATTTTATAAAAACCATATTTAAATTTCCTAAACATTCAATATAAATTATATCATACATAAAACAGTTACTCATTCGGAAAATAAATCAAACAAAAGAGATAAATTTTTTCATTTCTACAATCATGCATCAATACATATTAAATAAATTAACCATATAAACAATGAATAATTCCTATATTCATATAATAATTTATCAGATATTAAATAAATAAACCAGATAAACAAAAAAATTAATCATAATTAAAAAATTAAAATTTTAAATTGTAAATTTACCTTCCTAAATGATATAAATATATGTTGAGAAATATTTTCTATAGATTTTTATATCCACATCCACAAAATAACATATATATTGGGGGGATCCTTTTATAATTTTTAATCAGCTAGAGGAGTGAATCTTATTCACACCTCCTTCATGGATTTCATAAAGAAAAGATTAAAGAGGTTCATGCTTCCTCCTCCAAACCGAGGAAGTGTGAATGAGGTTCATGATTTTCTTGGGTAGAGAAAAAATAATGAAACTCATTCACACTTCTTATTAGGAATAGAGATGAGTGAATGAGGTTCATGCTTCTCTGATCCAATTTTCTATAATTTATGGACCCTTATCCCTCTCCATAAAAAATTGAAAACCGATTTAAAAAAACTTGTAAATAGTTACATATTTTCATTTTTGATTGTGATCATATTATAATTAATGAAATTAAATTCACTATTTATAATTATACCTATCATATTTTCATATTCAAAATATAAAAAATACGTAAGAGTTTTTCTTGACATAAGTATCTTCCTTGTATCATAATTAAACTCCACTGACTATTTTCTTCCAATATTGAAAAATTAAAATCCATTACATAGTTATATTCTATAAAAAATATCATTTTATGGGAATTTATGATTCCTTAAAACTTATTCTTCCTACATTATTCTATTACTTCATTAAAATTCCTTTTTCTTAAAAGTAGTTCACATTTCATTATTGGATATCTCTTTCTATCAATGTTTTCACATTTATTCAATGTTAACAACTATTTTTATAAATTAAAAAAATAAATAATTTTTATGATTATCATAATTATATATTTATATTTTTAAAATGATAATTTATTAATCTTTTTAATTATGTGGGTTTTCAAATAACAGAATATTTAAATGTTACAGAAAAGGGCGTTCCGTACATTCCTGAAAAACAAAATTTTTTATCATCCATTATACATTTCTTAAATAAAAATTCTGAAATTTAAAGGATATTTTTTTGGAAATATTTAGAATAATATTTCTATATCTAATCCATTTCCATTCCAAAAAAAATTATTTTTAACAAAAATTTACACTTCATATTGTATATCAACATAAAATATTGTTTTTGAAAAACTATTGTATTTAAACTTATATATTTTATACATGTTTTATCTCCCATGAAATGTTTTTTCGTTCATGATTTATGTGTTATTATGTTATGTTTCATTTATAAATAATAATTTTTTATTGTTGATTAATTAAGATCATTTTATGTAAAACCACATTCTTTTTCCTTGGGTTCATTAATATATGATTATGATTGATTTTAAGTGCAACAAATATTTTTGGATGATGTTGTCTAGGGTCCTACATCTTCATCAAATTCATTTTTTTGATATTAAATATCATGAGGAAGATCAATGTGGACGTAATTATTTTTGTTTATACATATATAATAAAAATTGGTTTTCTAGCATTTAATGAATGGACAAAATGAGTCTTTCCACATAGGCTTTGGAAGAATGGGTTTTCTCAAACATGATTTACTATGATTATATGTTAGATACATTTTCTTAATTTTATCATGATATACTAAATTTTCAATATTCATTACATTCCCATGAAATACTATGTTTAAATTATTAATATTTATTTTTTATTATTTTTTACATTATGCTATACTAATATGTTTTATGTTCACTGAGGTCTATTTTAATCAATATAATAATTTTTGCATAATAATACGTTTAGGATATAAAATTAATGAAAATGTTTTATTATTATATTTAATTGTATTTTGTTATTTTATTATAATATTTATGCATTCCTCATGTTCTCGTTCATGTTAGGATATTTGTTTTTTGTGTATTTGAGTGTACTAATTTCTCATATTTCCAACCCACTAGTTCTGAGGATGCTTATTTCATGTGAGATATATAGAAAAGTTTCCATAAGAGTCTTATTGTAGTAAAAATTTTTATGGTTTTATTCTATAATATATTTATATAGATAATCTAAAAGTCACTAAAATTTTCAGTTGTTGGCCTATACGACTCTCTATTATATATATTATCTAAACCATGCAATTACAATATTAGTTTGGTTATGATTTTCATTGAGTAATTTATTTGGTAGTGAATAATGGTATAAAAGTTTTTATAGATTAGGATAGTAGAACATTAATGATAATCCATTGGTTATTTATAAGGGATAAGTCATAGTACATGACATCTTCATAATATTTGGTACAACATTTAGTTATTCATTTTAAATGTAGAGACGTCCATTTAATGATACAATTAGTTGATGTAGGGTCTATAATAGATTAATATAGGGGTAATAACTATAGAAATAGATTTCTAGGTATTAACTAAATAATCACTGGATGAACGATAAAGAGGAATAAGTGCAATCCAAGTTTGACAGTCTTGGGGGATATGAATTACATGACCATAATATTTTTATTAATTGATATTGGGAACTGAAATAATAGTGAAGTTGGGTGGTTATTTTAATAAATGCATGATAAGCCAACCTAATTTATCCTATGTTAAAATATTATTTATATACGATGAACAAAAGATACCATTGAATAAAAATATAAATAAAAAAGGAAAATACGTTCTAAGCTCAATTCTAATTGTGATTATAATAACTCCCACATATTGGTTATGTTTTAGTCATGTCAACCCATTTAGTATTATTAATAGATTGTATTAGAAGGAAGCACGAGTGCAAAGGAAAAAATCAAGATTACCTCATCAAAAACACATCATTATAACTACTAGGATGATAACCTTTTGAGTATTCTGAACAATCTATCAGGAAATATTAGATACAAAATGAACAAAATCAATGTTTAAGATATAATAAAGAATATAAAAATATAGTCTTACGAAATATCATGTGATGATGATGATGAAGAAATTAACATTAAATTCCATATGTTTAAAAGTTTATAGAAGAGGCCCCATGGTAATTTCTTTAAGGGGAATGGAACATGTTGTACTTCTAAAAAATTCGTTCATTGAGAATGAAACATTCATAAGAAAATAATGAGTACAATTAACACTATAAGAGTAGTAAGAATGCAATTGATGCCACCACTAAGGGTCTGATGCATTAATTATGGGAAACTTATACATTAACAAAGTAAATTCCATAAATCATAGGAGGGAAAGAATTATGGGCATGTAAAACAACTACAACCAATGGAACAATATAGATCCTATTCAATGTCATCTGATTAGGTTTATTTTGGCAACAATGTACTATAATTTAGAATTGTGGATATGTGATCTTTATTTTTTCCACTCTATGTTTCCTAGATATTTTTCTTTCGATACCACCCTAGGGTTTTTTAATATCATTGAAGAACATGGTATATGATGATTAATTTTAAAATATTAATATTTTGAGAATGTTAATCATAATATGTTTATTTTATAATGATTTAATGTTGTGGGTAAAATGTTTTCGACAAAGACACAATATTTACCAAGTGTTGTTAGATTACCCAGAACATCTTTAGAATTAAAAATACAAGGGGTAGAAAAACAACTAGTGTACACCACATAGATATAATAACATATATACAACTACATATGACACTAAAAATTAATATTCTTCATCATCCATCAATGAACTATCACCACATGTATGCCTATATGATTATATAGAAGTATAAAGAACCCTGATAGTGGTGGATATAGAATATGATCCCCCTCCCCAATAACTATTTTCAAATTATATGATGGTCAATGTTCTGAGGTGTATTCATAGTGACCTTTGGGATTTGAGAAATATGATAATTAGGTTGTATGCCCTGGAGCAAGTGATACCATGGTGTGTGTGCCAAAAATATTTTGGATCTTGTATGGACCTAATTTAGAACATGAAAAAAAAACACCTAAAGAGGGATTCAAGAGGCTTCCATAACCCCACTAACCATTGTAAAAGAGGGTTTTATGTAGTTTGAATCACATTACACATGATGCAGGTAGGTGAAGAGATGAGTGGTTACCTATAAGAGCTTACAACATAGGTGACAGATAAGATGGAAATAGAACGAGATGATGAAATGGAGTTGGCCTCTCAAAAAAGGCATAGGAGGAGTATAAACATTGAAATCAATCCACTTTATTTGTAGAATTTTAATTCTTTATCCACTACATCATGGTACATCAAAATTATTCTAGCACCAAAAAATAATGGAATAATGGGTGATGAGAAATAGGTGTGTCTGATGTAGTTATTATTAAATAAGGGAATAAAATCTCATTCCTTAAAATTTTTTATGATAGTTTGTTTCTATAGTTCTAAAATATGAACTCAACAGAAAATAAGATATATATATATATATATATTAATAACAAACTGTGAGAGATATATAAATCAAATTGTTTAAATGAAAAAAAAAATTGTGATAATTTTTCTAATAAGTAAATAAATATGATTGATATATCATTATACATTTAAATCTAGAGACATCAAACAAATTCCCTTTTATAAATTTTTTTTATGAAATAATTAAAAATATTTCGATAGAATTTATTTATGTTGGGAGAATTTGACACCCCATGATTTTAATTTATATTATCC
Source organism: Viscum album (assembly GCA_963277665.1). Classification (NCBI taxonomy): domain Eukaryota; kingdom Viridiplantae; phylum Streptophyta; class Magnoliopsida; order Santalales; family Viscaceae; genus Viscum; species Viscum album. Next base: position 280,217,578 of record OY728123.1, on the reverse strand, counting down.
TCAAATTACTAATTTTTTAGTAGCATATTTCATATAAAAAATAAAACTATATTGAAATAAAAATTATTTATATTTTTTTATTTTTAAATATAATCATCAATATTTATCTATTTAATTATAAATCCCATTTTTCTAAAATAATATTGTTGGTATGTTTAAAAAAAATTTCCATGGCAAAGCAAAAGCATCACTCAACTAATTAATGTTTTAGAAAATAATGATTCCAAATATATTCAATCATGTGAAATATTCGATGAGATATATTCTAATAGAATCCCCTTGGATGACTACAATTAGAGATTATTGGATGCCTTAGTATTAGGAAGATATTATAAGAGGTTATGTAAGTACATATTAAGATTTTATTAAAATTTAATACAATATATATATATCAAAAAATTATATACTTTTCAAAATACATTATTTCTAAAATCACATCAAGACTAAAAATGTATTTCTATACATTTTAATTTCATTTCATGGAACTATGTTAATATTTAATAAAAATATTATAGTGAAACCATATTAATTAGTAATTAATATAAAAAATTAGCTAATATAAAAAGTTGCATTTTTATATGAAATATTTTTCTCCACATATTTTTAATTTTAAATAAAATATATATATTCTAGGATATTAATTTTATAAATTTATCTTCAGTTTTTAATTTATCATGTTATTTTAATATTATAATGTTTTTATTTTTTAAAAACATTATTGATCATTGGTTAAATATTTAAAAATATATTTTTTACAATAAGATTATTTTATTAAATTATTAATATATTTTTACTAATTTAATATTTATGAAACCATGTTATTATATGAAATATGTGTTATATAAGTGAATTTATTATTTAAAAAAGTGTTATTTTTAATTTATAAACCAATTTTTGAAAATTTATAATGGAATTTGTAATTATTTTATGAAAATATAATACATCAAAAAAAATGGTAGATTAAATTAAATTCTTATCACTATTGAAAAGAAAAAAAATTATTTCAAACTTGGATTCATTAGTTCCAAATAATATAAAAATAAATTTTTTATTTTTTTTCATATCGTATAAATTTCATATGTAAAAACTAACATGGACAAATTTAGAAACATAAGAGGTAATGAACTTTATAAAATTAAAAACAAATTATATTTGGTTTGGATTGGACATATATTCCATCCAATTCAGTTTTATCAAATTTGGTGCCACTTTCCATGGGAGTGACTTCCCATTGTTGATTTTTTTTGTATTTGAAAAAACACTACTTTTCATTTATAAAAGGGGCTCCCCTCTCATAAATCCAACAAACAAAAGAAACTTATAATTTTATCTCAATATTTATTTAACCCTATAATATCCAATACTATATGAATTAATGATTATATTGAATTATTATAAGACCATCCATATAAGGTTTAATTTTTTTTTCTAATAGAGATAGTCTAAAAAGTGGGGTATATGTTTCTAATCCTCTCATTATATTTCTATTTATTTATAAACATTTATTATTTATAAAATTTTATTTACATATAAAAAATAATATTATATGTATAATTTTGATACTATAATTATATTATAATGATGGTAAAATCAACAATAACACTCACTATTTATATTAAGAAAATTGAAAATGTAAATCGTTGACTATGATTACTACTACCTCCACGATGCAAAATTTTTCATTTTCAATCACCACCAAACAAGGCCAAATATAATAGTGGATTAAATATAAAATTTTTATTTTAAAGATGTTTTTTATATTCATAAATTATAAAACATAATACTATTTTTTTCTTCTAATTTGTGTAAAATGAAATATTTCACCATGCATTGATGTGGACTATAACATCCACAAGAAGATTAATTTGAATTTTTCATTTCCTAAGAAGAATATATGGATATTCATGAGAATAGTTTGAAAAGATAAATATTATTTGAGTAACATCATTATAGTTTTCACCTTGAAAATTTGATAAAATATAAATGATATTTTCCACAAAAGATTATCATAATTTTGATAGTTTAAAACAAGTATAATAAGATGAAAATCATTGAGAGACTTTTTATAATATTCTAATATTAATTACTATTCATTATAAATTAATTATAATTCTAATAAATCTCACTAGTAATCAATAATTAATATAATAATTCTACTTTTGTAATTAAATTTCAACAAAATTACCTCATAATCATAAACAATCATGGTATGTTTATGATTTGGATGTTTTGAACTCTTACAAGATCAATGATATAACATTTAATCATGGATGATAAAGATAAAATAATTAATTTAATATGATATAAATATGTGAATAATGATTTTTTGTTATCTGAGGGAAACATAAATATTTAACTCTTTGATTACAAAAACTCCATTCGTAGTTTGAAAATCACTGAAAATTGGTCATTTCTCATTTCATATTATAGGATCATGAATAAAGTAATCTTGAAGATAAAACAAATAATTCCTATATAATTATAAGTAAAAAAAATTATAGTACCTTTAACAAACTTATAATGATATAATTTTTATTAAGAATGTTTACTTACATGAAAAAACAATAGTAAAGGGTAAAAAATAAAAATAACTGATATGGGAAAATAGACAACAACTAACTAATATACATGTATATAATTATTATAAATGGAAATACTAAATATTTTTAGTATTTAATATTTTCTAAAATTAGTTCTTAATATACTTATATTTTTTATACTCTATCTTAGAGTTCATTTGACTATAGGGTGAAACAGTTTTAGAGTTTCCCTGTCTCAAATTTGAATACCTTGTGAAATGATTAAGATATAAACAATATTTCATGTTTGATGATTTAAAAACCTAAATATTGTCTTTTTTAGAAAAATCATGTTATATTTCATATCATTAAATGTTAAAATTAATGTTATTCCTCTCATCGGTTTTTCATTCCTTGGATACTTAGGATTTAATGGGTTTTCATGAGTGAAATTATTTCCATAAGTTTTAATCACTATCCATTATTTATTATCATTCAACACAAAAGTATTATATCAATTTATGATTTTATGATATATATTTTTCTTTTTTTAGTTAAATATTGTATCAAAAAATATATTCTCCCTTTTTGAATAATTTTTTTTATAATTCTTTTTTTATGAATAATTCCAATTTCATTTTATGGATTTTGGTCCCATATCCATGAGTAAAATTCCTTATAATGTTATCCAAAATTAATTGGAATGATTATACAAATAATTTTAATATATTATCATATTATTTTTTAAAAAAATTAGTATAATATTTAATACTCTTTCTTTAAATGTTGGTTTTCAAAGAAAAGCATCTCAACATATTTATGAAAAAAAAAATTAAATACATTACAAAATTTAAAAAACATTATCATCCACTATGCATAATTTGGAGAAAAATTATTTTTTTCATGAATAATAATCTTCAAATATTTATTATGATTTTTTAAAAATTAATTCTATTTCCCCTAATAAGAAAATTATTTTTAACAAAAGTTACACATAATTTTTTTTAAATGATAAAATGGATTTGAAGAAAAATTATACATTTTTACTTCATTATTTTTACAAATATTTATCTATAATTAAGTGATGTTTTGATTACCCTTAATATATTATTATTTTATTATTCCATTTAGAAATGAGAATTTTATATCATTGATTACTTATTTTCATATTATGTGAAACCCCAATCATTTTCCTTATGTTTATTAAGATAAGTTTATTATTTATTTTCAGTAGAATAAATATTAGGGATGATTATGGGTTCATTCCTATACAATAATTTAATTAATTGGCTTATGATTATATCTCCTATTGTATCCCACCATCGATATATTGAGTTCAGTCACATAGGCAATGACATGATTGTTTTTCTCAAATTTTAGGTGTGGATGAAATGAGTTTTTCACATATGAATAAATATAATGGATTTTATCACATATGATTTACTATTATTATAAAAGTTTAACATATTCATCTTATTTATCATGTTATGTGAAGTTTTAATGACTCATTTAATCTCCATTATATTCTATGTTTTCACATTCAAGCCTTATTTTTAGAGTATCCAACTATTTTATGTCATATGATAATTGAGATTTATTTTGTTAAATTTATCGATTTTAGATTTCCATAAAAAAAATTTATGACCTATTTTGATCTAAAATACATTCTGATTATATTAAAAATCTATTTTTGAAAATATAAAATGGAAAGGAGAAAAATTAGAATAAAATTGAAAGAGTAATAATAAATAAGATGAATAGTTTATTAATGATGTAGTGTTTCCTTCTTCTATCAAATATATATATATATATATATCAGAGTTGGATTAATATTCATTTATATACAGTGAAGAAGAGGATTTTTGGGGGTTGTAAGCCCACCACCATTGAATTCCACATCTTCTGACTAGCTAACATGGTGTAAACTGCCTAACACCCCCTTAGGATGCCTACCCCTACCAAATATTACATTATAGTACAAAATATTCATTATAGTACAAGATATTCATTCTACACAATCCTTTATTATGAACATACTTTCAAATTATGACAGTTTCTAGTGCCATTGAAAGTAAATCTGTAACTTTTTCACTTGATCAAACATATTGAATATTGATATCTTTATTCTTCATTAACTCTTGAATGAAAGAGAAAACATTTTGTGGTATGTGCTTTGTTTGAACATTATATATAAATCCTCTATTAAATTATGTGATGCATACAGTATTTTCTTCGAATAATATTGTTTGGATACTATCAATAGTCAATCCATTTTCCACTCTAATGTGTTGAGTCATAGACCCCAACCAAACACATTCTTGACATGCTTTATGTTATTCTATCACTTTTTCAGATTTGAAGATGTTGCGACGAGTATCTGCTTTTGATATCTCCATGATATGAATGAAATCCTACTATAAACACATAAATAGTTTTTGATAGCCCATTTTGTAGATCATATAAATAGCATACCTATGAAAACATATCCATCAACCATTCTGAGTTTTTAGAAAAAAAACCCAAATCCATAGTTCCACAAAGAAAATGAAAATGTGTTTAATACCATTCAGGTTCCATCATGTAGGGGATGAATTGAATCTTTATAATAATCTATTATAAAAAGATCAATGAGGAAAACTACAAATGGCAAGATACATTAGTGATTTGATAATACCGAGGTATGGTACTTCTGGTCCAATCAACTCTCATTTTAATCATAAGGTCGAAATTGATCTTTCTAAATATGTAAATATTGAAAACCCATTAGTGCACATAAAGTATTTGATTTATTCATTTTAATGTTTTTAAGACCTTTTCAGTGTAATTTGACTGATCTAAAAATATACCACTTGGAACAGTTCAATTTTTAATCCAATACAATACTTTGTTACTACAATGTATTTCATTTAAAATTAATCCTTTATTTTATTCATTTATTCATTGAGCTATTCTATAGTTTTGATGATATTTGAATCACAGCCACAAAGATCAAAGATTTAATATCCACATGTTGATTTCTTAATAAAATCTTATGGGCATTTATAGTTATTTATAAAACCTGTATTTATTGAATAATTTCTTAAATGATTATACCCAATACACCCGGATTTTTTTAATCCATATATGGATTTCATCGATTTAATTGAATATATTTATTCGGGTTTTGATTTCATTGAATCATGTATTTTGAAAAATTATGGAATTCTCATATATAAAGTACTCTCAAGTGAACAAAATAAATAAGTCGATATGACCTCTATATGATAGATATCATCATTATGATCTACTATAATACAAATTAGATACAAAAATGTTATTGCATCCATAATAGAGGAATTTTTATATTTATAATCAAATATAGGTCTATGAGAACAACCTTATGTGGAAATATGATATTTTTATCTTAAAATATTTTTGTTCTCATTACGCTTAAATAAAAAATACATTTCTATCCAACAATCTTCACAGATTTTGGTATGATCATGATATGTCCAAAAACACTTCACCTATTAATTGAATTTAATTAAACATTCATTGGGTCTTCTAATTTATTCCAATTGGGTCATTAATGACATTGGATAAGAGAACACAGTTCACAGACTTCATTTTCTATATCTTGTGACATAGAATCTGAAAATATTTCATCAATATATTACATATTACTCTGATTCCACATATCACTTAAAGATGTATAATTAATTTTAATCTTATAATTTTTCCAACCATTAGGGTTTTTCTATTTCCAATTATTTCTCATTATGATTATCATTATGAATTTATTTAATAAAACATAAATTATGTGTTTGTTCTCGAACACATGCCTCCATAATGGATTTTTAAATAAAACTCATCATATTTTTTTCTAAGGATTTATATCCTTGGATCTAATTGGTATTCCATGATTTAGGAATATTTTTTGATTTTTGTAACACCATTAGGTAATTGAGTCTTCAGGACATCAATTCTAGTCAATGCATTTTTCAACTGGTACATGTGATTCAATTATTCCATTTGAATCAGTAAATTAATTAGAAAAATGATTTTACTGTTATTAAAAATGTAAAATATTTTTCACTTCCATCTCACACTACTGGGTGGGAGGATCGAGAAAATATAAGGTTTTCACATTCTAGTAAATTTTTTCTCTTTTTTCTCTCCATATTAATGGGAATACATTATCATTGATGTTAATATTAGAAAAACATGTTGTAAATACATTTCCAGTTTGTGGTTCAAGATATATGATGATAGATGAGTATTCATATCCTATATATGTTCCATGACTCCATTGAGGTCCTATATTTGTACATTGTGGTGGAGAAATTTATACATATAAATAACTACCAATGATTTTTAAGTGGGAGATGTTTGGCACTTATCCAAAACCCAATTGGAGTTGAGAGTTTTTATGATATGCACCTGGTATGCTATGAATTAATTCTAAGGTATGCAATATTTTGTGACCCCATACATATCATGGAAACATTTTTTTCATTATTAATGGTCTAGCAATATGATGATAAACTTTTATCATTGATTCAGCTAAACCATTTAGTGTATACACATGGAAAATAGGATTCTTCATAATAATCCCCATTTCCAAACAATATTTATTGAATTATTGAATGATATACTATCCAAAAATATTGAGCCTTACTTTATTTAATAAATGATCAGGGAATTGTTCCCTCAATTTATTTATTTGGTCAAGAAAACATGAAGAATGAACCATTTCTTGTTGAGATCAAACGTACATGTGACCATATTTTAAATGTCTTAATTAATAAAAAAAATTATTGAAATGGACTACATGATGGATAAATTGTTCAATGTATATCCCCTTGAGTTAGTTTAAGAATAGCTGAAATTTTGGCCATATGTTTTAGTTGGATATGGTCTCATGATTTTCATTCCACGTGAATAAGCCACACATGCAATTTTTTATAGTGGATAGATCTATTAGAAATTTAATGAATGTCCATGAGAACATTCAATTATTTTTCAAATCATTCTAGAACAGGGATGACCTAATCAGTTATAAAAAATATTTAGGCTTTTAGGTCCATTATTTACTTCAATAAGACTTTCAATTTAACAAATATATATATATATACTGAAATCTAGATGATAATCTTTGTTTTTTTTCTAGTGCATGACTCTTACCAAATTTATTAATGGAAATCCACATGTACATGTCATTTATGTTAGACATAATATGATTATCATACCCATGTGGGTATATATCATTGAATCTTAACAAGATTATATTTTATTTTGGAAAAAATGACACATCTTTTACAAAAACAAATATCTCATTGGGTAAAGAAAACCTCACTATACCAGTTCCTTCTATCAGATCCGCAAGCCCTAATATTGTATTCACCATTGGTTTTGTTGATTTTATATTAGAAAACTATTTTGTATTCTTAAGAATTGTGTGTGTTTTTCCACTATCTAGTATGTAAATATTTTTCCATTTTATGAAATCATTTTCAATACTACAAAGTAAAGATAACAATATTATATGAAAAAACTTATGAAAATAAAATAATAAAATATATAAAATATAAAACATAATGGAGAAGAGACATATTATATCTCATTATTACATTTTCATTTTTGAATTATTTATAACAATCATCCCATCAGATTAAAAAGTATAATCACTCGGTTGAGGTAAGTGAAATCATCATTTTAGGGCTTGTTATTCCTAGTAAAATTCACCTCTATTTTTTTATGTATAGGATATCCCAAAAAAGTGTGTTTCATTCTTTTTTCTTCATGATATGATTCATAGAACATACAACAATGCTCTGGGTTTCAGAAAACATGACACTAATGTTTCATAGAACCCCACATGTATCATGGATCTTCATGATTCCTCAATTTTTTTGAGATGATATTTCATTGATTCTGATATTCATTTAGAGTATAATTGTGATTATGACTGCGTCATTGAGTACATCGGCTTCCAAAACCACATTCATCATGAGAATCACATCGCAGACTTCTTTTATTTCTATTTTCATGAAATGTTTTAATTTATCTAGGAAATGATACCACTGAGTGAGTAAGATGAGAATGATGATTTTTAATTAAAAGCACACTGTTATTTTTTTCTACAATTAATGATGATATGAGTTCTAAATATTTTAAATACCATCAAAAGAGATATTTTTTAGAGGGAAACGCAAGATGCATGAGATTTTGTTTATGTATTTTCAAATATATTAGATTTTGTAATCCTAATACTACAGTACATGAGTTTCGATACCACTCTATACATGGAATAATTGTAATCACTAAACCATCTAAATTCATTGAATCTTAAATCTAAACATTTAAAATGGGTTTCTGGAAGAACAACCAATTTTTCCTGATTATACCTATATTTTAATCTCTTATAGAGATTTTATAGATCTACCTATGTGAAGTATTCATAGTTCAAATCATTCATGAGATTTATTTCAAGGAAGTCCATCTCCTTTTCTATATTTCGGAGGGTTTTTGAATTATTATTTTTAATTATTTTCATAAGATCCATCGATTCGAGTTGTATTTCCACATCAATTATCCATGGAATGTAATTACTTTTAGTAATTCCAAGAGCGGTGTATTTGAGCTTCATGAGATTTAACATGATAATAACTAGAAACCATTGAAAATAATATAATAATACCATTTAATTATATATATATATATCCCATGATAATCGATTAATAAATATTTCATGTTGGGATAAAAATAAATGTGTCTATATATCACATTAATTTTTTAAATCTTTCTTGTGTCTAATGATTAATAATTATACCATACAATTAGGTGGATCAAAATAAATAAATTTAATCCATTTGAATGAGCCGAAAACCTACCTCTATGTTTGTAATTAAAATAAACCTTATAAACCATCCTATCTGGTGGTAAATTTATGATAAAAAATAAATAGTTAGAATTTTCAAACCAAGAGGGTAGAATATAAAAAAACAAACCTTTTGTAATTTTCAGTGTTCGTGCTGATAATGGGTTGAGAAAATAAAATGGATATGATAAAATTTAGAATAACTGAGAATGATGAGTAAGAAAGAAGATGAATATTTTATTGATGATGTGGAGTTTCTCTCTTTCGTTCAATCTATATATTTGTCACTGGTGGTTGAACATCCTTTTATAGGTAGTGCATAATAAGATTGGTGGGGGTGGGAACCCCAACACCATTGAATTTTGATGTCATTGGCTTCTTAACATGAGGGAGGCTGCCTAAAAGTTTCAACATTAATTATTATATTTATATCAATCAAAATTTATACATCATGTTATAACATGTTTTTCCATATTAAGAATTACACATAACCCAATTATTATTTCTTCATTAACCTAGTTATAAATAGTATTATATAATTATAGATATATATTAAAGGGTATAGATGAAAACAATTCATGATATATTACTTTAGGAGTTATAGAACAATATGTTTATGTACTGAATCACCATGAATCTAACTGATTTAGCCTTTCGATGTGGTTATTGATGGTGAGATTTATTATTTAAATAAATTAATTATTATATTACTTATATAATGTTTAACTTAGATAAATTAATATATAATTTTTTTATTATAGATATTCTTATTGAGAGGATGATTTATTGAGAATATAAATGTTCAATGAAACTAAGTACAAATATAATTAGTATAGTGATTGGATAATACAATGATAAATGATTATTTTACATTTTGGAAAAATTTAATAATTAATTTTCTTAATTATTATTTCCCATGTAATATTAATTCATGTAAGTATATAGTTAACAAATTGAAATATCATCGAAATAAAGGAAATAATTGTTAAAAATTATCACAATTTTAGGAATGTAAATAATGTTATAATTTTTATCAAGATTTATTATTGTCATAGTGAAACATGTACTAATTATTTTCTTATAAAAAATTTTCCATTTCATATTAATATTTTATTTTTGAGATTATTATAATTTATTATTAAGGATAGATTTATTGGTTTAAAAAAAATTGGGAGTCTTTTGAGACAATTTATCTTCATGATGATTACATTAGATATTTTCATAAATTGTGTTTCTATATATTTTTAAAACATGATATATATTATGGAATGTTATATTATCGTGAAATATTATTCTACTTATATTTTGTAATTTTCAACTAAAGTGGTAAATGAAAATATGACTAATTATTGATATAAAAGATGTTTATTACATTTTTATGAGGCTTTATGAATAATTGGAGAATATTTTAGTTGAATAAGGAAGATAATTTTAATATTTTGGTTTTATTGAGAAAAATAACTATTTCTAGTATTTCTACACATCATTTTTAGGAATATTTAAATAAAAAAATTCATCATATCAATATGTTTTATTTCAAAACAATATGACATATTTTTGTGGTTGGGAGTAATATATGTGTGCACTGGTCAAAAAAACTAATAAAAAACATCATGGTTTCCATTATAATTTCAAGAAAGATACTATATAGCTAGAATTACTTGGTGGAATGTAATAGTTTCAAATGATTTTTAGTTATTCAACCCATTTTGTAGAACATATCATATATATGGAATATTGGGAAATATGGTAATAGGTGAATGGAAAATGGGAATTTTTTTTAAGAATGATTTGAGAACTCAATAAAAAATAAAATTTTATTATCAAATAGTTAATGGTTATTTGTAGTTAGAATATATATTCAAAATATATGATTATTAATATTTGAAAATTTACTGGAAACCAATTTTTTTAGTTGTAAATAGACAAGAGATTTTTAATTTCATATATATATATATATATAGTTTTTTCACAAATATTTGTTGTGAAATAGAGTGGGTATTTTCCCTCAGGCGGTGAGTGACAGAGAAAATAGTGGATCGACATAATAATGAAATTACTGTAGAAAAAATCATGTTCTTCAATAATGAACTACAATATTGAAATTATAAAAATATAAGATCATTCGTTTCACAATATAACCTCTATATATATTTGAGTTGAGTTAAATTTGGTTTTCAAAATATTCCATGTTATTGTTTTATTATAATTTAAAAATTAATTTTTTATAATATTTAGGATTATTATGTTAAGAATAAAATACTCATTGACTGAAAAATTATCCGAATGTCCTAATTTTGTATTTTTTTTGGATAAACCACTTTTTAATGGGTATGGGGGAAACCTCACATAACATCAAAGATGTAGAGACACAAATGTAACCCGAAGGCCATAAGGGACATTATCCTAGAATAAGACACATAAAAATACCCCAACCCAGCATCAAAATCATTATGAAAAAACCCCACCATGCATGACTACTCAGTTAACTGTCCCGGGGAAAAAATGCTCGAGCCTAGTACTAATGGGTGTGCCATACCTTTTCAATGTTCTAAATTTAAATTTCCACCCACAGTGAAAGATAAATTCTATGAATCCTTGTCTGAATATATTTCTTCTAGAATATCTAGAACATGCCCAAAACAAAATTACAAAATAAATAGACCAATAGATTCACACTTCATTCAGTATAGCTACGAAGGAAAAATAGGTCCTCCATCACCAAGTGAGTTAACAAATATACCATTCTCCTTCAACATCCAATCTCATCATCAATAATCAAAAATTAAATCATAAAAAAACTATCCTTATCACCGAGAAAGAAATCTACCAATGGTTAAATCACAAAACCCCCATGATGAAATCAATGACCATCACTAAAAGGAAACTGGCTGCCACTAAAACCCCGAAGTAGACCAACCACAAACCACACACCAAGATCCAAATAACGTACCAAAATCTCATCCAAACCACATATCCAAAATCAAAAAACATAGAAAAGAGATCAAAAATTAAAATAAAAAACAAAAAAAATGACCACCCGAAAGCTTGATGAATCCAAAAATGACCCACCACAAGCCTGAACCGCAAATCCAATCACTGGCTTAAGGACTACACATGATGACCATATCCTCCCAATGCACACACAACCGGAATTTAAATATGGTGAAAACCATCACAATAGTAGCTAAAAACCCAATCATTGGACACTCACCATGACACCATGTGAATCCCTTTTCAAATTTTAAGTGTTGGGAGTGAAAAAGGCCAATAAATAGTATGATTCTCTAAGATGTTTGAGCCCAAAGAGTTACACGACACCACCACAAGAAAATACACAACATTCCATGATCTCACTAGTCCAATGAAAGTACTCATTGAATAATATCATTTCCAATTGGAATAATATGTGTTGGTAAATGATGGTCAATGGTATTTATCATCAATACATTAATCTATATTTAAGGGATCATTTAATTAGTTAAAAGAATTCAATTTTAATAATTTTAATAATATGATATGATTTTTTAATATGTTTTACAAGTGGATTGTTAGTACATGGGTGCTTACAGATAATTCTAATGATGTAGTCATTCATGTTTTATCGGTAAACCATATAAATGATTTTTAACACAATATTTATTATTATTCATTCGGAAATATTAACAACACACATAGTTAATCCTATAGATTAATGAATTCTGTTTTGATGTTTTAGAAAATAAATTTAAGAGACCAAAAATTCACTAATCCACCCCCAAATGTGATTATTTATTTGAGTGTATTAAATTATAGAATACTCAATACCAATTGATCCAATTATTGTGAGTGATAATGTATATTTTGAATAGGTCCCATATTATTTTCACTAAAATGGTAACCACAAGTGATATTTTGTTTAAAAGATAACCAACTCTAAAATACATGTAACTTTAAAGAATCAAATGTTTATCTAGAAATAAATGGAACTCAACCAAAATATAGCAACATAATGGATGGAGATTTTTTTTCCTGGTAAATATACTAATAAAAAAAATATTTATTTATTTAATAAAAAAAATGACATAATGGAAAAAATTGATGTTGACTAAATATATTTTTCTAAATTTATTAACAGTATCAATGATGGAAAAAATAAGTAAAATGGAATTATAATGAATCTATTTTTAATGAAACTCATTAATCATTTAATTATGATGATTTTAGAATTTAAATTGAAGATGACGTGTTCATTTAGAAAATTCATTCACCCACTAAAAATAAAATAACAAGTAAAAAAATTATATTTGATGAATTTAACAATTAATGTGAAAAAATAAAATTGAAAAAACATATAAAATAATATGACATTTTGAATGGAAATCATGATTATTTATTTTTTTAATAAAAATGCATGAAATGGTATATTATTTTTATATAAGTAAGGACTAATATAGATATATTTTGGATAATAACAAATATGATGATAATATTTTATCACTATAAATAAATTTATAGTATTGTTTCAGATTTTGATTTTAATTTTCATATAAGATAAATTTTAGTGTGCATATTACATTGAAAAACTATTTCATCCAATAATATTTGAAAATGCATCAATTAGTGTATGTTAGTGAGGAAGAGGATATTGAATTCATGATGTTGTGTGAATATAAGAGTTTAATTGATCTTATGAAAAATGGTTATACACTTTATACAAAAAATATCTAAATTTGATTGCACTTTATTAATCCTTTAGTGAAGTAATGTGTCATTAATAAAGATCGTATGATAATAAATGAGATTGTGTTTGATATTTTGGAAAATTCACTCATCTCACTTTTATTATATATGAATGGGTTTGATATCAGAGTTGAACTACCCATAATATTATTTATAGTCCTGTAAGATCTTTATTAACTATGTATTATTTATTATAAAATTTCCATTTTTTATATATTTTAAAATATTACTATTGGTTTAAATAAAAATTACCGGAAAATTTATCCAAATAGAGAGATAATTAATATAATGTATATTTGGTTCTGTAAGAGTATGATTTTGGGAATGTAAATAATAATTTATGCTAACAAGTAGTACATATGAATCATATTCAAGTAATTTAATTAAATTCATAGAGTGAAAATGAATGGTTTTATGAAAAATATTTTCAAATTAATAAGTGGAATGTATTTATTCTAATTGAATTTGGTACATAAAAAATGAATTATTTGGAAATAATATGTTTTTAAAATATAATTATTTTGATGTGGTGAGGGTATATATATTAATCATGGGAATCATTTTTTACAAACTTATTTCATACAGCATGAATGACCAATTTATCAACATATTTGATAGAGAAAATATCATAATTCATTTGGTATTACTATAAAGAAACAATTGAGAATAATTTTGGTGTTTAAAAAATATAATATTTAATTAAAAATATAGAGAATATTTGATCCCAATGAAAAATAATGGATAATGAAATATTTTTTATTAATAATGGGTGTATTGAAAATAAATGTATAATTATGGATTACTAATGTAGTTGAAGATGACTTGATGTGAATATAAATTTTTTTAGGGTTTTATGATGAAATATTTTTTTAAGCATATAAAACCAACACCTACTGAATAGGGATTCAGTGGTAATAGTTTGTGTATAATAATTAATTATTTATATATTTAATATATTAATAATATTTATATACTAAATGTAAATAAATTAGGTAGATGAGAATAATTTCATAGTATTGGGTGTTTTGAAGATAATTATTATAAGATACAATTTAATGTGAATTAATTTTCAAACCATATTCTAATTCAAGTTTTTTACCTATTAACTATGCAATTAATATAGAATAATGTATATTTTTAAAAATCTCATGTATTATAGATATCACTATTATTGATGGTATTTCAAAAATAGTTGCTAACACTTTCACTGGTGGATATAGAATGATAACAGCATCATGTCATAATATATGTGAATTTTTGAGTAAAATATGTTGATAATTCTTGGTAATTTTCTTGTTTATACAGATTTATGAAATAAAGAAGTGTAATGAGAATACCATTTCATGGTAGAGTTGATGTAAAAAATATGAAATATATATAAATAAATGAATATCAGTAAATAAATATCTTTAATTTTTCCATTATAAATTCTAAACCTTAACAGTAAATGTAAAAAACATCCAGGAGTAAAATAACAATGTTATATTATAGATAAAATATAAAATTAAAAAATCATATTCCATATTATTCCAAAATGATCGATGATTTTTTAGGTAAATGATTCAATTTATATGAACTTTTTGACTAATATGAATTCGGTATGGAACATCGAGAACAAAATAGGGAATCATAGACTATCATTTTATATTTTTAAAGATTTAATAATATCATAAATGAGGATAAGATACGATACGTGATAAATATATATGGGAATATATAAAATGGTGGATCAAACTATGTCTTGAATTTGGATACACCATGAAGAAATTTAAATCTATAAATTTCGTGGAGAAGAAAAAGTTGATCATAATGAAGTGGAGAAAAGATAAAAATCAATTATTGGTTTTTTGTGTAAATTTTAATTAATTATTTTACTATAATGGGCTTTGAAATAATGTTTAGTGTATTTGTTTCCCAAAAACGTTTCTGTATAGGGAATAAAAATGATTTTTCCATAGAACAAACCCTAATTTTTAATCATTTTATACTATATTAGTGATTCTGTATTAAGTAGAAAGACATTTATATGTATATCACATAGATATAAATATTTTAATGTACCTTAAAAAATCCTCAGACCCATATAAATCATTATGGAGCAAATGGATCCATGTTTGATGTATTTTATTAAAAAAAATCTTATATTATTTGAAAACATGATAAAAACTAATCCATTTAATAAACAATATGTGACACCATTATTCCTCACTCCCATATTGGGTTATTATGGATTCCGTAAAAATGATAACACAATTACCAACTTTGGTTTTATATATACACGTGTACTAATCATGTGTGATACCACTATTTCCATTTAACCAGTGAATAAATAACCACACCAATTATAGCTGAACCATACTGATATTGTATATTAATTTTTTTAGATAAAAAAATATTCTCTCAAACTAGAATATATAAAATAACATAATCTATTTTATAAAATATTAATATACCCCCTAAATTCGATGAAAATATTTTATTAAAATTAATTTTTATAACACTTGAACAAAAATGATCACTTTAAATTATATATATATATTTTTAAAATGAATATTAACTCCCAAAAATGGGTGAGTGAGTTTTTTAATAATGAAAAAATAAATTTTAGTACTTAAATAATGGTTAGGATATGTAAGATAATATTATAATTACAAAACATATATTTTTTATGTTTTATTTAAATACATTTATTATATCACTAATATTTTCAGGAATGTAACTCCCCATTATTTCAGTATGTATTATCCTCTAAAAAATACTATGTTGAATATAATGTATCACGTGTAACATAAAAAAATCCATCCATTCTATAGTTTAGTATAATGATTGATTAAAGTAAACACATTATGAGAATACAGATTGACACTTTATTTAAAAAATTATGAAAACTCTAAAACCTCAAGTGAATAAATGCATAAATATTATTATTAAATATTTATTATAAAAAATAATTTTCCACCATATATTATTTTAGATTTTTTAATGAGTAATTTTACTTTTTATAATACAAATTAATTGAAGAAATTTTAGAAGATGGATATTTTTAATTCGATACAAATAAGTTCATTTAATTTAAAAATGCATATTTTCAGTAGAAATATTTCTTATAAATATGTTGCATTTTTTATCTCAAGTTAATTTAAAACATTATATAATAATATAATGATTCAACATAAAACAAAATATTATGTCTCATTTAATAGTTACTTCATATGAAATATTATTAATAGAACATAAAATTTAAAACTATTTTTCTTATAAAAATAATTTTCCACTTATTATTATATTTTTTTATGTGAATAAATATTGAATATTTTAATATTATTTTAAGAAAATTAAAATTAATTTTTTATTCAAAACATAAGAAATGTTTTAGGGTTATATTGTGGGGTTTTGATAAAAATAATTAAACTTACTTAAAAAAATAAACTTTTTATATATAACATGTCTGTAATGACATAAAAATTATAGAAATAGGAATAAAAATTTATTAAACATTTATCTCAAAAAATATGTATTTCGTGAATAAAATATTTCTTTTAAAAATAGATTAATTTAGAATCCTATATTCTACATTTCAGAACCTACATTTTATTTTACTCTAACAAAAAACATATTATTGGTCCTTTTCATTATATTGTGTATACTTTGGATTACATTCAGTTTTGGATTTGTTTTAATATAAAATAGCCCAAATTATTATAATAAAGTATTATTTTTCTTGGTAATAAATAATATTTAAAATATTTTTTCTAAATAATAAATATTAATTTTTATACAAAAAAATACATGTTTTTTGAACAATTGTTTTTGTTTCATTATGTGTTATTATATTTAAATTATTATTTACCACCGTATGAATTTGAATTAAATAAGTTTTATTTCATATGTGGAACCAATAATTTAAAATTCATGCAATGGGGGGACTTTAATTTAGGGTATAGAATCAAGTTATCATGGTAAAAAAATTTCACCAAGGTAATGGATAAAGCGAGGTAAAAGTGTTAAATCAAGTGATAATGTCAAAAAATATCACAATGAATCACCGAGAAATGGGTTTATTATAAAAATATTGTACTTCTGTTTTCCCCTATTAATTTTATATTCATTATAGAATCCTATTCCTTTTATATGACTTTCTTTTTATATTGTTTTTTTATTTATAAAAATTCGAACCTTGTAACTTATAAAAGGACCCCCCCCCCACCATCCCACTTCCCCTTAAACATTATTATAATCATGTAAACTATTATATACTATATAACATCCCCAAAACTCATAGACACATCCTATATGTTTTGGAATAAAAAAATACCCGCATTAATGGAATGATCCATTTAACAAAGGACTCATCCCATTGAGTAAGGTATGAACTCCAATCAACTTTCTCATTTCTTTTATTTTATTGTTTTTTATTTTTCATATTCTAAATCACCAAAAAATTAATATAATTATTCTATTATTGTTAGTATACTAAAATATTATGATTTTGATGTAATAAACATTTTCCACCATCCACCCATCCATTTAAAGAACAAAACTATATCATGTATTATGCATCTCCCACTCCCTCTATGGGTGAAATATTTCATTTTTCATCACAGAACTATATATATGGTTCTAAAAAATAATAAATGAATATATTTATCATTTTTTAAAGATATTTATTTTGGAAAGATAAACTATACATTATATAAGTGATATTAATAGTCACTGATCAAACTAATTTTAACGGCCCCAAATGTGAATACTGAGAAATCATTAATAAAATATAATATATTTTTTATAATATACCATAATGTATAACATTGTTCAATCTTGATTGGTGAATACTCTACAACTCTATCAATTATGATACATTGAACTTATAAACATGAAATGATAACAGAAATTGATACACTACAAAGACAATGAATGGTTGAAGCTATTAAAAACTAAAAATCGAAATTAATTCGAAGTGATTAATAACACCGTAATGAATGAATATAAATTACTCATATAGAATGAAATAAAAAATCTTTTTTTTGAATAAATTATCAATCAATCGGAGTTTTTTATACTAGGAATTAAAAATGTTGTGGAAAAAGGGAATCCAATGTAAGGGTTCTTTATCTCAATTTCAATTCCAATACAAATATATAAAATTATGAACATATTATTTTCTAATATGATTCAATTAGTATATATTAACATAAATAATGATAAATAAACTACTATTAATTTGATTTAAATGACTATTTCATGATCTCTTTCAATGTTCTTTCGATTCATTGCCACACCTGTATGAGGATTCAAACCCCAATTTGTATTTTTTATTTCATTCCTTTATTTATTCTGTTATTATAATATTAAATGTGTTATATAAACTTATTATTTTATATTTTATATCATATTTTTTTATTATAATTTCATTCATATATTCTTTTTATTGATATATTCTTTCATCAGATGTCACATTCTTGTTTATGGTTTCCTTTCCAAGTCTCCAATCAGTTAATGAATTTCCCATCAATCATATATTATAACATATATGATTGTAAGTAAATGTGTTGAATTATTTTATTACTATTTTATTTTATTTGTGATTAATTGATGGAGTTATTTAGATATTTAATTACAGTTCAAACATTACTTTTTTAAAATGGGTGTCTTCCCATCACATTTTAAATTCGATAATTTTTTTAATAATTTTACAGTTTGTGAAATTTTATGATATTCTACCTTAAAACCCATTAATATTTTTATAAAATACTAAATTAGGTTTATTTGATGTCTTTTAATAATACCATTTCCATTTTATGGGAGTCATTGAAAAGGTTTCTTATAATCCTTGAATAGATTTCTTATTTATATGTTCAAGAATATATCTAATATATGTCTATATTTATTATAATATAACATTGCTATTATTCTCTATAAATAAATTATTTTTTAATGTACTTTACTATGGCCTTTTTATTTTATTAAAAAATAAATGTATTCTTCTTGAAATTTTCTACAGTTTTCATTTATTTTATTTATTATAATAGCTTGAAATTAATCTCATTTTTTATATTTCCACATGAATGATTTTTTCAACATTTATATCCATTATCATAATGAATCGTACTATTAATTATTTCATAATTTTTAATGTAAATCTGTATTCCCATTTTTCTGGTTTCTTAAAAAAAATTAATATTTTATAAAAATAATTAATGGGAATTAATTTCATTTATAAAAATTCTTATTTTATAATCCACATTTATTATCATTACCATTACCCTTTTTAAGGTTGTAATATTTAAAATTATTTTAATACTATGGATTTCATTATACTATTGTCTCTTGTTGAAATAAATATTATAGTAACATATATTTTTAAACCATGTAAAAAAAGCCTTATGTAAATTATTTATAAAATTCATCTTATTTTTTTCTTTCAAAATATACATGTAAAATACATGTTAGATTTATCATTCATTTATTATCATCTTAATAATATTTTTTTTCTATTAAATTTAATAGATTTAACATGAAGAATTAAATGATTAAATTATTTCCCTTTACTTATACAGTACCATTAAAAATTATTATGTAACCCATCTTCCAATAAAAGTGTTTTTCATCTAGTTTGACATCCTTTAATTTTCCTTATTTACAACTATTTATATATTATAATAATTCCATCCATATTTATTCTTAATATTTAATATAATCATATACTGGGGAAATCATTATGAAATCCCATTTCTTTATCTTGGGTTAAATATTCTACATTGAAATTATGATTTGCTACTAATTTGGAACACTAATGTTTGTAAATAATATAATGTAACAAGGTATCCTAGAATTATACTACACATTAATTTATTAGGTAATTTTTAATACCTCATGAGATGATATGAGAGAGAATGGGATGTAAACCCATTATTATGTTTGGGGATTTCACTGTACATATTCCATAAATAAACAATGTGTTATACCTATTTCACCAAACACAACACCAAACTAAAATGAGAATTTGATATTTATTAACCATTAAAACCATTATTCTTAATTATATAATTTTAGTATAAGAAACCAAAATATTAAATACATTAATATATATAATGTTATTTTATACTAATTATCCCAATTCATTATTATGATTACGAATATATCATTTTTTTTCATTGCAATTTTAATTAATTACATATAATATTATTATTATGAATTCATTATATTTATAAAATTTAATTTTGAGGGATAAATGTTTCCTTTATAAGTTTTTATTGAAATTATTAATAAGAACATGTATTATTTTAAAATATATATTTTATTAGGAAAATATCTTTTTAATTATACGCAATGATTTTATTGAAAATATAAATTGTAAAATAATATAAATTTATTTTTTAAAAAATAATCATTATTTTATAATTTATATTTAAAATTTTATCATTGAGTATTTTTTGTATTTTTCTAATGTATTTTTTAGATGAATAAAATAAAATATCTTTTTTTCGATTAACATGATCCTATGATATTATATTCTTATATATATATATATATATAGTTAATTAATCATTTTTTAAAATTTTTGTATTTGTGAATTTATAATTTTATAAATGGTTATTTCAATTTTAAAAAAAATGTTATTTATTTGAAGACTTATGTAGTATTTTGAAAATTAAATATATTAATACACCATACATTTATTTTTATAAATTAAAATATTATCACTTTTAAAAAATTAATATACCAAAAATTATATATAAATTTTAATAATTATTTAAAAATTCTGTTATATGGTCTATTTTATTTTTTTCAAAATGGATAAGGTACCATTAAAAAAACATCTTACAACAATAATTTCTCAAATGATAAAAGTAAAATAATTTAATTGCAATCGTTTGAAAAAATGATTAAAACATATGTGCTATTGATTTATTTTTCACTTTATTAACCTTATACACTCCTATAAATTTTATTGATCAATTTCTTAGAAATTTTCTTTTTTGTTAATTCCCAATACTAAAACATTTTTCACTTTACAATAATGCAATTTCGTTTCAGAAATGAAAGATTAAATTTTCTCCTCACTTCCTGTGCACCAATACCAATATAGTTCATTAAAAACGCTTTTCCAAAATATACTATACATTCTTATACATCTCAAATAGGATTTTCATTCTAAAAATACCACCCCATGATGGAATAACCCTCATTACAAAGTTGACAATCCAAGAATTGAGGTATAAATTTCTCACTGCTCTATTCTTATTTATATTTCCTTATGGGCACATTTCCTTCATAAAAGTACATTAATATATAATAAATTGAAAACATATGAATCCTCATTATACATACATGTTATTATGATAATTTTATATGCATTAAACTCCTTTATCTTTTTTCCTTTAAAAAAATTTTCATAATGATTCATGTATTATGCAGACTATAACATGTACGACGTAACATGTTCAATTTTCATCAACAAAAAACCTAATTAGTTAAAAATGGAAATAATTATATTATTATGTTATTAATAAATTATTTAATATACAAATATGATAATCCACTTTACACCTGTATATCGTTCTTTGGAAATGAAATCATTATCCATGTGTATGTGTGTACTGCCTCCTCCACGAAATATTGTATTCCATTTTCCATTGTCACATTTCATAAATAATTATAATAAATTTTTTAATGTATAAATAATATCTTTTTGAATCTATTGGGGTTCTATTCTATTAAAATTTATATCCTATCAATAAAAAAAATAATCATTATAAAATTAAAGGTCTCAAATAAGAATAGAAAGAGGAAAACGATCTCTTTAATATATGTAATAGATTTTTATGAATTATATTATTTATTTAATTAGTTTAAATTTTTATATATCATAGTAAGGAACACTATATAATATCATTATTCTTCTATTAAAATGACGTGACTATTAAACCACCTAATTATTATCCCTTAATCATTTTTTCCAATTTGAGTCATATTAAAAGACTACTGAAACAATGCTATGAATTTATTACATGGACTATTATGAGAAAATAATTAATATTATAATATTATATAGATATGTGTATTTTTATTTTTTATATATATTTATCATCAATTTTAATCACATTAAATATGGAACCACAATTTATTTATCAATAATTAATTAGACATTCTCAACATTAATTTCATTGTCATGGGTCATAACTCAAACTAATATGGTTTGAAAATTTAAAATTATAAATGATTATTGAAAATATTTTATAATGAAATTAATAATATTTTAATGGTGAAGCTTAGGAGATTATTGAATACTTATATTGATATTATGAAACTAGTTCAAAAAATCATGAATACATAACCACAATATTGAAAATATATAAATACTGACTAATTAACATATCTATATAAGAATTATTAATGATGTGTATTCGTGGTGATAACTATGAATAATTTTGAATGGAATTTTATTAAACATAATATAATTACTAAGACATTTTTGCATGTGTAGAATTAATAAATCCCTAGGTAAGGGTTTTCATCTCAAATTCCTCTCTTATATATATATATTGTATTGAACACCTAATTAAATTTTTTTTGGTGTATATACTACCTATTTAAGATATTATATAACTATGTAACTTTTATTTATAGTAATTTAAGTTGAAAAAATACTTCATATTTAATGATTATTTTATTTATATGATCATATGTTATAGGGGTTTGTGTTAACTCAATTGTAAATAATGGATTAGTGATTTTTATTATAGAAATTATTCACTATATGTTGGGTAAATTATAACCTACTAATGAATTTTATGATATTTTCTCCATGATTCTAGTGATTTCTATTTTTTCTACTTTTACCATGGTTCAAAATTATCTTACATCATGAAATATGTGTAACACCCCATGATTTTCAAAGTGTAACATCATGTTTGATAACATATATCACACAAAAAAAACTTGATTAAAATATAATGTACCACCATTAGAAATAATGATATATTTATTTTTTAATGAAATAAAATATAATCTATTACACTGGGAACACGCAACATCGAATCAAAATGAAAATTAATTTAGTATAATAATATAACATATCCATTAAATTCGAGATTATGAATATGACTAAATAAATTAGGAATTTTTTTTGTTACATACAAATATAAAATAAATACAATTGATATATAGGGATTAAAAACAATATAAAGACCATTTGAAAGAAAAAATTTTTTTTTGGAAAAACTTATTTTCTATTAGGTTGTTTAGTCATGGTTTTATCAGATAATTTAAAATAAATATTTACCAATTTTTTAAAATTTATTTTAAATTATAATAATAATTTTTAAAATCGTCATATCAATATTATCACACTATTATATTTTTTTGACTTTTTAGAAAATATTAATTTTTTTGTGACCGATGAATATACATTTATATATTGCATTTTCATTTCCTTTTAATAAATTAATGTCCATCATTTTTAAATTTCATTTAAAATAACAATATTTTTTATTTAGTTAAATTAAATTAATATAACTATTTTTTATTCATATTAAGATTGTATTTTTGAATATTTTATAATTAGTTTTAAATCCAAAATTTTATAATAAATTATTTTCAACTACATAATAGATCTCTATTTTTATTAATTAAAATAATAACTAATGTTGAATAATATAAATTAAATTAATATAACATATTTATATATTATATTTTTAATTAAATTTAATTAGTGATAATTCTGAATATTATTAATATGAGATATTTTTTTCCAAAAAATTATTTTCTTGAAAAAAATATTTTCAATATGTCTATCATTTTATCATAGAAATAAATTATTATTCATATTGAAATTGAAAATGTAAAAATTTATTAGATAATTTTTATCATCATAATTTATATTATGTTATAATTTTATCTCTATTTTTTACCCAAATTAATAAGGAAAAAAGTAAAAATTGTTTATTATAGTTAAAAAATTAGTTTACCATGGGTTATACTAAAACCATAAGGGTTCAATTAAAACCTAAATCTTTCTAATTATTATTTTCTCATAATATTTAGACCATATTTATTCTAATGTTACGAAAATGGTTTATTTTAGTAGCCTTTTTTCTTGAAGAAAATATGGGTGTAATTCCTTCTAATCAAAAATTCAAATTGTATCCCCTCTCCCACTTATAAAGCCCCCCCCCATATCATCTCATATTTATACATATTAAAAAATATATTTAGCCACTAACTAACCAAAAAAATTATTTAATTCACTTCACTAATTCTATAGTCTTGCGTTTTATAATAAATCTAACATTGATGGGATTTGGTTTAAACCTAAAGATGTTTTTCAAATTAGAGGTTACATACTTAAAATGAGGATTTAATTTTATTTCTTATTTAACCACCTCCGAAAGTTATTATAACCTATGGATAAAATATATTAAGTATCTTAAATATAACTATATTTATTATTATAAGAGAACGAACTAAAAATATCTCCTCATATCATATATTCGAAACAAAATCGTTAATCTAGTGTATCACAAACTACCATCTCATGAGCTTACATAATTTTAATTCCAACACTAATTATAATGGATAGATGTGATGATGTATTTTATATTTTTGTATTATAATTTTAATATAATTATTTTTCTGAATTATAATATCACATGTTTTTATTACTTTCCATTCTATAGAGAATACAATAACATTGCTCATGTATACAGTGCACCACCACATCATAGGGTGATGTGAATCATTATTTTCAAATTATTTAAACGGATGGTAATATGTATTAACTTAATTCAAATATATGTATCAATAATGACCAATTAAAAATTGTTTTAAAGTATTATTTCATTTAATTTCAAAATTAAGCATGTATTGATAAGGATAATATCATTCGTGTGTACGGAGGACTATCGCCTCATGAAGCGATGTGATTCATTTTTTTAATACTATGAAACATGTATAGTGTATGTATGATTGTTGAAATAATTAATAATATATCCATAGTGACATATAAGAAACACTAAATGATATTATAATTATTCAATAACATATTTTAGAGTATTAAATATTATTTTAAGAAATTGAAAGAATTTATAATTAATTCATTAATAACATTTACATTAATATATATTTATTTATAAAAAAGAAATAAAAAATTAACTGAACCCCATGGAAACGTATTTAGTAATATTCATAATGAATAAAATAAGGTTTTAATATTCATTCACACCTAAAACATGATA
Source organism: Viscum album (assembly GCA_963277665.1). Taxonomy (NCBI): domain Eukaryota; kingdom Viridiplantae; phylum Streptophyta; class Magnoliopsida; order Santalales; family Viscaceae; genus Viscum; species Viscum album. Next base: position 280,191,242 of record OY728123.1, on the reverse strand, counting down.
ATAATTTTTTTTCCACATATTTATTAAAAATTTCGAAGATAATAAAAAATCACTAATGCATAAAACGTTAAAATGAAATTTTATTAATAGTTATGTATGAGAAGGTAATTCCAATAGAAAATTACCTAAATTGAAAATATAATAATAATTTAGGATATTTATTAACAATAAATAATATAAACAAGAGGACAAATATTCCAAATTGAAAATATGTTATTTGGTTCGAACTAATAATAGAAAATCGTTTAGAAAACTTGGAAAACAAAAGGATATGAAATGTTGAAAATATGTGTAAAAACCCATAAATAACAATTTGATGATAAACATCATGGTTTTTTATCGATAAATAACATAAAATTTCTCCATATGGAAAATTAGTTTTATAAAATCCCGATTTCAATACGTTAATGGAGAAGAACTAATACAGTTACTCCTGATTTCCATGAAGGAAGTTTAACCTCAGGTATAAAATTGATAACCATTTTATTAACATAATTTAGAACCATATTCACATATTTTATCATATATATTCTCTAATTATAATATTTTTTTACAAATATATTAGTTATTTATTGTTTACTTTCATCACCAGATATTAATATATTTGGATTTTCATACATAGTTCATAATAGTAATGTTGATCCTTATTCATTGACAAAAATTTCCTTATTTGAATATTCTTTAATGTAGTTAAATCATTGTGTTCCAATGATTAACCAATTATAATGTTCATTTTAGGAATATATAGGTAATATTTATGATAATGGAATATATGATTATCATTATTGAGGTAATTTCTAAAAACAAGAAATTATATTATAATGACCATACAATATTTTTCAAACAAAAAAACTATATCCATGATATAATTAATATATAACAACATTTTTTTTATTTTAATTTATTTACATTATTCATTTTGAAAAGGATGATATTGGATCATTGTCATTCATGTAGGTGGTCAAACCCACCAAAATAACAATATAAAATACTGGGGAATGTGTTAGAGTTTACAATTATAAAATTGTAGTATAAATTTAAAAAATAATGAATCCCAAATAAAATAATTGTAACGTCCCGGTTCCGGGTGCCACTCAAAGGGTGCCCCGAACCCGGTTCGCCATGTGAGCTCAAGCACCTTTCCCCAAACGCCAGATGCTGCTAACTAGTAGCGAGGGCCCATGTCTGATAGTGGGGAATCTATGCCCTCATTTGTCAAAGTGTAGTGCAACAGAATGAAATAAAACATACAACAACAACAGAAACACTAAACCATACACAGCTGAAACAAAAAAAATGCAGTAGGTATAACTAACCAGTTATATAGATATGATGCATCATTTCTCATGTTCCCAGGAAAACCGCTAGAAAATGTTACACAGCTATACAGTACAATAAAGAGTACAACGAAGAAAAAAAAAACAGTAGGAAGCATCGCAACCCTAAGCCCGGTCCCATTGTAACGCCCCGACCCTAGTTGCCTAGAGTCGGTGCATTATTACATAACATTGGCATGATCACAAGAAAGATCAAATCTCGAAAGACCGATTGGTTTAGTAGCCTTGGAAACACTAGATATATTCATAAGTTTTACATTACATCATAAAATGAAAAACAACATAATGTCTCCATAATCCACACTACTATCCCCTCATAATATCCCTGCAGGTCATTCATAATTTACTTCTTCACATCCTGGGGAAAAATAAAACATAGAAAAGGGGTGAGCTCAAATGCCCAGTAAGGATAACAATATAGCGGAAACTTTCATAAATAAGAATAAACATTTAAGGCAATGCATTACTAAAACAAAAGCCTTTTAAAATTGAACTTCAACATGGTATGGCAAAAGTAAAATGAAATAATTCCATTTACTTATTCACATGGATATTCTACTAATCGAATAATCACATGCAAAAATAAATAACCACTTTCATAATGTTGGAATGCATAATGCCAGACTATCATAACCACATAGCCAAGGCCTCGTGCCAAGACTACAAATAAGATTTTGTCAAGGCCTTGTGCCAAGACACTAGTTTGTCTCATGAGACCTACCGATGCATCGAGGAGCTATAGCGGGCTCCACCCGTCACTTATTAAGTCCAATGCATTCCCATATGAAAAGGTTTAAACATAACATAAACATTCGTATTAAAACTAGCATACGAAATGTCAATACTTTCACAATAAACTATGAATGGTATAAAAATAGCACATCCACAGTCAAACATATCACAAAACCTTCAATACAATATAGAAGTTTTGTATCATAATAAATCAACTTCAAATAATCTTAAAATCCATCAAAGGATGTTGACATAGATGAAATCAAAATTCTTTTAAAAGAAATATCTCCTTTTATTTTGAAATCATTTAAGATCCATATAAAATAAAACATTTTCTTTGAAAATATTCTTATAAGCTTGTATGGGAAGCTTCGACGATTTTATAATGGCGGAAAATAACCGCACCCGCCGTATAAGTTAAAAAAAACATTCTTACCTCAATTCTGTCGAAAAGGTTAAAAAGGACCTTGTTTTGAAAACGACGGAAAGATTCCTTTATAAACCTCTTATAAAAAGTCAAACAAGGGTATAAATGACTTTAACCCATATTCTTGTAAATAGTAAAAATGTTTTGAAATACATTTCGAAGAAACATGGATGTGGATGATAAAGAGATCCCAGTAGATTATTACGTATAATACAACCTCGGATAATGAAGAGATTGTGAAATAACCCTTACCTTGTACTTTTCCTTGGTTGTGGTAGGTTAACCTCCTGTATAATGGTGAAATAATTGTTATTAAATTATACAAGAATCATATACATTAATATGATATCATATATGATCTTTTAATATTGATTTGATAATAATATCTTAGTATTATCGTTGTTTCGGGTGTTAACTTACTTGTTTTATTTCATATGTTTTGTTACGTAAGACATGTTTGTAAAGGATAGGTTGTATATTATTCATATCCAGAATGATATCAAGTCCTTAAACATCATTTTTAAATCATAAAATGATAATTACGCTTTAATGGTTACGATGGAGAATGAATCTCATCGCGTTCGTGGAGACGGTAGTCCGTACGTACGCACGAGCGACAATATCATTCTTTTGATATTAAAATAATATATAAATGGATGGTATATCATATATACAGAATCATTAACATGTTATATTTATTATTTACATGAGTTACACATCATTATTATACCCATCCAAATAATATTATATTGAATAACAATTACACCACGACGTGGAGACGGTAAGCCGTACGTACGCACGTATGGTGACATGTTATTCAAAGGGTGGATAGAATACTGAATATGGTTGTACCATACTTATAATAACATCACAGTATATGTGAGATACTGGAGTTATTATTTCAGAATGGTAAGAACAAAGGAAGAAGAAGTGGAAGAAGAAATGAACTTAGAAAAGGGTGGTGAAATCATTACCTCTTCTTCGGGTTCTTCCTTTTGATTTGATCAAAAGGGCTCCTTAGGTTGGCTTTCTGATCAAACTATGGCCTCTAGGTTGTATTGAGGGATGTTGGGAGAGTATTTGGGCAGAGTTTTGCCGAACCAAAAGGCTTTAGAGGTGTGAAGAAATGAGAAGGAGGAGTGCCCTTTTATAAGAGGGGTGAGGGGCACCTTTGGAAAAGCTAGAAATATTAATTTATAATAAATTCATATTCGGTTTCTAAAGGCTCCAAAGTTGACTATTCAAAGGATGAGGTGGGGATAGGTCGAAAACAACTCATCCAATAGAATTTAGACAGGTTTGGGTACTTATATTAACCTTATCTTTAAGTATTAACTCTAAGTTAATTAGTTTCACTTTTACAATGTCTCCTTGTATTTTTATATAATATGGTTAATAAACTTACTATATACATCCAAGAGACACCCAAGTGGTCCATTAATGATTAACCTATCATAATATAAGTCTCTTGGCCGAACCTTAGATTTTTAGGAATTTAATATCAATTAATAATATAATATTTGTTTTAAGAACTCTTTTATGTCAATTTTGACACTATTCAATAGTTGATTTTTGTGAAACTCATAACAGATTGATTACTTCGAACAAAGTCCATTAAATCAATCCTAATATATCATATTAGCCTAGAAAATTAGTTTAATTCATTAAAAGTTTCATATTATATTTATTTGGGTATTTATAATATCAATTATTTTAATTTTTCACTATTATAGTAATTACTGCATCATCATTGTGTCATAAATAAAATAACTTATTTATTGTCTAAAAATTATAAATAAAATATCATTATGTAGGAAATCTTTTTATCTTTCTAATGAATATTTATAATCGAAAATCCAACATGTATAACCCTATGTAAAAATTGTTCTTCTAAAAGATATATGCTTGTGTCATTTTTGTATTCATTTTAACTTAATTAAAATAAAGTGTCATTATCACTTACAAGTGGATCCATGGGGTCCCAAAATTGACACAAAGATGCCCATGGTCGACCATGTATCAACCAATAGGGTTAAGACACGTTTTAGGGTAATTTTGTATTATTATAATATTATTTTTTTAACACTTATTTACCGGATTTACCCTTTAACCATGGTAAATAAATTATTTACCGCAGTAATTATTCAAAATGTCTAAAAATAAAAGTTACCTATTTACATAATTTGGACATCCTGATTCCAAATATGGAATCCATTTTCCTAAATTCAAAACACAGAAGTGGCAGAAATTAATTTAAAATTAATTCCCGCTGTTAAAACAAGAAGCGTGTTTTTAAGAGATAATAACTATCAAAAGATTGACACTTGTTTATGTTCGGTTTAATTGTAAAATTATGTCCAATGATAAACATTAAATTGAATGGTAAAAATATATTCTAAATATACTTTAAAACCACTCAAATTCATAATTTATCACTATTAATTATTTTGATTAAAAAAGTTGTTTTTAATTAAAATTTAGAAATTTTCACTATTCATCAAAATATGAAAGTTATCCGAAATGTACCAAAATTTCACCCTAGGCTAATTTTGATATTCCGAATCCAAAAATGAAGTCCATTTTGAAATATAGAATATATATGATTTCAAAAAGTAGGTATTACTATTCACAACGGCTAGTTTAATTAGTTGTGGTGTGTGTTAGAACTCGAGGTTGCGTACAACACACGCTATCGCATTATTCGAAGGGAAACGTACCGTAGAAGCTTGGGGTGTTACATTCTCCCCTCCTTCAAATAATTGCGTCCTCGCAATTTCTAGGGTATTACTGCATAAAAAGACTCGGGTGGTTCTTCATCATAAGTTCCTCGGGTTCCCACGTTGCCTCTTCCATTTTATGATTTCTCCACAAAACTTTTACCAGACGCGTCGTCCGGTTTCTCAGTACTTGTTCTCTTGTATCAAGAATCCTGACGGGCTCTTCGCAATAGGAAAGATCGGGTTCCAGTTCTAATTCCTCATAGGTGAGTACATGCGTTGGGTCAGGCATGTATTTCCTCAACAGAGATACGTGGAACACATCGTGAACTTTGGAGAGACTTGGCGGCATTGCCAATCGGTAAGCTACAGCCCCAATTCGTTCTAGAATTTCGAAAGGTCCGATGTACCTGGGACTCAATTTACCTTTCTTACCAAAACGTATGACTCCCTTCCACGGAGATACCTTTAGGAAAACATGATCACCGACTTGAAATTCCAAATCCTTCCTTCGATTATCGGCATAGCTCTTCTGCCTACTTTGAGCTGCTTTGATGTGATTTTGGATTACTTTCACCTTTTCCACCGTTTCCTCCACCAGTTCTGGGCCTACAAGTTTTCTTTCACCAACGTCATCCCAACAGGTTGGTGTACGACATCTCTTTCCGTATAACGCTTCATATGGTGCCATTTGTATACTCGAATGGAAGCTATTGTTATAGGAAAATTCTACCAGAGGTAAATATTGATCCCACATACCCTGAAAATCAAGTGAGCAAGATCTCAACATGTCTTCTAAGGTCTGAATAGTCCGTTCTGATTGTCCGTCTGTCTGAGGGTGGTAAGCAGTGCTCAAATGAAGTTCAGTATCCAGGGATTTCTGAAGACTTTTCCAAAATCTTGAAGTAAAACGGGGATCACGATCAGAAACAATCGATAGGGGTACTCCATGAAGTCTCACAACTTCATTAATATATAGTCTTGCTAGACGTTCCAGGGGTAGATCTTCTCTTATAGCAAGAAAATGTGCTGACTTGGTAAGACGATCAACAATAACCCATATTGCATCGTTCCTTCTAGGAGTCTTTGGTAGCCCCATGACAAAGTCCATCGTAATATTGTCCCATTTCCACTCCGGTATGGGAAGAGGTTGCATGACTCCTCCAGGCTGTTGCCTTCCAGCTTTCACTTGTTGACAAACCATACATCTTGACACAAAATCAGCAATCTCCCTCTTCATGTTGTCCCACCAAAAATGTTCCTTCAAATCTCTATACATTTTGGTGCTCCCAGGGTGTATAGAGAAATTGGAACTATGAGCATCATCCAGCAATTCCCTTTTTTGATCAGGTATATTGGGAACACAAATTCTCTTCCCGAATTTCAAAATTCCACCTTCATACGCAAAGTCTCTCAATCTCCCATCATTCACAGCTTTAATCTTCTTCTGAAATTCTTCATCATCGGTCTGAGAACTCTTAATCCTTTCTAGTAAAGATGGTTTGGCAACCATTTGAAAAAGCATTGATGTTTCACCTTCCCTGGTTATTCCCATGTCCATCTTCACTAGATCCATGAAAATTGGATCCCTTTCAATTCTCATATTGTTCAAAACTCCATGGTCTTTTCTACTCAAAGCATCTGCCACCTTGTTTGCCTTCCCCGGGTGGTAGTGTATCGTACAATCATAATCCTTGAGTAATTCAAGCCATCTCCTTTGCCTCATGTTGAGTTCTTTTTGTGAGAAAATATACTTCAAACTCTTGTGATCAGTATAAATCTCACATTTTTCACCATAGAGGTAGTGCCTCCATATCTTCAAAGCAAAGATCACAGCTGCTAACTCAAGATCATGAGTAGGATAGTTTTGTTCATGAAATTTCAACTGTCGTGATGCATAGGCAATAACTCTATCATTCTGCATAAGGACACAGCCAAGTCCTTTCTTTGATGCATCACTATAAATAACGAACCCATCATTCCCCGATGGTAGAGTCAATATAGGAGCATTGACTAATCTTCTCTTCAGTTCTTCGAAACATTCTTCACACTCTTTTGTCCAAACAAATTTAACCCCTTTACGTGTGAGCTTCGTTAATGGGTTTGCCAATCGGGCAAAATTCTGGACGAAACGTCGATAATAACCTGCCAAACCAATAAAACTACGTACCTCAGTTATACTCGTAGGTGCTGGCCATTCTTGGATTGCCTTGGTCTTAGAAGGATCAACAGAGATTCCATCTTTAGAGACAATATGGCCAAGAAAAGAAATCTCCTGAAGCCAGAATTCACACTTGCTAAACTTCCCATATAATTCATGCCTCCTCAGAGTCTTCAAGATAATGCGCAAGTGATTTTCATGATCTTTGTAGGTTTTGGAGTATACCAAGATATCATCAATAAATACCCCCACAAATTCATCGAGATACTCCTTGAAAACTCTATTCATCAGATCCATGAATACAGAGGGTGCATTAGTCAATCCAAACGGCATTACAGTAAACTCGTAATGCCCGTACCTGGTTCGAAATGCTGTCTTCGGAATGTCTTCCTTCTTCACACACAACTGATGGTATCCAGATCGAAGGTCAATCTTTGAAAAGTATTGAGCTCCATGCAGTTGGTCAAATAAATCATCAATACGAGGTAGGGGATACTTGTTCTTTATCGTTATATCATTGATCTCCCTGTAGTCGATACATAACCTCATAGATCCATCTTTCTTTTTAACAAAAAGAACAGGGGCTCCCCATGGAGAAACACTAGGGCGAATAAATCCCTTATTACTCAATTCCTCTAGTTGTTTCTTTAGTTCGACTAGCTCTACAGTGGCCATTCTATAAGGGGTCTTCGATATAGGCCTTGATCCAGGAATTAAATCAATGGAAAACTCTACTTCTCGTTCTGGAGGATGTCCAGGTAAATCTTCCGGAAATACATCTACAAACTCTTTCACAATAGGTACATCCTCTATTTGAACATTTCTTTCCTCACCGACAGTTATTTCATTCTCTTCCTCCCCAATAATTGAATTAAGTTGAGCTACTGGGGGTGGGTCTAAATAAGAATTAGGTGGTGACGATTCTGCTCTAAAAATAAGGTGCTCCTTATCATTATCATCAAGAATCGTAACCTCTTTCTTCTTACAATAAATCTTCGCATCATAGTCCGAAAGCCAGTCCATACCGAGGATTATATCAAACTCAATCATAGGTATGACGATGAAATCAGCAGATAAAGAAAATTTATGTGCTCTAATGGGGACTGATTCACAAAACTTTGTTGCAACGATACTTCCCTTAGGAGTTTTAACTGACAACTCCCTTATTAAATCAAATTGGAAATATCTAATTTTCTTAGCAAACTGGGAAGATATGAAACAATGCGATGATCCAGAATCAAATAATGCATTTACTAAACTTGAGGAAACCATTAAATTACCCGCCACCACGTCTTTCGGAGCTTCTACCTCAGCAGTAGTGATAGCATAAGCCTGGCCTTGATCCCTTGGCCTTTTCTGAGGTAAGTTCTCCTGACGCTTAGGACATGCATTTGCATAATGCCCCATCTCCCTGCAATTGTAGCACTGAACGTTGGTAGCTTCCTTCTTCCCCTTGCAATCATGAGCTTGGTGGCCTTTTTCACCACACTTGTAACAGACTCCCATTCCCTTCAGGCAAGCACCGGGGTGTTTCTTCCCGCACTTACCACAAGATGGATATTCAACCTTTCCCTTCTTCCCCTTATTTCCATTCCCAGATTGATCAGCAGGTCTCTTCTTCTCTTGCTTTGCTTTAAAGTCATAAGACTTAGAGAATTCCTTTTCGGTCTTGATAGCACATGAGACAATGTCTTCGTACGATGAAAAGGATTGTGAGACTAATGCTCGACGGAGAAATGGTTTTAACCCATCAAAGAAACGATCAATCTTACTTCTTGGGTTGCGAATATAATCACCAGCGTACCTCGCTAACCTTGTAAAGTTAGCCTCATACTTTGTGACATTCTCATCCTCCTTTTGTCTCAGACTCAGAAATTGCCTTTCCATATCTGCTCGATGGTCGCGAGGAAAGTATTTTTCTAAAAACAGATCTTTGAACTCCCTCCATTCCATGTTTGATACTTCATCATCTTCCTTCATGTTTTGAATCAATGACCACCATTGATCAGCATCTCCAGTGAGGCGGTAAACTGCCATGGTAACTTTTTCCCTTTCACTACTCCCCAAAGCCTGAAATATTTTCTCTAGGGAAAATATCCATTGCTCAGCTACTAAGGGATTTGTACTCCCATTGAACGTTGGTGGTTGTTGTCTCATGAATCGATCTAACATTGATCCTCCACGCTGCGGATCAGGGTGCTCCATACGGGTAAGGTTATTATTCATAACCTGAGTAAGTTGTCCCAGTACGGTGATTAGCTGATCAGCACCAGTTGCATCACCAGCCCCACTATAATTATCTTGAGCAGGAGGGCAATCCCTACATGGAGTGCGTGCATTGATACGGTTTCCATTTCTTCCACTAGGCGCCATTTCTAAAAAAAATGGCATAAACTAGATCAGTTTATGCATCAAAATACATAATCCCATACTTATAAAACACTTAACATAAATTGAACTATTTATGGATATAATCCATAATCATAAAAATGTTTTCTTTGAGGAAGTATATACTCATAAACCCTTCATAATGATTTGTAAAGATAGTGAGAGTTATCCTAAGCATATCCCCCGGGAGTGTCGTAACCAAGAGTGCAGCAAGGCCCGTTGTCGTGCACCAGTTCCCGTTCGAGTCTAGCTCAAAGCGGTGTTTTCGGGTTTTACCCCTAGGTACATCTGTGCCAGAGCTGCCTCTACCTGCTCGTATCCAGACAGGGATGTATTGCTCGAAAAACTCACAAAATCTCTACAATACCAAAATTCTAGGAAGTTCTTCTATACTAATCCTCAAAGTTCATCTTAGGTCTACGTGCTCTAATCAGAGTTTATCTAAATCTAGCTTCCAAGGTTTGTACTAAACTTCCTCTGATACCAACTGTAACGCCCCGACCCTAGTTGCCTAGAGTCGGTGCATTATTACATAACATTGGCATGATCACAAGAAAGATCAAATCTCGAAAGACCGATTGGTTTAGTAGCCTTGGAAACACTAGATATATTCATAAGTTTTACATTACATCATAAAATGAAAAACAACATAATGTCTCCATAATCCACACTACTATCCCCTCATAATATCCCTGCAGGTCATTCATAATTTACTTCTTCACATCCTGGGGAAAAATAAAACATAGAAAAGGGGTGAGCTCAAATGCCCAGTAAGGATAACAATATAGCGGAAACTTTCATAAATAAGAATAAACATTTAAGGCAATGCATTACTAAAACAAAAGCCTTTTAAAATTGAACTTCAACATGGTATGGCAAAAGTAAAATGAAATAATGCCATTTACTTATTCACATGGATATTCTACTAATCGAATAATCACATGCAAAAATAAATAACCACTTTCATAATGTTGGAATGCATAATGCCAGACTATCATAACCACATAGCCAAGGCCTCGTGCCAAGACTACAAATAAGATTTTGTCAAGGCCTTGTGCCAAGACACTAGTTTGTCTCATGAGACCTACCGATGCATCGAGGAGCTATAGCGGGCTCCACCCGTCACTTATTAAGTCCAATGCATTCCCATATGAAAAGGTTTAAACATAACATAAACATTCGTATTAAAACTAGCATACGAAATGTCAATACTTTCACAATAAACTATGAATGGTATAAAAATAGCACATCCACAGTCAAACATATCACAAAACCTTCAATACAATATAGAAGTTTTGTATCATAATAAATCAACTTCAAATAATCTTAAAATCCATCAAAGGATGTTGACATAGATGAAAGCAAAATTCTTTTAAAAGAAATATCTCCTTTTATTTTGAAATCATTTAAGATCCATATAAAATAAAACATTTTCTTTGAAAATATTCTTATAAGCTTGTATGGGAAGCTTCGACGATTTTATAACGGCGGAAAATAACCGCACCCGCCGTATAAGTTAAAAAAAACATTCTTACCTCAATTCTGTCGAAAAGGTTAAAAAGGACCTTGTTTTGAAAATGACGGAAAGATTCCTTTATAAACCTCTTATAAAAAGTCAAACAAGGGTATAAATGACTTTAACCCATATTCTTGTAAATAGTAAAAATGTTTTGAAATACATTTCGAAGAAACATGGATGTGGATGATAAAGAGATCCCAGTAGATTATTATGTATAATACAACCTCGGATAATGAAGAGATTGTGAAATAACCCTTACCTTGTACTTTTCCTTGGTTGTGGTAGGTTAACCTCCTGTATAATGGTGAAATAATTGTTATTAAATTATACAAGAATCATATACATTAATATGATATCATATATGATCTTTTAATATTGATTTGATAATAATATCTTAGTATTATCGTTGTTTCGGGTGTTAACTTACTTGTTTTCTTTCATATGTTTTGTTACGTAAGACATGTTTGTAAAGGATAGGTTGTATATTATTCATATCCAGAATGATATCAAGTCCTTAAACATCATTTTTAAATCATAAAATGATAATTACGCTTTAATGGTTACGATGGAGAATGAATCTCATCGCGTTCGTGGAGACGGTAGTCCGTACGTACGCACGAGCGACAATATCATTCTTTTGATATTAAAATAATATATAAATGGATGGTATATCATATATACAGAATCATTAACATGTTATATTTATTATTTACATGAGTTACACATCATTATTATACCCATCCAAATAATATTATATTGAATAACAATTACACCACGACGTGGAGACGGTAAGCCGTACGTACGCACGTATGGTGACATGTTATTCAAAGGGTGGATAGAATACTGAATATGGTTGTACCATACTTATAATAACATCACAGTATATGTGAGATACTGGAGTTATTATTTCAGAATGGTAAGAACAAAGGAAGAAGAAGTGGAAGAAGAAATGAACTTAGAAAAGGGTGGTGAAATCATTACCTCTTCTTCGGGTTCTTCCTTTTGATTTGATCAAAAGGGCTCCTTAGGTTGGCTTTCTGATCAAACTATGGCCTCTAGGTTGTATTGAGGGATGTTGGGAGAGTATTTGGGCAGAGTTTGGCCGAACCAAAAGGCTTTAGAGGTGTGAAGAAATGAGAAGGAGGAGTGCCCTTTTATAAGAGGGGTGAGGGGCACCTTTGGAAAAGCTAGAAATATTAATTTATAATAAATTCATATTCGGTTTCTAAAGGCTCCAAAGTTGACTATTCAAAGGATGAGGTGGGGATAGGTCGAAAACAACTCATCCAATAGAATTTAGACAGGTTTGGGTACTTATATTAACCTTATCTTTAAGTATTAACTCTAAGTTAATTAGTTTCACTTTTACAATGTCTCCTTGTATTTTTATATAATATGGTTAATAAACTTACTATATACATCCAAGAGACACCCAAGTGGTCCATTAATGATTAACCTATCATAATATAAGTCTCTTGGCCGAACCTTAGATTTTTAGGAATTTAATATCAATTAATAATATAATATTTGTTTTAAGAACTCTTTTATGTCAATTTTGACACTATTCAATACTTGATTTTTGTGAAACTCATAACAGATTGATTACTTCGAACAAAGTCCATTAAATCAATCCTAATATATCATATTAGCCTAGAAAATTAGTTTAATTCATTAAAAGTTTCATATTATATTTATTTGGGTATTTATAATATCAATTATTTTAATTTTTCACTATTATAGTAATTACTGCATCATCATTGTGTCATAAATAAAATAACTTATTTATTGTCTAAAAATTATAAATAAAATATCATTATGTAGGAAATCTTTTTATCTTTCTAATGAATATTTATAATCGAAAATCCAACATGTATAACCCTATGTAAAAATTGTTCTTCTAAAAGATATATGCTTGTGTCATTTTTGTATTCATTTTAACTTAATTAAAATAAAGTGTCATTATCACTTACAAGTGGATCCATGGGGTCCCAAAATTGACACAAAGATGCCCATGGTCGACCATGTATCAACCAATAGGGTTAAGACACGTTTTAGGGTAATTTTGTATTATTATAATATTATTTTTTTAACACTTATTTACCGGATTTACCCTTTAACCATGGTAAATAAATTATTTACCGCAGTAATTATTCAAAATGTCTAAAAATAAAAGTTACCTATTTACATAATTTGGACATCCTGATTCCAAATATGGAATCCATTTTCCTAAATTCAAAACACAGAAGTGGCAGAAATTAATTTAAAATTAATTCCCGCTGTTAAAACAAGAAGCGTGTTTTTAAGAGATAATAACTATCAAAAGATTGACACTTGTTTATGTTCGGTTTAATTGTAAAATTATGTCCAATGATAAACATTAAATTGAATGGTAAAAATATATTCTAAATATACTTTAAAACCACTCAAATTCATAATTTATCACTATTAATTATTTTGATTAAAAAAGTTGTTTTTAATTAAAATTTAGAAATTTTCACTATTCATCAAAATATGAAAGTTATCCGAAATGTACCAAAATTTCACCCTAGGCTAATTTTGATATTCCGAATCCAAAAATGAAGTCCATTTTGAAATATAGAATATATATGATTTCAAAAAGTAGGTATTACTATTCACAACGGCTAGTTTAATTAGTTGTGGTGTGTGTTAGAACTCGAGGTTGCGTACAACACACGCTATCGCATTATTCGAAGGGAAACATACCGTAGAAGCTTGGGGTGTTACACCCATGCTCCCCTAATCCTCAGTAGCAAATCAAGTACCTGTATGGGGACCCTTTCCCTTATCCACACCTGTAGAAATGTAATCTGTTTGGGCTGAAAATCCTGACCCAAACAGGGTGTGAGAAATAATTCCCAGTAGGCACCCACCAACGTCCCGTGCTCAACTGTGTGTAAACATGCAACAACAGTGTGCAGTAGTAAATTCAATAAACTAAGCAGTACTCATAAGTAACTAACTTAACCAGTTATATTTCCATTTTAATTATTCATTTAACCATTTTATATTAAAAAAACATCATAGTGAATTTCTAAATAAGCAGTCGACGTCCTCAGATAAGAAAAACCTTACCCTCATGTAAGAATAATCCAACCCGCATGTATTTCCCTCAGGGGTAATAGAGCCCTTGGGCATACGAAGTGTCTCCCTAAGGCATAGAAGTCACAACCCTCAGGCACGAAAGTTTTCCCTCAGGAGAAAAAAGGGTGTTTCCCTTAGGCTAATACAGTCATGCCCTTAGGCTATAGTAAAGCACCACCCTCAAGCACAAGCAACCGAGCCAATCCCAACATGTAAATAAATAATTCACAAATAATTCAACTTAAGGAAATTTAACAAACATTATTACAATGGCATACCCTCGGGTATCCTGGCCAAATGTCTAAACAGAGGAACGCACCCCCGGGGTAGTCCTGGATCCATGAAATGATCCCAAACAACAGTTTATTATCAAATTTAATCACCTATACAATTCTAGGTATTTAATTCAACAATTCCTCAGCCATATGACACCCCATTCATGGGTGCGTATCTCAACGATACACAAAAACGCACAACAGTTGGAAATTAAACACCAAGCCACCTACCATTAACACCCATGAACGATATATGCGAGCGACGATCCTCAATTCGTCCTAGAACTACATAGATATGAGGTTAATGAAAACCTCTTTCAAACTTAAATAACTTCTATACGGGAAAGAATTGGTAAGAACTACACTAGGAGAAGGGATAACTCACCCGTGCGGTTACAGGGAGATCGACGGTGCAGAAAACGGATTCCTGACATGCGGTTGGAGGATCTCCAAAGCTCCGGCCTCACTCTCCTATTCCTTCTTCGCATTCTAAGCCTTCCCTATGAATAGGGGAGGTTACTTCCCATTTTAAGTAGAAAAAACAAAGTACACGGTGTGTATTTCCATGTACACGGCGTGTACTTCCCATTTTTTTACTATTCCTCTGGCGGCTTCCCACCAACATGGCATTGTTCACCTGCCGACATGACTACACGGCGTGTCTGCGTGAGTACACGATGTGTGCTATTGCACAATTGGCCACCACCTTACTATTCATCTACCGACTGACTACACGACGTTTAAAGGACCACTACACGGTGTGTAGTCGGTTCCTACACCCTTCATCGCCGACATTGCCACACGACCCGTGTAGTCATCCCACATGGCCAAAAGTACATGGCGTGTGGAAAAGGACACCGCGTGTACTTCTAAAATTTATGATTTTTCCCCATTTTTGTTATTTTCTGAAAAACACATAAGAAAAAGAGAAAAGAATAAGCTCGTACCTCAAAACTAAGAACCGGGTTCTTACAAACTTCCCCCCTTAAAGCAATTCGTCCCCAAATTGCCCTTCCAAGGGTGGTGAAGACATGGCCATGAAAAACTCCGACCACTGAGGACGTACATCGGTCTCCCACTCCCGGGTTTCGTCCTGTACTTGTCCATGCTGCCATAGCACCCGTACGAGAGGAACTGACCGGCCTCCGAGAACCTTCGTGCTCCTACCAATGATGCTAATCGGATGCTCCTCAAAGGACACATCAACCTCAAGCTCAACCACCTCTAGTTGAATGATTTGAGACGGGTCTGAATGATAGCGGTGCAACTGAGATTCATAGAAGACATCGTTCATGGCCTGGTACCTCTGTGGTAACTGTAACCGATAGGCAACTGGCCCAACTCTCTCTAGAATCACAAATGGCCCCACATACCTTGGTGAAAGTTTACCCGGTGTCCTGATCTGCCTGTGTCCAAACCTCGGTGAAACATGCAAGAAAACCTGATCCCTAACCATGAACTCTAAAGGTTGTCTGCGGTGAACATCATAAGATTTTTGACGAGACTGTGCGGTAGCCATTAATTTCTTAATCAACTGGAACTGCTCTGAAGTATCTGGCACTAGTTGTGGTCCCTGTAAAGCTGCCTCACCTGCCTCTAACCAGCTCAAAGGTGATCAGCATGAACTACCATATAAATCCGCAAAAGGTTCCATATCAATAGTTTCCTGGAAACTGTTATTGTAGGAAAACTCAACTAGGGGTATATGATTCTCCCAAGAACCCCCAAAGTCAAGGATTCATGCATGAAGCATGTCCTCCAGCACATGTATCGTACGCTCTGTCTGGCCATCGGTATGAGGGTGGTAAGCTATGCTCAGAAGCACCTACGTACCCAGTGCCCTCTGAAATCTCTGCTAGAAACAAGACGTAAAATGGGCATCCCTATCTGAAATGATAGAACGAGGGACCCCATGAAGATGTACGATATCTCAGATATACAACTTTCTGAGCTCGTCAACACCAAAGGTCTCCTTGATCAGAAAAAAGTGTGCTACCTTTGTGAGTCTGTCCACAACAACCCACATGACATCGTTGCCACGAGGTGACCTCGACAACCCGGCCATGAAGTCCATCGCGACATCATCCCATTTCCACATTGGGATGGGTAACTGTTGTAATAGTCCAGATGGTATCTAATGCTCTGTCTTCACCTGCTAATAGGTGGAACATCTCGTAACAAAACCAGTTATCTCACTCTTCATATTTGACCACCAATACTAACGTCTCATGTAACGGTACATCTTGGTAACCCCGGGATGAGCTGCCCAAGATAAAGCATGAAACTCCTACATCATCTCCTCGTGTATATCCCATGGAACCCACACTCGTCCATGTAAACACAGTACCTCTTCATCGCCTATCATCCAACCAGGAGTTGGGTCCTAACTTTCCACCGACTCCCGTCGAACTAGGCCTTCCAAGTCAGATAGCAATCTCATCCTCACTCTTTCCAGGTGAGTAGAAGTAACAACTAAATATGAAAGATAGGTCTTCCCCCTGACTGTCATGCACCTCCAAATAAATCTCCGAGAAAAAAGCCATAAGCTGCCACTCACCGCTGGCCTCCTTCACTACCTGTATCTGAGTCTTCCTCCTTAGTGCATCAGCTACTGTATTACCTTTACCTAGTGTATAGGAGAGCTCAAAATCGAAAGACCGAAGGTATTCAACCCACCTTCTCTGTCATAGGTTCATGTCGCGCTGGGTAAATATATACTTTAGACTTTTTTGGTCCTTGAAAACCAGAAAATGCTCTCCCAATAGATAATTCCTCCAACATCGCAACACATGAACAACCTCAGCCAACTCGAGATCATGTGTCTACTAATTCTTCTCATGTGGCCTCAACTGTCGAGAACTGTACACAAAAACTCAATCGCCCAACGTCAACACAGCTCCTATCCCAATACCTGATACATCATAGTAATATGTATATCTCTTTCCCTGCTCTAAGAGTATCAGGATTGGTGCTGATGTAAATCTTCCTTTCAGGTCCTGAAAGGCTGTCTCGGAAGCTTCTGACCAAACGAACTTCACACTCTTCTTAGTCAAACACGTCAATGGTGCTGCTAAGCGGGAGAATTCCTAGATGAAGCATCATTAGTAACCAGCCAGCCCCAAGAAACTCTGTATCTCAAACATGTTCTTAGGATGCTCCCAGGAAACTACTGCTCTCACCTTCTATGGGTCTATAGCAACTCCTACCTCTGAAATGATAAGACCCAGGAAGTGAATCTGGTCCATCCAAAAGTGGAACTTTGAGAGCATAACATATAGCTCATGCTCTCTCAGTGTACTCAATACGATCTCAATATGGGTGGAACGGTCGTGTCGAGTGTGAGAGTACACCAAGATGTCTTCCACGAATAATACCACAAAAGAATCCAGATAATGATTTAACACACGATTCATCAGAGCCATAAAAACTGCTGGCATGTTCGTGATTCCGAACGGCATAACCAAGTACTCGTACAAACCATATCATCCCCGAAATGTTGTAAGCGGTATATCTGATGGACTCATGCACAGCTGATGATATCTGGATCTCAAGACAATATTCGAGAACACTCGTGCTCCACAAAGATGATCAAAAAGATCATCAATCCTCGGTAAGGGATATCGGTTCGTAACCATCAACTAGTTCATCTTCTGATAATCCACACAGAGTCTGAGGGTAATGTCCACCTTCTTCGGAAAAAAGACTGGAAAACCCCAAGGAGAAGTAATAGGTCGGATGAAACCCTTTGACTGTAACTCCTCTAACTACCTCTTGAGCTCCTGAAACTATGGTGTAGCCATCCTATAAGGAGGAATGGACACCGGTGCTTCTCCTAGTAGAAGCTCAACAAGGAAATCAATCTCACGCTCCAGAGGTAGACCTGCAAAGTTGTCTAGGAAGACATCCCTGAAGCGATCAACCACTGGAGGGAAATCTGTCTGAAAAGCCCCTTGATCATCGAGATATAAAATCACAATTTGGGATGTAACTCCACCACTCCCATGATGCTTTGGTCCAGCTCGACTCTCTTGAACATTCCATTCGCCCATGTATAGAAACTCACTGCCCTCTGGTGATGAGAAACACACGCTACGACGATAGAAATATACAAAGGCTCGGAAGGGATCCAACCAGTCCATCTCAAGAATGACGTCATAATCTATCATATCTTAGACATATAGGTCCCAAAGAAAGTGACACCCACCAACCTCAAGGGGGAACTCCTTGTACTGACGTACACATGTCGTTCTAGTTCCCAACGGAGTGTCTAGCATCATAACAGAAGAAGAAGAAGAAGAAACACAGAGCCCAAGGTTATCCACAACGGGTACATATATGAAACTATGTGTATATCCCGTGTCGAAAGGTAATGAAGATAAGACATAAGCTACTATAATAGTACCTCTGACTATAGATGGTCCAAGATCCTGCTCTTGCTGGGTTTGGGGCACTGCATATGCCTACCCAGTGACGCGGCCCTGCGATACAGCCTGGCTACCCTGAGCTGTCCCACCCTGCTGCTGATTCATGAACCCTCGTGCTCAATCCGCTCTCAGTGTCTCTGGGAAAAAGAAGTAAAAGAAGACTACCTGAAAATCTCCCCATGCCATGTCCCTGTGATTCTCTGACTGGGTGGTAACATCACACCACCTCTTGGAGGAATCACACATCATATACGTCGCAAGCTTGACCCTCCACCCTGGAGGTGTCTCGAGATGCTCGAAAATAGTCTACATCGACCCTATCCAGGACTCCACAGCCTGTGGTCCGCCATCCCTCGAGAATGTAGGTGGATACTGCTGCTGGAAGATACAAGTCAGCTCAGCCATAGATGTGGCAGCCGGCGGTGCTCCCTGAAAGGTCTGCATGAACTTCATAAAGCCTTCATAGAACTGCGCCTCCGCGCCTGTGTCCGGTATAACAGCTGGTGATCCATCTAGTTCTACTGGAGGATCCATTTGTATCCCATGGCCCACCGTCACTAGAGTATAATCATTGCCGCTCTCCTGGAGAACAACATGTAGTCTTCTTGGCGGAATGATGCTATAAGGTCAAACACACACCTTAGATCAAGATTTATCAAAGACTGAAGCAAATGAACCCTAAAAGGAAACAGGGGGAAAAAGGCATTCAAAATTTTCAAAAGAAAACTACACGATGTGTATACTGACTACACGACATGTACCTGACTTCTCTTTTCCTGCCCGGGTCCTTCAACACAGCTAATCCACACGGCTCCTGTTGAACAAAACTACACGGCGTGTATATAATCTACACGGCGTTTATGGTGTAGCTTTCCAACTTCTTGTGTCTTTTGTGACATGGCCGACATCTTGGATTGACACTACACAGCGTGTTACACCCGAACACGGCGTGTACACCACCACGTTTCCCAAACACACGGCTAAATCCACACGGTCTGTCCTCGGACAAGACTACACGGCGTGTCCCAAAGGCACACGGTGTGTACTTTACGCGCTCCGCTGACCCATGTTGTTAGTTACACGACTAGATACATGGCTCCTACTACACGGCGTGTTCAGCATACACATTGCGTGTACACGAAAGGATTTCCCCGAATCGTGTTGTTAGTTACACGACCGGATCCCAGGTCAGACTACACGGCGTGTTCCATAGTGGAAACGACGTGTATGGCTTACTGTCTCCTTCATCCGTGTTTTTAGTTACACAGGCAGACTCTAGGTCCAAACTACACGGCATGTACATCCAATACATAGTGTGTTTTCCCCAAGCATTTCTCTTCCCTGTGTCCCCGCCCACACGGTCTATGACATGGGAAGAGACTACACGGTGTGTACTTAGGGTACACAACATGTACTCAAAAAGTTTCCTTTTCTTCCTGAACAGAAGATTATAGACGGAATGTATAGTGGGTTTCTGGACAGTATGCCTCAGAAAGTTCCTCGGAACACAGAAAATACTGAAAAACAACACCTAAATGTCAAATTACAATCCATGAGGGCCCATACTCCCCACGAATCAATGTTTGACATCTTATCTGTGTTATAAAAAAATTAACAGTCAATTATCCACCAAATTCCATTGAATGGGGACCCATACTCCCCAAAAACCAAAGTTTGGCATCTATTCTATAAACTAGCTCACACGAAAATACCCTATCACATAGTAGGTATTTATCAAGCAGCTATCACAACATCATTCTTCACTAGCACCAAAACTATCACAGCTGCATGAAATTTCTAATGCACCTACATGGCATGGAACTAAGCATTTCATGTGATTTCTAGCATGTTCCAAATGATGCATGAGTTTTCACACCCTCATCTCATTGGGTTGGAACTAAACAAAACCCACGAATAAAAGATAAACATCCCAATGCAAGTGAGTCACCCAATGGTGAAATCAAATCAAATGTAAATCTTGTAAAATCAGTAAAATTGCAATAACTGAGGTAGACTGGCTTTTCCCTATACAAGGGTTAGCTATGCCGAGGAAAAATATATCACCATCTACAGCTTTCATCATATCCCTGACTACAGCTCCAAATAGTTAGTCAAAGAAAAGAACCCCTATGATACCAATTTGTAACGTCCCGGTTCTGGGTGCCACTCAACGGGTGACCCGTACCCCGTTCGCCACGTGACCTCAAGCACATTTTCCCGAATGCCAGAGGCTGCCGAGTAGCAGCATGGGCCCAGGTCTGATAGTGGGGAAACGATACCCTCATTTTTCAAAGTGTAGCACATCGGAATGAAATAAAACATACAATAACAATAGAAACAGAAAACCATAAACAACTGAAACAAACAACTGTAGTAGTTATATCTGACCAATTATATAGATATGATGCATCATGTCTCAATTTATAAGAAAAATATCTAGATCATGTTACATAGTAGTACAGTACAATACAGAGTTCAACGAAGCAAAAAAAAAACAGCTGGTAGCATCGCGGGCCTAAGCCCGGTCCCATTCTCCCCTACTTCTCAGCAGAAAATCAATTACCTATATAAGGACCCTTTCCCTTATCCACACCTGTAGAAATGTAATATGTTTGGGCAAAAAAGCATGACCCAAACATGGTGTGAGAAATAATTCCCAGTAGGCACCCACCAAATGCCCGTGCTCAACTGTGTGTAAAGATGCAACAATAGTGTGCAGTAGTAAACGTAATAAACAAAGAAGTACTCAAAAGTAACTAAATTAACCAGTTATATTTACATATTAATTATTAATTTAACAATATAATATTAAGAAAATACCACTATGAATTTCTAAACAAGTAGTCAGCGTCCTCTGACAAGAAAAACCTTACCCTCAGGTAAGCAGAATCCAACCCGCAGGTATTTCCCTCAGGCATAACAAAAATTTCCCTTAGGTGTACGAAGTGTCTCCCTCAGGAATAGAGGTCACAGCCCTCAGGAACGAAAGTTTTCCCTCATGTGAAAAACTAACGTTGCCCTCAGGCTAATACAGTCATTCCCTCAGGATATAGTTAAACACCTCCCTCTGGCACAAGTAACCGGGCCAATCCCAACATGTAAATAAATAATTCACATAAAATTCCTCTCAAAGAAAATGTAACAACCATTATTACTATGGCATACCCTCAGGTATCCTGGAAAAACAGCTAAACAGATAAACGCACCCCCAAGGTGGTCCTAGATCCAACCAACGATCCCAAATAGGAGTTTATTATCACATTTAATCACCTATACAATTATAGGTATTTAATTCAACAAGGCCTCAGCCATACAACACCCCAATCATGGGAGCATATCTCAACTATACACAAAAACGCAAAACAGTTGGAAATTAAACACCAAGCCACCTACCTTTAACACCCGCAAATGATATACGTGAACGACAATCCTCGATTCGTCCTAGAACGTCATAGATCTGTGGTGAAAGAAAACCTCGTTCAATCATAAATAACATCTCTACGGTAATTAATTGGTAAGAACTACACCAGGAGAAGGGAGAACTCAATCGTGTGGCTCCAGGGAGATCGACGGTGTAGAAAACGGATTCCCAAAGTGCACTTGGCGGATCACTAAAGATCCGACCTCCCTCTCCCATTCCTTCTTCCCATTCTAATCCTTCCCTATGAACAGCGGAGGATACTGCCCATTTTACGTGAAAAAAGTACATGGCATGTATTTCCATGTAAACGTGATGTACTTCCCATTTTCTTATTGTTTCTCTGGCGGCTTCCTGCCAGCATGGAACTGTTCACCTGCCGATACGACTATACGGCGTGTCTGCATGAGTACACGGCATGTGCTGTCGCCTAGCTGGCCACCGCCTTACTATTCATCTGCCGACTGATTACACAGTGTGTAAAGGATCACTACACGACGTGTAGTCGGTTCCTACAACCTTCATCGCTGACATTGACACACGACCCGTGTACTCATCCCACACGGCCAAAAGTACACGATGTGTGGAAAATTACACTGCGTGTACTTCTAAAATTTATGAATTTTCCCCATTTTCCTTATTTTTTGAAATACACTTAAGGAAAAGAGAAATGAAGAAGCCCATACCTCAAAACTAAGAACCGGGTTCTTACAATAATTATAATGGGGAATTATATTTATAAATAGGTGAGATGATAATATAATTGAAAATGATGAAGAAGAACCTAGATAATTACATTGATGAATTCAATCATCCACATAGGATACTTTGGAAGAAAGGATGTAGTCTATTGTCTTGGAATAAAAATACACCAAACGTCAAAGAATTATTTAGAAGATGAAAAATAATATGTTATTCAATATATGATCTTTGACAAAGAATAGATGGAGAGGGTTCGAAGTGGGGTCCAATTAGATGTGTATTTTGGGTGGAACTTTTCTAAACACTCATTCTCAAAGGGGTACAATTTTTATTATTCATTGAAAATGGATATAAAGTAGAAAACTAATTAAAATGTGTCACTAACACCATCATAATAATTATTTAAATATATAATTATAAATATTTTATGCCTTTATTTATTTATTTACCACATTTATACACATTTTACATTTATCATGGTAACTCAATTTTTAAATTGAAAAAACACTTTCATGTATAAAATGGAATTGAAAAAATTATCCAATTATAATGCGATGATTGTAAAATTTATTTATGTTTAATTTAAAACAATTTCATTATAGTATTAAACTAATATCTAAATAAAATTAATAAATATATTGGAAAAAATATTTTTTAAGGAAATGAATTTTTTATACCATATGTAATTTAAAGATTATTTAATATCTATTATTAATTAAATTACTATTAATATTTTCTTTTATATAATGAAGCATTAACTTTTTTTAGATTCATCTTATGAAATTAGTCTATATTATTTACTGTGATGAAATTACCCAATACTCTCAAAATAATCATTGATTGTAAATGACTTTTTGGAATTAAATGATTATGAACAATCACCTTAAAATTAATTATTCATCGAGTGACAATATAATTTTTTTAAATAATTATCATTGTGATATTTCATGAAATGTTCGAGAAACACTAAATCATTTTTTTCAATACTAGTAATAGTAATGTGTAGTGAAAAAACTTAGTCATAGTAAAATATTTTAATTAATAACTTTTTATTCATTAAATAATTAATTATAGTCGGGGAATTATATTATTTTAAAAATTAAATTAAAAATTATATAAATTAATTATACACATTGGATATAAGTATTTCAGAAGGTATATTTCGAGCAACCATAATTTCAATGGCTATATATCGAATTACAATATTCCCAATGACTGTATTTCCAATGAGTGTTTGTTCAACAACCATATATCCAATGACCATATGCCGTTCAAATATATATAAAATTATTTTTCTATATTCTAATATAAATATATACATATATATATATAATTATTCATCTAATTCATTTACATCATTTTAATACTTTATATTTTATTTATAATGTTTTTCAAACATTCATTAAAAATAATTAGTGGTATTATATTTAATGAAATCAACTGGAAGAAACATTTCATGTTCATGGACATTTTATTTACTTATGGTCTCATTTCTCATTGAATTTAATTAATCAGATTATATATTGATTTATTTTAATTTAACTACGTTTAACTTAAATTGAAATAATTTACCCCAATAGAATATACCATGGATCCTTTTGCTTTAGTGTTTCATGAATTAAAATATATCAAACACATAGTATTTATTTATAGGTAAATACATACTAAATTATTTGGGTAGTTTTCTCTACCAACATTAAAATAATTTTTCCCTAAAAATTTATATTTTTAGTGTAAAATAAATTTTGTTTCTAGTGCCTCAATTCATCTTCGAGATGCCGTAGATCTTCTAAAAACATATGAACACACTAAAGAACAATTTTAATGGAGTAGTCTTGTTTTTTAATATAATATCTCTATAATAAATTATTTATTCCAACTAATAATCATAAGAGAGATAATGTTCCATTTATAATAATTTTTCATTCAATATATGTGATATTTCAAGTATTTACTTCTTTAAATATAATGTTTGTGATGCATCATGATCTTAATAAATGTTTGTTCGATGTGTAAAAAGATAAGCTACCATCTGTCTATCATCATCAATTTTGAATGGTGTATTGTATCATGGTCGGAATGTTCCCTTCATATAGATTCACATTATATTATTCCTTTGAAATATTTTAATGAATACCTTATTACTGACTTCATATTTCAAATCTATCCAATAATTGTTATCATATAACTTATATAAATTTTATGCAGTTTTATGGTGAAACTGATGATTTGAATATTCTCCATCATTTATTTAGTAGTATTTTCTCCCATAATATTATTCTATCAAATATCATCTGAAAATGTCATTGTTCATCACCTATTACCATACATATCATCGTATTTTTCAAATTTTAATTCTAGAATGTTTAAAAATTATATAAGAACTCATCCAAGGGGTATAATTGATTTAAAATTATTATAGAATTTGATTCAAATAATATCATCATATAATATACAAAAAGAATAGTATATGTATAATATCTATCAATCTATTGGTCAAAACAAGTGCTAAATCTTAGCTCTGTATCCAACACATGATTAATAGATTTACAAAAAAGTGAGGATGACCTCAAATATTCATCTAATATAATTCAATGTGGTACACCATGTGACCATTATACATTTTTTAATCACATAATGTAAAGTTTATCATGTGAGAAATATATCCAAATGGAAATAAAATTAAATGAATAGGTATAGAGATCGACTATAAAAAATGGAACTATAAACATTTGAGGCATTTATAATTATTATAAAAAAATACATGTTGTTTTTCTCTTATTTCTATACAGTTATGGTTAATTATTTCATAATCCCCTTCTACATTTAAAATTTACACTTATCTTAATATAATAACAAGAATTATGATATATACATTGGTTGAGCCCTATTTATTTATTCCCTATAAAATTATTCTTAATATGTCATTATAAGTTTCTGTTTTGTGGATGGATATAGAATGATTAGACATGGGAATAATCAAATAGGTCATACATCAATTCTTGTATTGATAGAACAACAATGAAATTAATGAATATTATAATTCCATAATTTTTAATTATCATCTTCTATGTATTTTATACATTATTTTTTAGTTTTATATCCTACTTATATACCTCATTAATCTTTTCATTAATGGGAGGTTGAGATGACTATTTGAAAAGATAGAATTTATCATGTTTCCTTTTTTGATTCATCATTAATAAATTCTAAATATATGAGTATTAACATTCAATAAATCATCATCATAGTCAAAACACTATGCTAATTCCTATTAAATGCTTCATACCCCTTATTTTTCTTCTTATGGTGGTAATATACATACATATCATAGTCATTAATATACTCCAAGTGTCTCATTTGGTTCATATCCAATTTCTTTTGAATGAATATATAATTTATTCATTTATCATCATTATATATTTAACACTTGTCACTAAACAGATAATTCATCCATATATTTTATGAAAAATATTTTTATTTCAATCTCTATATCATGAAGTAAGTTATTTTTTTGATTAATTTTTCATTAATTTGAAGAATAAGTCTCGAAAATTTCATTTTATATGAGGCAATATCCCAAAACCTATATTAATGCACCACTGTATGTCAACAAATATTTTCCAATGTAGGGTACTGTTGTGACATATATAATGATCAAATATTATATAAGAACATTGAAATTACCATCACATTCATAAATGGAGGGGAGAATGACTCCCTTCTATGTTTACATGGTTAGTAGATTTGCTAATTATGAGAAATTTTCAAAAAATTATTATTATTACCATCCATTCATTTAAAATTAGTGATATACACTTCTATTTTTGTTCTAAGATATTGATCAATATACTTTTTCTTTGATGGATATATGTATATACCATTTCATATTGTCACAAGTCCCACATATGATACATTATGAATCCCAAATTCTCACTCGATAAATTTTACATAAATATTCTCTTTTACAATTGTATTCATTTTAATAAATAACAATCATCAGAAATATCATTTCTCATAAAATATTTATGAATATAATGAATAATTAATAGAATAAATTAATCATTTTAATCTTAAAATAAATTATTAATTACATATATGATGATGGTGGGGAATTAATAATTATAAAAGGAACCACAATGAATTCACACTTATAATGCCCCAACCCCAATTACCCAGAGTCAGCAAATTATATTAATACATTTGAACAATCACAAAATATCATGTCTCGATAGACCGGTTAGTTTAGTAGCTTTGGAATCACTAAATACATTCATAAAGTTTACATTACATCATAAAGTAAAAACTACAACAACATCTTGTCTCCACACTCATATCCCCTTATACTATCCTTGTAGGTCGTTCATAAAATAATTCTTTAGATCGCGGGAAAAATAAAACATAGAAAGGGGTGAGCTCAGATGCTCAGTAAGGATAACAATATAGCGGAAACTTTCATAAATAAGCATAAAAATTTAAGGCAACGTATAACTAAAACAAAAGCCTTTTAAACTTTAACTTCAACATAATATGGCAGAAATAAAATGAAATAATTCCATTTAATTATTCACATGGATATTCTACTAGTCAAATAATCAAATGAAATATCAATAACCACTTTCATAATAATGTAATGCATAATGCCACACTATCATAACCACATAGTCAAGGCCTTGTTCCAAGACTACAAATAGGATTTTGTCAAGGCCTTGTGCCATGACACTAGTTTGTCTCATGAGACCTACCGTTGCATCGAGGAGCTATAGCGGGCTCCACCCATTACATATTAAGTCTAATGCATTCCTCATATGAACAGGTTTAAACATAACATAAACATACATATTAAAAGTAGCATACAAAATGTCAATACTTTCTCCATAAACCATGAATGGTATAAAAAACACATCCACAGTCAAACATATCACACAACCTTCAAGAAAATATGGATGTTTTGAATCATAATAAATCAACTTCAAATAATATTAAAATCAAACAAAGGATGTTGACATAGATTAAATAAAAACTATTTGAAATAAATATCTTTTTTTAATCATTGAATAGTCACACATTTATAAATGAATTAGTTTAAAATATATTTTTGAATCAATGTTTCCCATACCACTTTGAAACATTTGAAACAAAAAATCATTCCATTGCATTCATGTCCATATAAATAAATCCTTAAAATTATTTTGAAAACTTGGGAATTAATTTAAAATATTTAGAAAGATAAATCTTTAAAACATTTAAGTTTCTGATCTTGATAAAGAGTACCTTTCACAAATTCTTAAATTTTTCATTTTGAAATCATTTAAAAGTCACATAATTATAAAATAAAAAATTAACTTTCAAAATAATAATATAAGATTATAAGGGATTCATAGAAGATTTTATAATGGCATAAAATAGCCACACCCATCGTATAAGTTAAAAAAATACATTATTACATTAATTCTGTTGAAAAAGTAAAAAAGGACGTTGTTTGGAAAACTACGGAAAGATTCCATGATAAAATTCTTATAAAAATTAAAACAAGGGTATAAATGAAATTAACCCATATTCTGTAAAATATTTAGAATGTTTTGAAATACATTTATAAGATACCTGGACGTGGATGATAAAGAGGTCCTAGTAGATAATTATGTATAAACAACCTCAGATAATGAAGAGATTGTGAAATAAACCCTTACCAACTTGGTAACTTATGAAACATACACCCCATGAAAGAGGTATCATACAATGAATACGTAACTACACATAAATTAATGTGTATTAACCAAATAATAAAATTATGGGTAGTACATACACCACAAAAAAGTTAATAGTGGCAATATGGCACGAATCTCATAGGAATAAGGAGTGAGATTAAAACCCCTTACCTTGTAATTTTCCTTGTTTCAGGGTAGTTTGACCTCCTTTATAATGGTTAAATTTCTGTTATTAAATTATAAAGGAATCATATAAATTAATATGATACCATATATGATATTTTAATATTGCTTTGTTAATAATGTCTTAGTATTATTGTCGTTTCTAGTGTTAACTTACTCTTTTTATTTTATATGTTCTGTTACATAAGTCATGTTTTTATGTACAGTTTGTATCTTATTCATATAAAAAATGATATAAAGTCCTGAAAAATTATTTTTAATCATCAAATGATAATTAGACTTGAATTGATACGATGGGGGAATGAATCTCATTGCGTTCGTGGAGACGGTAGTCCATATGTACGCACGAGCGACAATATCATTGTTTTGATATTGACATAATATATAATTGGATGGTATATCAAATATACAGAATCATTATCATGTTATACTTTTTATTTACATCAATTACACATCATTATCATACCAATCCAAATAATAATGTTTTGAATAACAATTACACCACGACGTGGAGACGGTAAGCCGTACGTACGCACGTATGGTGACATGTCATTCAAAGGATGGATAGAATAGTGAATATGGTTGTACCATATTTATAATAACATCACAGTATATAGAAGATACTGGAGTTTTTATTTTTGATTGGAAATAACAAAGAAAGAGGAAGTTGAAGAAGAAAGGAACTTGAAAGAGGGTGGTGGAAACATTATCTCTTCTTTAGGTTCTTCCTTTTGATTTGATCAAAAGGGATCCTTAGGTTGGATTTAATATCAAAATAATGCCTCTAGTTTTAATTTAGGAATGTTTAGAGAATATTTGGGTAGGTTTTGGCTGAGCCTAAAGACTTTAAAGGTGTGAATTAGTGAGAAGGGGGAGTGAATTTTTAGAAGAGGGGTGAGGGGCACCTAAGGAAAAGATAGAAATATTATATTATAATAAATTCATATTCGGTTTATAATGGCTCCAAAGTAGATTAATTGACGTTTATGGTGGGTATAGGTCAATAAACACTCATCTAATAGGTTTTATACAGATTTGGGTCACTATAATAACTTTATCCTTTTGATTTAACTATTAGTTAAATAGTGTACCATTTACCATTTCTCTTTGTATTTTTATATTATATAGTCAATAAACTTTCTATAAACATCCAAGATACCCCCATGTGGTCACCTAAAAAATACACAAATCAATATATAAGTCCTTTGGCTCAACCTTATATTTTTAAAAAAAGAATATCAATTAATAATATAATATATGTTTTAAAAATTCCTTTATGTCAATTTTGAAACTATTTAATAATTGATTTTTTTAAAGCCTTAACAACTTTATTAATTAGAAAAAAACTAATTTAAGCAATACTAACATGTCATATTAACCAATAAAATTTTTTTATGTCACCAAAACTTTCAAATTTTATTTATTTTAACATTTATAATACTAATTATTTGATTCTTTAATTAATTAGGAAAATACTGCATCATTTTGGTGTCATAAATAAATTTAATTATTCAATGTCTAAAAATTATAAATAAAATACCATTATTTATGAAATCTTTTTATCTTTCTAATGAATTATTATAGTCTAAAATATAACATATATAACTCTATGTAAAAATTGTTTTTCTAAAAGATATATGCTTATGTCATTTTTGTATTTACTTTAACTTAATTAATATAAACTATAATTATCAGTTAAAAGTGGATCCATGGGGTACCAAAATTGAAACAAGGTTCCCATGGTCATACATGTATCAACAAATAGGGTAAGGACACATTTTAGGGTAATTTAGTATTATTATAATATTATTGTTTTACCCTTCTTTAGCGGATTTACCCTTTAACCATGGTTAGTAAAATATTTACCGAAGTAATTCAAAATCTCTAAGAATAAAATTTACCTATTTACACAATTTGGAGATCCTTATTCTAAATATGGAATCAATTTTTCTAAATTAAAAACCCATAAGATTCAGAAATTAATTTAAAATTAATTATCGTTGTTAAAACAAAAAGCTTGTTTTTTAGAGATAAAAAATATTAAAAGATTGGTACTTGCTTATGTCCAGTTTAAATGTAAAATTATGTCTAATGGAAAAAATTTGATTAAATGGTAAAATATAATCTAATAATACACTAAACTCACTCAAATTAATAATTTATCACTATTAATTATTTCAATTAAAAAGGTGTTTTTAATTAAAATTTAGTAATTTTCACTATTCATCAAAATATGAAAGTTATCTGAAAAGTACCAAAAATTTACCCTAAACTAATTTTGATATTCCAAATCAAAAAAATGAAGTCCATTTTGAATTATGAAATGTATAAAATTTCAAAAAGTGGGTATTACTATTCATAAC
This sequence comes from Viscum album, assembly GCA_963277665.1. Taxonomy (NCBI): domain Eukaryota; kingdom Viridiplantae; phylum Streptophyta; class Magnoliopsida; order Santalales; family Viscaceae; genus Viscum; species Viscum album. The sequence goes on along the minus strand of OY728123.1, from coordinate 280,159,786 downwards.
GGCTATTTTGATTGGTTGTGGTGTGTGTTAGAACACGAAGTTGCGTACAACACACGCTACTGCATTATTCAAAGAGAAGTGTTCCATGGAAGCTTGGGGTGTTACATTATCCCCTCCTTAAATAAATTTCCTCCTCACAATTTGAAATTATTTTTCAAAAATAATAGTTTGAAAATAGAAAATACCATTGGGAAAACCCACATCTGAAATTAGGTTAATAAAATTTAGTCCTAATAAGAGGAAAAGGGAAGTGAAATGGTCACCACCAAATTATGATATTTATTAGTAGAACATTGGTGGAAATTAGAGACATATAATTGGACGAAAAATGTAAATATTTATAGGTAGTGATTGAGGTCATCAATCACAAACAAGAGTAAAATTGAGGGCCTTAAATAAATCAATCTATGATGATTTAAAATACCATCTGTTCAACAAAACATAAGGTATTAGGATAACACATTTTTGTTTTTAAGAACCCATCCATAAAGTATAAGAATTACTTTATTCATATAATAAGGGAGAAGAAAAATATATACATGAAAATTAGAGTTCCAACCATTAACTAATTTCTACTACAAACTCATATTTCTCTCTAAAAGATAATAGAACTTAAAAAAATATTCTATTTATCCTATTAGTATAGGGTTCCAAAAAAATGAATTTATAATTCATCTACCAGAACCTTTAAAAAACTACATTATTCAATCCAAGACATCACGTGGGCCAGTGGCAGGTGATACACCCTTGTCTCCCTTCGGTTGTGGGTTCAAGTCTCGCGGCCTTTCCGGACGTGACGAGTTGCCGCCCGACCTCCGGGTTGTCCTATTCTGGAAATCCAAAAATAATCTCAAACTAGAATTATCCAAAATACTTCTATCCAAACTCACAATCCAAAATTTATAAGGAAGTTAAACACAATGAGGATCCTTTTTTCCGGTTAATATCATGTGAACGCCATTATCATGTATTCTTTTACAAAACCGCAACATCCTGAATTACCAAAATCAACCATATCTTATTCCAAAAACACTCCCTAATTATCAGGACCATATTAAGAATTAACTTTACTTCAAAAATATATTTTCAATAAAATGTTGCTTAATATTAAGTCACTTTTCTTAGAACCATATAATCTCAAATCCTCAATTTAATAGTACTGCAGTATAATCCTTATTTATCTTCATAATTCATGTAACCAGTATATTGTTGATACAACAGTCAAATGAAATAAAAACCTACAAACACAAGTCATTCCTCTTTATCTGAGGTAGTATCATTACTTTATTATAATCCAATCACATCATTTGTGGTATACAATTATGATTTGAACATTGGTTCGCATAGTGTCCCAACTCCTTGTAGATGAAACATTGTAAATTTGAAACTGTTTTCTTACCCTTACAGTCATGTACATGGTGTCCTTTTCCTATAAACTTATATCAAACTCACATTCCCTTCAGGCAAGTTCCAGCGTGTTTCTTCTCACAGTTATCACATATGTGAAAATTCTTCTTTTCCCTCTTCTCTTAATCCATCTTTATCTCTTCCATCCTTTTATTCTCTTTCTTCCCTTCAAAGCTATAGGACTCAGAGAATGTTTTACATATATTATATACACATGATACTATTTATTTATATTTTGATAATACAAGGAAGACTATTTACCTTCTAAATGTTGGCTTAATACAGTGAATGATATGATCCTTCTTACTCTTTGTATCATACGTATTTTTGGAGTTCAAATTCCTTCTACTATGAGACATTTATATACAACGGCATAAAATTGGTCAGTTTATGAATTGTAATGAATAATTCCTAACATGTAAAATACCTAAACTAAATTGAACGGTTTATGGATATAATCAATAATCATAAAGATGTTTTCCTTGAAAATGTATATACTCATAAACCCTTCTTAATGATTTGTAAAGAAAATGAGAATTACCCTATGCATATCCCCCGGGAGTGTCGTAACCATGAGTGCAGCCAGGCCCGTTGTCGTCCACCAATTCCGGTTTGAGTCTAGCTCAAAGCGGGTTTTTCAAGTTTTACAACTAGGTACATCTATGCCAGATCTGCCTCTACCTACTCATATCCAGACAAGGATGTATTGCTCGGAAAACTCACAAAATATCTACAATACCAAAATTCTTGGATGTTTTTCTATAATAATCCTCAATGTCTATCTTTGGTCGATGTGCTCTAATCTGAGTATATCTAAATCAATCATCCAAGGTTTATACTAAACTTCCTCTAATACCAAATGTAACGTCCATACCCCAGTTACCCAGAGTCGGTGAATTATTTTAATACATTGGCATGATCACAAAAGATCAAGTCTCGAATGACCGATTAGATTAGTAGACTTGGAATCACTAGATAAATTCCTAAAGTTTACATTACATCATAAATTGAAAACTACAACAACATCGTGTCTCCACACTCATATCCCTTTATACTATCCCTGTAGGTCATTCATAAAATACTTCTTCAAATTCTGGAATTAATAAAACATTGAAAGGGGTGAGCTTATATGCTCAGTAAGGCTAACAGTATAACGGAAACTTTCATAAATAAGCATTAACAATTAAGGAAATGTATAACTGAAAAAAATCCTTTTAAACTTGAACTTAATTATAATATGGAAGAAATAAATTGAAATAATTCCATTACTTATTGGATATTCTACTAGTATAATAATAACATGAAATATCAATAACCATTTTCATAATGATGGAATGCATAATTTCACACTATCATAACAACATAGTCAAGGCCTTGTGCCATGACTAAAAATAAAATTCTGTCAAGGCCTTGTGCCGAGACACTAGTTTGTCCCATGAGACCTACCGATGCATTGAAGAGTTGTAGCGGGCTCCACCCGTAATTATTAGGTCCAATTCATTCCTCATATGAATAGGTTTATACATAACAAAAATAAATGTATTAAAACTAGCATACGAAATGTCAATACATTGTCCATAAACCATGAATAGTATAAAAAACACATCCAATGTAAAACATATCACAAAACCTTCAATACAATATGGATGTTTTGTATCTTAATAAATCAACTTCAAATAATATTAAAATCCAACAAAGGATGTTGACATAGATTATATCAAAACTGTTTGAGAGAAATATCTTTTTTTTTCTTGAAATCTTTGAAAAGTCACACATTTATAAAGGAAATAATTTAAATGAGATTTTTGAATCAAAGTTTCCCATACCACATTAAATCGTTTGAAAATAAATATCATTTCAAAACATTCATGTCCATATAAATATTTCCTTAAAATCATTTTTAATACATGGACGTTAATTAAGAAGATTTAAAAAGATAAATCTTTAAAACATTTAAAATTATGATCTTGATAAACGGTACCTTTCACAAATTCTTAAAATATTCATTTTGAAATCCTTTAAAAGTAACATAATTATAAAGTTAAACATCTAATTTCAAAATTTTCATATAATATTGTATGGTAAGCTTTGACAATTTTATAACGGTAGAAAATTGCCGCACCCACCTTATAAGTTAAAAAAAGACATTCCTACCTTAATTCTGTTGAAAAGGTTAAAAAGTACCTTGTTTGGAAAACGACGTAATGATTCCTTTATAAAATTATTATAAAAATTAAGAAAAGGGTATAAATAACATTAACCCATATTCTGTAAAATAGTAAGAATGTTTTGAAATATATTTTTAAGAAACATGGATGTGGATGATGAAGAGGTCCCTGTAGATAATTACGTATAAACAAACTCCGATAATGAAGAGATTGTGAAATAAACTCTTACCAACATGGTAACTTACGAAACATACACCCCATGAAAGAGTTATCATACAATGAATATGTAAATACACATAAATTAATGTTTGTTACACAAATAATTCAATTATGGGCAGTACATACGCCACACAAAAGGTAATTGTGGCAATATGGCACGAATCTCACAGGAATAAGGAGTGAGGTGAAAACCCATTTCCTTGTAATTTTCCTTGTTTGAGGGTATTTTAACCTCCTGTATAATGGTGAAATAGTTGTTATTAAATTATAAAGGAATAAAATACATTAATATGATATCATATATGATCTTTTAACATTGATTTGTTAATAATATCTTATTGTTATCGTCGTTTCGGGTGTTAACTTACTCGTTTTCTTTTATATGTTTTGTTGCATAAGCTGTGTTTGTTATGGATAAGTTGTATCTTCTTCATATCCAAAATTATATCATGTATTAAAACATTATTTTTAATCTTAAAATGAGAATTAGACTTGAATGGATATGATGGTAAATGAATCTCATCGCGTTTGTGGAGATAGTAGTCTGTACGTACGTACGAGCGACAATATCCTTATTCTGATATTAAAATAATATATAATTTGAAGGTATATAAAATATAAAAAATAATTATCATGTTATATTTATTATTTACATCAATTACACATCATTATCATACCCATTCAAATAATAATATTTCGAATAACAATTACATCACGACATGGAGACGTAAGCCCTACGTACGCACGTATGGTGACATGTCATTTAAAGGATGGATAGAATAATGAATATGGTTGAACCATATTTATAATAAAATCACATTATATAGAAGATATTGGAGTTTTTATTTTCTAATGTAAATAACAAATAAAGATGTAGTTGAAGAAGAAAGGAACTTGATAGATGGTGGTGAAAACATTACCTCTTCTTTAGGTTCTTCCTTTTGATTTGACAAAAAGGGCTCTGTAGGTTGGATTTATAATCAATATAAGGCTTATATGTTGAATTTAGGTGATTTTAGAGAATATTTGGGATGGTATTGGCAGAGCCAAAAGGCTTTGAAGGTGTGAATTAGTGATAAGGTGGAGTGCCCTTTTATAAGAGGGGTGAAGGGCACCTTAAGAAAAGCTAGAAATATTATTTTAAATAAATTAATATTTGGTATCTAATGTCTCAAAAGTATATTAATTAAATGTTAAGGTGTGGGTAGGTCAAAAAACACTCAACCAATAGGTTTTTGATAGTTTTGGGTCACTATATTATCTTTATCATTTTGATTTAACTCTTAGTTAAATAGTTTGACATTTACACTGTCTCTTTGTATTTTTATATTATATAGTCAATAAACATACTATAAACTTACAAGATACCCCCAAGTGGTCCATTAATAATAAACCTAACATTATATAAGTCCGTTGGATGAACCATAAATTTTTAGGAATAGAATATCAATTAATAATATAATATTTGTTTTAAAAACTCATTTATGTCAATTTTGACACTATTTAATAACTTATTTTTGTTAAAGTCATAAAAACCTTATTAATTCGAAAAAAATAACATTAAGAAATCATAAAATGTAATATTAACCAATAAAAGTTTTGGATGTCATCAAAAATTTCAAATTATATTTATTTTAACATTTATAATACTAATTATTTGAATCATTAATTAATAAGGAAAATACTACATCATTATTGTGTCATTAATAAATTTAATTATTCAATGTCTGAAAATTATAAATAAAATACCATTATGTAGGAAATATTTTTATATTTGTAATGAATATTTATAGTCTAATATATAACATATATAACCCTATGTAAAAATTGTTTTTCTAAAAGATAAATGCTTATGTCATTTTTGTATTTACTTTAACTTAATTAATATAAAGTGTCATTATCACTTACATGTGGATCCATGGCATCCCGAAATCGACCCAAATATGCCCATGGTTGGACATGTATCAACCAAAAGGTTTAGGATACGTTTTAAGGTAATTTAGTATTATTATAATATTATTGTTTTACCCTTATTTACAGGATTTACCCTTTAACCATGGTGAATAAAATATTTACCGTAGTAATTATTTAAAATGAATAAAAATAAAATTTTCCTATTTACAAAATTTGGACCTCCTGATTCTAAATATGGGATCGTTTTTTCTAAATTCAGAACACCGAAGTGGGAGAAATTAATTTAAAATTAATTCCCATTGTTAAAACAAAAAGTTTGTTTTTAAGAAATAATAACTATCAAAAGATTGGCACTTGCTTAAGTCTAGTTTAAATGTAAAATTATGTCCAATGGAGAAAATTGGATTAAATTTTAAAAATATAATCTAATTATAATCTAAAATTTCTCAAATTCATAATTTATCACTATTAATTACTTCGATTAAAAAAGTCTTTTTTAATTAAAATTTAGTAATTCTCACTATTCATCAAAATATGAATGTAATTCCAAAATTACCAAAAATTCACCCTAGGATAATTTCAATTTTACGAATCCAAAAATGAAGTCCATTTTGAAATATAAAATGTATAAAATTAAAAAAATTGGGTATTACTATTCATAACGGTTAGTTTGATTGGATGTGGTGTGTGTTAGAACTCGAAGTTGCGTACAACACACGCTACTGAATTATTAAAAGAGAAGCATACCAAGTAATATTGGGTTGTTACAATACTTCCCAAATGGTATATGAATTTTTGTTTTAATTATATTTTCTCTTTTCTCCCTTAATTGATAAAATCCAAAAAAAATTGTAGTACTTTTTGAATTTTTGATCCCTTGTAAATTGATTAAGAATTTATTAATATTTGGTAGTTGATGAATTTTCGTAATTATTATTTTGTTATATTATTACTAATTTTTATAGTTTCACATTGATCCTCCATATATTCTAACAAAGAGAATGGCTTCACCAGATGGTGAATAATTTTGGAATACATATCCCTTTCGCAAGTTCCAATAGATATTCTATTTTAATTCCTTTCATTCAATCTAGGAAATCCTATAAGGATTATTTAATATAGTCATGTTACTTGATACATGTTATATGGAAAAATCAACCACACAATATGGGGAAGGCAAGGTTAATAAAAAAGAAAAAAATAATTTATTCATTCAAAATTATCAAATCCCCAAAAATTAGTTCCTATAAAAAAATTTGTCACAAAAAAAACCTTCATGATTGGGTATTAATACCCTTATAATGGATGTAATTCATGTATGATGTACATGGAAAGCCTTTTAAAGATAAAAAATCATTACTTCTTTAGAATATGAAATGTGTTTTCGCAATCAAATAAATTAATATGGGATCTTGAAGAGAGATCCAACCCATGACCCAAATGATATCAAATTAAACAAAAGTGAAATAATATTATATATAAGAAGTACATTAAAATAAAATACTATTATGGGAGATTTATGGACATGGGATACAATCTATGTGACAAATAGAGTTTTCAATGATAATTCAATCTATCACTTTTTTTGTGGTGATATGATAATCTTAGAAAACATAAGAGTTATGAATGAATTGGTACGTCCATAATTGTAATGACCTGTAATTTCGATGAATTGTTTTTAAATATATGGGAATTTTATGAGTCCACAAAAATTGGCGGTGCATGATTCCAAGACCCGGGGTGCTCGGAATGAATTTATGAACTTTTTTTTCAGGTACGTTCAGTAAACGTGGGAGAGTGTTTTTATAACTTTTGAACTAGCGCTCTGAATTGAAATATAAGGGCACCGTTGAACTCACAACACCAGTATTCGCTTATGGATACCTTCACCTCGACCGTATTAGGTTGAGGGTAGATGATAGATTTTCACATTTTCGTGGAAAAATAAAATAAAAATTGTTTAACATTTTTGTTTTTATTTGAAACTCACATGTGAAGGTTATAAAGGTGGGGACCACGTGATCTAAAACCTCCCACATGGGTTATGGTGGTGGGGACCACTCGGGCATGAAACCGCACTATTTTGAATTCCTAATGGTGGGGCCACCTGAACCCTCATAATGGGAAACACTTTTAAACTCCCTCTTTATTGTGGAGAAGTCTCTTGAACTTTTCAACATTAATTATGCTAACACCTCTGGATTAATGGTGCCAATTCAAATTAAATTAATAAAACCTAATTTAATTTTCATTGTCTATTCTTTTGTTTGGAGAAGTGTTGGAAATGCACTTGGAGAAAATTTTACCCTCTCCAACAAAGAACACCTCCCAACGATGAACGACCACCGGAGATTGAAGAACAAGGAAACCGACCATGAGCTGGATTGGAAGCACCTTGCGGAGGCAACCAACATAGGACGTCTTCGATGACAAAGAACCAGCGATCATGGAAATACCGACGTCACCGACTTCACCCCTTCCAATATCAACAACCAATCAAGGTAGGGTGGTTTTTTGAATTTCTTCCCCTTACCCATTCTTGATAACTCATCATAAAATTAACAAGATATTATAGTCGCTTTCTACCACCCAAACGCGGAGAGTGTGGGCCAAACAAACATGGCCCGACCTCTCCGCAATTATTGTGTTTAATTTTTGAGTTCTTAATGATGGAGGAGGATGCCATACAACATTGTTGGGGCATGAGAACAATATCTGGCAACACCGTCAGCTGCTAAGAAGGCGATGGATCCACCCCGTGGCCCTCTGTGGCCTCACCGTCCCATGGCCCCGTTCCTCCTGTGGCCTTTGCCGCCCCGGGGCCCCGCATAGCATGCATCCACCGCCACCACGCGGCCTCCGCCGCCCTGTGGCATCCTCTACCCGCAGAATCCACCTCCCACGGCTCACCCCACTCGCGACCACCGCCACCCCACAGGCTACTGCGGCCCCCACCGGCTCGCCGCCCCGCAGACCTACATCGCCGCCACGGCCTAGCCGCCCAGCAACCCTTAGTGTCCCCATGGCCTCACCGCCCAGTAGCCCTCCGTGGCCCCCCATGGCCTCACTGCCCTGCCCCATTCGTGTACCTCATGGTTCCATCACCTTCGCAGCCTTCCTGCCGCTCTCGCGGCCTCGCTCCGCTCCGCGGGCCCCGCGCCATCGAGTGATGGTTGGGCCGGACCCAGACCAGCTACGAGCATTTCACTCTATCATCCATATCTTTGGCACGAGGCGTCCGTTTGAAAAACTTTCAATGGTGCTATAAACCTTGAACCGAGACGGTCCCCTTGGTATTCCCCAATTGAGATTTAGATAATTTTGGGATATAGTTGGGTTGGTTCGATGACGAATCCAACCGAGCCATCAGGACTAAAAGGCTAATAACTTACAGACCGACCATCCAATTGACGCAACGTCTATTGCATTGAGACACTTCTGACATGGTGGTCCTTTGGGATAATTTTTCATGGGACTTCGTGGAAGTTGTAGTATCGACTAGTGGCTTGAGGAGAGGACCCCCCGAAGATGAGAAATATTTGTGCGGCAACCCAGTAGCTGGCCGTGATGTGAAGAATGAATGGTGATCCTGTGTGGGTTAGTACCAAGAGATCTTGCGTGGTTCAGCACCTAAAGATCGTGTGTGGTTCAGCATCGAGAGATCTTGTGTGGGTGAGCACCTAGCGATCCTGTGTGGGTCATCAACGAGTGATCCTGTGTGGGTCAGCACTGAGAAATCCTCTATGGGTCAGCACGGAATGATCCTATGTGGGTCAGGAGTAGAGCTTCTTCATAGAGTAATATGATTCAGTAGTTACATCTAATCATCTCTACTACTATAGCTATGAAATACCTGGTGCGAGCTGATTCCATACATGATCAGTACTTTCCTTTGTGGTAATACCTTGGTGGTATTCTTCTTTGTGGGGTACTAGAGTGGTACTTACCATCATGGTACTCTTTCCTTTGTAGAATAGTTGAGATTTGGGATCTTGAGTTGGACTTTGTGTTTCCTCATGATTGATATGGGTATACTTGATAACTTATGTATATGTATGGGAATGTACCAAAGTAGGGTTGTTAGTTGATTTAATGCTTTGTGGTTTATCCTTTATTGATTTTTTGATGCCTTGAGGGTCTCATGGTCCCTACTGAGTATCGTTATACTCACCCCTATATGGGCTATGCCCGCACTTCATTGTGTTTGGTGTAGACGGCAGACAATTCTGACTGAGGATGAGTTTACCAGGACTAGAAGTAGCTAGGGGGAGGACCATAGACGAGGCATGCCACAGAGATGACTGACCGAGATCTGTACCCACTCATCATGTAGGATCCCGGGTGGGCGTTCACAGGAGTTGTTCCAGTTTACCTATACTTTCAGTTTCTTGTACGTTCCAGTTAGGCATGTATTCTGGCCCCTTTTAGTTACTACAATAACTCTGTTTACTATTTAGTTTACTTGTGTTCGTATCTTGTTGTGTTCTTGGTTTCATATGCTTATAGGTTATAAATGCAATGCCTTCCACGTTTTAGGGAATACACCTTCGGTGATAGTCTCCAGCCCCTAGCCTATTGAAGGCGGGCATGGGGTAGTCACAACATAGTCCCTGGGGGACGGGTTGAGACAAATTGGTATTAGAGGAGTCAGTTATACCTTAGAAAATAGGATTATGTTTATTTAAATGACAATAGTGTTATGTGTAGTGAGTGTGGTTATCAGTTTAGGGAATCTAGTGTTGGTGCAGCGGCCGACGTATCCATACACCAGGACCATGAATTTTGATTTCTAACATAGTGAATGAAAACACTGATTATGTGAGTGTTTTAAAGAGTTTTCTTTGTGATCTCTTTGAGTTAGCTCACCAGATATAACTTATTGATAGTGGTGCACCTATTTCATTTTAGGATGCCTCCATGTAGACAGCAAGCTAGGGTTCTCTGTATAATTAGAACTGATATCCCATCAAGAAAGGAGGCGTCGGTGCAGGGCCCTCATCTAGTGGAGGCACAAGCGGTACCATTACTCATCGGGCCACCTATGACACCAGCCGTTGCAGTAGAGGGTTCATGCTGCTTGAGCACATTTCATGAGTTCTAGCGCTAATGGACACCCAGTTTTAGGGGAGAGACAGACCCACAGGCGGTTGAGGATTGTTTGGAAGCTGTGGTGGGAGTCTTCCGACTGGTAGGGACACCAACTGATCTCATGGTGATCCTTGCCGCAAGTCTTCTTCATGAAGCGATAGGAAGATGGGAGATCTTGTTGCTCCAGGTTCACGACGAGGTGATGTTTCTTTGGATAGACTTCGAGAGCCTGTTTCGGGCAGTGTTTGTCCCAATGACTCTTTGCGCAATGCGCATACAGGAGCTTCTTCATCTGTAGCAGGGTAGTATGATTGTGGCTCAATACTCAATGAGGTTCACTAACCCCTCACACTACTCCACAGATTCGGTGTGATACCCATTCTTCAGGGCCCAGACCTTAGTGCAGTGGCTCAGGTGAGAGATCAGAGCTTCTATGATTTCCCTTAGCATCCCAACATAGGCAGGGGTGTTAGAGATTGACCTCTTAGTGGAGAGTTCCCTTCTTGAGCAGTCAACAGTAGAGAGACCCACCACCAGACATCATGTAGTAGAGTCTTATGCAGCTGGTAGAAGATAGATGTCACAGAGGTCCAAGAAGAGCAGACATATAGGTGGAAAACTGCAATATTCAGGGCCGGTTGTTCGGGGCACCGGAGGAAGAGCTAGTCAAGCCAGGAGAGGGCAGAGTTACGCATGCGGCGGGTAGTGTCACATGGATCGTGACTGTCCGACCCGCCAAATGGATGATCAGTAAATAGTCGAAGGACCCCCCAGGCAGATATAGAGGTTCGACTGAGGAGGTTCGTAGGGAGCATATAGATGTGGCAGAAGAGCTGGTGTTGCAAATGCCAGTGTGCGACGATTTGAGATATTAATTCCACCACCACAAGGTGGTCCACCCTGACCATAGGGAGAATGAGGACTGTAGAAAGCTCAGCTCTAGGAACATGATGCCTATGATCATGGCTCTCTGGATATGACACCAGGTACGATATGTGTCTACTCCACCTCAGCTGTAGTACATAGAGACATTGGATCCATTCATTCATTCATTTCCACTACCCTTGTTCAGAGTTTGGAGATTACAATGGAGCCGTTGGCTTGATACTTATAGATAAAGACTCCTATGGGAGTAGATTCGACGATTACACACTGGTGCTGGCAGTGCAAGCTTACTCTAGGAGGCAAGAGAATCGGCAGGGATCTCTTAGTAGTAGCATCGAAGCCTTAAGATTTCATCTTGGGTATGAAGTGGTTATCTACAGTCCAAGCATAAATTGACTGTATTAGGAGCAAAGTGCGGTGTGTCCGCACAGATGGGACCAAGTTTACCTTCACCGATGAAAACGGAGCCTTTGCAGCATGGGATGGACTTACTCGGAGGAGAGTGCATCCGATCACTCATCAAATGTCTAGCCTTATCCTCGGAGTAGTTGATGTGGTTAGTCTGAGTTATCCTATAGTGGTTGACTAGTATGTGGTTGTATTTCCCAATGATGTTTCATGTCTACCTCCTCGTAGAGAGATGGAATTTTACATTGACTTGTACCCTGAGATGGCACTCTCAGAGCTTCATGAGCTGCGGGCACAGCTGGAGGACTTACATGGGAATGGGTTAATTCGGCCCAATGATTCTCCTTGGGTAGCACCAATTTTGTTCACCCAGAAGGCGGATGGGAGATTGAGACTTTTGTTGACTATCATAGCCTGAACTATGTGACCATGAAGAACAAGTACCCACTCTCGAGGATTGATGACCTCTTTGATCAGTTGAAGGGAGCACGATGGTTCTCGATGTTAGGCCTCTGATCAGGCTATCACCATCTCAGAGTATGAGACAAGGATGTGTAGAAGATGGCTTTCAGATGTCTATATGAACATTATGAGTTCTTGGTTATGTCATTCGGTGTGACCAATGCGCAATCAGTGTTCATGGAACTCATAAAAAAGATCTTTCAACCATTCCTTGATCGCTTTGTAGTAGAATTAATTGATGACAATCTAATATACTCGACTACTGAGGAGGAGCATGTCTATCATTTCTAGGTAGTTCTGGACACACTCTGATAGAACCAACATTATGGTAAGATCTTGAAGTGCCAGTTCTAGATCCGAGAGGTTCACTTTCTAGGACATGTCATATCAGAGGGTTGAGTTGTAGTAGATCCAGCAATGATTGAGGTGTTACATGCTTTGGAGCCACCCTGGAGTGTGACAGAGGTACGGAGTTTTGTGGGTTTGTCTGGATACTACCATATATTTGTGCCAGATTTTTCTAGAGTTTCAGCACCTCTATCAGCATTAACAAAGAAGGGGAAACCCTTCATGTGGTCAGAGAGACAGCGACGGAGTTTTTAGGAGCTGAGCTAGAGGCTGACTAGTGCCCCCATCATGAGGCTACCAGAGCGGGGTGTAGGGTATATAGTTTACTATGAAACATCAGGGATTAGGCTTGGATGTGTCCTGATGAAGGAGTGAGATATGATCGCATATGGTTCTCAACAGCTGAGACCACATGAGAAGAACTATGCTACCCATGACCTGGAGTTAGAATCAATGGTCTTTTCATTGAAGATGTGGCGACATTACATGATGGGCGAGCATTTTACAATCTACTCGAATCACAAGAGTCTCAAGTATATCTTCTCTCAGAAGGACCTAAACCTGAGACAACGATGTTTGCTTGAGTTCCTCTAGGAATATGAATTCGAGATAGTTTATACTCCTTGGAAGGGGGGCCTTTTAGTAGATTCACTCAGTATGAGATCTTGTATACAGCTACAAGGCGAGGTGATAGAGCAGCTGGCCGCTATGTAGATATCCTTTGTGTATTGGGATGGAGCAGCTTTACTTCAGTCTCTTACAGTCACTCCCCCACTTCTTCAGCGATTTAGGGAGGCACAATATGGGGACACTGACTGTGAGACTCGATGTGCTCAGATATCCATAGGACAGGTACCTGATGGATTTTCTGAATGTGGGGAGCACGTCATATTCTCTAGAGGATGTACCATGGTACCAGTGTCACTTTGGGAGTAAGTGTTGAGAGAGTTCCACACATCCTATCAAGCGGTATATCTAATAGTGTCTATGATGTACCAGGATCTCCGATGATAGCACTGGTGGCTGAGAATGAAGAAATCAGTAGCCGAGTATTTCTCTCGGTGCCTCACCTATCAGCAAGTGATGGTAGAGCATCAGGTACCAGCATGTTTGGTTCTGCCTTTAGAAGTTCCATAGTGGAAGTGGAATGGGATATCCATAGACTTCATGATAGTAATTCTATGTACATCCAAAGGTAATGATTCTATCGGGGTGATCATCGACTGACTCCCCAAGTTGGCCCACATCCTACCGATCAGAGAGCTGGGTTCAGTAGAGAGCTTCAGATGCCTCTATGTGTAGGAGATTGTGCAGCTAAATAGAGTACCCACGACAATTGTCTCCGATCGTGATGCATCTTTTACTTCCTGGATATGGAGGGGGTTGTAGGAGGAGTTTAGGGTGCAACTTCATTTGAGAACCACCTTCTATCTTCATACGGATGGTCAGACTGAGCGGACAATTCAGACCCTCAAGGACAAGATATGTGCTTATGTCCTTGACCTCGGTTGCAGCTTGGATAATCACATGCATTTGGTGGATTTTTCATACAACAAAACCTATCACTCCACCATTGGGATGACAACTTTGGAGGCGTTGTATGAGAGACCTTGTAGATCACCTTTGTGCGGGATTGACCCAGGGGATCCAGCACTAGTGGGACCAGAGATAATATGAGCTACTGTAAAGAAAGTGCAGATCATCCAGTAGTAGATAAAGACTGCACATAGCAGACAGAGGTCTTATGCCGACAGGAGATAGAGACCTATGGAGTTCAAGGATGGTGACCACGTCTTTCTACTGGTCTCACCCCGATGAGGTTTTCGGATATTTGGATGAGCCAGAATGTTATCTCCAAGCTTCATCTGGCCTTTTCAGGTCCCCAATAGTGTTGGTGATTTGTCTTACCTCTTATCTCTTCCCCCTCAGTTGCACCGGGTGCATGACGTCTTCCACGTATCCTAGCTGAGGAGATATGTGCATGACCCATCCCTTGTCATCGACCACGATGAGATGGAAATCGATGATGGGGAGATGTTTTCGGAGGTTATAATTGAGATTGAGGATTGACAGGAGTTGGTCCTTATTGGGAGGTTGATACCTCTGTTGTGTGTTCGCTAACAGCATGGGAACCACTAGGAGAGCACATGTGTAACACCCCAAGATTTTATAGTGTGTTATTTCTTAAAAATAATTCAATAACTTGCACTACACGCAATACAGAGTTCAATCACACCATGACATACAAAAAAAACCATTCAAAAGAGGTTATGAATAGTATTATCTAAATTTTAAACTTTATATAATCCTTATAATTTTAGAATCCATATTATGAGTTTCATAGATATAATGCAAGAACAAATTCATTTTCAGTATTGCACTTTTATCAACTTTTAATAGTGAAACCTTTTTAAATACAATATTTTAAACTTTTTGACTAAATGGGGACATCAAAAATTTAAAATGAAACATCCCAATCTTCCACGGTACACTTTCTTTGAATAATACAGTAGCGTGTGTTGTACGCAACCTCGAGTTCTAACCCACACCACAACTAATTAAACTAGCCGTTGTGAATAGTAATACCTACTTTTTGAAATCATATATATTTTATATTTCAAAATGGACTTCATTTTTGGATTCGGAATATTGAAATTAGCCTAAGGTGAAATTTTGGTACTTTTCGGATAACATTCATATTTTGATGAATAGTGAAAATTACTAAAATTTAATTAAAAACAACTTTTTTAATCAAAATAATTAGTAGTGATAAATTATGAATTTATTAGTTTTAAAGTATATTTAGAATATATTTTTACCATTTAATATAATGCTGGTCATTGGACATAATTTTACAATTAAACCGAACATAAACAAGTGTCAATCTTTTAATAGTTATTATCTCTTAAAAACACGCTTTTTGTTTTGACAGCGGAAATTAATTTTAAATTAATTTCTGCCACTTCTGTGTTTTGAATTTAGGAAAATGGATTCCATATTTGGAATCAGGATGTTCAAATTGTGTAAATAGGTAACTTTTATTTTTAGACATTTTGAATAATTATTGCGGTAAATATTTTATTCACCATGGTTAAGGGTAAATCCGGTAAATAAGGGTTTAAAAAAATAATATTATAATAATACTAAATTACCCTAAAACGTGTCTTAAACCTATTGGTTGATACATGGTCGACCATGGGAATCTTTGGGTCAATTTTGGGACCCCCTGGATCCACTTGTAAGTGATAATGACACTTTATTTTAATTAAGTTAAAATGAATACAAAAATGACACAGGCATATATCTTTTAGAAAAACAATTGTTACATAGGGTTATATATGTTGGAATTTAGATTATAAATATTCATTAGAAAGATAAAACTATTTCCTACATAATTATATTTTATTTATAATTTTTAGACATTAAATAATTTATTTTATTTATGACACAATGATGATGCAGTAATTACTATAATAGTAAAAAATTAAAATAATTGATATTATAAATACCCAAATAAATATAATATGAAACTTTTAATGAATTAAACTAATTTTATAGGATAATATGATATATTAGGATTGATTTAATTGACTTTTTACGAAGTAATCAATCTGTTATGAGTTTCACAAAAATCAACTATTGAATAGTGTCAAAATTGACATAAAAGAGTTCTTAAAACAAAAATTATATTATTAATTGATATTAAATTCCTAAAAATCTAAGGTTCGGACAAGAGACTTATATCATGATATTTTCATCATTAATGGACCACTTGGGGGTCTCTTGGATGTATATAGTAAGTTTATTAACCATATTATATAAAAATACAAAGAGACATTGTAAAAGTGAAACTAATTAACTTAGAGTTAATACTTAAAGATAAGTTTAATATAAGTACCCAAACCTGTCTAAATTCTATTGGTTGAGTTTTTTTCGACCCATCCCCACCTTAACCTTTGCATAGTCAACTTTGAAGCCATTATAAACCGAATATGAACTTATTATAAATTGATATTTCTAGCTTTTCCAAAGGTGCCCCTCACCCCTCTTATAAAAGGGCACTCCTCCTTCTCATTTCTTCACACCTTAAAAGCCTTTTGGTTCGGCCAAACTCTACCCAAATACTCTCCCAACATCCCTAACTACAACCTAGAGGCCTTAGTTTGATCATAAAGCCAAACTAAGGATCCCTTTTGATCAAATCAAAAGGAAGAACCCGAAGAAGAGGTAATGATTTCACCACCCTTTTCCAAGTTCATTTCTTCTTCCACTTCTTCTTCCTTTGTTGTTACCATTCTAAAATAATAACTTCAGTATCATATATATACTGTGATGTTATTATAAATATGGTACAACCATATTAATTATTCTATCCACCCTTTGAATAACATGTCACCATACGTGCGTACGTACGGCTTACCGTCTCCACGTCGTGGTGTAATTGTTATTCAATATATTATTATTTGGATGGGTATAATAATGATATGTAACTCATGTAAATAATAAATAAAACATGATAATGATTCTCTATATATGATATAACAACCATTTATATATTATTTTAATATCAAAAGAATGATATTGTCGCTCGTGCGTACGTACGGACTACCGTCTCCACGAACGCGATGAGATTCATTCTCCATCGTATCCAATCAAGTATAATTATCATTTTATGATTTAAAAATGATGTTAAGGACTTGATATCATTCTGGATATGAATAATATACAACCTATCCTTTATAAAAATGTCTTACGTGACAAAACATATAAAATAAAACAAGTAAGTTAACACCCGAAACAACGATAATACTAAGATATTATTATAAATCGATATTAAAAGATCATATATGATATCATATTAATGTATATGATTCTTTTATAATTTAGTAACAATTATTTCACCATTATACAGGAGGTTAACCTACCCCAACCATGGAAAAGTACAAGGTAAGGGTTTACTTTACAACCTCTTCATTATCCAAGGTTGTAATCTACTGGGATCTCTTTATCATCCACATCCATGTTTCTTAAAAATGTATTTCAAAACATTTTTACTATTTACTAGAATATGAGTTAAAGTCATTTATACCCTTTTTTACTTTTATAAGTGGTTTATAAAGGAATCTTTCGGTCGTTTTCAAAACAAGGTCCTTTTTAACCTTTTCGACAGAATTAAGGTAAGAATGTTTTTTTAACTTATACGGCGGGTGCGGCTATTTTCCGCCGTTATAAAATCTTCAAAGCTTCCATTACAAGCTTATAAGAATATTTAAAAATAAAATGTTTTATTTTATATGGATCTTAAATGATTTCAAAATAAAAGGAGATATTTCTTTAAAAAGAATTTTGATTTCATCTATGTCAACATCCTTTGATGGATTTTAAGATTATTTGAAGTTGATTTATTATGATACAAAACTTCTATATTGTATTGAAGGTTTTGTGATATGTTTGACTGTGGATGTGCTATTTTTATACCATTCATAGTTTATGGTGAAATTATTGATATTTCGTATGCTAGTTTTAATACGAATGTTTATCTTATGTTTAAACCTTTTCATATGGGAATGCATTGGACTTAGTAAGTGACGGGTGGAGCCCGCTATAGCTCCTCGATGCATCGGTAGGTCTCATGAGACAAACTAGCGTCTTGGCACAAGGCCTTGGCAAAATCTTATTTGTAGTCTTGGCACGAGGCCTTGACTATGTGGTTATGATAGTCTGGAATTATGCATTCCAACATTAGGAAAGTGGTTATTGATTTTTGCATGTGATTATTTGATTAGTAGAATATCCATGTGAATAAGTAAATGGCATTATTTCATTTTACTTTTTCCATACTATGTTGAAATTCAAGTTTAAAAGGCTTTTGTTTTAGTAATTCATTGCCTTAAATGTTTATGCTTATTTTTGAATGTTCCGCTATATTGTTATCCTTACTGGGCATTTGATCTCACCCCTTTTCTATGTTTTATTTTTCCTAGGATGTGAAGATGTAAGTTATGAATGACCTTCAGGGATATTATGAGGGGATTATAGTGTGGATTGTGGAAACATTATGTTGTTGTAGTAGTTTTTCATTTTATGATGTAATGTAAAACTTATGAATATATCTAGTGTTTCCAAGGCTACTAAACTAATCGGTCTTTCGAGATTTGATCTTTCTTATGATCATGCCAATGTTATGTAATAATGCACCGACTCTGGGTAACTGGGGTCGGGGCGTTACAGTTGGTATCAGAGGAAGTTTAGTACAAACCTTGGAAGCTAGATTTAGATAAACTCTGATTAGATCACGTAGACCTAAGATGAACTTTGAGGATTAGTATAGAAGAACTTCCTAGAATTTTGGTATTTTAGAGATTTTGTGAGTTTTCTGAGCAATATATCCCTGTCTGGATACGAGCAGGTAGAGGCGGCTCGGGCACAGATGTACCTAGGGGTAAAACCCGAAAACACCGCTTTGAGCTAGACTCGAACGGGAACTGGTGCACGACAACGGGCCTTGCTGCACTCTTGGTTACGACACTCCCGGGGGATATGCTTAGGATAACTCTCATTTTCTTTACAAATCATTATGAAGAGTTTATGAGTATATAATTCCTCAAAGAAAACATTTTTATGATTATGGATTATATCCATAAATAGTTCAATTTATGTTAACTGTTTTATAAGTATGGGATTATGTATTTTGATTCATAAACTGATCTAGTGTATGCCATTGTTTAGAAATGGCGCCCAGTAGAAGGAATGAGAACTCCAAGAAATGCACATGATCCAAAGAGAAGGAAGGATCATATATTTCATGGTCTTAAGCTAGAATTTATAAGAGAAATAGTCTCCCATGTATTATCATCATATGAAGAAATAATATCATGTGTTGATAAGATAAGTAAAGAGTTTACTGAGTCCTATGGCTTTGAAGGGAAGCAAGAGAAGAAAAGGATGGAAGAGAGAAAGATGGATAAAGGGAAGAGGGAAAATAAGAATTTTCCCATATGTCGTAACTGTGGAAAGAAACACCCTGGGACTTGCCTGAAAGGAATGGGAGTTTGTTATAAGTGTGGAGGAAAAGGGAACAAAGTACGTGACTGCAAGGGTAAGAAAATGGTTTTAAATGTGCAATGCTTCATTTGCAAGGAGTTTGGACACTATGTGAACCTATGTCCCAGTCATCAGACTATGCCACAGATGATGTTTTTGGATAATAATCAAGTTATGATACTACCACAGATAAAGAGGAATGATTAGAGTTATTATGTTGATTATGTCAATTGAGTGTTGTATCAACAATGTACTTGTTATAATAATTACGGAGTATATAAGGATTGTACTGCAGTACTATTTCATTAAGGACTTGAGATTCTGTGGAACAAAGAAAAGTGACTCAATAGCAGGATAAATTATTGGAAAATATATGGTTGAGAGAATGATAAACCATAATATAGTTCTGATACCGAGGTAGTGATTTTCGACTAATACATGATTATTTTGGAAAAATTATATTGGATATTCTTGACTACCTTGGAACTGATTAATGATTTGTATATTCCATCATTTTTGGGGTTTAAAACATTTTTGGACTGATGAAGTATATCCATCATTCTATATGGAATAAGGGAGCATGAATGTATTCAATAAAGAATATGGTAATTCAGGATGTTTTAGTGTATTAAAAGAATACATGATGAAGGTATTCATATGCTATTAAGGGGTAAAAAGGATCTAAATTATGTTTACCTTCCTTATAAATGTTGGAATGTGAGTTTGTACAGAAGTATTTTGGATAGTTCTAGTTTGGATTATTTTGTATTGCCATAAAAGGACAACCCGGAGGTCGGGCGGCAACCCATCGCGACCGGTAAGGCCGCGAGACTTGAACCTGCAACCGAAGGGCGACATGGGTGTATCACCTACCACTAGCCCACGAGATGTCCTAGATTAAATAATGTAGTTTTTATTAAAAGATCTTGTAGATGAATTATAAATTCTTTTATTTTGGAACCCTATACGAATAGTGTAAATAGAATTTTTTTTACATTCTATTATCTTTTAGAGTGAAAGATGAGTTTGTGGTAGAAATTTATTAATGGATAAAACTCTAATTATAAAGTAAGTATATCTCCTTATGATCTTAGCCAATATCATAAATAAATTCCTCAATATTAAGAAAAGCAACTTAGAACAAAAATCTTTTCCTAGATGGTACCTTAAATCATCACTAATTTATGGCTTTGGGATTGTTGGCCTTTTCATAGCCATGTTCTCTACCACTCTCCATCAGATAATTGATGGTAAGATTTTTCTTCCATATCCATATTTTCCTACATGGAACCCTAGTATGTGTTATTTTCGGTAAACTTCATACTTTCGACTCTTTATAGAGGCCTCGTTAATTCATTTTTCGATGTGGGATTTCAACTAAGATATTTTGAAACGTCAAAAATGTGTTATCTTAATACCCTATGTTTTGTTGAACCGATGGTATTTCAAATCATCATAGATTGATGAATTTAAGGACCTAAATTTTATACTTGTTTGTGATTGATGACCTCAATCACTACCTATAAATATTTACGTTTTTTCCTCCAATTATATGTCTCTAATTGCCACCAATGTTCTCCTAATCGAGATCATAATTTGGTGGTTACCCTTTCATTTCTCTTTTCCTAATATTAAGAATAATTTTAGTAACCCAATTTCCAATGTGGGTTTTCCCACAAAGATATTTTCTATTTTCAACCTTTTATTTTCGAAGAACAATTTCAAATTGCGAGGACGCAATTTATTGAAGGAGGGGAGAATGTAACACCCCAAGATTTTATAGTATGTTATTTCTTAAAAATAATTCAATAACTTGCACTACACGCAATACCGAGTTCAATCACACCATGACATACAAAAAAAAATCCATTCAAAAGAGGTTATGAATAGTATTATCTAAATTTTAAACTTTATATAATCCTTATAATTTTAGAATCCATATTATGAGTTTCTTAGATATAATGTAAGAACAAATTCATTTTCAGTATTGCACTTTTACCAACTTTTAATAGTGAACCCTTTTTAAATACAATATTTTAAACTTTTTGACTAAATGGGGACATCAAAAATTTAAAATGAAACATCCCAATCTTCCACGGTACGCTTTCTTTGAATAATACAGTAGCGTGTGTTGTACGCAACCTCGAGTTCTAACACACACCACAACTAATTAAAGTAGCCGTTGTGAATAGTAATACCTACTTTTTGAAATAATATATATTTTATATTTCAAAATGGACTTCATTTTTGGATTCAGAATATTTAAATTAGCCTAAGGTGAAATTTTGGTACTTTTTGGATAACTTTCATATTTTGATGAATAGTGAAAATTACTAAAATTTAATTAAAAACAACTTTTTTAATCAAAATAATTAATAGTGATAAATTATGAATTTATTAGTTTTAAAGTATATTTATAATATATTTTTACCATTTAATATAATTCTGGTCATTGGACATAATTTTACAATTAAACCGAACATAAACAAGTGTCAATCTTTTGATAGTTATTATCTCTTAAAAACACGCTTTTTGTTTTGACAGCGGAAATTAATTTTAAATTAATTTCTGCCACTTCTGTGTTTTGAATTTAGGAAAATGGATTCCATATTTGGAATCAGGATGTTCAAATTGTGTAAATAGGTAACTTTTATTTTTAGACATTTTGAATAATTATTGCGGTAAATATTTTATTTACCATGGTTAAGGGTAAATCTGGTAAATAAGGGTTTAAAAAAATAATATTATAATAATAATAAATTACCCTAAAACGTGTCTTAAACCTATTTGTTGATACATGGTCGACAATGGGAATCTTTGGGTCAATTTTGGGACCCCATGGATCCACTTGTAAGTGATAATGACACTTTATTTTAATTAAGTTAAAATGAATACAAAAATGACACAAGCATATATCTTTTAGAAAAACAATTGTTACATAGGGTTATATATGTTGGATTTTAGATTATAAATATTCATTAGAAAGATAAAACGATTTCCTACATAATTATATTTTATTTATAATTTTTAGACATTAAATAATTTATTTTATTTATGACACAATGATGATGCAGTAATTACTATAATAGTAAAAAATTAAAATAATTGATATTATAAATACCCAAATAAATATAATATGAAACTTTTAATGAATTAAACTAATTTTCTAGGATAATATGATATATTAGGATTGATTTAATTGACTTTGTACGAAGTAATCAATCTGTTATGAGTATCACAAAAATAAACTATTGAATAGTGTCAAAATTGACATAAAAGAGTTCTTAAAACGAATATTATATTATTAATTGATATTAAATTCCTAAAAATCTAAGGTTCGGACAAGAGACTTATATCATGATAGTTGCATCATTAATGGACCACTTGGGGGTCGCTTGGATGTATATAGTAAGTTTATTAACCATATTATATAAAAATACAAAGAGACATTGTAAAAGTGAAACTAATTAACTTAGAGTTAATACTTAATGATAAGGTTAATATAAGTACCCAAACCTGTCTAAATTCTATTGGTTGAGTTTTTTTCGACCCATACCCACCTTAACCTTTGCATAGTCAACTTTTAAGCCATTAGAAACCGAATATGAATTTATTATAAATTGATATTTCTAGCTTTTCCAAAGGTGCCCCTCACCCCTCTTATAAAAGGGCACTCCTCCTTCTCATTTCTTCACACCTTAAAAGCCTTTTGGTTCGGCCAAACTCTGCCCAAATACTCTCCCAACATCCCTCACTACAACCTAGAGGCCTTAGTTTGATCAGAAAGCCAACCTAAGGAGACCTTTTGATCAAATCAAAAGGAAGAACCCGAAGAAGAGGTAATGATTTCACCACCCTTTTCCAAGTTCATTTCTTCTTCCACTTCTTCTTCCTTTGTTGTTACCATTCTAAAATAATAACTTCAGTATCATATATATACTGTGATGTTATTATAAATATGGTACAACCATATTAATTATTCTATCCACCCTTTGAATAACATGTCACCATACGTGCGTACGTACGGCTTACCGTCTCCACGTCGTGGTGTAATTGTTATTCAATATATTATTATTTGGATGGGTATAATAATGATATGTAACTCATGTAAATAATAAATAAAACATGATAATGATTCTCTATATATGATATAACAACCATTTAAATATTATTTTAATATCAAAAGAATGATATTGTCGCTCGTGCGTACGTACGGACTACCGTCTCCACGAACGCGATGAGATTCATTCTCCATCGTATCCAATCAAGTATAATTATCATTTTATGATTTAAAAATGATGTTAAGGACTTGATATCATTCTGGATATGAATAATATACAACCTATCCTTTACAAAAATGTCTTACGTGACAAAACATATAAAATAAAACAAGTAAGTTAACACCCGAAACAACGATAATACTAAGATATTATTATAAATCGATATTAAAAGATCATATATGATATCATATTAATGTATATGATTCTTTTATAATTTAGTAACAATTATTTCACCATTATACAGGAGTTTAACCTACCCCAACCATATAAAAGTACAAGGTAAGGGTTTACTTTACAACCTCTTCATTATCCAAGGTTGTAATCTACTGGGATCTCTTTATCATCCACATCCATGTTTCTTAAAAATGTATTTCAAAACATTTTTACTATTTACTAGAATATGAGTTAAAGTCATTTATACCCTTTTTGACTTTTATAAGTGGTTTATAAAGGAATATTTCGGTCATTTTCAAAACAAGGTCCTTTTTAACCTTTTCGACAGAATTAAGGTAAGAATGTTTTTTTTAACTTATACGGCGGGTGCGGCTATTTTCCGCCGTTATAAAATCTTCAAAGCTTCCCTTACAAGCTTATAAGAATATTTACAAAGAAAATGTTTTATTTTATATGGATCTTAAATGATTTCAAAATAAAAGGAGATATTTCTTTAAAAAGAATTTTGATTTCATCTATGTCAACATCCTTTGATGGATTTTAAGATTATTTGAAGTTGATATATTATGATACAAAACTTCTATATTGTATTGAAGGTTTTGTGATATGTTTGACTGTGGATGTGCTATTTTTATACCATTCATAGTTTATGGTGAAATTATTGATATTTCGTATGCTAGTTTTAATACGAATGTTTATGTTATGTTTAAACCTTTGCATATGGGAATGCATTGGACTTAGTAGGTGACGGGTGGAGCCCGCTATAGCTCCTCGATGCATCGGTAGGTCTCATGAGACAAACTAGCGTCTTGGCACAAGGCCTTGGCAAAATCTTATTTGTAGTCTTGGTACGAGGCCTTGACTATGTGGTTATGATAGTCTGGCATTATGCATTCCAACATTATGAAAGTGGTTATTGATTTTTGCATGTGATTATTTGAATAGTAGAATATCCATGTGAATAAGTAAATGGCATTATTTCATTTTACTTTTGCCATACTATGTTGAAATTCAAGTTTAAAAGGCTTTTGTTTTAGTAATTCATTGCCTTAAATGTTTATGCTTATTTTTGAATGTTCCGATATATTGTTATCCTTACTGGGCATTTGAGCTCACCCCTTTTCTATGTTTTATTTTTTCCAGGATGTGAAGATGTAAGTTATGAATGACCTTCAGGGATATTATGAGGGGATTATAGTGTGGACTGTGGAAACATTATGTTGTTTTAGTACTTTTTCATTTTATGATGTAATGTAAAACTTATGAATATATCTAGTATAACGACCCATACTTTACATACATTGTTAATACTTCAAAATTGAAGCGCACTTATTACAACATATGACAAAACCACAAAGGACCGTATAGGTATAGTGTCTTTAGAAACTGGGAAACATAAACAACTGGTTCATAAATCTTCTACAGT
Organism: Viscum album; assembly: GCA_963277665.1. Classification (NCBI taxonomy): domain Eukaryota; kingdom Viridiplantae; phylum Streptophyta; class Magnoliopsida; order Santalales; family Viscaceae; genus Viscum; species Viscum album. Next base: position 280,133,963 of record OY728123.1, on the reverse strand, counting down.
GTCTCCCATTTATTTCATCATATCTAGGGTCCCTTTTAGCATATTCTACTTAATATCCATCTTCCTGACCTGGGGAAAAGAAAACATAAAAGGGTGAGCTCAAATGCTCAGCAAGGGCAAATAAAGGAAATAAAAATCATATCATATCTTTTTGAAAATTAAAACCTGCAAAAGAGATCATAATATCTTAACATGGAATAAATCATAGAAGTGAAAATGAGATCCCCATAATCATAACATAAAACTTGAATCTTTGTGGCATGCACACATAATCATGGAAAATCATTTCTTGTTAGTCATGACTCATTGCCAAGACTATCTTAGTGGACAAAGTCCCTTTCTGAACCGAGTTCACTCCTCGTTTCAGTCCTGTATCACTGAACCGAAATAACCTTCCGTTCCAGCCATGTCTATCTCATGAGATATAAAATCATTACCCAATGCATTGGAGGGAGATATAGGTCCCACCCATCTTATAATGAATCCTTTCTTATGTGTGCCACATAATCATAAAACATACATCATCGCATAACACATATAACAAAAATGGGATTCTTGAAACATCATGACATCATAAATCAATTCATATATGATAAAGGAATTCATAAACATAAATCCATCACAACATAGTCAAACCAATGTAAAAATATGGATAGAAACAGAACCCTTTATTATCTTAGATGGAAAATAATTTTGATAAAACACTTGAATTGAATTCTTGAGGAAAATATCCTTTCTTCTTCAAAAACATTTTTCCTTTCATAACATGTCATACAACTTTAAAATAAAAGAAGTTGATTAAAAATAAACTTGAAAACTTGTAAAGGAAGCTTCTTTGAAGTAATGTTTTAAAAATACATTCATGCCGTATAAGTTAAAAAAAACATTCTTCGTACTTTTGTCGGAAAAGTCAAAAAAAGTACCTCGTACGGAAAAACGACAAAAGATTCCTTTCATATTCTTTACTAAAAACTCACCTAAGGGTAAAATTGGATTTAAACTATTTCAAGTGGATGGAAACAATATTACATATTGAGGGAACATGGATGTGGATGATAAAATACACCCCAGTAAATACTTACGAATAAACAATCTCGGATAAAATGAGATTGTGATATTTCCCTTACCTTAGGTCCGACTTGCTTGTACGTGTCCGAACCTTCTGTATAATGATTTAAATCATGTTATTGACTTATTAAAGAATCATATTCATTGTTATGATATCATATATGGTTCACTTATGACATTATATTACCCGTTCCTTTGTAAATTCCATGTTAAAGAAGCGTTTTGGGTAAAATCGTTCCATTTATCGTAGGTGTTTTGACTTGTTGTTCTTGACATCATTATTACTTATATCATGATTTACTCACTTCCAGAATATAAAATATGATTTATATATCATATATATTCAGTATATATATATATATAATAGGTAGATAAATAAAATGAAAAACACCGTTCATGGAGACGGTAGTCCGTACGTACGCATTAACGCTGTTTTCCTTTCCTTATTGTCTTGAAATGGAAGTAAGTAGATGACATACATATGTATATATATACATAAATCCAGTAGCTTTATAATGTCATATATTTCATTATTATTTCTTATATATACATTGTAATCATTCTTAAATGGTTAACATGGAGAATGAATCTCATCGCGTCGTGGAGACGGTAGTCCGTACGTACGCACGAGCGATGATATCATTTCTATAAATATTGAATTGAATTGAAGTGGATTATACAATATATCATAATCAATATGATGTTGTAATAACTATGTATAGTTATTCTTTACACCATTATACCCATCCATGTAAGGTGGTGGTGGAAAATAGATTACACCACGGCGTGGAGACGGTATTCCGTACGTACGCACGCGCAGTGATTTCTTTTTCCGTAGGATGGATAGATGGTGAAATAGGGTTTTTTCATACTTATAATAACATATCCGTATATGAGTGATACTGATGTTATTACTTCATAATGAAACAACCTAAGAAGAAGAAGTGTAAGAAGAAATAAAGATGAAAGAATTGGTAACGGTAATTACCTCTTCTTTAAAGCGCCTTTTGGAGACCTCCTCTTAGGGAACTAAAATTGGTCTTTGAGTAAGACCAGAACCTCTAGGATGTTTCTAGGGAAGTGGAGAAGAGATTTTGGCAGGGTTTGGCCGAGCTTGAGTGCTCAAATTGGTGTGAGGAGGAGGGGGAGGAGGTGTCCTTTTATAAGGGAGGAGAGGGGCACCTTAGGAATACCTCAAAATATTATTTTATATTAAAGTCAAAATCGGTTTATAATGGTTCCAAAGGGTCTTATTTCGAAGATAAAGTGGGGATGGGTCGAAATCCTATCAACCAATTAGATTTAGACAAGTTTAGGGTATTATTTTAACCTTATCAATTAGATTTAACTCTAAGTTAAATAATTTAACTTTTACCGTGTCTTTTTGTTTTCTTTCACTATATGGTAAATACACTTACTATAACATGCCAAACGAACCCCAAATTGTATATTATTAATACATATATCCTTATATAAGTCATTTGGCCGAACCTTAGATTTTTAGGAATAAAATAACAATTAATAATATAATATTTGATTTAAAAACTATTTTGTGTCAATTTTGACACTATTTGATACATGATTTTTGTGAAAGTCATAACAAAATTATATGTTCGAACCAAGTTGGTTAAATCAACACTAATATATCATAGTAACCTAGAAAATTATTTTAATTCATAAAAAAGTCTCAAATTACATTTATTTTGGTGTTTATAACATCAATTATGTCAATATTTCATTAACAAGATAATTACTGCATCATCTTTGTGTCATATATAAATTAAATTATTTAATGTCTAAAAATTACAAATAAAATACCATCATGTAGGAAATCTTTTTAGCTTTCTAATGAATATTTACAATCGAATTTATCTTATGTATAACCCTATATTAAAAATGATTTACTTATTAAACTTTGATTTTAACTATTTTAACCCTTCTTTAAATAAATTAATAATAAATGTCCTAATCTAATCCAAGTGGGCCTAAATGGTCATATTTTATTCCTAAGTTTGTTTTTGGTCGAATTACACTTGTCCAATATAATTAGGACATGTGTTAGGGTAATATTAATATCATATTTACCCTTAGTTACCCTATTTACTATTAACCGCGGTAAAAATCGTAAAAAGTTACTATTCACCAAAAAATTATTTTCATCTCATTGAACCACATTTTAGTCCTTGATATTAACCGTGTCTCTCGGGTTTTCGAAATTCCATTCACAGAAGCGGTAAAATTAAGTTTTATGCAAAATTCAGTTTTTAACCTACCACTTAGTGGTTTCACTATTCATCAAAAATTGAATGTTTTCAGAAAAATACCAAAATTTCACCCTAGGATAATTTCGATATTCTGAGTCCAAAAATGAAGTCCATTCTGAAAAATAAAATTTATAAAATTTCAAAAAGTGGTTATTACTATTCATAACGGCTAGTTTTAATAGCATATTGTTGTTTAGTGAAACTCGGTATTGCGTACGACGCAAGCTATCGAGGAAGGTCGTGATTGCGTGTAAAGCAAGCCAAGAAAGTGTTGTGTAGAAAAAGATTCCTTTGATGATTTATATAACATAAAAGTCTCGGGTGTTACATTCTACCCCCCTTAAAAAGAATTTCGCCCTCGAAATTCGTCACTTTGCAACAAACAAATGAGGATACTTCTCCCTCATTATATCCTCAAGCTCCCATGTAGCTTCTTCAAGTTGGTGGTTTCTCCATAAAACTTTCACCAAGCGAGTGGTCTTGTTTCGTAGGACTTTTTCGCTACGATCCAGAATCTCTATCGGCTGTTCTTCATAAGAAAGATCTTGCTCCAGCGGTACAACTTCTGAGCTAAGTACATGTGAAGGATCTGGTATGTACTTTCTCAGGAGAGATACATGGAACACATCGTGAACTTGAGAGAGATTCGGTGGAAGCGCCAATCGGTAAGCTACCTTCCCAACACGATCCCGTATTTCGAAAGGACCGATATATCTAGGGCTCAACTTCCCCTTCTTTCCAAATCTCATAACCCTCTTCCAGGGAGATATTCGTAAGAACACTTTATCACCCACTTCAAACTCTAGGTCTTTTCTTCGGTTGTCGGCATAGCTTTTCTGTCGACTCTGAGCTGCTCTTATGTGTTGTTGAATAGATCTGACCTTTTCTGCCATTTCATCAACGAGATCAGGTCCTAATAGCTTTCTTTCCCCAACTTCATCCCAGCAAGTTGGAGTCCTGCATTTCTTTCCATAGAGAGCTTCATAAGGAGCCATCTGAATACTGGAGTGAAAGCTATTATTATAAGAAAATTCCACCAAAGGTAGGTGTTGATCCCAACCTCCTTTGAAATCCATAGAGCAAGCTCTCAACATATCTTCTAGGGTTTGAATTGTTCTCTCAGACTGACCGTCTGTCTGGGGATGATAAGCAGTGCTGAAACTCAACTCTGTATCCAGAGTATGCTGAAGACTTCGCCAGAACTTCGAGGTAAATCTCGGATCCCGATCAGATATAATAAAAAGTGGTACTCCATGTAATCTTACCACTTCCTTTACATATATCCTGGCAAGCTGATCTAGAGAGAAATCCTCTCTAATAGGAATGAAGTGTGCAGACTTTGTAAGACGATCAACTATGACCCAAATAGCATTATTGCCTTTGGATGTTTTAGGAAGTCCTGTGACAAAGTCCATAGTGATGTTTTCCCATTTCCATTCGGGTATGGGTAATGGTTGTAACATCCCCTTAGACTTCTGTCTCTCAGCTTTAACTTGTTGACAAACCAAGCATCGAGAGACAAATTCAGCAACATCTCTTTTCATGCCATCCCACCAGAAGTACTCTTTCAGGTCCCTATACATCTTCGTGCTTCCAGGATGAATAGAGAATGAAGAACTATGAGCCTCATCCAGCAGCTCCTTCTTTAATTCGGGGATGGGAGGAACACAAACCCGATTCCTGAACTTTATTATCCCATCACAATCAAGGTTGAATTCAGGAACATTTCTCACCTTCTTTTGTAACTCGACATCTTCTTTCTGTGCCTCTTTAATCTTCACATGTATAGATGGTTGAACATTCATTTGAGAAAGATAAGATTTTTCCCCTTCCATTATAATTCCAAGATCCATCCTTTGTAAATCCATAAATATTGGATCTTTTGTGATCCTCATCATGGATAAACTAGCATGGTCTTGTCGACTTAATGCATCTGCCACCTTGTTTGCTTTCCCAGGGTGGTAATGGATTGAGCAGTCATAATCCTTAATCAGCTCCAACCATCTTCTTTGGCGCATATTCAACTCCTTTTGTGTGAAAATATACTTTAAACTTTTATGATCAGTATAAATATCACACCTTTCACCATAAAGGTAATGCCTCCAAATCTTTAATGCAAAGATTACCGCAGCCAACTCCAAATCATGTGTTGGGTAATTTTGCTCATGGATTTTCAACTGTCGTGAGGCATAAGCTATCACCATATCATTTTGCATAAGAACACACCCCAATCCCTTCTTGGATGCATCACTGTAGATCACAAACCTTTCTCCACTACAAGGCAGTGTGAGCACAGGTGCACTGGATAACCTTCTTTTCAACTCCTTGAAATTCTCTTCACATTCCTCTGTCTAGACAAACTTAACTCCTTTCCGAGTCAACTTGGTGAGTGGATTAGATAATCGTGAAAAATCTTTTACAAAACGTCGATAATATCCAGCCAAACCAAGAAAACTTCGGATCTCAGTTACTGTGGTTGGTCTCGACCATCTTTCGATAACCTCTGTTTTTGCTGGATCCACAGATATCCCCTCTTTTGAGATTATATGACCCAAAAATGCAACTTTTTGAAGCCAAAATTCACACTTGGTAAATTTGGCATAAAGCTTCTCCTTTCTCAGGGTCATCAATATAATTCTCAAGTGATCTTCATGCTCTTCCTTGCTCTTTGAATAGACAAGAATATCGTCTATAAAGACTACCACAAATTGATCAAGAAAGTCTCTAAAGACTCTATTCATTAGATCCATGAATATAGCAGGGGCATTAGTAAGACCAAATGGCATCACTATAAATTCATAGTGTCCATACCTTGTACGGAAAGCCGTCTTTGGTATATCCTCCCTTTTGACCCTTAATTGATGATACCCTGAACGAAGATCAATCTTGGAAAAGTATTGAGCTCCGCGTAGTTGGTCAAATAAGTCATCAATGCGTGGGAGAGGATATTTGTTCTTGATAGTGATCTTGTTAAGTTCTCGATAATCAATGCAGAGTCTCATTGATCCATCTTTCTTCTTAACAAATAGAACAGGTGCTCCCCAAGGTGACGCACTAGGGCGTATGAATCCCTTATCAAGATTCTCTTGGAGTTGCTTCTTCAATTCCTGCAACTCAATTGGGGCCATTCTATAAGGTGTCTTTGAAATAGGCAAAGCACCCGGTACGAGTTCTATTGAAAACTCAACTTCACGATTTGGTGGAAGACCCGGTAATTCCTCCGGAAAGACATCATCAAACTCCCGTACAATGGGCATATTCTTAATCGTAAGTTTCTCTCCAACCATTTGAGATAAATAACCATCATTTAGTGGAATCATGACCCATAAGATGGAAGGAATTTCCACTGGAAGGTTATGTTCATCCTTGCATTGATAGATGATCATAGATTGATCTGGAATATGAAATGTGACTTCCCTTCTTTGGCAATTGATATGAGCTCCATGTAGAGAAAGCCAATCCATGCCAAGAATCACATCAAATTCCACTAAAGGAAGGATCACAAGATTTGCAGGAAACACTTTCCCACAAACTTCGATCGGAGAAGAATTATAAACTTCTGATGTGATTGATGTGCCATTAGGTGTTGTCACAGCTAACTCAACATCTAATTGTTGAGGTAATACGGTGATACCCTTAGAAAATTTTTCAGAAATAAAAGAGTGGGTGGATCCAGAATCAAATAAAACATTTGCTACTTTAGAGTGGATGGTAAGTGTACCTTTCACCACATCGTTATCGTACTCCACATCGCTGATAGAAATTGCATGTGACTTTCCTTTTTCTTTAGCCTTAAGAGTTTGTTGACGTCGACCATCATCATCAACCCTTGGATTTGGGCATTGATTGGCATAATGCCCCATCTCCTTGCACTTGAAACATTGAAGTGTAGTAGGTTCATTCTGTGTATCCCTTCCTTTGTTTGCATCATTAGACATCTTCTTCCCATTATCACGGCATTCAAATGCCCGATGACCTTCCTTTCCACATTTAAAACATTTACTTGTCCCTTTAAGACAATCTCCACCATGCTTCTTTCCACACTTTGTGCATAAGGAAACATTCATCTTCTTTTCACCATTATTATGAGATTTCTCCTTGAACTCCATCTTTCGTTTCTTGTCAAAACCATGAGATGGATATGTAACACCAACTTCCATTTCTACCTTGATAGCACAACGCACAATTTCTTCATAGCTACTGAAGTCTCTTATAGCTAATGCCCTTCGAAGACTTGGTTTTAAGCCACTGAAAAATCGATCAACTTTACTTTCAGGTTGGATGATAATGCCAGATGCATACCTTGCAAGTCTTGTAAAATTCGCTTCGTATATACCAACAGATTCATCATCCTTCTGCTTCAGCTCAATAAACTCCTTTTCCATCTTTGTTCGAAGAATACGAGGGAAGTACTTACTGAAAAACAAGTTCTTGAACTCGTCCCATTCCATGGACTCAATTTCATCCCTTGGCCTCGTATTCTTGATAAGATTCCACCATTGATCAGCTTCACCTTCCAAACGATATACTGCTAAGATGACTTTATCATGTTCAGAACATTGAAGAACTGAAAATATCTTTTCAGTGGTACTGATCCATTGTTCAGCAACAAGTGGATCAGAAGTCCCACTGAAAGAAGGTGGACGTTGCCTCATGAAGGACTCAATAGAATATTGTTCCCTTCTCTGTTCATTTGGAAGTCCAGAATGATTCATAGCTTGTGTAAGTATAGCAATAAGATTTTGCACTCCATCTCCCATAACATTTGTTTGTTCAGGAGGGCAATCATTACATTGTCCATTGCATTGATCAACACGGTTCCTTCGGGTTCCAGCCATCGTCTAAAACCCAAAAAGAATAGTGTGAGAGGCAAAAATCATGCTAGGGAAAACAACATAATAAAGGGGGAGTACCTTCAATATCCAACATCTTAGGTTTAATTCTATGATCGTTAGCGTAATTCTATTACTATAACCTATACGTATACTTATCCCTAGGGACATCCCTAGACATACCTTAGAAATATCTCTAGGGATCTCACTAACGTTTTCGCATCCTAGTTTCCAAAGGTTGACTAAACCTTTCCCCTGATACCAACTATAACGGTCTAGAATTACTTCCAGTGGACTACAATTGATACCTATCAGGGCACTCCATGGGCGGCTACACCCCCTGGGCGGAACACACCACCATCCCCAGTGGAAGCCATTTCCACATGAAGCCCTTGGGCGGAGAGCCATGCTTCGTCCAACGCTCACATGTGAGAGTTCCCAAGGATCGGATACATTCCTACCTCCTTTGCCTCTGATACCAACTGTAGAGACCCGAAGCTTATCATACATGGACATTACATTACTTTTGTGGAATACTTAGTACATAACAAAAACACACACACAAGGATCGTAATAGTTTAGTGTCTTTGGAAACTCGGAACGTAATCTTCTAAACGTGGTGAAAGATCTTCAATATCTCCCATAATGATCTTCCCCTTTTTTACCTAAAACCTTTCTTTATATCCTGGGGAAAGAAAAACAAAAAAGGGTGAGCTCAAATGCTCAGCAAGGGCAAATAAAGGAAATAAAAATCATATCATGTCTTTTTGAAAATTAAAACCTGCAAAAGAGATCATAATATCTTAACATGGAATAAATCATAGAAGTGAAAATGAGATCCCCATAATCATAACATAAAACTTGAATCTTTGTGGCATGCACACATAATCATGGAAAATCATTTCTTGTTAGTCATGACTCATTGCCAAGACTATCTTAGTGGACAAAGTCCCTTTCTGAACCGAGTTCACTCCTCGTTTCAGTCCTGTATCACTGAACCGAAATAACCTTCCGTTCCAGCCATGTCTATCTCATGAGATATAAAATCATTACCCAATGCATTGGAGGGAGATATAGGTCCCACCCATCTTATAATGAATCCTTTCTTATGTGTGCCACATAATCATAAAACATACATCATCGCATAACACATATAACAAAAATGGGATTCTTGAAACATCATGACATCATAAATAAATTCATATATGATAAAGGAATTCATAAACATAAATCCATCACAACATAGTCAAACCAATGTAAAAATATGGATAGAAACAGTACCCTTTATTATCTTAGATGGAAAATAATTTTGATAAAACACTTGAATTGAATTCTTGAGGAAAATATCCTTTCTTCTTCAAAAACATTTTTCCTTTCCTAACATGTCATACAACTTTAAAATAAAAGAAGTTGATTAAAAATAAACTTGAAAACTTGTAAAGGAAGCTTCTTTGAAGTAATGTTTTAAAAATCCATTCATGCCGTATAAGTTAAAAAAAACATTCTTCGTACTTTTGTCGAAAAAGTCAAAAAAAGTACCTCGTACGGAAAAACGACAAAAGATTCCTTTCATATTCTTTACTAAAAACTCACCTGAGGGTAAAATTGGATTTAAACTATTTCAAGTGGATGGAAACAATATTACATATTGAGGTAACATGGATGTGGATGATAAAATACACCCCAGTAAATACTTACGAATAATCAATCTCAGATAAAATGAGATTGTGATATTTCCCTTACCTTAGGTCCGACTTGCTTGTACGTGTCCGAACCTTCTGTATAATGATTTAAATCATGTTATTGACTTATTAAAGAATCATATTCATTGTTATGATATCATATATGGTTCACTTATGACATTATATTACCCGTTCCTTTGTAAATTCCATGTTAAAGAAGCGTTTTGGGTAAAATCGTTCCATTTATCGTAGGTGTTTTGACTTGTTGTTCTTGACATCATTATTACTTATATCATGATTTACTCACTTCCAGAATATAAAATATGATTTATATATCATATATATTCAGTATATATATATATATAATAGGTAGATAAATAAAATGAAAAACACCATTCATGGAGACGGTAGTCCGTACGTACGCATGAACGCTGTTTTCCTTTCCTTATTGTCTTGAAATGGAAGTAAGTAGATGACATACATATGTATATATATACATAAATCCAGTAGCTTTATAATGTCATATATTTCATTATTATTTCTTATATATACATTATAATCATTCCTAAATGGTTAACATGGAGAATGAATCTCATCGCGTCGTGGAGACGGTAGTCCGTACGTACGCACGAGCGATGATATCATTTCTATAAATATTGAATTGAATTGAAGTGGATTATACAATATATCATAATCAATATGATGTTGTAATAACTATGTATAGTTATTCTTTACACCATTATACCCATCCATGTAAGGTGGTGGTGGAAAATAGATTACACCACGGCGTGGAGACGGTATTCCGTACGTACGCACGCGCAGTGATTTCTTTTTTCGTAGGATGGATAGATGGTGAAATAGGGTTGTTTCATACTTATAATAACATATCCGTATATGAGTGATATTGATGTTATTACTTCATAATGAAACAACCTAAGAAGAAGAAGTGTAAGAAGAAATAAAGATGAAAGAATTGGTAACGGTAATTACCTCTTCTTTAAAGCGCCTTTTGGAGACCTCCTCTTAGGGAACTAAAATTGGTCTTTGAGTAAGACCAGAACCTCTAGGATGTTGCTAGGGAAGTGGAGAAGAGATTTTGGCAGGGTTTGGCCGAGCTTGAGTGCTCAAATTGGTGTGAGGAGGAGGGGGAGGAGGTGTCCTTTTATAAGGGAGGAGAGGGGCACCTTAGGAATACCTCAAAATATTATTTTATATTAAAGTCAAAATCGGTTTATAATGGTTCCAAAGGGTCTTATTTCGAATCTAAAGTGGGGATGGGTCGCAATCCTATCAAACAATAAGATTTAGACAAGTTTAGGGTATTATTTTAACCTTATCAATTAGATTTAACTCTAAGCTAAATAATTTAACTTTTACCGTGTCTTTTTGTTTTCTTTCACTATATGGTAAATACACTTACTATAACATGCCAAAAGAACCCCAAATTGTATATTATTAATACATATATCCTTATCTATGTCATTTGGCCGAACCTTAGATTTTTAGGAATAAAATAACAATTAATAATATAATATTTGATTTAAAAACTATTTTGTGTCAATTTTGACACTATTTGATACATGATTTTTGTGAAAGTCATAACAAAATTATATGTTCGAACCAAGTTGGTTACATCAACACTAATATATCATAGTAACCTAGAAAATTATTTTAATTCACAAAAAGTCTCAAATTACATTTATTTTGGTGTTTATAACATCAATTATGTCAATATTTCATTAACAAGATAATTACTGCATCATATTTGTGTCATAAATAAATTAAATTATTTAATGTCTAAAAATTACAAATAAAATACCACCATGTAGGAAATCTTTTTAGCTTTCTAATGAATATTTACAATCGAATTTATCTTATGTATAACCCTATATTAAAAATGATTTACTTATTAAACTTTGATTTTAACTATTTTAACCCTTCTTTAAATAAATTAATAATAAATGTCCTAATCTAATCCAAGTGGGCCTAAATGGTCATATTTTATTCCTAAGTTTGTTTTCGGTCGAATTACACTTGTCCAATAGAATTAGGACATGTGTTAGGGTAATATTAATATCATATTTACCCTTAGTTACCCTATTTACTATTAACCGCGGTAAAAATCGTAAAAAGTTACTATTCACCAAAAAATTATTTTCATCTCATTGAACCACATTTTAGTCCTTGATATTAACTGTGTCTCTAGGGTTTTCGAAATTCCATTCACAGAAGCGGTAAAATTAAGTTTTATGCAAAATTCAGTTTTTAACCTACCACTTAGTGGTTTCACTATTCATCAAAAATTGAAAGTTTTCAGAAAAATACCAAAATTTCACCCTAGGATAATTTCGATATTCTGAGTCCAAAAATGAAGTCCATTCTGAAAAATAAAATTTATAAAATTTCAAAAAGTGGTTATTACTATTCATAACGGCTATTTTTAATAGCATATTTTTGTTTAGTGAAACTCGGTATTGCGTACGACGCAAGCTATCGAGGAAGGTCGTGATTGCGTGTAAAGCAAGCCAAGCAAGTGTTGTGTAGAAAAAGATTCCTTTGATGATTTATATAACATAAAAGTCTCGGGTGTTACATCTAGTGTTTCCAAGGCTACTAAACCAATCGGTCTTTCGAGATTTGATCTTTCTTATGATCATGCCAATGTTATGTAATAATGCACCGACTCTGGGTAACTGGGGTCGGGGCGTTACAACATGGGAGTGGAAGGTTCAGATTTGTGCTCAGTAACCCCACTGGTTTTCCTAGTTTTGTGATGTGGATTTCAGGGATGCAAAGACCAGAGGTGGGGAGAATGTAAAGGCATATAATTTCCATCTGAATTTTTGTTTAAAAAATATATGGGAATTTTATGAGTATGTGAAAATTAACAGCACATGATTCCTAGGTTCAATGTGCCCGGAATTAATTTCTGATCTTTTTTCGGGTACATTCAGTAAATGTGAGGGTGAGTTTTTGTATCTTTTAAAAAGTTTCTAGGAATATAAATCAGAGGGAACCGTTGAACTCATAGTTCTGGAATTATTTTTTGGAGACCTTCACCTTGACCGTAGTAGTTCGAGGGTGGAAGATAGTTTTTCACTTTTTCATGGAAAAATGAAAAAAAAATTAGCATTTTTATTTTTATTTGAAACTCCCATGTCAAGGTTATAAATGTAGGGACCACCTGAACTAAAACCTCCCTCATGGTTTATGGTTGTGAGGACCACACAATCCTAAAAACCCCCCAATTTTGAATTACAAAAAGTGGGGCCACCCAAATCCTCAAAAAGGGAGAAACTCATAAACTCGACCTTTAATGTGGAGAAGTCTCTTGAACTTCCTCCATAATATTTATGCCAACACCTCTGGATTAATGGTGCCAATTCAAATTAAACAAATAAAAGCTCATTTAATATATATTGGCTATTATTTTGTTGGGAGAAGTGTTGGAAAAGAACTTGGAGAAACTTTTACCCTCTCCAAAAAAGTACACCTCCCAATGAAGAACAACCACTGGAGATCGAAGAACGAGGAAACCGACCATGAGACGGATCAGAAGCACCTTGAGGAGGCAAACAACGTAGGATATCTTCGGCGACAACGAACCAACGATTGTGGAAATGCCGACTTCACCCCTTCCAAAGTCAACAAGAAATAAAGGTAGGTTGGTTGTTTGAATTTATTCCCCTTCAAATTATTGATTAATCATCATAAAATCAGGAAGAGATTATAGCCTCTTGCTACCACCCTAATGCAAAGAGTGCATGCCAAACAAATATGGCCCGACATCTCCACAAATATTGCGTTTAATTGTTGAGTTCTTCGCGATGGAGGAGAATGCCAATGAACTTCAGTGGGAATGAGAACGGTGTTTGGAACCACCGTCGGCTGTGACAATGGTGACGATGCCACCCTGTTTCCCTTCATGGAATTGCCGCTCGGCAGCCCCGTGCCCCCCCGAGGCCTCTACCGTCTATGGCCCCCGCCGCCCCATGGCCTCTACTGCCGGTGGCCTCCACCGCCCCATGGCCTCACGCTGCCTACGGCCAACCCCACCTCACGGCCTCACGTTGTCCGCCGTCTCGCCAGCCCACGGCCCTCCGCAGCCTTCGTGGCCTCGGCACCGCGTGGCCCTCAATGCCTCACCACCCAAGGCCCTATGCGGCCCCCACGACCTCACCACCACCCTCACGGCCTCTGCACTACCCTCGCAGCCTCGCGCCACTCCACATCCCTCGCGCTGCCTAGTGCGGGCCGGGCCAGGTTGGTCTGACAGGGTCGGACCAGAACCAGACCAACAGTGATATTTTTGCTCTATCCGTCATAACATTGGCACTAGGTGTTTGTTTGAAAAAACATAAATGGCGCTGTAAAACATGGAGAGAGACAACCCATTTGGTATAACACACATGTTATTTGGATAATGTTGGGATACATTCAGGTTGGATCGAGCATGAATCCAACTGGGCCCTCTGGACTAAAATGCTAATAACATACAGAGTAGACGTCTGATTGATGCGCAGTATATTGCGTTGAGAATCTTACGAAGTGGCGGTCCTTTGGGATACATTTTCATGGGACATAGAGGCAATTGGAGTATCGACTAGTGGCTTGAGGAGAAGACCCTACCGTATATGATCAAGCTTATTGTGGGAACCTAGTAGCTGGCTGCGACGTGAAGAATGCAAAGCGATCTTGTGTGGGTCAGTACCGAACGATCAGGTGTGGTTCAGCACCTAGAGATCCCGTGTGGGTTAGCACCGATGGATCCTATCTGGGTTAGAACCTAGTGATCCGGTGTGGGTCAATACCGAGTAATCCTGTGTGGGTCAAGACTGAGCGATCCTGTGTGGGTCAGCCACGAGTGATCCTGTGTGGTCCAGCAGCTGAGATTCATAATAGAGTAAGATAATTTAGTAGTTAAATCTAATCATCTCTACTTATGTGCCTAAGAAATACCTGGTGTGAGTTGATTTTTTTCCTAGGTAGTACTTTCCTTTGTGGTAATACCATGGTGGTATTCTTCTATGTGGCGTACCTTAGTGGTACTTACCATCGTGGTACTTCTTCCTTTGTGGAACAGTTTAGCTTTGGGATTTTGAGTTGTAATGTATGTTTCCTCATGATTGAGATGGGTATACTTGATAAATTAGGTATATGTATGGGAATATACCTAAGTAGGATTTTTAGTTGATTTCATGCTTTGTGGTTTATCCTTTATCGATTTTGTGGGACCTAGATTATCTTGGGGTCCCTACTATGTATCGTTATACTCCCCACTACATGGTCTATGCCCGTACATCATTGTGTTTGGTGCAGACGACGGACATCGCTGACTAAGGATGAGTTTACCTGGACTAAAGGTAGATCAGAGGTGGACCATAGACGAGGTGTACCATAGAGAATACTAACCGAGAGCCGTACCTACCATTCAGGTAGAATTTCTGGTGGGTGTTCACAGGAACTGTTCCAGTTTACTTGTACTTTCAGTTTCTTGTACTTTCCACTTGGGCTTCTATTCTAGACAATTTTACTTACTGCACTCACTCTATTTACAATTCAGTTTACTTGAATTTATATCTTGTTGTGTACTTGGTTTTGTGTGATTACATGTTATAATGGCACTGCCTGCCCAGTTTTAGGGAATATGCTTTCAGTGTTAGTCTCCAGCCCCTAGCCTATGGAAGGTGGGATTGGGGTAGTCACAACACAGGCCTCGGGGGACGGGTCGTGATAATAATAAAATAATATATTTTTAGTTATATATTAAATTATTATTTTAACATTAACCACTTCATTTTAATGAGTCAAATTAGTTGTTTTTATTGTGTAGTCTTCCCTTTATACATTTTATTTGGAGGCTTCGGATATTGGTTTTGAGCATTGACATTTAGTTTAGTTTATTCATTTTCATAATTTTATGTATACATACTATTGATGCATTAGAGTGTTGTTGGTGTATGATATCAATCATTAGTTTCATTCTTGATATTCCAACAACACTCATATTCAGGATGTCCTTCTGTCCCACACATGAACTATTTCATCTTTTCTTTGAGAAAACCCTCATGATTCAACCACCATATTCTCCACATATGAAGATAAATTTTATTTCATTAATGTATTTAAGAAACATATAATCCTCAAAACATCATTTAAGAATAAAAATAATCCATAAATGCACCTTTAATTTATCTTTTTTACATCAATAATGTATTTACATAAATTACTTAAACAATCCCAATAACCAATGTTTTAGTCCCTTGGTATATTTTCTACATAAAAATATTATTTTTAAAATGTCAAAAACAATTATCTACAGTTATAATACTTTAGTATTCCATATAAATATCTCACATGAAATTATTATCTTTATTACCCTATGAATGAAAGAAATCCTAAGAAAACATGGTATGTAAAAATTATATATCATTAGCATGTCTAAGATGATAACATAGTGTATGAAGAAATTATAGGAATATGTGATAATACATAAGTGAATAAATCCTATAAAATCATAGATCATAATAGAATCATCGAATACGACTTTTAGAAAACATGGAGCATAGATAACAAATGATTTGAAATGTAAATCAATAATCAAGGATCAATAAAAAAGCATAACATATGGATATGTAATAACTAAGTAGTATATAATTTATATTATATATATAATTGAAATTTTTATTATTAAATAATTGTGTCACATCCATTGGAATAGATAAATATCACTTTCTTGAATTACATAATTTCACTTGTTCTAGCACAGAACTAAATGTTTTAGACATATTCTTGTCTCATGAAGTATAAACATACATCAAATTCATTAGATGGTAACATAGGATTGGAATGGTATTTAATCAATATATATATATTACACCATTAAATCATTCACTTATAACATTACAATGAACCAATTGAAATAAAATTGATTTCTTAAATCATTCAAATAAAAATCAATTACTTTTATTCTCATAATGAACCCATGGAAAGGAAATTATTTTTTTAGAATTTATAAATCATATAAAATATCCTTATAGATTAAATTAATTTACACTATAAACATATTCACCAAAAAGAAAAAAATTAATAACTGAAAAATAGTGTGTGAAAAAAGAAAATTAACTCCATTCAATATTTATAATAAATTGATACCCAGATTCCAAAAAGTTATTTATTTAAAATAAAATCTAGTTTCCATCATAAATGACATAGTTATGAATATATTTTAAAGAATCCTCTTATAAAAAATTTAAAAAAAATATTTCATAAAATTTTAAATTTTAAATTGATCCCAGTAATTAAAACTAAATAAATATAAATCTTAATCAATAAAAATGTACTAGAAAAAAATTAC
This sequence comes from Viscum album, assembly GCA_963277665.1. Lineage (NCBI taxonomy): Eukaryota > Viridiplantae > Streptophyta > Magnoliopsida > Santalales > Viscaceae > Viscum > Viscum album. Next base: position 280,116,760 of record OY728123.1, on the reverse strand, counting down.
CAAATTAGTGAAAGAGATAATTATTTAATATTGTTAAAATATCATAGTTTGAAATGAAATTATTGAAAAAAATAATAAAATATCCAAAATATTTTTTTATCAATAATAAGATGAGAATTGAAAAAACATATTTATCATTGGAAACAATAGAAATTAAATTAGTGAAAATTAATAACATGGGGATGGCAGGAAAAAAAGATAGCAATCAATCTTAATGTTATTAAAATTTTATCGAAGAAGGTTTTTATAAAGGGAAATACCAAATAGGTTAAAATAAATTCCCTATATGAAAATTTTGGAATAAAAAATTGAATCATCATAGGGTATAATATATCAATGGTAAAAGAACATTTTCAAGGTTGTATGTTTACGAACTGAGGGTATATTTTTTTAATAAAAATATTTAAATTTCTATTTCTATATATTAATACACTATATAGTCCTTTATGAAAAATAAATTTATTAATCACATATATAATAACCTTATTCATCTCTATAAAATTATATAAAAATTACTTATATTCATTTATTACGAAAATCATTTTTAGTGATATAGTATTTCTTAATTAGTTATTATTAAATATAGTAGTATCTTTTGTAATATATTTTGAAAGATGGTGTGGATTAATGTAAATAATTTAATTGTTCACAACTATGATAAAATTAATGTTAGAAGAATTTATTTTTATAATGATTTTTAATTTCTAATTTTATTTCTTAAATATTTAATTTCTGATTCATGATGATGAGGATGATGAAGATATTGTGTTGTTAAATTTAACAAAGGTGGTATCTAAATTAAATTTTTGTTACTACAAATACAATTATAAAAACAAAAAAAATTTAGTCACATGTTGTTTTAAAAGAACACAATTAATTTTGTTTCCCTAGTTATCCATTATATAAAAGACTAGTTAAACATGATAACTATTTATTTTAATGACATGATAGTCTATACATACACATGTGTGAAATGTTTTTTCAAATAATTCATAAATGATAAAGGATATTTTTTTAAGATTCATACAAATTTTTTAATTATCATATCTATTCATTTAATACAATATATTATCTATTATTTTATTGTAGTAATTAAAAACAGATAATGTATATTATGGAGGTGGAATTAAACAAGTGAATATGAAAAATATTAATTTTTTAAATGGCTGGTATGAGGGTAGAAAATGTATATTACATTAATATAATAACATTTGAATTGATTTGTATTACTAATGATATCATATATTCATCTATATATTATAATATTGTTAAAATAAAAAGAAATAATTGTAGAGAGGTGTTTGAGAATGTTACCTCTCGGTCTAGATGTTACGCCTTGGGAAACTCCGTAAGTATCACTATATTTAACTTTATTAAAGGCCAAGGAATCTAATATTTTTTTCAGGGTTGAGTAAATTTTTTGATACAATATGTTTTTTTAGAGGTTTGTAAACTGTGTAGAAATATTGGGTTATTATCTAATTTTATAAGTGACGGAAATGGAGCTTCTGAAAATACTCATTAATATTTTCATTATGGTATGACAATATTTGTTGGTAAATGGATCAAAAAGGTGGAAATATTGAATAATAATTTGAGATAATTTTGATATCGAAACCATAAACAATATTATTTATGTAAAATTATTTACCAAAATCATGTGTCATTTTATTCTATACCCATTAAAATAATTTCATACATGAAATATTATAATTGGAAAGAAACAATATTAGAAAAAATTCATATTTATATCCTTCTATTTCTATATAGATTCAATGAACATAGTATTAATCTACAAAACATTAGATAAATGTCTGGTCTTGTTCCATACCACTCAATCTCTTTAATCTAGGATATACATCGATTGATATTCATTTGAGAGAAAGCACTCCAATTGAAAGACAATTGTGTTTAGTGCAGGTGATGTGTATCAAATGAACATCCTTAAAAGGGGTAAATGGAATGCATTATGTACATGGTATAGGTATGGAATGATTTAAAAATGATAAGACACACCCATGACATGATCAAAGATATATAAGGTGAAAATTAATCTGGAACCCAATTTTCCCATCCTACCAAATATCCTAACTCTCTCCTATAGAGAGATCTTTAGGAAATCCTTATAACTTATTAGAATTTCTAGATCTCATTGACGATTTTATTCATAAAAACCTATATAAACATTGTTCCCACATTCATATTACACTGAATTTTTTGAACCAGAACCATCATTTCTTATATAATGTCAAGAATTATCAGTAAACTCTCTTAATTACCGTCTCAACATTTTTGGGTCCTACACCACATCCCATATATTTCCTCGTACTGATCAAAATGAATGCTGTAATGATATTTTTTATTTTATAACACTATTATTGGGAGGTGTTGTCCAAATATCCTTTTAATTTATCTAATAATATCCCAACATGTCATCAATATTTTTAATGTCCTTCTTAGTCTTACTATCCTTTTGAAAATGATAGGTATTGAAGAAATTCATCTATATGTATATCTAATTCTTATTAAAGGATTATGCAAAACCTTTAGGAAGACTATAGAACAAGTATGGAATAAATGTATAATATAAATCAATGAATCCTTAAAATATATCATATGTATATCTTCATATGTTGTTAAAGTGACAAATCATCTTTCAACAATGTGAAATGTGATCTTTTATAAGGAGATTGATATAACCCAAATAGAATTACAGAATATAGGTGTCAAGGGGATTTTGACAACAAAACCCCTTGTAATATTTAAAGAATTTAAAAATGTTATGTGTAATGGTTGAAACATAACATTGTAATTTAATTTTTCAGCTCTAATATGTTGGTATTCCACATATTATGAAATGTATTATTTCTGATATCCCTCTTCATTTTATCCAACTATATATTCAATACTACTTAATTTTATATTTTCATTTGACATGGATGAATATAAAATCATCTTCTATATGAATTTTACAAAAGTTCACACATCGGTTTTCGTTATTATAGGATATATATTCAGGTTCTAAATCATAAAATACGCTCTTTATCAATTTTTATCACTATAGTACTCACAAGATTCTTGTATCTCCATGTCATAATTTTCATATTTAATGATCCCCACAGGAAGATATGGTTGATATTTCACTTGGAAATGAACGTAATTTCCCCCTTCCCTTAAGGTTTCTAAATTAATACTCTACAAATACATATGTTTTGCCTCTTATTTAATCAACCTCACTGATATGGTAATATAATAATTTATACTTAGAAAAATATTCCACCATATTTAACAACCTTATATGGTAATGTATTGATATGACATAATATTACAATAGTTACAACCATCTATATTGGTGAAAATATGACCCTTGTGTGTTATGAGATAATGTAATGACCATAATCAAACAGTGTATTTGAGCTATAAAGTGGAGAATGATTATACCATTTAGCACATAATTGTGAATATTAAACACCATGGTAGTGTCTATATATTCTCCCCATTTCTACTTTTGTTTAGTATGTTATTTGGTTTTATCCTCCATAATCCCTCTTGGGATATGGAATTGATTTTAAAAATGTCCAATCTATTTCCATTTGAATAATTGAATTATTACTGGTTCATGTTTTGGCCAATATTCCAATCCATTTTGTTATTTGTATATCATGAATTTATCTGTCAGTTGTGATCTATGTGACTCATCTCATAACAAAAAATACTCTTCTCAGATCCCTTTTCAAAATTACCATGGTTCTTTCTCTATAATTTTTTATATATAAGTTTTTAGGAATTTTATACAACATGTATCTTATTATGATAGATTTTATGATATCTAAATTTAATTTTCTTCCCCCATTAATAATGGTAGCCCAAATTTTGATCTCTGCCATTTTTTCACATCAAAAAATCTCATTATATATTCAAAAGTCTCTTATATATAATTCCCTTAATAAACATGGTTTAAATATAGGAAATAAATGTTTTATTTTCCATTTTATGTTGGAGATATAACAAAAGGAAAATATCACATGCCCCAAAAGGTTATCTTCATACCTAAGAATGGATTTATCATTCTATTATTTCAACACATAGAATTCATGAAAAAATCTCATGTACAGAGTATGTTGAAACTGATTCATAAATAATACATTCATTTAGATATTTAATTTCATTGATTATACTTCATCCTAATCAATTTTTTTTCAAAATTATAGTAAACCATTGGAAATCCTCCACTTATAAACAATAGATATCCCTAAAAAACCTCTCGTACTCTGAGAACTCGAGGCTGAGAAATAATCATTCCACCATATTGATCTATTTCTCAATAATAAGTGGATTAGAAGTTCTCATTGAGGGGTAGTGGATGTTGTTTCATTAAAAAATGTGATGGGATATTTCACCTTACTTTGTGTATTATAAAGGGAAATATGGATCACAATATTAATCATATCAAGAAATAGTTGGGTGGATATTTCTATAAGGGTTTTTACACCGACCCCCATCTGATTTTTTAGTTCATTGGGATATTCTCCTTGTTATCCTAAATTTTTTTATCATGGTTATTAATTCCCCAAGAAATTAAATTAAATAAATGAATTTTTAGGGATGATAATCATGAAAATAATAAATTCACTTTGGTAAAACTATAATCATAAAAGAAATTATTCACAAATAATGTTCATACCCTTAATTTTGAATTCTAGGAATCATTCTACCTTATCCGATGTAATTTTTCAATTGGAATATCCAAAAAAATAATCAAATAGGAATAATTGTACATAATCTTATTTTGTGTTAATCAATTCATTTCCCCGGGGTGTGTCAAACTAAGTGTATTGTTTGAATTTTTTTGTTCACCTTATATTGACTTAGTTAAAATTAAATACATACATTTTTGGGTTACAACCCCTATGTATATTAGTTATAGATAATTAATTCACAATTTGTATCTATTGAGGGATTTCATTACTAGGAAAACGACAAAATATCTATTTTTCCATGATTCCCTATTATTATCCTATATTTAGACATATCATGTAGTTTTAGACTTATGGTTTTCACTAGTATTATCTCATCTAAATACCCATAATAACAACGATGGTCCTAAATAATATAATACATTTTTTATACCAATTGAGGTTACCCAAGGAAAAAAATACAAAAAAATTATCATATTACATCAATAATCCTTTTATATTAGAAACAGTTACACAATACTATGAATTGAATGATTAGTTTGTTAAGAGTTATGTTATAGAAAATGGATATTTTATCTTACACATGAACTTTTATCTATAATAATACAAATCTAGTATTATTTTGTATAATCTTGAATGAAATAATCGACTTCATTACCTAAGGAATTGAAAATACATAATAATGGGGAGATCAAATTCATAGTACTCGTAAATGTGGGAGATAATAATCGGTGAACATTTCCAATGATCAGATGAGAATAAAGTGTATATAAAAATAATACAAGCACATGACTATGAAAAATAGATTCAAACAAAGAGAAACCTAGATCATAAAATATTCATGGATTAATTTTTTTAAAAACCACGATGCATGAATAAAATGGGAGTCAAAACATGTAACAATAATCTTGAGTAATTTAAAAGGCATAACATAGAAATGAAGAATAACAATTAAATGTCTCATGGAAATTACAAATAGCACATAACAAAGTAATACTAGATTATTAATATTAATATATATGAATATAGAAACATCATATTCATGATTTTCACACATTGACCCACACTGGAATGAAACAAAAAATTTCATGTGTGTACATGTATCATGAGATAAAAGAATTTATTATGTCTATTAGTGGATGATATATACCCCCAATAATCATTCATAGAATCTAACTTGCGACATGTGAATTTAATTAAATTATCACAATATAAAAACCCCATGGAAAGAAAATGGGTGTAGTAAAAAATAAATTGCAATCAACCACCTTCCATAACATCAAGAACCTATGTAAATAAAATTTTCTTCTTAACATTTATAAATGTTATAAAATAAGGACATATTTTTTAAGAAATTGGAATAAAAAACATCATTATACCTAAGGTATTGATTAATAAGATAAAACAGAGGATTAGTTATAAAACATATATCCATTTTAGATATATTAAAAACTAAAATCATCATGGAATGATATTTCTTGAAAAAATATTTTCTAATCATCGATGTAAAATTCCTAATTATGAGTTTATTGTTATGAATTTATATTTTTAGGTAAAATATAAAATATCATAAAACAATTATTTATAAAATGGAGTGGGAAATAATTTATATAATTCATAATTATGATTATTTAAATAGAAAATAAAAAAATAAATATTATTCAATATATATTGTGTGGGAAATAAAATTAATGATTGTGAAATTAAATGATTTATTTATATTTTTATTATACCTTTCTTGAATTACAAACCATTTTAAAAGATAAAAAAACTCACATGAAAATATAGTTAAGATAATTATGAAAAAAATATAGATGCTAATTATCTTTAAAAATAATTAAAGATAACATTTTAATAACGTAAAAATAGGGATGTTGGTGAAAATTGACCATAAATAGGAAATTAATTACTCATAAATAAATTAAAATTTTATAAAATAAAGGATTAATAAATGAAATGTCATATATTTTCCATTATAAAATTTAAAGTTAAAATTATTGTACAATATAATATCATTATAGTGTATATTATATAAATCATGAATGATTGTTGTATAAGAGGAATATTTTGGACCTAATGAAAATAGTTGAGTTAATAAAACCCCATACATTTATTCAGAATTAGTAAAAGGTTCTATATTCTATTTCATACCAAAAATATATATATGAATCACCTATTTCATAACCATATTCATCCTTATATCCTTATATAATCTTAATTTATAATCATTTATTAAAAGTAAATATTTATTTCATACCCATTTTCATTATCAGATGTTCGTAGTTCTGGTAGCTTATTTTTTACAATAATTAAAATTCAAGTGATGGTTCCTATTTATATATTCAATAGTTTATCATCCATTGATTATTTAAATTATATTACTATATCTTTTAATATTATTTATCATGTTATAATTTCATTTCATAAGTATTTTAGTTATAATTCAAGATGTACCGATCAATGACGATTTATTTATTAATTTTAACGAATGGGTGGTGTTATCTAAATTTAAGGTTTTATATTACTATTACCATTAATGTAATAATAAAATTATTATTAAATTATTTTTTCTAATATAAAAAATAAACTTTTTTCAAAAAATTTCTATAGTGGAAAAGACTATGTGAAAAGTGAAATACATCACATTCATGATTTGGGTAGTCTTTACATATGCAGGGGTGATGTGTTTGTTAATAGAAAAAATAGTGGAAGGTTTTTTAGACTATATTTTCATAATCATAAAAAATTATGTTAAATATTTATTTATTATATTCCCCCTTTGAATCAACTTTTTTAGGTAGTTCTAAAAAATAGACCAGGTCACTTTTAGAGGTTGTACTTAACACCTTACAGAAGCATTTTTTAGGGTGATTTTAAAGGGTTTATGAAATGAATATTAAATTACTATAATAAACTTTTAGAGTTACATTAATTGTTTTAATCAAAATTTCATCGATATATTTTGTTTTCTATGGGAGAAAAATTAAATGAATAAGGGAGCTCGATTAAGAGCATTAGCTCTCCCTTTAGATGTTCTTACTTGGGAAACACCTTAAATTTCCTTATCATGGTAATATGATAAGACCATAGAATATAGTTTTCTTTTAAGAAGTTTTGGAGAGACTAGAAAATTGTTTTTTCATTTAGAAATCTTAGTAAATTGTGGATAAATATAGTGGAAGGGATCAGTTTTAATAAGTTAAGAAAATAGATCTTGCTAAATACCGAATAAATTTTCAATGAATAAAATGAAACATTTAAAGGGTGATTGGATCTAAAATGTGTAAATAATGGTATTTTGGTTATATAAGTTCTATAAATGCTAAAAAATTCATTTTAATAAATGTTTTCAAAATAATTAAAGTCTATTGTCACTATATTGTTACATTTTACCACATTGGTTTTTCCCATGGTACCTCGTTTATACCAATGTAATATATATTTTATTAAAATAAATAAAGTAACCGTTTCTAAAATAATCTTAATTTCTTTATTATAAATTTAATCCATATATAATGAAATTAAATTTCAAAATATTGAAAAGTAAAATTCTAAATTAAAACATTTAATTTATTAAAAATTTATTTTTATGCAAAACAATTCACTGTCATGTGATCATAATCATATATAGTGTTGATATCCAATTGAATTTGAGTATATATTTTTATATATTAATATAAAAGTTTAATTAAATTCATTTATGATTGAAAATTAATTTTATTGATTGTATTATTAAATAAATAATTTTAATAAAAAAATATTACAAAATTACAGTTTTAATATTAAAATGGTAATTTACATTAGTCCTTGTAGAATTATTTTTATTCCTAAAAAATGAGGATTTATATATAATCTAGGGATAAATAATCCAGATATAAAATTCATTATACCAAATTAAATATCTCCAGCTCAGAGATCTAATAAATCATATTAGGTTACCTAATTTGATTTTTTTTTCAAAAATGGTTCATTTTCAATCATAAAATAAGATATATTTTATTTTAACATTTTAAATAAATTTTACTAAGTGGTTAATTAAATTAATACAAAAAATTTAAATGATATAATATTATATTTATATTAAATTAATATATTTTATTAATATATATGATTTTTTGTTGGTTATTAATGTATGGAAAGGTAAAGAGTAATATTTACTAGAAATTATTTACATAAATCAGTGGTCGTTATATTTTTTACTCATTTTCCACAAAAAATAGGAGAATACACAGAGTATTTAACATAAATTTTATACATTAGAAAGATTCAAAAAATATTTATATCCTTAAAACTCCATTGTATAAAAATAATTTCTGAGACCTGCTTTGAAGAATTTAAAGAAATAGTTCATTTTTCTATCATGGTTAATATGTAAAGCAAAATAATTCCCCGATAGTCTCATAAATTTTGAATCATATGTACCAATTGATTAATACTCCTTTTGGTTCTGAACATAAAATTCCATTCATATTATAGTTCAATGAGTCAATAAAATTATTTATTGCAAAAATATCATCCTAAACTCCTCCAGTTCAATTGAGTTGATTTCTTCCACTAACCTCAAATTCATAATGAGATTCAACTATTATTCAGATCCACCATCCTAATATTAATAATTTAAAGAAATATTTTATTTCTCTAAGAAATAGATAATGGAATATATATTATCTTTTGTCTTTATTTTTTCCTGATAATTAGTAGAAAAAATGCCCCACTTAATAAGGGTTCACATTACCACATGAATGATTCAGTTCAATTTTTATTATCCCTTAAAATATTTAAGAGTTTATCATACATTGTGTTATTTTTCGTATTAGGAAAATGTTTAGTGATAATCTCTATAAGATATTTTACACCTTTAAACATCCCATTTTTTTACTCATTGGGAAAATTATCTCATTATCCAAGGAATTTTTTTTACTTTATTCAAATTACTTCCATACATTTACTAAAAATAAAATGGTAAGTATGAGTATAAAGAAAAATCAATTAGCGTAAAAATTCATATTATAAGGAATTTCAATCCGAATATGTCATACATAATGGAAAATTAATTTCAACTTATGTTGTTTTACATTCATCCAATATTATGTTTACCTTATTTAACCTCACCAATGTTAACCTAATTTTTACCCTAATAACTTCTTCTAAAATCTTAAAACTAAATTTACCCTCATATCAAATTCCATAATTATGATTAAATAATTTTTACATCATTAAATTTAAATCAATTTCTAAATAAAAAATTCTTAAAATTAAAATGAAAGCATAAAATATATTGAAAAATTATTTTATTGGAAATACATTTTTAATCAAAAATTACACATAATATAATGTAATTTAAATTAGTAATTAATTTTTTTAAATATATCTATTAATTATTTATAGAATTAAATTTATTAGTATTATCCTTTTAAAGAGAACAATTTGACATATTAATATAAAAAATCACAACACATAGAAACAACTATTCTCTGATATGATATATACTTTTTATATTATAACGATTTCAATCAAACAACATTAAAATATATTACTTATCATTTAAACATAAGTATTTTTTAATACTATTATTTTATAACTTTTATATGAATTTTTTTAAATCCATAAAATTTCACAATATGGATGAATTAATAATAATATGTAATGAAAAAATAAATATTTTTAAAAAATATATTAATAGATTATTTATATTTCAATGAATAATTATTGAATATTTTTAAATTATATTACATATATCTTAACACTACTAATTACACAACATCAATTTACATATTGGGTTGTAGTATATAGAATGACCATATGTCAGAAACCCATATATTCAATGAAATTTTGTATGATGGACATACTACATTCCACTATATAAATATCATCACATATATCACAAGATTAATTAATTCATATCATTTAATTCATTATAAATTTTTTTATTTAATTTTAAGTATTATTCATTCATTCAGTAAGTTATATCATAGGTATAATCATCTATTAAAACCAAGAGTATAATTATTTATGGTTCATGGTTTCTTTATTTCCTTGGTGTTTTATTACACTATTAATTTAATGAAAGATATTTCGTATTAAATTATCATAATATATTAATACATATCCAGAATTTTAAGAATCATTCATAATATAATATTTCATGGTTTTTATTCGTTCAGTGTCCTGTGTATTAAAAATACATCAAACACATAGTCTTTTTAATGGAAATATGTAATATAAGAATTGGGTGATACAGGTCATCAAAATATATAAATAAAATTATGATCGAAATTATGTTTAGATCCTAGAAATGCTTCTAACAATTACATCATGGGGTTTATAGGAGGCTTTTGAGGGGGCATGATACTACATCAAATCCAATAAGGAATTTAATAGCATTAAAATATATTAATAACCTTTATTAAAGTAAAAATATATACATTAAATCATTAAGAATCATAATAATTTATTTAAAAGTGGTAAAAATATATATCCTCAAAATTATCCATGCACATGGTTTTGTTACATAGTTTAACAAGTCATTCCCTAATTATTTCGATCACACAGGATAGGTGACTTTAACTCATTATTTGACCTCATGTTTTCCCATCCCTTTATTTAAGCATGTATGTCATTGTGTAACTTATCTGATATGGTTACATGGTTCAAAAAAATGACCTTCCTCTTATTCAGATTATCCATGTTCCCTAGAAAATTCCTCTAACCCTCAATATATATTCCTAAAAAACTAAAATAAATTTAAATTTATTCACTAAATACTCATTTCCAAATTTCCCATGGTAAATCAATTCACGTTATGATGAGTACTAGAATTTAAATTAGTTAAAACCAGCACCTAAAAATCAAAATATCCTATCTGTTTTCTATGATGGAATCCTAAATATCATAAAAAAAATTCATTATATTATTTTTTATGAACCATCATGAGATTCCATTAGATTGTATCAAATTGAACATATGAATTGTCCCAAAGAGAATTCTTGATCCCCAAAAGCTGAATAACAGTCCCTAGGAATCAGGAATGATACATTTTGGAATGTTTTTTCTCAAATAAAATAATTTTCACTAAAGGTATGAATCCATGAATATAACATGTCCTTGATATAAATTTGCGAGTCATGAATAAAAAAAATTAACATTAATTATAACTCAAAATCCAAATATAATATAATTTAGTTATTAAAAAACAATAAAAACAATTTAAAATACTATTTTGATCATCTATAACGTAATTGAGTGGAATCATGATGAGAGATTCATTAATTAATGGGACGAGATGCTGAATAGGTGATAGAAGAATAATCCATCAAATACAAACAAATAATAAATCAATATAATGACAACCCATATTTGAATTGCGTGAGAGCCCACTCAAAAAATGTGACCATATTTAATAAACACATAGAAAATATGTCAATAGAATTTTCTATGTGGGGATTTACATTTACCTATATATGTCAAAAAAAAATTCTATAAACATGGATTGGGTGTATATAGGATGTTACAATTACTATTCTAGAAATATCCCACTAATTATTCTATTAGAAAACATTTTTTATATAATCCATGAATGAGAGTTTGAAAATAAACCTTATTAAAATACTCATTTTCATTATATCAAAGGAAAGTAATATCTGAAAATATATGTAACAATGTAAATATGAAATTGAAAAATATATAAAAATAAATTTCAAATGATAATCCATTAGTAAAATTGTATGTTATCTAAGGCCATGTCACCCTATGATCCTCGTATAATATTATATTCAAATCCATTGATACCTACTTATACAAAGACCATTATAGAGATCTATTTAACATACATTGTGGTTCGATGACACCTCCTCCAAGAGGAACTATAACCATATCGTCCTGATAAATAATTTTTTTTTAATTAGTTAGTTGTATAGTATATGGTGTTGTAGAGAATATCAAATTCCTAGATATACATTTATATGTTGTCCCACAAAAAACATAGGTTCCCATGTGCCCTAAAAAATTAATTGAAGCATAATTTCTATATTAAAACAATTCCACAAATTCCATTTATTTATATGAGGTCAACCATCAAAAACATGGTTCGAAACATTTTTTCTATATAAGTTTTTTTCTTAAAATAATTTTAATTCCACATTATTAGCAAAAAAATTAAATAATATTTAAAATGAATATATTATCCTTGAAATGATATAGTATTACATAAAAAATTAGAAAATATTAAAAATAATAAATCATTATTCATCCAACAAATAAGAGAATCTCATGAAACCATGTGTTATAATCATGTGAAATATTTTGAAAATAAAGTTAATCTAGTATAATGGAGGATTCAGCTCCACAAAAACATAGTTTAAAACCCTATACATCAAAACCCTAAAATAAAAAATCAATCACAATCAACTATAGGCTATATTGATCCTTAGAAATCAATGAATCTATGATGTGTAGATAAGAAAACCAAATAATAAATGAAATGTCGCATACTTAAAAGTCTCGAAGGGATTCTTGGTGAATGATCTATAATTATCCAGTGAAATGTTAGAGAAGAGTGGATCTTGATACAAGGGCGTCCTTTTAGTTTGAATTAGAAAAGAAGGAAAATATAAATATGAATAAATTTAGTCTAGGGAATGACTAGATTTCATATTTAAATAAAACAAGGTTGGTTTCAAGGTGTATCCATGCGATCTAATAAAATATATAATAACCATATAGATTACACTAGGAACATTGATAAAAACTATTAATTGGTATCAAGGTCAGGAAAACTATGATCCAACCATATGAAGACCTAAAAAATGTGATATACTCTCTTCTAAAATGGTTCAAATGGTTTTCACTATCAATTAACAAACCAAGTTATATGAAAAACATCCCCATTTTAAAAAAAATGAAAAAATACCAAGAAATAATATGTGTCAAAATAAATAAATAATAGATTCAAACATGAAAATTTACATATTGGTGGGACAATTAGATTCATTAAAAGATGAAAATTTTCCCCAAGAAGGCTTTTGGTTATTTGTATGGCCATTTTTAATATTTTTTAATACGTATTGTCCTTATTAATTTTTCATCTATGTTTCTAGAATTGATTAAGTGGATTTATAATTCAATATTATACATTTTCATTATGGTGTTTATATATAATATCCAATTCTATATGAAATAACCTAATTTTCATGATCAATATTATCATATTATTTTGAAAATTTTATGTGAACATTATATTTATGAAAAAATATCAAAATGTTAATTCTAGATACAATAATTCAGGTTCCTTCTGTTTGATATTTTGAAGTATAATATCCATGGATTCATAGACAGTGAAGTCATCGATACCCTATAACGATCCTTAATACATTATTTAATGACATATTTTCTATAAAAAATTTAATTATACTTTTCATTTAGGATTAAAAAATTTATTCCACTCCAATCATATACTTGTAAAATAACGTTATAATATATATATATATATGGACTTTTTTGATGAGTTTTCATAACAGATGATTAAATAGATAACCACATATCCTGTCCACATACTACATCATCCATGTGAAGAAATTGGGGTGTATTTTGATGCCTTATATGTCATTCATGGTTGAGTTATCATATAAGATCAATGTGTAGTTGTGTAATGATCCAAAAATTTGTAACCTCATGAATGGAACTACCTTCCCCATGAAATATGGTCAGAAATTATTATTCATTCTATAATATGATGGAGACCAAGCATATTGAGTGAATATTTTTTAGATTTTACATATTATAAAGACATAAATTCATAATTTATTCATAGAAGCTAAATATATGTCAATGTATCTTATAATAATATCATCACTCATTTGAAATAAATTTTTCGTTTGTGGCTAAGAAAGACAATGTAGTCATCGATGCCCCCAGCAAGAGGATACACTATAAATGTGTCATATATAAAAAAAGTAGAGTTTTGATTGATATATTTCATGGATCACTTAAATTTTGATATTATATTTGATAAATGAGGGATTTTTATATTCCACATAAATAAAAAAATCCTATGTTGATTAAGTTATGGAATACCAAATATTTGATTCTAATTGTACAATTATTCAAGAGTTACACTATAGTGAGGAAGTCTTCAATGATTGGTTCCATATTTTTTGGTATTTATTATAGGTTGTTTTTATAAATATTTTTCTATATGGTATGATTATGGAGGTGATAAAAAATATCATAACTCAATATCATGAAGTTATATATTAGGTTCTCTTGGGAAATTTAGTTTTCATTTCTAAGCACAATCTCATTGTAAACCTTTATTAACCAGTCATTCCAATAAGATACTTTGTATGTAATTTATTATATATATTTTATCATGGTAAAATATTCTATATTTTATAAAATTAACTTATAAAAAAGTTATCAGTCATTTAATCAAATGGAATCAATCATGAATATATATTGATAGACCTATTATTCCTGAATTTATTGAAATAAAATAGGATAATCTTTAATGATTGGGTCTAGTAAATGAGTCAATAAGGTTTCCTTATGAATTTTCCATTCTTTTTTGTTTTAAATATGAAAAACACATTATCTTAAGAAAAATTATATTTCCCTATGGATTATTTTTCTTAAGGAATGTATCACTTCTTTAAGGAAAAGTTTGTCCTCACCATTGTTTTCATTGTCTCATTTTTTAATCTTTCAAAAATGAAATCATTATATTTCTATGTCAAAAATTCAGATTTGTATCTAAAGTCTCAGAATCATATAATTCCTTGGATTTATAATGTTTTATTTTAAGATTATGAATTCTATGAAATTTAGATAACGAATTCTCTAAAATTCAGATTCCGAATTCACTAATATTCATACTCTGAATTATCTAAAATTATGACTCTGAATTCTATGAATTTCAGATTCTGAATTCTCTAAAATTCAGACTCTGAATTTCCTTATATTTAGTCTCAGAATTATCTGAAATTGAGAGTCATAATTCTCTGATATTTGGACTAAAATTCTTCAGAATTCAGATGCCAAATTTCACAAAATTCTGACTCCGAAATCCTCATAATCCAGACTCTAAATTTTTCATAATTTAGACCCCAAATTCATTATAATTCAGACTCTGAATTCATCATAATTCAGAATACGAATTACTCATAATTCATACTCCAAATTCCATAGAATTCAGATTCTGAAATCCATAGAATTCAGACAACAATTTTTTTATAATTCAAACTACGAATTCCTTATAATTCAGACTCCAAATTCATTGGAATCGAGACTCTATAATCTGAATAATTCAGATTCCAAATACATTGTAAACAAAAATCAAAATATCCATGTTTTATAAGATCGTATTATTTATATGATTTGACTGTGAACATTATTTTTTCCTCAGATTATGGATATTAAGATTTCATTAATCTAATCTATTTTCCTTAATCATGTTATTATTATGAAACGATGTCTTGAAATTTGTTTTTAACAAACCTTTGGTTGAGTGACATGTGTATAGGTCCCTCAGAGATTCGAGGGAAAATATGATCTTTGGAAGAGGGAGTCAGCTGTTGGAGTTGTGACAATAAATAGGATCTCATTTGAACGAGCTGAAAAACCATTTCAATCAGTCTACAAATTAAATGTTGTGATGTGATTTCTATAGAGAGATACTCTCATACTTTGGGAGGATCTAAAAATTTAGTTCAGCATGCTTAATGTGACTCTAATATTTGTTGAGTACAATCAAGGGATTATGATGATAAGAAAACAGTAGTGATTTCTTCTTTATATTTTGAGGATTTATAGTGACAGGATGTCTGATGTTCGGACTACCTTAATTATCAAGGGATTGGAAGGATAGAAAGACAGATTCTAATTTTCCTATCGAGGGCTTTCCCTAGTGTGGGAAAGGTAGAATTTATTGAATTTATAAATCATGGGACCTTTATCCAAGGTTATTTGACATCCTACTCATTGGGTTAAAAGAATTCATACTTGTTACATGTTTTCGTTCAAGTTTTATTTCCAATGTATTTTGAAAAATGAAGGAAGTATACTTTTCATATACCTTCTTGTATTTTTATTAACTCTGATAATTGAGATTCTATACACTTTAAGGTTGAATAATCCCTCACTAAACATTTCTAATGTTTCTTTTTTGGAACTATATTTTCCGAACCTAGGCATGTTTTTCCCAAAGAACAATTTTAGGGTTTGTGAATTTACCTTGTTTAATATTTGTTAAACATATTTTTCCATATGGTTTAAAATGAACGATTTTAAACATACAATTCACACCCCATCTTGTAATTGAGAATCTACAGTTAGTATTTTGATCCAACAATTGGTATTAGAGTAAGTCTCTAAAATACTTATACTCACTTATAAGTTTTCTTACACAAATTTTCCATGTTCTAAACATTCTTTCTTCAATTTTCTTATTCAAATTTGTCTTGAGGATTTTAATCCTTATTTATTAACTTATACAACTAACAAGTATTGTGGGAAAGTATTTTTCTTATATAATGGCTAGAATGAATATTTGTTCTATTGATAATATAGATCCTATAAGACCACCAATTTTGAATGGTAATTATTATTAGTACTGGAGAGATCAGATGAAGAAAATTTTCATTAACATTAGAGAATACAATTTTGATATTCTTAATAGTGATTAAAAAATCACTAACAATGAATTCAAAACCATCCCCAACAAAGAAAAATCAGAATATGAACTAAATTACAAGGTACACAATAATTTGTTGTGTTCCATGACCAGGAATATATATATTCCAATTTCTTCTTTTGAAGTTTCCAACTAAGTCTGGAAAAAACATGTGGTTATAAATTTTGGTACTTCCAATGTGATAGAGACTAGAAGATAAATATTGATATCTGAATATTGCGGATTTATATTTCCTTATAGAGAAGCTATTTGCACTGTTCAACATTAATTTATAACTATCATCAACATTCTTAAATCAATGGGAGAAAAAGGACTTGATGATGGAGCACTTGTGGACATGATAATTGATATTATTCCAAATGAGTGGGAATCAAAAAAGGAATGATATTGTTGACAACAAAAATGCCTCCCATATTACTCTCGATGAACTATTTGGATCTCTTCATTAACATGAGACATGGATGTAAAGAGATGCTGATATGAATAAGAAGAAGAATGTAAATGGAAGTGTAACCCTTCATACAACAAATTCCATGACTCTAGAAAGGGTTATAAGATCTACATCTAAAAAAGTAACTTTTCTATCTTATTCTAGTGAAAGTGAACATTCTAAAAATTAATTAGATAATATTGCTCGATGAATAAAAAAGATATTAGGAATGTAATATTTTTAGTATAGATATAAGAAGAAAGAAATAATTGTCAAGAAAGATTCAGAAGTCACTTTCTATGAATGTTAAAGAGATTGACATATTAGGATATATTTTCCAATGTATATGAGAAAAGATAGACATTTAAAGCATTATGAGAGTAAAAGGAAGAATTATTACAAGACTAAGGCTAAGAATGTTTTTAAAGTTAATGACACCTGAAGTGCTAGTGGTGGTAACTCATATCATGAATCATCAGAGTATGAAACCTCTATCAAAAATAATCTTGGTCATCTAGAAAAACTACCCATTGAAAAACATTGTCTAATGGCCAAGACACAAAATGATGAATCTATTACTATTGTATCTTTGAATGAAAATTATTCTGATGAAAAATATTTTAAGTCTTCAGATGAGGAATACTCTTCTGATGAAGATAATTCTTTACATTCTTACAAATAAGAGTCTTGGATTTATAAACTTATTGTGATTGAAAATTGAAAGAAAAATAAAAAGTTAATGAAATAAAATTCTTGAATTTGTATTTTGACAAAATATGTATCAGAACTTTCTAAATATCTTGATTAAAAAACTTTTTAATTTAAAAGTCTTTCTAAAAACCTTAAGGAAGTTAATTCTGAGAAGGGTAAAAATTATATGGAACTTGAAAATGTAATTTCTATGAAATATATTTTATAGTCTATATCTCATTCTAAATCTAATTACATTGAGCATAAGAACATTATTAATAAAATAAAGTAAAAAAAATTCCTTAAAAAAATATCTATCAAAAAGTACCTATTGTCAGAAAAAAAAATGAAAAGATGTATTCCTAAATTCAACCTATAAGGAATAGTTTTGTATTTTGTTATAATCATTTAAAACTATTTTTTAATAATTATTTTGTTCCTCATATATCTCTATTTTGTACTAAATGACAGTTTGGTGGACATTGGGAGAAAAATCACTCCCTAAACAAAACCCAATCATTATGTTTTCATAATGATTTTTTTCTTTGAAAATTTGAATTCCTAAAATCTTACTTTCTGAAATTTTTAGATCCATGAATGTTGGGATTCTGAAAGTCTAACTCTTTTATTTACATGAAAATAAAGAAAGTTACACTAGAAATACATGGTACATGGATAGTGGGTGTTCCCAGAATTTGAATGGTAAAAAATTATTTAAAAAGTTTATCAAGATGAAAGGAGGAAATGTAAATTTCATAGATAATTCTATGGGATATATTATTGGTATAGGTAACGTTGTATTCTTTGAAAACATAGATTTCAAATATTTATTTGTTAACGGTCTTAAGAAAAACCTCATTAGCATAAGTAAATTGTTCGATGCGGGTTACCATGTGAATTTTTGTAATGATAAATGATTAGTACATAATTTCAAGGATGATTTTATTCCTTCCTACCACAGGAAAGAGAATGTATACACCCTAAACATAGAAGACCTTAGGAGCCATGATCCACATTTCCATAGTGCAATGGAAGATAAATCTTGGTTATTTCATAGAAGGATAGGACACGGAAACCTTAGGAAACTTTGAAAACTCTCAAAGAAAATACTTGTTAAGGATCTACTGGAGCTTAGATTTGATTATTCAAAATATTTTGATCTGCGTCAATATGAAAGGAAACATAAATCATGTTCTAAATCAATCAGTGATGTCCCAACATCTGATGTATTACAGTTAGTGCATATAGACCTTTTCGTTCCACACAAACTAGATGTATTGGAGGAAAATATAATGTATTTTTCTTATTTTATGATAACACTAGACATACATGATTCTATATTCTAGAAAAGAAATTTCAAGATTTTTTTAAAGCTTTTAAAGTCCAATAAAAATTGTGAAAACCCATCCTTTGATAACTATTCATAGTAATCATAGAGGAGAATTTCAAAACTCATATTTTGAAACATTTTGTAGTAAGATAGGCCTTACTCATTACTTCACAACTACAAGAACTCCTTAACATAATGGTGTTGTTGGAAGAAGAAATTGAATTCTTCAAGAGATAATGAGAACCATGTTGAGTGAATATACTATATCTAAAAACTTTTGGGTTGAAGCTATTAGTACTTCATATTATACTATAAATCTTGTTTTAATCAAACCATTTCTTAACAAAACACCTGATGAATTATGGAGTAGTAGAAAACCTAAATATTATTACTTCAAATTATTTGGTTGCAAGGTATAAATACTGAATAATAATGAAAAATTACATACATTTTCACCCAAATCAGATGAGGGAATTTTACTAGGCTACTCACCTACTTCTAAGGCTTATAGAGTATTTTTAATAAATATACTTGTACTATTGAAAAAATAGTGCTTTTTCAATTCGATTAAACTGAGCCTTTTGTTTTTAAATAACACCAACATTCTTCCTCATATGTGTTTTCAAAAATTGATTATCAACCATTGATAGAAGATGTTTCTAATAAAGAAAATATTAAAGATTTTTTTTTTTCATTTACCCCTAAATATTTCCTAAAATATATTGATTATCATATTTTACAAAACACAAATCAATTGTTTCTTAAAAATCATACCAAAGATAGTATCATTGGTGATGTATATCAGCATGTAAGGACTAGAGTTTCCATATGAAATAAAGTAGAAAATCAAGAATTTCATTCCTAATTAGAACCAAAAAGCACTGATGAAGCTTTAGGTAATGATGTTTGGATAAAGCCGTGAAAGATAACTTAAATGTATCTGAATGGAACAAAGTCTAGAACTTGGTTGAAATACATAAATAATCCTCTATAATTGGAGTAAAATGGGTCTTCATAAATAATATTGATGAAAATGTAATCACAATATGAAATAAAGAAACATTTGTTGCTAAAGGATATAATCAACAAGAAGTAATAGACTATAAAGAAACCAATGCTCGTGTAGCTGTACATGAATCTATTCAGATTTTACATGCCATTTCATCATTAATAAATTTAAAACATTTTCAAATGGATGAAAAGTGTACTTTTCGTAATCGATATGTTTAATAGAATGTTATGTAGAACAAACTCCTAGTTTTGAAGATACAAAACAACCTAAACATGTTTTTGAACTTACCAATGCATTATATGGACTTAAACAAGACCCTGGAGCTTGGAATGATAGAAAAACAAGGTTTTTGTTACAGAAAAATTTTGTTAAGGGAACTTTTGATCTAACTCTTTTTAGAAATAAGGATATGGAAAAAAGAATATTTGTTCAAATTTATGTTGATGAAATTGTATTTTCTTCAAATCAACAATCTTTAACTGATTCATTAACAAATCTAATAAAATATGAGTTCGAAATGAGTATGATGGGTGACTTAACATTTTTCCAATGTTTTCAAATTTCTCAAAAACCGGAGGAAACATATATATCACAACATATATATAATAAATATATTATTAAAAATTATGGATTTGATAACACTTAAAGTATAAGCGCTCAATTGGTTCCTCAAATTCTATTGATCTTGACAAACCTGGGAAACCAATTGATCAATCAACATTTAGAGGTTCAATAAGAAGTTTATAATACCTGAAAGATATTAATCCAAACATAATTTTTTCAGTATTCTTATGTGCATGATATCAATCCAATCCAGAGGAATATCATTTAAAAGTAGTTAAATACATTTTGTGCTCTTTAGAGAGAACCATAGATTTTTTACTTCTCTACATTTCTAGAAATGATTTTGTTTTAAAAATATTTCAGATTCTGATTTTTGTGGATGTATAGTGTATAAGAAAAGTACATCTGGAAGTTTTCATTTCTTTGGAAATTCATTATATTTTTGGTCACGAAAGAAACAACACTCAGTAGTATACTCCATTGCTGAAGCTGAATATGTAGTAGTTAGAAGTTGTTGTGCTCAAGTGTTGTCGGTGCAACACACACTCCATAGACTATGGGATGAGTTTTAACAAAAAACATATAGTGTGTGATTACAGTAATCAAATTTCCCTAAGAAAAAACCCTACACATTACTCCCATGAAAAAACACATAGATATAAGGCATCATGTTCTTTGTGATCTAACACTGCAAATAGATATCATTCTTTAATTTCTCTGAACGCAAGCTCAACATGCTAATATTTTTACAAAATCATTACCATCTGACAGATTTGAATATATTAAAGATATGTTAGGAATTATAACCATAAGTTAATATTCAATATTATCATTTTTTGAAACCTATCTCTTTACATTAAGAAACTCATTTTCACAGGGTAAGTTCATTTTCTTATAACCAAAAAAATTCAATTTTTTCCCATAATAATACTTTTTCGTTACTCAAATTCCAGAACTCAAATTTATTCCTTTACATTAAATTTTTTTCCTTATTTCAATAATATCATTTCCTTAACAGAATTATGGATAATAAAAATTTTCCTTCCAAAATAAAATTTTCCAGAATCTAAAGATCTTCAAGAATAATTTTCTTCTTTTCTGATAGTTTCCTAGAAATCTTGAGGGTATGTTTCTTTACATAGGTTTTATTAATCAAAATTTTCATGTTGTTATTTTTATATATTTTTATGAAAAAATTTCGGATTTAAATTCCTTAAATCCGAATTTTTAACGTGAAAACCTCAAAAGATAAGTACCTGCAGAATATATCTTGAGCTTTCATCTCAATTGTTAGATCAGATCGAATTTTTCCAACCGTATTATCAATACTATAATATGAATAATCGATTCAATTCCTATATAAAGGCCCCCTATTACTTTTCCCACATCTTTTCTCAAATTTTCATGTGTTGAAGCACTTCCTCCCTTCAAAAATACCATTCCGATTTTTAGAGATTTCTCACACTACGGATGCCTTTGGATGCTTCTCCAAAAAAATGTCTTCATCCAATGAAATAATATAGGGGAAAATATAAAAATAAAGGTTAGTTGATCCAAGATTTTTCAATTTGTATAATTCCAGGATTACGCAGAATATAAAGATCAATGGATGAGAGAGTCTTTGTGTAACATAACCAAAAAATCAGGATCCAGCTTATCCTCAGTTACGAATTAGGTTCTATGAAATAGTATGTTTTTTTAATGAATGTGGGGAGAAAAGTTTTCTTCAAAATTTATTGGAAAACCTTTTCAATTTCCTTCAGTATGGGTGTAAGTATTATTTGAATTCCATGTAAAGGGGAAGCCATTTTTTGCACCCACAAGTTACTAGATGAATCAGGATGCTTTGAAAAGAAGAAATATCAAATGTGCCTTGGACTCAAAGAAGTGAAAACACTAAAAGATTAACCATTTATAAAAAAAATTATATTCTAGAATTATGGTTTCACGGTTTTCTAATTCCATGAAAAGGACAAAAAGACTCCCTGAAGATGAGTTATATCTATGTTCTAGATTTTTTGGTTAGCTTGTGGAAGATAAATTTGGTGAAGTATATATTGTTGATGATTACTAATATCAACAATGGGACACTAAAGTCACAAATTATCATATATCAGGAAAATGTATCCAAATTCATTGTTCCATTCCTAGAGTCATTCAATATCCATTGTAGCTCTTAGGAAATAACTTTCAGTATTACTTTGTTGAGTGATGATACCTTTAGGAGGATGAATGTTGGTTTCAATTAAAAAAATATGGAGAATTTTATGACTAATCAAAAAACTGAGATTGAAGCCTTGGAAAAGAATGTGGAAGTAGTGGATACTTACAAGAAACCAAAGAAGAAGAGAAAGTATAATGAACCAAAAACTAAAGAAAATCCTTCAAATCTGTAAAGTCAATCAGCACCCCCAAATTCAAAGAATCAAAAAATGTACCCTAGTGATGTTTTTTCCATGTCTATGGAAGAGAATAAAAATAAGAAGGAAGGAGATCCTATCTTGGGCCTTGATGCTACTGAGGAAAAGGCATTCAAAATTATTGCTGCTGGGGAATATGAAAGTTAAAAAAAATAGAATAAGAAAATGAAGAAACATTATGAAGTTGAGATTGTTTAAGCTCTTCTCAAGGATTCTAAAAATTCATCTAGATAGATTTATCTTCCATAATCATATCACTGTGAACCAATACTAGTGGAAACTCCGGAAATGAAATTCCAAATTCAGGAACCTGAATTGGAGGAAGAAATTTTTCAGGAAGATTATGTTGAGGAATAATAATAGGAAGAAGGAGATGAAAGTAATGATATGATTAGAAAAAGATAAAGAATATCATGACAATGAAAGTCCTTCTAAAAAGATTTCGATCTGAGCTTCTCAAGATGAATCATAGGATCTTTCATTATAATGAATATGAGATTAATTTCAGGAAAGGGTTAATAATCCTTCTAATGATGAAAGAATCAATAAATACTTCATTCAACTTGCTGAACAAAAGGAAAATTCTATGATGAAATGGTTAATGAAGTTAAAATTGTTAAAGTATCTAATTGTGTGAATGAATACAAAAAAGAAGCATAGAAGATTTCTAGAGATGATAAAGAAAAATAGGTGATAGTTGATACACATATGAATGATGTGGAAGCAAAGAAGAATGACATTTGATGATCCAAAAGATAGGATGCTAAGAAAGAAAAAGAATCCTCACCTAAAAGGGAATCATTTTCTTAATCATCTTCCATGGGTTAAGAGTTTTTTAGTAGTCTCTAATGAAATTAGTATATACCATTCCCTTTTTTCTGAGTTTTGACTGAAGGTGTCAGTTGCTTCAACACTCACTTAATCAGAAGATAAAATCTGTAAGCATGTTCATAAAAAAAATCATCAAACATTAGAATGATTTCAAAACTTTTTATATCGGTTATGATTCTCATAGAAGGTCTTGTAAGGATATAACCAAGTTGTCCATGAAAACAATTGATGATCTAAAAATCATTCATGAATATTGGGATTCAGTAAAGGATGATATTGACCGAGAAGTTGAGAGGATGAAAGATCTTACAAACTGTTTTATTGAGAAGATGAACATAGAACAAGTAGCCTGGAATCATGATGAAGAAGTTATGAATGGAAAACTAAATTGAGTTGCTCAAAATTTGAAGAGGGAAACAGATCTAAGAGTATAGTTTGTGGGAAAGTTCAGATGAAAAACATGTTTTGATGTTTCAAGAATAAATATTTAAGTATCAGGATGAAAAGTTTGAGGTTTATGGAAAGAAAAATCTAGATATGGAACTATTTCTCAAGAATTTTGATGAAGATCATAAGGAGAATCAGAAGCTGAATTATATCGTGAAGAAAATCATGTCAAAGGAAAAATAAGGATGAATATATATTCATTTCAATTTTGTTTTTTTGTTGTATTTGATTTCATGTACCAATTTTTACAATCTTAAAGAAAATTTTGTTGTACTCTATTTGTTTTATAGTACTAATCATTCAGGTACATCTTTCGTCCATTCAATATATTCCTTTTTGAAAATCACAAAGGGGGAGAAAAGATAAATAAAAATACTACTATGTATAATGAAGATAATTCTCTATGTAAGATGGTGTTTAAGTAAGCAGGGGAATACATAAAGAAGACTTTATTATGAAAGAAAAGGTAAAATGATTCTATGGATGTCAAGAATACGTTCCTTAGGGATTTAAAAACCTAAGCTGAGTTAGTCATATTCATTATGATTCCTAAGTAAAGGGAGATACGTTTTATTTTAATGTATAAAAGGAAAACTCTACGTCTCTATATTATATTTGAAAAGGTTTTTTTACATTCAAAAAATGGGAGAGATTGTTACGTCAATACAGTTTCTTTATGAGTTTTCAATTCCTGAATCTTTTGAAAATCAAAAACATGTTATCTTACAGAAAATCATTTTTCCCTAAGGACTATTTTTATTAAGGAATGTTTCACTTCTCAATGGAATTTTTTTTCGTACCTTTGTTTTGATTCTATCATTTTATAATCTCTCTAAATCCAACTCATTTTATTTCTAAGTCAATAATTTGTATTTTTATCTAAATCCTTGGAATCATATAATTCCTTGAAAATGGAGTGTTTTGTTTTTAGATTCCAAAAATATCTGAAATTCAAAATTTGAATTGTTTGAAATTCAGAATCCGAATTCTTGGAAATTTAGACTCTAAATTCTATAAAATTAATACTCTGGATTCTCTAAAATTCAGATTCTGAAATCTCTGAAATCCAGACTATGGATTCATTGATATTTAGAATATGAATTCTTTGAAATTTAGAATCATAATTATCTAAAATTATGACTCTGAATTCCAAAGAATTCAGGCTCTGAATTCCTAAGAATTCAGACTCTCAATTCCATCGAATTCAGAATTCTATTCCTCGGAATTCAATCTCTGAATACCTTAGAATCGAGTCTATGAATTTCTTGGATTTCAAAATAAGAATTCCATAGAATTGCATCTCGGAATTGCATATAATTCCAACTCTGAAATCCTAATAATTCATGCTCCGAATTCAATAGAATTCAGACTCATAATTTGTTGGATGTCATACTTCAGAATCATTAGAATTCAGATTCCAAATTCATTGTAAAAGATAATATGAATATCCCTGTTTAATAATATCCTATGGTCTATATGGTTAGAATTCGAACTTCAGTTTTTCCTTAGACTTAGGGTATTTATATTTGGTTAAGATAATCTATTTTCATAAAAAATGTTATTATTATGAAACAATTTCATGAAATATATTTATAACTAACCATTAGTTGAGTGGCATGTGTACAGGTCCCTTTGAGATTCAAGGAAAAGCCTGAGCTGACCTTTGGAGTTTTTCCAATAAATAGGTTATCATTTGAATGAGATCAAAAACATGTTCCATTAAAATAAATTTTACATTCTATGAATTGATTTATAGAGGGAGAGATTCTAATGTTTTGTGCGAATCTGAACATCTTGTTCAGAATTATTCATATGACTATGATTATTGCAGCGAACAATCAAGGGATTATGAGGACAAAACGATAGAGTTTATGGCTACCATAATGATCAAGGACTTCTAGGGATTGAAAGACAGTGGTGCTGACTACCTTAATGATCGAGGGCTTGTAGGGATAGAATGATAGATTCTAATTTTCATATCGAGGGCCTACCCTAGTGTGGTTAATATAGACAATATTGAAAGTATTAATCGAGGGGCCTTTATCCATGTTTATTGGAAACCCTACTCTTTGGGTAAAATTATTCCTAAGCATTAATTGTTTTGTTTAATGTTTTATTTCTACTATATTTTGATAAAGGAAGAAAATATAGTTTTCTTATAATTTATTGTAATTTTATTAAATATGATAGTAGAGATTTTATATGTTTTAAGGTAGATTATTCACATAGTAAATTGTTCTTATGTTTTTTTCCTAAGCTATGTTTCCAGAACCTATGAATTTTTATCTCATAGAACTATTTTAGGGTTTCTGAATTTAAATATTTTAACTTTGTTAAATATAGTTTTACCTTAAGGTTAAAATTAATTTTTTTAAAACATACAATTCTTCCCTCTTGTAATTGGGCATCTAAATTTTCTATTTCGATCATACACTAGTATCATTAATGACATTTATAATCTAGATAATTCTATTGTATGTTGATTTTGGCTGAAAAAAACTAGAAAAATCACAACATCATCCATTAAAGGAATCACTTAGAATGTAAATGATGTGACAAGGTATTTCTTATATATCTTATGAGAATATTTCATTGGTGTATACTTCAATATAATAATATTAGTCTATGTTTCTTAGGCTCCTTGAAATCATAGGATGTATAACAGACAAAACTAATCACCATGAATTAGCTTTAATTTTTTTATATTCATAAAATATTCAACATTTCTCAATTTTTGAAATATATACCAAAAAATGTTTTCCTAATCTGATACGTTTGTATAAATATCAATGTGATTGTGTCATATGGGGATTATCTTTATATATTCTAACAATTTATGTGAGACAGTGTGGTAAAGTAGAGTGATTTCTCATTTTTTTTGGTTTTGTGGTAGTATTGAAATCTCTAAGCTGAAATATAGATGTTGAACGATCATGTGAATGCTTAGTCGTCAGTATTATTCCCATATGAGGATAGTTGTAGCTTCATAAGGATTATCAACCCAATACATTTGAGGGTGACAGGATCTTAAACATCACACGATTTTATATACATTATTTTAATGTGTTTTAATTACATTTTAGATGTGGAATTAAAATAATATTATCTTAAAGTAATTTAGGTTATGTTGGTAGAATGGTGATGGGGATCCCAATGTGTTTGAGTATCAAACTATAAATGGATATCTTATACCGGGGAACCAGTTGAACCTAGTTTGGTGAGATACATCTATCAACTCCACTGTGTATGTGGTGCTCTATATCTTATAACTGATATGGTTATATGTTGTTTTATAAAAAAAACTCAATCTATATTTTTTATTATAAAAATATAATCCCTATAAATGACTTAACTCTATATTAGGGACTCATTAAGTCTTGTTAATTAATCATAGTGAATATTGTGACATTGGTTTTTCTTACATAAATATTGTATATTTTTAGATGGATATTCAATACATTCCAAAAGTAATTTTCCAAGGATTATAATAGTATAGTGTTTTTAAGAACTATATACAAAGTCATATTTCTTGGTGAATTGTATTTAACATCAACCATAAATATCTTACTATTTCGTACTCTTCTCAAACAAATCCCATTTATAAACATTCTTCACAACCTAGTTAATGAAAATATAAAAAGGGTTAGCTCAAATGCTCAGTATGTGTAAAAATGGAAGATGTGTATGAATGGAATGAGCATAATGGTTTGAGAACATGAAAATATCATGAAAAATACATACCCTATATTTAGAAGACTATAAACTATAATCATGGAATATTTATTGGGTTTTTATAATACATTAATCAAAAATACATAAAATAAAATGATACATGAAATAATAACACTATCATAATACATTGATTTATGGAATACATATCACCTTAAAATATTGTGAAATTGTATAAATAGAAACAAGTTCTCCCATTAATTCAATGACATAAAATCTTGACCTCACATAAACTTATGGATAGGCAACCATGTCCATGCATATCTCTATTAACATGTAATAAGGGTCATTTGTAATATTATTAATTGGTAATCATGTTCATGAATAACGTTGTGATTATGTAATCAAGATCACTCATAACATTTTAAACATTCAATCAGGTTCCAACAAAACATTGTGAACTTTTTATCAGGTTCATGCATAGGAAATCACATATCCTAACTGGGACACCCCACCATCGATATTGGATGCTTTATCATATTATACTGGATTTACTACCAATAATTTATATTTATATCTCATGTGATATATATTATTACGTTATTTATTGGAGGGATATATTCATCTCACCAATCACATAATAAAAACCATATTTATGTGTTCCAAAAAAATCATAACAATCATTATATCATAACGCATGAAATGAAATTTGTATCATCAATATTTATTGTAATCTAAACTGTGTAAAAGATACATGTTTCATAATCATTTCATAATATAATAACCCATGAAAATATCTGGTTCTCAAAATAAATTTATATTTTTATATCACATGGATGTGAAATCGGTTTCATTGAAAACTATTAATCACATAAATTAAATATTTAAAGAAATAATATGAATATATTCCTATGATTTTATCCCCAATAAGGAATACGTAACTCCAATGGATGTCATCATAGATGGAAAAAAACTTATGAAAGATAATTTGAGACCCATCTTGAAGAGAATACCCTTTCCACTTTGATAAAATTATTTCAAAACATAAAAAAGTTTAAAAACCTTTTTCATTGAAAATTGTATTTAAAGTTTATATATGATGATTTTAGTGATATCAAGTGTCTTATTATGTGGTATGTATATTTTAAATTTTTGTCTAATTTAATTTTATTTACCTAATGTGAATTCATTTCATGAGGGTTTTGGGTGTGTCTGGGAAATTTTTTGGGGCAGGAGTCCCATTTTTTGAAAAATGATGATGGAATGCATTATTAGTTGAAACATTTTGACCAAGGATTTATAGTTTTAGGAAACCATTAAGGGAATTTTATAAAGTATCATAAGGAATAATTTTCTCCAATACAATGTGCCTAG
The DNA here is from genome assembly GCA_963277665.1 of Viscum album. NCBI lineage: Eukaryota > Viridiplantae > Streptophyta > Magnoliopsida > Santalales > Viscaceae > Viscum > Viscum album. The sequence continues at coordinate 280,086,611 of OY728123.1, read as the reverse complement.
GGCCTCACGCACATGTGTGGACACCTGTAATTTTTAAGGGATTCCAAACACATAGTGACTTCGGATTTTTCTAACTACGCGCCATGACCCTGTAAGTATTTATAGGTGATAGAATAAAATGATAAGTCTCTATTTAATCAATTCACTTAAAATATGTGGGTTCTCTATTTATGAAGTATGGGGCATATGGTTGACTCCAGGTTTGGCCAACCACACAGCCAAACCATGTGACCCGGTAAAAATGTCATAAATGATCATTTGGCTATTAATGATTTATATAACCAAAATTTTATTTTCCATTGTCACAAAAGAATGTATATTTTGTATTATGGAGATCTTTTGATGCCTTCATGATTGGATTGTCTCTCGATTCTCCATCCATACTCAGAATGAGACATCATTTGTCACATTGGATATACGCTGGTATGTTTTACATAAATCTTGAATAGTTAATTTTTTTTATTCAAATCAACAATGTAATTTCATTCAATATGATTTTCACATTTTTTATGGTAATCATGTTTTAGGAAAATTTATTCTAATCTGGATTTTTTTAGGAGTTGACATTGGATGTGTGTTATTTCTAGAGTATATGGAAAGTTGCCTATACCATTCCCTCTATGTTTGATGATTTATATTCTCTATAGTCAACATGTTGAACAATGAAATTTCTAGTGATTCACTTAAAATTAATTTAATTATATAATTTAATTAATTGGAATATGATTGGGTTTCATACATGGTGCATTGTATGGTTGGGGGTCGTTCACCTTAACCCAACCCACCATGGGGTGTTTCCACCTATCTGAACCATATTCTATGACCCAATTGGGTGCATATGAGATTAAAGATTTTAGTAGGATCCCAAATAACAATTCATTGTATTGTTTATGGTTTTAAGCATTTATTTTTATGTATTCATTTTTAAATGATTGGATAGAATTGAATTGATAGGTGAATGTTTTTGCCTCCTTTTCATGTTATTTCATATGATTAAAATTATTAAATGATATTTATTGAGAATTTAATTTTTTTAGATGAAATTTTGGATTTTGAATGATGATGTATGATGGATCTTGAATATGGTAGTGGATTCAGATGATATATCTACTTCTTGGATCCTCATTCCAAATGATCACATGGAAATTTTGACTCCATGGATCTTGATTATTGTAGTGAATTCCAAGAGAATTTATACTGCATATATCCTAATTCCATTGTATTCCATGGGAATTTATTCAACATAGATAATCCATTCATATAATAATGTTGAACATTCTTTGGGGACATGATCCATTGAATCTAACCAATCCGTTATCAATTTTTCATAAAGACGATCAATGAAATTGATGTGGATACCAAAATAATTTTTTCCTTGGATATTTCACATGAGGTTGTAACATCAGATTACATGGAATAGGCTTTTGTGGATGTTATACACATTATTAAAGCACTTGGATAATTTAGATATTATTTCTATGCATCTGTTAAATCACGTGAAATCTATGGATTTATTACAATTAGCCTTTGTTAGGGGTGTTTGATAAGAGTTTTTAGACTAGATAGTATCTCTATTATATTTGAATATTCTACTATATTAATGTTATAAATATTATATTTTGAACTATTATTTATATTTTATTCACAAACTATGAATGTTATAGAACTTTTGGTGGTGTCCTACTGAATGTTATCTCACCCCCTATTCTAGCCTCTACTGTGTACCCAGAATGAATTTGTTGATGCAGGTAGGGATCGGGTCAAGTGAAAACCATATGATCATTGGTTGATTATTCTTATGAGAAATGGAGAACATTACAAAGCATGTCTAGTGATACTAACTATAGATAGTTCCTTTTATTATTATTTTCATTTTATACATGTATTTTATTTTTTGCATGCTTCCCAATTTTCCCTGCAACTTTGTATAGATTTTTGAAATGTTCACCATATTGTATATGATAGATATTGGAATGTTTTGTTATTAATTATTTAAAGTTGATTTAATTTCTTTTAGTTATTTTTATTCTGCTTCCGCTATTGATCGATATGGTCACACCATTGTGTTAAATATGACATGATGGAATAATCATCCCAGAGAGACACCATAGGCCCTCAGTACTAGTCAGCTACCTCCGGAATATAGTGTGGTGCACATGAGTCCATTAATGATATAATTAATCCATGAATGAAAATTTTTTCATTTTATTGAGAAACATAGTATGACCATATAGATCATGACATATCCAATTAAATTTTTTCCTACATCAGATATAACAAACACCCTAAGTAGTTAATTATGGAACATTGATTCATGGACTACTAATCGCATAGATTGGAACAGGTAATGGGTTGGAAAAATGGTTTCCATACATATATTTTTGAGGTGTATGTAGCCTTAAGGATCGTAAGTGGTGATCTATTTGGTTCATCTATATAAAGAAAATTTTAATGTGAATATTAATTTAAATGAAATAAAATTTTAAAACACAGATCATGACCTAAACCTGGATCTAGATTTGATCGTAGGAAGCGTATCCTTTGATTTTTATTGTAGCTCCTAATGCCTAGTCCATAAATTTTGAGAATGATGTTGGTTGTGCCTTGTTTAAAGGAAGGATTTACAATGTTGAGTGATTTTAAATCATTAATCTTATCATTATCGATCATTTTAGAGGAATTTTATTGGAATGGTAAAGATATTACACCATGATGACCTATAGTCATATGCCAAGAGGGTGGAGGTGATCATTCTTCAGAGGCAGTGGGCCCTAAGATGATTTTTGAACCTCTAGTATATCTTCTTGTTGAATCAGTAGTTGTACTACATATGGACTCTATGGAAAATTTTTATGATGGTTTCTTATGATTAATTTTTAATATTCAGGGATTCCCAAGAATTTCATTATTTATAGATGTGCAAAAAAAAATATTCTAGAAGTATCATTATCCCATTTTTTTAGGGATGTATGACCTTTTGATACAAATATATGGATTGAGACTACTTTATCAATTTCTAGCTTATAAAGACACCATTTGAGATGATAGTGAATCCTGTGACATATATATTTTAAGGCTTTACTAAGTGTTATTTGTATGTTTTGTATCGAGGATATATTCTTATAGATATACTTTAGAGGGATTCAAAAATAGATTCTAGGATTCCTTATTTTATGAGACCATAATAGCTAAAAGGGCTAGTGAGTTTATGTGTTTTGTGTTGGGATTGATAACCATTATAGATTATTCAACATGCTTCACAGAGTTTCAACATTTTTGCCCATATTATTTGATAATGAGCCATTGATGGCGAGACGCATCAAGTAAGGACATATGTATTCTATTATATTATTGGTAAAAAAATTCAAATGACTAATATTAGTGAGATAGTGAAATAAGATCTTATTAATATTAAACCAAATTGATTCCAGAGTCCAAGAGTAGTGATTTTCATAATCATGACATAGTTGTTTTGAAACAGCTTGCCAGAATGACCATTTTTTGGTTTCTCATAAGGGGAGTACCAACCAAGTTGTTGGTGTTATAAGTGATGTATTCTATACTCAATTTAAAAGATGATAAAATATGAATATTTAGTGTGATAGAATCCAAATCAAGTTTCATGAATTACTAGGATTGGCCATGTGAACTATTTTTTGGATGAACTTCCATTCAGAAGTCAATAGAAGGGGATATACTTTGACTCTAGGTTTAATAGTAGTATTTATTTCACCATGTTAGGCAAGGAGATATTGTTGGAATGGTCATTTAGATTGAGTGGTGGTCGTGGATGAGGTATCCAGACAACATTTGTACTGTGATAGAAGAGTTTTCCTACTTTTGAAATTAATGTACTTTCATAAGTCCACAGTTAATACCAAATATAATTTAAAATACCACCCCTGAGTAGTAGAGTTTTAGGATACATAAAGTGAGAGGAACTATCTTAGTATCCTCTATTATAGTATTTTCCCTTTATATTATTGGTTTATCAAATAGATTCTTATTTGTACCTATTATGGATAGCCTTCGTATCATTGTTTAGTTTTCTGATGTCATTATTAAATCCCATAGTATTTTAGAAGATTATAAACGAGGTTTCAGAAATGTGTAGGGGTTCCCCCTAAGGATAGGTTTGTGTCACTTCTTATGGAATCTTTTTTTCTTCAAGATTAGTGGATTTGACATCATTATCAGGATGGATTTGCTAGTTTTTATCATGGTCATAGAAATTTATTTTTCTAAAGGTAGAATTTAAAAACACCAGAGTGTGGGATTTTTATTAAAAAAGGTGAAAGGGATGTCGATGAAGGCACAGTTGGACCCGAGCATTATGGGTTTGGTGGGATGGTAGCCCAGATTTCTAGTTTTATCTATATGATCAGTGAATGTGAAAGGTTGAATGTACTTTTTTGATTGATCATTTCAATGAATTTTCCTAGGGTGAAGTCTATATATGACCTCATAATCGAGGTGTGGAATTCTCAATTGAGATAGTTCTAGGAGATGCACTAGTATACATTCCTCATTATTGTATGAAAACTATGTTGTTGATGGAGCTCTAGAGACAACTATATAACTTAGAGGAAAAGTGTTTTACACAATCTATTACTTTTCCATGGGGGTTTACTAGTACTTATTGTAAAAAAGGTATAAAAGACCCTCATTTTATGTGTGGACTGAAAAATAGAACCAGTTCATAGTGATGAACTATAATCCTTTTCATCAGATATGTGAGATCGTCAATCGGCTCTAAGTAGATTGGGATTTGAAGAAGATTGAGCAGAGATTTTGTTTTCACCATGTGTATTTCCATAACAATAACATACCTCCCATATAATTTTTTATTAGGTATAATATTTATGAGTATTTTATCATGTTGTTCTATATCATGAATTCACTAGTTGTTTTCATGGAACAGGTGAACAGGGTTTTCAATCCATAAATTGATTCATTTATTTTGGTATTCATTGATGGTATATTGGTATATTATCACAATATACATGACCTTGCTAAACATAATGAGTTATTATTTTGATACACTAAGAGATTAGTAGTTATATTCTAAGATAAAAAGTTCCACTTTTGAATGTATAAAATTCACTTCCTTGGTCATATTTTCCGATATACAAGAGTATAAGTTTACCAAGAGACTGTGAGAGATGATGTTTCCAAGGATAATTCAATGAATTTCATTGAAAATTGTATTTTTTTGGGGATATATGGATATTAAAAAAATTAATAAAGGACTTATCACTCATCACAACACCTTTTTATAGGATTGACCTTGAATTTTGTGATGCTTGTATAGTAAAATACCAATGACATAAACATTCAATATATGAATGGGTGACTGAATTCAGAACTATTTTTGATTCTTATAAATATGGGTAGAAGTTACATTGTATATTCTGAAGCATTAGGTATCGTGTTTGGAGATGTTTTCATTTAGGTGGAGTGAGTTTTGGCATACGTGTCTCCGCAGTTGAGTCCAAACATAATTAACTACTCAACACACGATGTAGAACAACCCAATGTAGTGAATGTGTGGTGTTATTTTAGTATTTATATAATATAAGATCATTTTGTTTTTTAAATAGAAAAAAGTCAATTATATTTTTTCACACTGTGATATGAATTTGAGGAATTGATGGTGGGTTTAATACCCCATGTTCTTTGGTTGTGAGATTTCATATATTCCTAGAAAGGGTAATGTAGTTACTTATGCATGAAGTTGGAGGACTATGATATATTTAGTTTAGAAAGATAGTACTAGTGGTATCTTAATGTCGTGTTTTCAAAGATTCACTTCGAGATTTTGGATTTCTTGGGGCATAGTTTTTTTCATCTTTTTCAATGACCTCAATCTTTTAGGATTGATTCAGAATGAGATAGTAATATGATGTAGATAGTCTATTACTAAGAGAGAGTATGGAATGTGAGGGCCAACCACCAGGTTATACCATTGGTAATGAAGAGGATATACATATTCATGGATGCCTTTGGTTTCCATTAGATATACATGAGGAGATAATGACTGGATTGTGTACCTCGTCTTTGTAATTACATCCCATTATGAACAAGTTGAATCTTTATTTACATCTCTAGTATTTGTGGCTAGTTTTGAAATGTAAGTTAGATTGTTTTTGAATACGTGCATCATATGAAAGTAGGTAATGGTTTAGAAATAGTGAATATATGGGATAATGTAGTTACCTATTCTGTAGTTGAAATTGGATAATTTTATGGTGGATTTCATGAATGGGTTTCTAAGGTCACCTGAAGGTAGTGATCTGGTGTGGGATGTTGTGTATGGGATCATGAAATATGAAAATTTTCTTTCCGAGTAGGGTTACATTCTCAGTAGATGATATTGGGTGACTTTATAAACCTTATATATTCCACCTTCATGGTTTTCCTCATATCAGGGTATCAAATAGGGATTCCTGGTTTACATCATAGATTTAGAAAATCATGATATGGGTGTTTGGTAGAACAGTACTTTTGAGCACTATATACAACCCTATGATGGATGACCAGTCAAATGGAAGTACATTGGTTCTTAGGTATATTCATTGAAAATGAATTCTTAATTTTTGGAGTTCTTAGGAGAGGCACATTACCCTAGTCCAATTCTCTTACAACAATAGCTGTAATATGACTTTATCTATGTAACATTATGAATATTTTTATGGTAGAAAATTCTAATCAACCATGCTATGGATAAATTAATGAGGGGAAAATTACTCAAAATGCCTCTCATGAAGGATACTTTAGAGAATCTTCAGTTGATCAAAATGATGTGGCTACTTCATAGACTGGAGATAAATCCTACAGTGAACATCCCTGATTACCACTTGAGTTAATATTTGTGGATTGGCTCCTTTTATGCATCTCGTCGAGGCTTGTACATGGATGGATTCTCATACATGTTCACGTATTTATGTGATATTTCGAGTTGTTTGAGATTATAAATAGTGTTATGATGGTGTCCTATCGGTTTTAGTTACCTCAATGGAAATTAGTCAATCATGATGTCTCTATGTATCTCAGTTGCACCATTTTCACTGCGAACCATATCATACTCTTCATCTGGATGTGTTTGCGTTATGTGTACATGTGTCCTTTTAGGAGCATCCATTTCAAATTTTTGAATGGTTCATGAAGTCTCTCCTAGGAAAGATTGTTCATATAGTACTTGATATATGGAATCATGCCCATTTAGAGGATGAGACACGGGGGTGGGAGGCTGACAAATGTGCTATGTGGCCAGAGTTACTATCATGTTATTATTGACCACCCATGGAAGGTTAATTCAACGAAATACATCTTTATGGGGGGGGAGGAATTATAAGATCCAATGTTTTCTATGAGGTACAAATATTTTTAATTTTAATTCAGTTTCTTTTTATTACCAAAATTTAAAACCTGATGAGGTGTGGTGTGTTTCAGGGGGTATCCCTGGCTTGTTTTGAGCATAGAGGGATATTTTTTAGAAAGGAATTTGGGATGCATGGTTAGTAGAAACTGTGTAACCCATGACACACAGTTTGATGAAATTGGGTAGGTAATTTTGTAAGGCTTCATAGGGAACATAGTTCTCCCAAAATGAGCACCCATGGGCACATTCCCGTGTGAGCAATCCTAAAATTTTTAGTACTGTCCAAACATGTGGTCAATTCATGATTTGTCTTACAGTTCTCCCATTCTATGAGAGAAGCGATAGTGGACATAGGAATATGGAAAAATTTAATCATTGTTTTCCAAACTATGTGAATAATCTATGTAGTTTTATAGTGTAGTAGTAAGTATCACATTATTGTCCCATGGTATTATTGACAATGAAACCAAACCATGTGACTCAGTTAAAATGTTGACATTACCTTTTTCCCTTAATGTTATTTATATAAAAATAATAATTTACCTTTCTCCCAGTAGGATCCCTCTATCATTGTTGGGATCTCATTTGATGCCTTCAATGTATTCTTGGATCTCGATTATATGTTTTCACATTTAATCAGAGAGTGTTTACCTCGTTGGGTTGCCAATTGTATGTTCTTTGTTACTCGTACAATGTTCATCATTTCCCATTTTTTTTTGAAGCATTTCTTTTAAGATAATATTCCCCAAATCTATAAGGTAATGAACCATTTTTTTAATTTCATCCAATATGGTTTGAGTTAAGATATGATATTAGATTAATGTACTACCATGAATATACCATATGTGGTATATACGTTTCCCTATAGGTTTGGTGTCTTATATTACAAATAGTCATTATACCACAAGCTATACATTTTGTAGCTTCCCATAAAGTGAATTGAATGCCATAATTTAATAAATTGGATAATGTTATGGTTGAATATTTGTGCCTTTGTACTGTGGGGGATCATTTTCCTTATCTCAGACTACCAAGGGAGCATGTACGTGTATCTTCCACATGTTAAACTACTTGGTTGGATTCTATTGAGCATGAATATTTTATTGGGAGACTTAATTAGAGATTAATGAATTATTAATGTTTCCGAGAACCTATTTTTACAAGTTAATATTTAAATTAATTGAATGAATTGAATTGAATTGATAGGATATGGTTTATTCTTATTTTAATGTTATTGAAAATGATTAAAATTGATAATTGGTTTATATGGAAAATGGTGAATGCAATGGAATAAATAATTGGTTATGAATGATAATTATTGATAGATCATGTTTAACATAGTGGATTAAATGGACATTTCTACTCCTTGAATCTTGATTTCATAGGATTCCATGGTAATTTATACTCCAAGTATCTTGATTATAGTATTGGATTATAAATACATTTCTACTCCTTGGAAGCATTTTCAAGAGGATTCTAAGTTCCTTGCTTACCCAAAGATCGTTCCTTTTTAGAATCATATTGGACATTATCTTTAGACATGATCCTTACAATACACCCATATTGTTACAGAGTTCCGAATGATATAATCTATGGGCTCGATGAGAATTACATGGAATTTTATTACTATGAATAGTGCCTCTGTGTTCTAAAACGGGATTACACTATCTAGACTATTGTTGATGATATAAACAAGATTACACAACTTGTTAACTATGGATATTATTTATATGATTTATTGAAATCACATGAATTTGGTGTCTTTATAATATTTGACCCTTATTTGGGGAAATTGATGACGATTAAAATACTAGACAGTATCAGTTTTATATTTTAGCCTTTAACCTTATTAATATTTTTCCTGTTATACATTAAACAATTCCTTGGATAGTATACTCTGACACAACATGTTATATACATAAATGGTATTGGCCCAATGTTTCTTATATTACATCCTATATGGGCTTCCCTTTGTTACCCTTATAGACATTGTGGTTTCATGTCGGTATTGGGGAAAGTGAACACTTAATAATACTAGATTTCTTAATCTAAGGGGTATGGGAGCATATTAAAAATCTTGGATCATGATGATATATAGAGATAGATCCTTTTGATAGTTTTTGTTCATTTTATACATGTATTGTATTGGATTCCTTGTTTTATGTTTTTCCAACACTTTTGTATGGAGAACTGAAATGATCACCATATTTTATATAGCCTATTTTTTCATGTTTTATTATGACATTATTTTGGATTATTTATAATTTCATAATGATTTATATTATAATTCCACTATGGATTGATTTTTTTACACTACTAATTTATATTTTCACATGAGGTAAGGGTCTACCCAATGAAACACCACATTCCCTCGATGCTAGTTGAAAGCCTCTTCATATGGGTAGGTGTAATTGTGGCCATGGGACACACAGGCTAAAGACACCTTTTATTCACTCCCAGGTCAAGGTGTTAGACTTTCAAAATCATTTAAAATAATTTTTGAACATAAATAATTTTTGAATTTATTTTCACTAAAATTAACCATTGAATATTCTAAAAAAGCCATTGAAAATAATTTAAAACACCAATTAAGATTTAAAAGATTTTAAATATTCATTTCTTTTAAATATCCTTTTAGTCTTATAAAAGAACCATTTAAATCACATAAAACATATTTTAAAACATAAAACATTTTCAAAATCTATTTAATAGAAAATAAAATTTGAATGTTACAAAATAATAATCCAAAATAAGTTATTAAAAAAAATTCAAAATTATTTTCTATGAAAATGATCTAATAAAATAATATAAAAACATTTTCTAATAAATTATTTGGCAAAAACATTTGGACAAAAATATACTTATGACTAAAGGGAGAAATAAAGTATAATTTTATTAAGAAAAATTATTCATTATATTAAGTACTAATGATTGGAAAAAATATACTTTAAATGAATCAATAATCAATAATAATATAATAATAATATTTAACTAAATTATATATAGATTGATCATTATATTTCAATATTCTAGACTTAATCATAAAAAACCTCGATAAATGATAACTTTCTAAAATATAATATTTAACATCATAGTAACATTGAATCAGAAGAACAATAAAATAATAAAATAAAATGAAAAATAAAAAATTAATTGGACAAAAAAATTAATTATATTATAGGTCAAAGTGGATGTATATAGACCTCAATAAATAACATATGTCCACAGCATTATGTACATCTCAAAGAAGGAAAATTGATACAAAAATACCAATACCATTTTGTAAAATTTTGAACCATGAAATAGAGAATCTTATTTTGTTTTATAAACCCAAATATTGACTTAAATAAGTATCAAATAATAAATTAAGGTGAATTATATACACCACATCAATGAAATACCCTGTGAATATGGCTTGTGCCTCAATAAAGATAAAGGTGAGAAGGAAATCACTTACTTTATGTATTGACTTTGGTTATAATAATCAAAGACTCCTAAATATGAAATATTTGTGTATTACAAATATATTATAGAATTAGACTTATATATTTTATATCATATATTATTTTCTTAAGAGATTTTAGTTTTCTTTTATTAACAATTGCATGTTAATGTTATGTTTTAAGTAATAACCGATTTGTTTTTCATATATGTTTTACTTTTTTTTTGGGCCCTATTAATATGATAATGGTTTCATAATCAATATAATATAAAACATGACATAATGATAAAATATATTTACAATATATATGTATTTATAGTAATCCATATAATTTAGTGATATAAAATGAGACACACCGCTCATGGAAATAGTACGTCATACGTAGGCAGCAACATGATTTAAACTTTCCTATCATATTGAATGAAATAAAAGTAAATATATGTATATATAAATATTTAAATTGTTGTATAATTTATATTTTAAATATATCCCAATTTTTTAAACCCATCATTATTACATTCTATGTAAATCTTCATTAAATTGCACCACTTCGCATGGTGCTAGTCTACCATACACATCAACGACATTATCATACTCCCATTGAATGTAAATCTTGATGTTATACAAGATATTAAAATTATATAATAATAAAAAAATCATAAATAACATATATTTTATGTATAAATTTTATCTCCATAATTTTTCCAAACCTAGAAATTTGGTAATTGAAAAACAAACAACCTCGATTCGCGAGGAGGTTGTCCGTTGTACACTTGAATGAAGATATTGTGCCATATTTGATGGATGTGTTTGGGATAGTATGATGTACCCATAACATATCAACATATAATTATATATTAAATATTTAGGATATTATATTTGAATTATATAATATTTACTAAAGGGATTTGTGGAATAAATAAAAGAAAAATTCTTGTTGATGAATGTTACCACTTATTTCGGTATTCCCTATAGGATTGAACTAAATCCTGGATTGGATTGATATATTATCAACATAGTTCAACTATTATGAGTTAAGGTATGTTGTTATGTTGTTTTTTCGAGTTTTGGTTGAAAAAATGGCTTGATATGTGCGAATAATGGGGGAGAGTGGGTGACAATTTATAGTTTAGAAGGAGTGGAATTCTTATAAATGCTCTCAAGTATTCAATTATGTGTGGTGTACATTTCGTTATGTGCCTGAAAAATTTATAATTAATGTATGATAGGTATAATAATGTTGATAAATAATTCCCACACACAAAATATATATATTTTTATCATGTTATACATTAGTTATAAAATTTACTTAATTTTTTCATTATAGTTTTTACCAATGTAACATGTATCATTTTATCTATATATGTAATTTATCAATTAATAATATAATTAAAAATAATATTATTATATAATATATATTAATAAATCTTGAAATTAAATAAAATTCATTAAATTGATAAAAATGTTCTGTGTAAAATTAATTTTAATGAAAATGAATGTGATGTAAAAAAACTAGTTTTAACCATAGTTGTGTAACTTAATTTTAAATATTTTCAGTAATAAATAGTGTATGAAATCATGTTATACGTATTAGATAATATAAATTATGAAAAATAAAAATATGGAATCTATTATTCCTAATTAAACTCATCGAAGTCTTAGAATTTATTTTAATATAAATCCTACAAACGTGATGAGAAGTCCTGTTTTTTAATAAAAATTGTGTAAAAGTTTACAATGTTTTTATATCCATTTTCATTTTTTAATTGATTTATGTGACTAAAATAGAATAATAGATGTATAATTTATGTAATTATAATTTAGAAAGAATAATATTATATAATTTATCTTTTAAAATAATTTATTTTCAATGACAAAATTCAATTTTAATTTAGCATTTTCATTATTCATGAAAAGAAACCTTTTTAAGAATAACAAAAAATTACCTTTGTTAATTTTAATATTAAAATTTCAATTATTATGATTATTTTTAAAAAACTCATTTTATAAAGGTGTAAAATTTTGGTTTTGAAATAATTTTTCATAAAATAGGTTACAAATATATTTTTAAAAAATTAGTTGTTATACATAAAATAGAATTTATTCATATCTAATGTCCAGACAACATATAAGATATATGTTAAAACATTATTTGATTATATAGTATGTAAATATAATTTGACTAGTTAACCAATTTTTATTTGGTTAATTTACTCATATGAAACTCTCTTCTGGGAATAAAACTAATTTCTCAAAGAAAGATTTCCTCTTATATTCAAATTGGTTTTATTTTCATTTCTAAATAAATTTCCACCAAAAAATTCATTTTATGTACAGGTGTAAAACATTTTTTATTATTTATTTACTCATATTCATAATCATTATCCCAGCAAATATTTTATAATTATCATAATAAATAATAAAATATTAATAGTATGCCATGTTTCTTTTATACTTGGCCTTGTGTGTAATGAAATCTAAAATTGATATTGTGTGTAATGGAAGCCAAATTATAAATTTTCATGTACCAAAAGAAAAAAATCAGTGTTTCATGAGGCACAAGATTAACATGGTGTCTTCTATAATTCAATCTTATCTTGTGATAGATTACATTGAAATCCATAAGCGAATTTAATTTTTTTTCAAATAAGTTTCCAATTAATTAAAAAAATTGGGGTGTTACATTTTATCCCCTGTAAAATAAATTTCACGGTCAAAATTCATCACATTGGTACCAAAAAATATGGATACATTTTTCATATTATACACTCATGTTTCCATATAACTTCTTTAATCTATTGGTTTTTCCATGAAAAACATTGACCAGGTGAGTGGTCTCATTGAGTAGAACATTCAACATTCGATCAAGAATCTCAAACTTTTATTCCTCATAAGTAAGATCATGATCAATTGGTATGTCCTATAATATTTTTATATATAATGAATAATTTATGTACTTAATTATGATTGATACATGGAACATATCAGGAACCTGAGATTTGTTTTATCAAATCACCAAATAACAAGATACTGTCACAATATGATCAAATATTTTAATGCCACTAATATTCCAATGGATTAGTTTTTCCGTCCTTCTTCAAAATTGAAAATAAAAAAAAAGAACTTTTTACCCACAAAACAATTTTTACCAAATCTATGATATTCATCAATATATTCATATTAATAGTGTGAATCCATTAAATTTTAGAGAATGGATTTAATCTACTATTCCTTTTCATCACTTTTCTCAGGTCCCATTAGCTTTCTTTCGGTCAAATCATGCCAATATGTTGGATTTCTAAAATTCCTTCCATTAAGAGAATAATAAAGTTCCACCTTACTTATCATGTGAAATATTTCATTGTAATAAACCCCAAATTGAGTAAGGTGTTTATCCCAAAAACCATTGAAATAAATATTAAAGATCACTGATTATCCTTTAATATTATTTCCACAAGACAAAAGGTATTCTTAAAAAAACTTTTTCAATATATATAAAATTGACGTGTTTAATTTGCATAATAGTATCTTAAAATATCAACAATATTTACAGATTCTTATCTTATAAAAAATTAAAAATGGGTGTCAAAGACTCTAACATTATTATCATCTATAAACCCATAATCCCATAATGGTTACAATAACTCTTAATTTAATAATACATAGAGGCATATATTCTTCCAAACATAACTTACCTTTTATTACTTAAATAAGGTATTATCTTATAAAAAAAATATAATTTTAATACATAGATCATCCTGGTACCAATAGAATATAAAATGTGATTTTATTATTCAATATTCCATGTAGATGGAAATTCACATGAATGTTCACTAAAGGATGCACAACTATATTCTCAATGCAATCATTCATACAAAACCAAACATGGAATTCATAATTAATTATGTGAGGATTAGTGTTCCATAATTATCCTAATTCACATCATCCATTATGATTGAATAAAATTTCACTTTGTAATTTGTCTTCAAAGGTAGTTTTGGATTATCATCCATATTAGCGCATGGATTTTGGCACTGATTTTAAAAATTCCAAAACTCCATGAACATGGAACATCTAAGTGTGGGTGGTGCATTATATTAATCTCTATCTCCCTTAAATTTACTGAAATTCCTCTTCACATAAACTATACACTCATTCTATTTATTTACACCCTTCGTGAAATTAAATCACCCTTCTTTCCTTTTAAGAACTCACCAAATACCTCCGTCAAATATTTTTTGCATGTAGTAGTTTGAAATTTTTTATGTAGTCTTTGTTGAAATTTATTGGGTTATCCATGGAACCCCATTATATAAGTCTAATCAGGCAATCCAAGATGTTTTATAGATTTTATTTCCTTTTTTTGTACACATTGAATGATTTCTCCATAGCATCCTATGAATTTTATGTATATTTCTTTTGGATATTTGGTTTCATTCCATTGATGAGATAATAAAATTTAATTTCAGTTTTAATTATAATACCTTATGATTACATTTAATGTCTTGTAATCCTTTCATCATCGGAACCAATGTATTCCCCATAATTCTAATTAATCACTAGGAATTCTTTATCTATTTTATTATGATGAATAGGAGGAATACACTTATTGAAATATTTGATATTAAACTTATCACACTTCATGGAATCAATTTTTTCACAATGAAATATATTAATAATAAGATTCCACCATTGATCCACTTCACTTTCTAGAAGGTAGATATTCATAGTGAATTTTTCCTTATATGAACAATGGATAATGGAACATATATTGTTAGTGTTATTGATTCATTTATTATCCTTTAACAGATCAATGGATGCACTAAAAATGATTTAATTTTCTCATGAAGGACTCAATAGAGCATTGTTCCCTCATTTTACAATTTGGATGCTCAGTATTCTTCAATGGTTCTGAAACTAATGTGAGCATATCAAAAATAATTTCAGGCCATATTTAATTACATATGGTTTCTTAGAAGGACAATAACATAATCATCCATTGCATTCATCATTAGCATAGTTCCTTTGGGTTCCATCTAGTGACTAAGACCAAATAACATAGCGTGATAAAGGTTATTCATAATAGAAAATCATATAATCCGAAAATAATATAGGATGCCTAAATAAAGACAACATCCTTTTAATATATGGAACCTTACACATAAACTAGGTTATTCACAATCATTATCAACATAAATCATTCATGATGTTTCATAACAAGTGTGTAAATTTCCAAAGAATATCCCCTAGGAGTGTCAAACTAGGTGTGCAAGAATTCCAATTATCGGGCATCTATTCCGGATCGAGTCTAGCGCAATATGATGTTTCTAGTGTGGTTTGCCCTAGTTAAATCTATGGGAGACCCACATCCACAAGTAATATATAGATAGGGATTTAATTTCATAGACACCACACACTATATCCTTTACAAAAATTCAATGAAATTTTCCTAAATATTAACACATCCATAAAATTATCCTCAAATACATCCCTAGAAAAATAATCATAAATATCCAAATGGATCTCACTATTATTTTCTCATCCTGTTTTCTAATGGTTAACCAATACATTCCTTTAATACAAACTATAGTATCCTAGTATTTTCATACATAATTATCATATATGTTTTTATTAATATTAATTTCATTTCAAAATTATATGGATTTGGACCATAATAGTTTACTATATTTTGATATTAGGTGCACAATCATCTTACTTGATGAAATATCTTAAAAATATCCCATAATGTTCTTCTCCTTTTATCAACCTTACACAAATAACCTACTGGAAAAAAATTCTTGAACATGGTAAATGAAAAATAAGAATGAGTGATATAAAATTCTCATTAAGGGTAATCAAGGAAGATATATAAACATGAAATGGTAATAAGTGTATGTGAACATAATCAAAATATTGTAAAACCATACCCTTTATATCAAATTTAGTAAAAATATATCATATAATATTGAATTCGTGTTTATAAGACATGAATCAATAGTAAATCGAATAAAATGAGTCATGAGGGAAAAACATAACCATAAGACCTTGTTTTTTATATAAACATGGGTTTCATATATTTTTAAACTGTATAAATAGAAATAAGTTCCCTCATTGGTTTATGAACATGAAATCAGGTCATTGCATAATGTTATGGACTAGAAAAAATATCCACAAATAGTATTTTAAACAAGTAATTAGGATCAAACATAACATAGTGAACATATAATTAGGTTCACACTTAATATTGTTAAATAAAATCTATATATGAATAATGTTGTGAACACTTATTCAGGATAGTGCATAACATTTTTAACATATAATTATGTTCTTTCATAGGTAGATATACCACCTCAGTGGTACACACCACCATCCTATGTGGAAGTCCCACCTTACTGTATAGGATTCATTTCCTATTCCATCTATTTCTATCTCATATGATTTATATTTAATTTCACAATGAATTTGAGGGATATAAAGGACCAACTAATCACATACTAGAAACCATATTTTTGAGTCCCATAAGATCATAAAACATAATCATATCATAACCCTGAAAATTATTTTGTATCATAAGAATTTCGATATATCCAAAAATATTGAAAATACACATGTTTCCCAATCATTTCATCATAGAATCACCTATGTAAAGAATCATATTTAATATGAATGTTATCATGGTATAACCCATAGAAGTGAAATAGGTTTCATATAAAACATTTAATCAAAAAACATAAACCATTTATAGAAATAAAAGGAATGGTATTTGTGGATTATATCCCCAGTAAGTCATGGGTAAAACAAATATATGAAATCTTAAATGGAAAATAATTTTTGAAATATAATTTAAAACATTTCATGGGGAAAATACTAGGTCTAATTTTAATAATTTATTCTAAATCATAAAAAATTTCATAAATATTTTTATTTCAAAATAAACATGAAAACTTATAAATGAAGCTTTTAAAATCCATAAAATTATTTTTAAAAATAAAACATTCAGAAAACCATTTTTTTAAATAACTATTAAAACATATAAGGAATTCATTGAAAGTTATTTAAACCCATTTTCAAAACCAAATAAATTTTCCCAATATTTTTTATTGAAAATAACCATTGAAACATATAAGGGAATGTTTTAAAATCATTTAAACTCTATTTAAAAAATATATCATTTTCAAAGTCCTTTTCATGGAAAATTATCTTTTAAACATATAATGGAAGATTTAAAAGTAATTTATAACACGTTTTAAAAAAAAATTTAAAAATCCATTTCCATGAAAATGAGGCTAAAATATCATTTAAAAAAATCCAAACATTTTTAGGGAACATTATTTATGTAGAAATAATATTTACGATTGAAGAGAAAAATAATGTAATATTTTATTAAAAAAACATTTTTTTAATTATTTTATGTACTAAAGTGTGTAAATATTATACCATTATTTGATGATACAATTAATAACCAGATGATAGATTTGTTTTTGGAATTCATGACATCAATGTCATGAAATTCTATCATTTTTGACATAATGATAAAAAACCAAATAAATGATGAGACTCTAACATAAAATCATAACCATCTGGAAAAGTTTTATTCATAATAACGATTATGTAATGACATAAAATGAAATTTAAAATATCACAAGTATTAATAATTCATGATATTACATCTATAATGGGATGTATATAAAATTCTTGAAATAATATATGCGTATAGAATAACGTGGTTCTAAAAAACCGACAATTGAGAAAAAATCCAC
This sequence comes from Viscum album, assembly GCA_963277665.1. NCBI lineage: Eukaryota > Viridiplantae > Streptophyta > Magnoliopsida > Santalales > Viscaceae > Viscum > Viscum album. The sequence continues at coordinate 280,068,028 of OY728123.1, read as the reverse complement.
TTAACAATTTTTTAACATTTGAACTATAAATCCAATTAAATATAGAAACTAATTGTATATTTAAGAACAAATAATTTTAATTAAAATTATTGTAAAATATATTAATGGGTTTTATATACGACGCATCAAAGATATACTTGAGGAGTATCTCTTGTGCATCAAAAAAATAAATATGAGAAGGAAATCCCTTATCATAATTCATGATTCTATTATACATTTTCGGCCCTCCATTATAATATTTATAATTATGTTATAAATATTTTAAATAATAGTACTTATATATATATATATAATATAATATATTACCTTCTTATGATATTTTATTAACACATTATTAAAAATTCCATGTTAATGTTAGATTTTGACTAATAAAGTATATTTTCATAAAAGTATGGACTTGTTATTTTCTATATTATTACATAGATAATTGGTTCATAATCTAAAAAAATTACACACTGATATTAATATCATAAATATTTAGTATATGTGTATTTAGAGTAATCCATAAAATTGTGTTATACAAACTGAAAAACATTATTCATGGAGACGATATGTCGATTCACATGGTGGTAGTTCTTCGTACACACTAACATTCTTATCATATTCCCAAAAAATAGAAATAATTAAGGTATATATGATATAACAATTAAAAAATAATAATAACATCATAATTATTATATATATAAAATATATAAACAGTTTTTCAATCAATATTATGAATAGTGAAAGGTGTTAATGTAAAAACAAAGGACATCGGTTCGTTAGGTGGTACTCCACCACACAAAAGAATGTTAAATTTGAAACCTATTTCATTGAAATGCGTGTCTTTGTAGGTATTACCCTTAACATAAAATCATATAATTATTTATTTGGTATTGATATAATTATATGATAATTATATAATAAAAATTTTATGTGTTTGAGCGTGAAATTAAACAAAAACTGGTCATCAATTAATGTTCCCTATTCTTCTAGTATTCTCTATAGGATTTTACTGATGACTTTAATAGTAGAATTCATGTAAAAACTAAAAATTATAAGCTGAGGTAATGTAATTTTAGAATTTATTTTGTATGTATTTGGTTGAAAATAATTTTTATTGAGGTGTGATGAAGTTATGAGAGTGAGTATCCTTTTATTGTTGAGGAGGTGTGGAATTCTTCTAAATAATCTAAAGTATTCACAACTGGGAGGTCACTCTAACCTAATGTGAAAACAATTGAAAAATAATGTTGGATAGGTATATATTGGACTATAAATTCCTTCAAAAAATTAGTACATTTTTATCATGTTATCTCTAAATCATTATGTTTACATAATTTTATCGTTATAGATTTTACCATAATAACTTGTATTCTTTATTTATGAGGGTTATTTATAAATTATTAATATAATAAATAGGATCATAAGTTTATAATTTAAACCTAAAAATTATATATACATAATAAAATTCATTAATCTAAAATCATATTTATCTGTAAAATTTATTCTAATACAAACACATGTAATGAAAAAACCCTATTTTAACATTTATTTCCATAATTAATTCTTTCTATATTCATTAATCATTATGGTAAAAAATTATTTTAAACATGTTATAAAATATAAATAATGATTAATAATAATTGTTTGTCCATTTTTAGAAATTCAACTCGTTGATGTGGCATTATATAATATAAAATTAATCTTATACACATGATGAGTAGGTGGGTTTCTAAAGTGGAAATGTTCAAAACTTTACAAAGTGTATATTTCCACATTCAATATGAAATTTCATAAAATGATATAAATTTGATAAATATATAGATAAAATAGGTTAAAAATATTTTTTAAACACTTTAAAATAACATTTTCCTTTGTAAAAATTTTAGTCCAAAAGACAATTTTCAATTAAAATTTTGTTTTTTCACTATTCATAAAAAAAATAAAATTTTAAGAAAAAACCCCAAAATTAGTCCTAACAAATCCCCACATTTGGATTTCATAAAAAAATTAATTTATAAAATTTATTTTCCATATGTCATTATATTTAAATTAAATATAAGATCATCATAATAATGTGGAAAGTAGTTTTTTAGAAGAAAAAAATATAGAGTTTTTAAACATAAAATTCTGTTTATTCGTAACTCCCTTCTCCAAAAAAGATTAGATTAATTTTAAAAAATTTACTCATTATATAATATATAAATTTAATTAAAAATTAATCAATATTTATGTGGTTATTTTTATTACATAAAAAACACTTATGCTCAAATAAATAATTTTTTATAAAAATATTTTTTTATGTTTTTAATGGTTTTATATTAATATATAATTTATTGTCTAAAAAAATAAACTTCATGTACAATGTTAAAAAATATTTTCATAAGTTATTTATTCATATTCATAACCACCACTTTTTCATATAGGTGTTATCTATCATATTAAATACAAATATTTTAATTATATATCATTTTTTGTTTAAACATAGACTTGGGAGTAATGTTATCTAAACTAGGTATTGTGTGTAACATAATACAAATTACTATTGTGTGTGCCAGATGATAGACTCATTGATTCATGTAGTTTTATATTATATTTATTTTCATATAATATATGTTTAAATTCATGTATTGTACAACACAATATATTAGTGAATTTTAATTTGTTTGGAGAAAATTAAATTCATAAAAAACTTGTGGTGTTATAGTGAAGACAATATGATACCCTTAAAAAATGTGGATCTATCATTCATTTTCATTCATTATTTCTTTATTTTATTACAATATATTCTTTTCTACCATGTATGTTTATCATGCCCCTCTAATATTTTTCATCCAAAATTTTCAACATAGAAGTTCCCTATTACAAATAATTTGGAATGTGAAACACATAATTTTTTTCCTTTATATCCTATATTTGTATTGATTTTAGGTTAATCATTGATTTTATAATTATGTTACTTTTTTTAATTCACTATTATTTAACGGAATTTGAGTAATCCATTATGTTCCGATTTTTTAGGGTGTACTTTTCATTAAAGTGGTGGTATACTATTCTACATTGAAACATAAAGGAATATTTTTAGTTATTTTTATTAATGGGATGATTATTTCTCTATTAGTCATCAAAGGATATCTAAAAAAATTATTATCTATATGTTAACTCCACTATAATTAAATGATCCTTCAAATAAATTATTTTTTATTTTCTTACAAAAAATAAATTATTTACATGATTTAATATGTATGAATCATGTTTATTTACTATTAACATTATTCAAGTTTTCTATATTTTACTTATACCTTGGATTCGAATGATTTTTGATTTATTCTGGTCTATTGATTTTGTATCTCAAACTGAGTATTTAGGATATTTTACAATTGTAAGTGTTGTTATTAAATGATATAATATAAAAATTCCCATATATATATAAAGGGATAGGCACCCTGACTCTACATCATGGGTGAAACACTTATACTGAATTTTTTATCTCGGTCTCTTAGCATGTGATAAGATATTATTGTAATAGAAAGGAGACTCACCTAAAAGGTTTTTACATGATATCAATTGTCATTTATAAATATTTATGTTATTCGATTACGATTATTATTATTATTTATTCATTTCCTATATTATTTACATATGATATTTATTTTTGGTCTAGTGATTATAATGTTTGGTGGTGATCACCAATTGTGTATTATTCTACTCATACCCAGAACATGTCCCTATCGAATGCATGTTATTTTTTATGCATAATCAAGGTAAGGGAAGGTCACTAGAGCATAGGAGTTCAATCCACATAGAGAAGAAAACATGTCATGTGTTAAGAGTTACACTTTTATATGTTTTCCATATATGGACTGTGATATGAAAATTAGGATTTTTTTAGTATTCCAAGTGGGGGTGGCGGTTTATCATAATTAATTCATATATATTTTATATACAGAGAATGTTTGACATATCAATCAATTGTGTGGACAATTTTTTATGTTTTCACTTATTTAGTAAACATTATTGATGTGCAGAACATAGTTGTTTGTTGTTGAACCTCATATTATCTACTATATTTAGTTCTATTCATCAATTATCCTTTACATTCCACAATGGTTATACATAATATGGTTATGAATCAAATTTCTGTTATTACTCCTTTTAATGAGTGAAAACCATTTCCTATATGTCAATTTATTATCCCTCACTTAATATTCTATAATATAGTGATCATTAGTCATGGATTAGGTTTCATGATGAATCGAATCACTTTTATATAGATAATAAAATAATGATCAGTTTAAAATAGTAATAGAGACATCTTTTGGAAACATTTTATTTCATTTAAAATATCTAAAAAATAATATTAACTTGAATATGGATATATCAAAAAACATTCCTTTCTAGAAAAATTATGTTAGATTTTTTAGTCAAAAAGGGCGGTTATGGGTCTCTTTTTATCTCTTCTATTAGTTGGTCCTATATTCTGAAGACTCATATACAATATTAGGTCTCAATCGAAAGGAATAATTAGGATTTCATATATTCTATTTTTATTTTATATATCTGATTTAAAAAATTCTTATTAAAATTATGATATATCAATATAAACAAATTCGTAAAAAATAAATAAATGTTAGTTTGCTATAAATTTATAATATCATATAACTGAATATTGATCCCCAATTATTTCCACTAATTTTGAAAACATCATATGGTTTGATAAATATCTATAAATATTTTGTTATTTTTAATGTATATACAAAAATTAGAGGATATGGAAGTGTAAGGGGATATATAGGAGGACCCCAAATCTATAGATCATGAATCTTATAGGGGGTGGGGTTAACCATAAAATAAATCATGCTAGAGTTTGATCCTCTACTGATTGGCCATATGAGGCATAAGGAAATAATTGTCCTTGCGAAAAACAAATTAAAAATTGTGGGGCATCTTATCATGATTATAATGGTTGAGAAATGGACTACAAGGTGGTGGTAACAACTCTGGATGCTTAATCCTATTTAGAAAATAATTTGGCATCCCCCATAAAAATCATATAGAAGGGTAGAATATCATAGGTTTTAGACAATCAAGAGGTTTTGGAAGAGAGAGTCAGTCTCTATAGACATTCCATCTCACACATGATCAGACATTAATGGGTGTGAAATTATTAAAATTTGATTAACATTATCACATGATTTCATAAAAATGGGTATTAGAATAATGGGAAATGATGTAAATGGGAAGGGGTAACTACTATGTGGTCTTCCCATCTAATAATCATTAATGAAGAGCATAGATAAATGGTTCACTCTCCCTAAATCCAGGATTGAAAAAAATAAAGACTAGGATAAGAATTGTGTTCCTAATAATGTCTCGAACATTCACACAAATATAGGTATTCAAATATGTAGTTCATATTGGATATATTGTAATCTGTATATATTGTGGTATATTTTATCCTCTTTGCGTAACATGATTATGATGGAAAACAAGACAAAAAACCCAGACTGTGAACAATATGTCAGGATCATTGTGGAGATTTATATGTAAAATACTATTGTAGAGGAGGTGGTTCTAACTACACCAGATGATAGTATGAATCTTGAACTCTAGTATGAAGTAAATCCTGTGTTCATTATAAGGGAAACACTTTGGTCATTTGATCTCTGAATATAAAAGGAAAAAATAATCCACCATTTTAAGGGAAGGTGGAATGATGATTCCATTTATTGAAGGATTAACAGAATAGAAAAATTGATGTTCTAGGAATCACATGGAAACAAGAATGGGTGACCATTCATGGAGGCTGACGAACATAAGTACTAATGTATATATCTTGAAGAAATTCTAGGGGAGGGGTTGTGTAAACATTTTAGTCAACATTCAAATCCCCATGAGATCCAGAAGCCTGATCCAAGCTAGGATATGGTTTCTATAAATGATAATGGTGAGGATGATTCTATCAAATTCTATGAACAGTAAACCACTGTAGAAAAATATTTTTATTTATACGCACTAGACAGTTCCTTGATGTCATAATCTATTCAGAACAAACTAGAGGATGATAGGGCTGAAGTGAACACATGTCTTCTACCAAATATTGAAGTTGGATCTCCAATGGAGACCATTGAAATGACTCCATATGATATTCATATGCAATCATCACCACCATATCAATATTATATTTTCAAGCCTATTGTCGCATTACTAGATGAAGGTTCTGAAGTGAATGATAAATGGACCGGTGTGACTGTATTGATGAACACTGAGATACATGTAGATTCAAGTAACACATCCCCCAATGAAGTACAATATGATGATAAATAAGAGCATCTCCCTTCATTATACCATATTAATATTGATTGTTCATCCACATTGGTTCCCACCAATATGGTTTCCAGGAAAATGGTCCCTCAAGACAAATCAGATGAGTCTTTTCAAGCCTAATACATATTCAACTGTCTTATTTGTGTTTTTTGGTCTGGTTATGTTGAAGAATCGTAGGCCTCTATGTAGAATGAGATCACTCAAACTAATGAAAATATTATCGAGCATCCAACTACTAAAGGTTGGTATTATAATGATATAGAGGAGAATAAATCTAATCCATGAATGGATATGACTCCAAAGGATGTGAAGAAAAAGGGAAAAAGGAGGAAGAAACAAAGCCATGTGAATGTGGTGTATAAAGAATAAGGAATAAAATGGGGAAATACCTCCATCAAAGAAGATTTTATAAATGTCCTCTTAAGGGATAGATAATTATGCAATAGGAAAATCCCTTAGAAAATACATTGTGTCCTACAGACCTATTATAATTGGGATTGCTGAACATAGCATTATATTTGGCAGATGTAAATCACTCAATTAGTTATACCTTAGATATACTTTTGTTTCTCAGAATATGCATGAAACTAAATGGACCATATATTGATCCTTAAGTGTAATGGCCTGACCACAGTTACCCAGAGTCAATGCATTATTACATAACATTGGCATGATCACAAGGGATCAAATACCGAAATACCGATCTGTTTAGTAGCCTTGGATGTTCTAGATACATTCATATCTTTTACATTACATCATGAAATAAAAAAATCAAAAACATTTTGCCCTCTTTTGAACACACTTATTTCCTTAGACTATCCCTATAGGTCAACCATAAAATACTTCTTTAGATCCTGGGAAAAATAAAACACAGAAAGGGGTGATCTTGAATGCTCAGTAAGGATAACAATATAGTGGAAATTTTCACAAATAAGCATAAACATTTAAGGAAATGTATAAGACTAAAACAAAATCCATATAAACATAGTATTCAGCATAATATGGAAAAGATAAAATCAAATAATTCCATTTACTTATTCAAATGGATATTCTACTAATCAAATAATCACATGCAATATCAATAGCCACATTCATAATGATGGAATGCATAATTCCAGACATCATAACGACATATTCAAGGCCTTTTGCCAATAATAGAAATAAAATTTTGTCAAGGAACTGCTCCATGAATCATGTTTGTCTCATGAGTCCTACTAATGCATCAAGGAGCTGCAGTGGGCTCCACCCATCAATTATTAAGTTTAATGCATTACTCATGTGAAAAGGTATAAAAAACAGAAACATTCGTATTAAAACTAGGATATGAAATGTAAACACATTATATATAAACCATGAGTGGTATAAGAATAACACATCCACACTAAAATATATAAAAAAACCTTCAATACAATATGTATGATTTGTATCATAACAAATAAACTTTAAACAAGATTAAAATGCATCAAAAGGATGTTGACATATATTAAATCAAATTTTTTTTACAGAAATATCTCATTCTATTTTGAAATCATTTAAATGTCATATAATAATAAATTAAAACATTTATTCTGAATATATACTTATAAGATTGTAAGGGAATCTTCAACTATTTTATAACCGCGGACAATGGCCGCACTAGCTTTATAAGTTAAAAAACATTCTTACCTTAATTTTGTCTAAAAGGTCATAATGTAACTAGTTTGTAAAATGATGGAAATATTCCTTTCAAAAAATATAAGGTGAAAGAAGGGTATAAATGACTTTAACACATTTTCTAGTAAATAGTAAAAAAAATTGAAATGAAATTTTAAGAAAACACGGATGTGGATGATAAAGAGGTCCCAGTAGATTCTTACATAATAACAACCTCAGATAATAAAGAGATTCTTAAATTTACCCTTACGTTGTACTTTTTCATGGTCGAGGGTACATTAACATCTTGTATAATAGTTAAATCGTTGTTATTAAATTATTCAAAAACTATATACATAAATATGATATCATATATGATCCAATAATATTTCTTTGTTAATAAAATTTCTGTAATATCATCGTTTCGGGTGTTAATTGATATGTTTTCCATTGTATGCTCAGTTATATAAGACATGCTTGTTATTGATATGATGTATTTTATTCATATCCAGAATAATATTAATTTAATAAAAATAAATTATAAACATAAAATTAAAAAGTTTCTTGAATGATTACAATGGAGAATGAATATCATCATGTTCATGGAGACCGTAATCCGTACGTATGCATGAGCGGCAATATCATTATATTGATGGTGAAATTGTATGTAATTGGATGGTATATCATATATAAAGAATAGTTAATATGTTATATTTTTTATTTACATCAACTATACTCATTATTATACCCTTCTAAATAATGAAGTGTTTGAATGACAAACTACACCACGACGTGGAAATGGTAAGCCGTATGTACGCAGGTATGGTGACTTTGTCATTCATATGATGGATATAATAATGAATATGGTTATACCATTTTTATAATAAAATCACATTATATAGAAGATATTGGAGTTATTATTTTATAATGAAAACTACCAAGAAAGAGGAAGAGGAAGAAGAAAACAACATGAAAGAGGAGATGAAATATTTACCTCTTTTTTGGGTTCTTCCTATTGATTTGATCAAAAGAGATCCTTAGGACGGATTTATGATAAAATTATAGCCTCTAGGTTTAATGTAGGATACTTTAGAGGATATTTGAGATGGTTTTGTCTTATCCAAATTGATTTGGAGGTGTGAAGTTTAGAGAAGGGGAAGTTCCCTTTTATAAGAGAGGTGAGGGTCACTTTAGGAAAAGTATGAAATATTATTTTATAATAAAATCCTTTTTGGTTTCTAATTGCTCAAAAATTAATTATATATAGGATAAGGTTTGTATGGGTCTATAACCTTTCAAAAAATAATTTTTATATAGGTTTAGCACATCATATTAACCTTATCTTTTAGATTTAAATGTTAGTTAAATAGTTTGTCATTTACCATGTCTCTTTGTATTTTTAAATTATATGGTTAATAAACATACTATAACAATACAAGGTAACCCCGTGTGGTTCATTATGAATATATATATCCATATATATGTTATATGGATGAACCTTATATTTTTATGAATATTATATCAATTAATAAAATAGTTTTTGTTTTATAAACTCAATTATGTCAATTTTGACACTATTTAGTATTTGATTTTTTTGAAAGCCATAAAAACATTATAACTTCGAATTAAATTTATTTAACCACCCCTAACATGTCATATTAACTGATAAAAGTTGTGTAATTCATCAACATTAAAAATTAACCTTAATTTGGATACTTATAATATCAATTATTTTAATATATCATTAATAAGGTAACTATTACTTCATCATCATGTCATAAATATATTAAATTATTTTATGTAGAAATATTATAAATAAAATAAAATTATATATCATATCTTTTTATCTTTCTAATGAAGATTTATAGTTGAATTTATATTTTGTGTAAACATATATTAAAAATGGTTTACATATTATACATTGAATTTAAATCTCTTAACTCTTCTTTAAATAAAACAATAATGAATGTCCTAATCTAATACAAGTGGACTAAATAGGAGAATATTTTACTCCCAATGTTTTTGTGGTTTACTTATACTTATAAAATACAATTAGGACATGTTCTAGGGTTATTATGATATCATATTTACACTTAATTACAATATTTACATTTAACCGTGGTAAATAAAAGTCAAAAGTTACTATTCACCAAAAATTATTTTAATCTTATTGAACCAAATTTTACCGACTGATATTAACCATGTTTCTTGGATTTTTGAAATTCATCACATAGGATAGGTAAAATTATGTTTTTTTTCAAATTTTCAAATGATCCTTGGATTTGGGTAAAAGGCGGTAAAGAGTTCTATAAAATTTTTATATATCTAAACATATTATAAAATGTCTCCAATGAATTAAAATGAACTTATATTTTTATTATGTATCTATTTTGACCTAAATTAATCTTAAATAAAAATAATATTTATTTAAATAAAAATCCGGTTTTAACCAATAACGTAGTGTTTTCACTATTCATCAAAAATTGAAGGTTTTCATATAAATAAAATAAATTCACCCAAAGATAATTTTGTTATTATGAATTAAAAATGAGGTCTATTTTACCAAATTCAAAACATAGAAGTTTAATTTATTAATTTAAAATTAATTCTCGGTGTCAAAACCCAAAAGCGGGTTTTTGAAAAGTAAAAACTATCAAATGATTGACATGTGTTTATGTAAAATTTAAATGTGAAATTACTTATAATGACCTAAAATGTATTAAATTATACAAATATAATATAATAATACTTAAAACCTTCCAAATTAATTTTTTAACACCATTAATTATTTTGATTTAAAAAGTTGCTTTGAATTAAAACATAGTATTTTTCACTATTCGTCAAAATATGAAACTTATCAGAAAAGTTTCAAAAATTAATCCAAAAAAAATTATTATGTCCCAATTCTAAAGAAGAATTTAATTTCATTAAATTGAATATATAAAAGTGTCAAATAATGGTATTAAAAAGGGTTCTCCATTAAAAGGCAGTAAAGATTCTTTTTTTGAAAAATACTTGTTTTATCTGAAAAAATGAATTTGTTCTTATATGATGTCTTAGAAACACATAATATGAATATTAAAATTATATATAGTATATAAAATTCAAAATGAAGTTAATATTATTCATAAACACTTTTTGAATGGCTAGTTTGGTAAGATGTGGTGCGCTCGAACTCGGTAGTTCGTGTAGCGCAGGCTATTGAAGTAAATTAAAGAGATAACATAATATGAACTCACGGGGTGTTACATTTTCCAATCCTAAAAAATGATATTTCCTTGCAATTTAAAATTGTTTTTGGAAAATAAAAGGTTAAAAATAAAAAAATACCTTTCTGAAAAACCCACATCTGAAATTGGGTAAACAAAATTTAGTCTTAATAAGAGGTAAAGGGAATGAAATGGTCACTGCCAAATTATGATCTCAATTCGGAGAACATTGGTGGAAAATAGAGACACATAATTGGAGGAAAACATAAATATTTATAGGGAGTGGTTGAGGTTATCAATCAAAAACATGTATAAAATTGAGGGCCTCCAGCCATCAATCTATGATGATTTAAAGTATCGTTAGTTCAACACAACATAAGGTATTAGGATAATAATTTTTTGGCATTAAGATACCATCCCAAAATATTAATAATTGATTTATTCATAGAATAAGAAGAAAAAAATATAATTTACAAGTAGAGTTTCATCCATAAACTAATTCCAACCACAAAACTATCTTTCATTTCAAAAGATAATAGAATTTAAAAAAATAATGTATTTATCATAATTGTATAGGGTTCCAAAAATAACAAATTTATAATTCATTTGTCAGAATATTTAAAAAAATCTACCTTATACAAACCAGTACATCACGTATTCCAATGGTATGTGATCCACCCTTTTCGCCCTTCGGTTACGGGTTCAAGTCTCGTGGCCTTGCCAGACGCGACAGGTTTTCGCCCAACCTCCGGGCTATCCATTCTTTGAAAATCCTATAATAATCTCAAGAAATGATTAAACCATGACAAAACCTATTCGATTACAACCTTTATACTTATCCAAAATAATTATTGCCAAACTCACAGTACAAAATATATAATTAAGGTGAACACAATGAATATCATTTTTTCCATGTAATAACATGTGAATACCTTCCTCATGTATTCTTTTAAATCACTATAATACATTGAATTACCATAAAACCTTATTGATTACACTCATTCTCCCTTATTAATTATAGAATAGTCGATATACTCATTCTATCCAATGTTATTGTAAACGTCAATAATGATGGAATATACAAATCATTAATCAGTTTCAAGGTAGTCGAGAATATCTAATGTAATTTAACCAAATAAATCATATATTATTCCAAAATCACTGCATCAATATCAGAACCATATTATGGTTTATCTATCTCTCAACCGTATATTTTCCAAAAACATTTAACCAGACATTGAGCCACTTTTCATGGACCCAGCCAATCACAAGTCGTTGTAGAAATAGTACTATAGTACAATCCTTTTATACTCAATAATTCTTATAATTGGTACATCATTAATACAATACTCAAATGACATAATAATTTCATAATAACATAATAAATCTAATCATTATTCTTCATCATCAATAGTATCATAACTTTATTATTATCAAATAGAAACATTTGGGGTATACTCTAAAGATTTGGGCATCGCTTAGCATAGTATCCCAACTCCTTGCAGATGAAGACTTGTACATTTAAAACCTTTTTATTACCCATGCAATCACGTACTTGGTTTCCATTTTCTCCAAACATATAACAAGATATCATTCTATTCAAGCATTTACCAAGGTGATTCTTTCTACAGTTATCACATATGGTAAGATCCTTCTTCCCTCTCTTCCATTTATCAATCTTTCCCTCTTCTATAATTTTCCTCTCTTGCTTACCTTCAAATCCATAGGACATAAAGAATTCTTTACTTATCTTATTAACACATGATAATATTTCTTCATTTGATGAGAATATGTGGGATATTATTTACCTTTAAAATTATTTCTTAATACCATGAATGATATGATCCTTCCTAATATTTCGATCATGCGTACTACTGGAATTCTTATTCAATCTAGTAGGCGCCATTTCAAAATAATATAATACACTATGATAGTTTATGAATCACAATACATAATTCCGTACATGTAAAACACTTAATATAAATTGTAAATTTTATAGATATAATCCATAATCATAAAATATTATCTTTTAAGGGGGTATATACTCATAAATCCTTTATAATGGTTTGTAAAGAAAATGAAAATTACCCTATGCATATTCCCCAAGAGTGTCGAAACCAAGAGTGCAATAGGGCCCATTTTTGTGCACCGGTTCCAATTTGAGTCTAGATCAAAGCGGTGTTTTTAGGTTTTACCCATAGGTACATCTATTTTAGAGCCACCACTACCTGCTCATATCCATCCATGGATGTATTTCTAGGAAAAATCACAAAATCTCTACAATACCAAAATTCGAGGAAGTTATTTTATATTAATCCTCGAAGTCTATCTTAGAGTAATGTTGTCTAATCAGTGTTTTTATAAATATAGTTTCCAAGGATTGTACTAAACTTCCTCTGATACCAAATTTAATTCCCTGACCCTAGTTACTCAGAGTCGATGAATTATTATATAACATTTCCATGATCACAGGGGATCAAATCCTGGAAGATTGATCTATTTAGTAGACTTTGATGTACTAAATACATTCATAAGTTTTACATTAAATCATGAAATAAAAACATCAAAAACATTTTCCACCTTTTTTAACACACTTATATCTTCATCCTATCCTAGCAGGTCAACCATAAAATACTTCGTCCCATCTGTGGAAAAATAAAACATAGAAAGGGCTGAGATCAGAAGCTCAGTAAGGATAAAAATATAACAGAAATTTTCGTAAATAATAATAAAAATTTAAGGAAATGTAAAAGACTAAAACAAAATCCTTTTAAAATTAAACATCATCATAATATCTCAAAGATAAAATAAAATAATTACATTTACTTATTCACATGGATATTCTACAAGTCCAATAATCACATGCAATATCAATATCCACTTTCATAATTATGGAATGCATAATGCCAGACTTCATAACCACATAGTCCAGGGCTTGTTCCAAGAATAAAAATAAGTTTTTATCAAGGCATTTTTTCAACAAACTATTTTGTATCATGATGCCTACTGATGCATCTTAGAGCTATATCGGGCTCCGCCCTCCACTTACTAATTCCAATTCATTCCTCATATGAAAATGTTTAAAAATGACATAAACATTCATATTAAAACTAGAATATGAACTGTCAAAACATTATCCATAAAACATGAATATTATAAGAATAAAACATCCACATTCAAACATCTCATAAATCTTCAATACAATATGGAAGATTTGTATCATTAAAAATTAACTTCAAACAAGATTAAAATACATCAAAATGATGTCGACATAGATGAAATAAAAACTTTTTTTAGTGAAATATCTCTTTCTATTTTTATATCAATTAAAAGTAATATAATTATAAAAATCATTTATTTGGAATATAATTTTATAATCTAATAAGGGAAGCTTTGACAATGTTATAACATTAAAAAATGTCCGCACACACCGTATATGTTAAAAGAAACATTATTACCTTAATTGTGCAGAAAAAGTCATAATGTTCCTTGTTTGGAAAATGACAGAAGGATTCCTTTAAAAACATATTAGGTCAAATAAGGGTATAAATGACTTTAACCCAATGTAGAGTAAATATTAAATATGTTTTGAAATACATTTTTATGAAAACACGGTTTTGGATGATAAAGATTTCCTAGTAGTTACTTACGTAAAAACAGCCTCAGATAATAAAGAGATTGTGAAATTAACGCATACCTTGTATTTTCCCATGGTTGAGGGTATTTTAAAATCTTTTATAATAGTTAAATCATTGTTATTAAATTATAAAAATACTATATACATCAATATGATATCATATATGACCTCTAATGTTGTTTTGTTAATAATATTTTAGTAACATCATCGTTTCGGGTGTTAACTAGTATGTTTTCCTTTATATGCTCAGTTACGCAAGCCATGTTTGATATGAATAGGATGTATTTTTTTCATATCCAGAATGAAATTATGTTATTAAATATTATTTTTAATCATTAAATTAAATATATTCTTGAATGATTACGATGGGGAGTGAATCTTATCGCATTCGTGGAGACGGTAATCCGTACATACGCACTAGCGACAATATCATTATATTGATGGTGAAATCGTATGAAATTGGATGGTATGTAATATATACATAATAATTAACATGTTATATTAATTATTTTAATCAATTATACACATTATTATACCTATCCAAATAATGATGTGTTTGAATGACAAACTACACCACGACGTGGAGAAGGTAAGCCGTACGTACGCATGTTTGGTGACTTCTTCATTCGTATGATAGATAGAATAATGAATATGTTTGTGACATTTTTATAACAACATAATAATATATATAAGATATTGGAGTTATTTTTTTTATAATTGAAACAACAATGAATGAGGAAGTGGAAGAAAAAAAGAACATGAAAGAGATGATGAAATATTTACCTCTTCTTCGGGTTCTTCCTATTGATTTGATCAAAAGATCTCATTATGATGGATTTATGATCAATTTTAGGACTCTTGGTTTAAGGTAAGATAGTTGAGAGAATACAGAGGTAGTGGTTTTCCGAGAGAAATGGCTTTGGAGGTGTGAAATTAAGATAAGGGGAAGTCCCCTTTTATAAGAGCGGTGAGGGTCACTTTATAAAAGCATGAAATATTAATTTATAATTAAATATCATTCAGTTCATAATCTCTCAAAAATGAATTATATAGAGTCTATGAGATGAATGGGTCAAAAAAAAGCTCAACAAATAAGTTTTATACAGGTTTAGTTCATCATATTAACCTTATCATTTAGATTTAACTCTTAGGTAAATAGTTTGTCATTTATCATGTCTCTATGTATTTTAATATTATATGGTTAATAAACATACTATAACAAGCCAATAGAACCCCATGTGCTTAATTATTAATATATATAACATTATCTATGTTATTTGGCCGAAAAATAGATTTTTAGTAATATTATATCAATTAATAACATAGTATTTGTTTTTAAAAACTCAATTATGTGAATTTTGACACTATTTAGTATTTTATTTTTTTGAAAGACATAAAAACCTTATAACTTTGAATAAAATTTATTTAACTAACCCTAACATTTCATATTAACCTATAATATTAGTGTAATTCATAAAGAGTCTTAATTTAGAATTATTTCTATCTTTATAATATCAATTATTTAAATATTTCATTAATAAGGTAATTACTGCTTCATCATTGAGTCATAAATAAATTAAATTATTTAACGTATAAAAATTATAAATAAAATAAAATTATGTATGAAAGCTTATTATCTTTCTAATTAATATTTATAGTCAAATTTATATTTTGTGCAACCCTATATTAAAAATGGGTTAGTTATTAAACTTTGAATTTAACTCTTTTGACTCTTCTTTAAATAAAATAATAATAAATATCCTAATCTAATACAAGTGGAAAAAATTGGATCATATTTATTTCCTAAGGTTTTTTGGGACGAATTTTACTTATCCAATAGAATTAGGATATGTGTTAGGGTAATTATGGTATCATTTTTACCCTTAATTACCTTATTTACATTTAACTATGGTAAATAAAATTCAAAAGTTACTATTCAACAATTAATATTTTCATCTAATTGAACCAAATTTAACTCACTAATATTAACCGTGTTTTGTTGGATTTTTGAAATTCAACTCACAGAAAAGGTAAAATTATGTTTTATGCAAATTTGTAAATTCTCCTAGGATGTGGGTAAAAGAGGGTAAAAAGATAAAAAAAATTATATATCCATTTTTTTAAAATGACTCAAATGAATTACATTGAACTTATATATATATTATGTATCTATTTTTAAATAAAATAAATTTAAACACAAATAATATTGATTTAAATAAAAAGTCTGCATTAACCAAAAATGCATTTTTTCACTATTCGTCATAAATTGAATTTTTTCAGTAAAATACCATTAATTCACCCAAAGATACATTTTATATTCCAAATTAAAAAATTATGTCTATTTTACCAAATTAAAATCATAGAAGTTGAATTTATTAATTTAAAATTAATTTCCTTTGTTAAAACCAAAAGCGGTTTTTTAAAAAAGAAAAACTATCAAAAGATTAACATGTTTTTATTTCAAATTTAAATGTGAAATTACTTATAATTAACTAAATTTTATTAAATGATAAAAATATAATCTAATAATACTTCAAAAACTTTCAAATTCATAATATAAAATTATAAATTATTTCAATTAAAACCTAGTATTTTTCCCTATTCGTCAAAATATGAAAGTTATCACAAAAGATCCCAAAATTTATCCAACCTAAATTTTTATTCCCCTATTATAAAATAGAATTAAATTTTATTAAATTTAATATATAAAAGTGTCAAATATTGGTTTTAAATAGGGTTCTCTTTTAAAAGGTGGTAGAGTTGCATTTTTTTTAAAAATACTACTTTTCTCTGAAAAATGAATTTGTTCATATATTAAGTATAAGAAACAAATAATATGGTTGTTAAAATTATATAGAGTATATAAGATTCAAAATGTAGTTAATAATATTCATAATTTATTTTTGAATGGCCAGTTTGGTATATTGGGGTGTTAGCACAAGCTATTGAATTACTTTAATGAGATGACATACTACAAAATATAGGGGTGTTACATTAAGTATGAATGTGTTCAGAATATAATGTTGAAAAAAATCACATAGAATATTTCAATATCATTCATAATACAAGGATACACTACTTCTGTCACATTTTCATTCCATTGCATCATACATTAGATAAGAAATTGAAGAATGTTCTTGCTAAAGAATCATAATGCATTAACCATAAATGGAAGATTTTTTCAAGGATTTATAGAAACCTGGAAAAAGATTATATCCAATGAAAAAATGGAAGCCTATTTTGAATTATTATCTATCATTGACCAATGTGGCCTTGATGAAGTCTAAATTGCTAGAGCAAAATTTACATGGATTGGGTACACACTGAATATAATAAAAACAAATAAGTTTGACATATAATTTTTCTAAATGGAATATTAAAATTTTTCTACCAGAGTCTCGTGTCACACCCCCTGAATCCTCACTTAGATCAAAATCCCAAAAATAATTTAAATTTCCTTCTAGATAAAAAGAGCCAAAACCTCTACATTTTATATTCAACTATGGGTACCTTGTTACTCCTCATTATTGGGAAACTATTCTGGAAGTAAGAAGATTTGAATTATTTGGTATCCCACTTTAGGTTCTCTCTGGAAAATTCATGAAACCCAAAAATTTTCTATTTTATTTGAATAGAAAATATTATTCTAATCCAGACCTTCAAATCAATGATGATGAAGAAAATATGGAAGAATTCCAAATCAGAATTTTTCACAATAATACTCCCACTCGAGGATAATTTGAAGCCCTATCCAATTTTTATGACCTTTTAACTATAAAGTATATGATGGATCATATCTATATGAATGTTAAATATTATATGGATGAGGATATTAATTTAATGTTCTTTCATAATATATAAAATAAGAAAAGGATGAGAGTAGGGAATAATTCCATTATCTTCAATTGATTCATCTACACAACTAAAAATGAGATATCATGTACTCTAGTGGAATATTTTAATGGCATTGACTAAAACAATGGTCTAGAAATCACACAAAAAAGGTTTAAAAATTATCCCTATGCATTTAATACCACTACAACCAAGCTCTTATCATGTCTCCTTCCAAAATATATGTTAACGATTCTGTTTTCTATCATAATATGGAAATTGTTTCAAGACCAAATTTATTTTCAAAATAATTAATAATGTATCATTAGGATATACTATAGGATGATTTAAAAATGTAGTTAATGAATTATTCATTCATGTATCAATGGTTTGTTTAACCAACACATAGTTTATCAATCTAATCCTTAAGAATGATAAATAAATTAAAATTAAGTATTTTCGGCCTATTGGAATTGGAAACATAGTCACAAAATTTATTAATAAGATCAATATAAAAGGATTGGTGGAATTATTCAAAAGAACATCACCCCAAATCATTTTTTTCTAGAAGATGCATTCTATAATTCCTCTTCAATACATTGGAATTTGTTATCCTAATGAGCTGGAAAATGGAGGAAGGGAAATTTTCCCTCACAATTTATATATCCCATTATTTTGATACAATGACATGGATTTTATCATTGATGTACTCATGAGATATGGTTTCACAATTTCTTTTATACGGCTTGTTGACTCCATTCGTCACTCCTTACGGTTTTTTATCCTTATAAGTGGTGACCCAAAGGATTTTTTCATGGCAGTAGTTATGTTAGACAAGGATACCCACTCTCAAGATGTCTTTTTTTTAATATCAAAATATTATTTTTGTAGTTTCATTCATTATATTTCCCATTTTGTAATTTATAATTAAAAAAATGATAGAAGATATGTTTTCTCCGAGTCACACTTATTATATACTGATGATATACTTATCCTTGGATAAGATTAAAGAAAATTAAACTTTTAAATATCTATTTACCCATTATGATGAAGTAGATGGGTAGGACCTCAGTTGGATAAAATTATTTATTGATTTTAGAGAGGAATATATATTTGAAGGTAAAATATAATCACTAAAATTCTAGGGCTGAAAGAAGTATCACCCCCATTATCTTATTATAAATCCACCTTAATATAGGGAAAGGTAAGGAACCAATATCATGTGGAAGATTTTAAATAGCATCACCAATCAACTGGATAAGTGTAAATGGAAATCTATGTCCTAGGATGGATGTGTGTTCCTAATCAACTTGATGATCACAACCATGTTTTCTTGCTCCTTCTCAGTTTACAAATGGTTGAGAAGCCTCATTAGTGTTTTATAATTCTTGGTTGGGAACATCATATGGAATTCTTCCATACATGAATATAAAATGATAACTATTTCTTGGAAGGATTTTCCAATCCCAATATGAAGGGGTCCTTAGAATCATGGATCTGAGTATAATTAATGATGGACTCATTAAAAAATTTAAATTGATGCCACTAGTGAATATTTCATTAAATTCATATTCTACATGTTTAAATGCATCTTTATGAGTTGTCATATGATATATTTTGAATCTTCTATCTTTTCATCAATCATTTATTGGCATTATGTTATCATGCATAACTAATAAATTTCATGTTATTAGAAACTCAAATCAAAACTGATTGGACACAAACTAGCCAGAAAACCATCTAAAAGACACCATGAATGTTCCTACAGACATGATATAATTGAAAATTTATTAACTTATGGATTTTTGGAACATGTTTTATGTTAATTTATCATCTTATGTTTTTATTTAAAATTAGATAGCTAATTTCATGTATAATGATACTCTGATTTGGAGACCTAATTGAAATATTCATTTTATTGTTAAGCATGATTAAATAATAGAATGTGGTGGTTCCACTATGCCTCAACCATGTTTATTTAAATTTAGGGAACCTTTTATACAACCATATCGATTTCATATACTATATGTGATATAAAAATATTGATTTCCCACCAATGAAATAATGATTAAGGTTATCCTATTCAATGTTTTAGTATGTCACCTCTTCTAAGGAACCGAAGAGTCCATAGATAAATTGTTCATGGTATGTGGATATTCCCAAGAGATATTAAAATATAGAGGTTCACTTATTAACATTACAATATGAACTTAGGATATATTTAATATCTAGTGGAATTCATCAATACAGTTGTTTATATTGTTGCCTTTCAAAATCATCTATTTGATGTAGTGGAATTGGTCACTACGACTATCTTGAATGTAATAAATCCCTAATTATTTCACAACCAGTCACCCTTAATCTATACAAGAGTACATTCCATACTAAAATAGGAATATGATGCAACAAAAATTTAGTTGGAGGCCATGGATTATAGATTGCATGACCTCTACACTGTTACAATGTTGGGTGTTTTGGGAATAACCAGGAAAACATTTACACATAATTATTTTCATTGGATCCCTCCAAACACTTCATGGAATAATTCTAATGTCAATAATGTGACCATTGGAATTCCAATACCCCAGGGCTTGGAGGTGTCAAAATTAATTTTAATTTATTTTTGAAAGGATACATTCCAAACAATATTGGTATTGGAATTTCCATTGAATCTTGATTATGGGAAACGATTTATGACACTAGGAATTATTTCCATCATAATTCGAACTCCCTTTGCTATCAATATGATTCTGAGCATTCTGTTATGGCCTGTATGAATGAATCATAAATTTTATCAAGATTAATTTACCTCACTAGATAGAATGTATCCACCATATGAAGTATCTCTACTAGATTGATAAACCTATTAATAGTGATGATAACCATGTTGTGAATACATTATCAAAGAAACAGATCATATAAATGAGTGTGATGTGGTATTTTAGACATCCTTAATATTTTCCAACAATGATGGATGTGGATATTCAATGATTGGTCCAAACCCATTTGCGTTTGAACCCCTGTAATACATGATTTTTTTCTTTCTAATTAATAA
The DNA here is from genome assembly GCA_963277665.1 of Viscum album. Taxonomy (NCBI): domain Eukaryota; kingdom Viridiplantae; phylum Streptophyta; class Magnoliopsida; order Santalales; family Viscaceae; genus Viscum; species Viscum album. The sequence goes on along the minus strand of OY728123.1, from coordinate 280,046,355 downwards.
ATTTTTATGATTTTATTTTTACAGATCATGGATAGTCTAGTTATTTAAAATAATTACTTTTAATTATCACATAAAAGAACGTGTAATGTGTCTACATTAGGTTAGAATATAAATATCATATACCATAACATTTATATTAAACATTTATGGATAGATATAAAAAAGAAAACAATGTTTTAGGAATGTATGTAATTTTAACAAATAATGGAATATTGGATCAAGGTTCAGGACTAGGGAATTTCCATGGAAAATATCGTCAATTATTAAAAGAATTATTTATTGTTACTTTTTAATTTATTACAGATTATTACACATATACTACCACCAGTTGTTATGAAGTAATTATAGGGAGTATGGGATACAACACCACGAACATCTTTTGAATTTAAAGACATAAGGGGACATAGATAAATAATTTATATCATGGGTAAAGGAAAAAATATTTTTAAAACATTTAAACTAATGTTCGACTGACAATATAAGGGATATTACATATTAAGATATTTATTATTTGATCCAAATGTTTCATTTCTACTATTAGTAGGTTGAACTATGATATTTACATAGGGTGCAATGAGGAACATTTATTCTTATATTTTCTATTTGAAACTGGGGGTATCTTATAAAAGAATAGGGATAAGATCATGTATTATGGTATTATGGATTTTTCATCACCTAGAAGGGATTAGGAAAAGAGATGAGTATGTGTGTCCCTTTAATGAGAAATAATAATATTGGTAACAATTATGACCTAATTCAGTAATGTTACATTTACATTTCCATAAGAATGGATTGAAGGGTAACATTATGATTTAAAAAGTTTTTTACGAAACTAAATTCCCATTATATTCTCCATTATGTAATAATTAGAGGTATTTTTTATGTATTCTAATAAAAAAATTAATTATCCACAATTGACCTTGTATCATTGGAAAAATCATTTCCAAGTTTTGTAGAGATATTGGAAATACCTCTAAAGGAGTGATTCCATGATGATAGGATGATAAATGAGGCCCATTAACCATTTTAAACTCATTGATGTAGTATTTTTCAAATCATGGTTAAAATAATGGCCCAATTGGTGTGTATTCACTGATGAAATGTTCTTCTAATATTGGATGTGGTCCTTTTACTTTTATAAACACTATATCGGGTCCTCTACCTTATCTCATCCTATAATTGATATATATTTTTCTTATTCATTTTCATATGAGAAATTGGATTGTATTTATTAACTCATAGAGGAAGTATCACTAATTTATTTGTCTTAATAACATTATATAGAAGATGATAAAGTTTTTGAGGAGGTATTTATCTTAAGCTCTATCTTTGGAATATTTTAGGTATCTAAAATATATCGAGGTTACTGATATAAAATCCTTTAATGTAATTCAAGTAAGGGACTTTTTAAATCAGTTCCAATCTTAATACTATTTCTATAGGTGAATAATATCATTATTATCTCATATATGATTTCAATTTACTCTCTATGTAGAATAATAGTTATAGTCTAGTAAGAAAGGTCTCGGTTCGGGGGAATGTGGGAGATATAACTATAGTTATAACTATTCTTATCAATGTATTGGTTGACACTAATGAGAGATATCCATTTCCCATCAATGTTTTTCTCTATATTTACATATTTCAAGATGAATTCATGGGTTTATCTCTTTAATGGGATGTGTATTATAAAATAGATCTACTACTTGAATCTGAAACTATATATAATCAACAATATCCAAGGGGTCTAACTAAATAGAGGTAATTAATAATTATATTATTGATATATAAGTAAAATGACTCATTAAATCCATAAACCCTTCAAGGGGTGTACATATATTGTTTCCTATTAATGATAAAGATAGTCTACATATCGATATAAACTATCAAAAACTAAATCAGGTGATGGAAAAATGATATCTTGTTTCATTGAACTAATGACCTTATTGATCAATCATAGAGTGGAAGGTTTTTTCCCAAATGGACATATGTTTATGTTAACAAAAACATTTATTAAAGCTAATTAATATACCAAGGACATATTTTTAAAGATATAATGGTCGTTTAAAATATTAGGTAATACAATTTAGATTTTTTAATTCTCTACAAGTGTTTGTGGAAATGATGAATATGATTTTTTATTAGCTCTTAGATTCCTTTACTAAAGTAATTTCTGATGATATCCTCATTAATTCAAATTCTCATAATGATATTTAGAATAATCATTATTTAATTTTGAAAAAATAATGTATCATAGTATTTGAGATATTTTATATAAATAATCATTTAGAGATGACCAATTAAGATCATTTGGATATTTATTTCTAACTATTGAGTTTATACTGATCTAAATAAAGCAGAGTTAGTTATTTCATGGAAGGTTTAGTCAAGAATATTTAATATAGGATGTTTCCTTTGAACTATGGGTTACTACCACTATTTAATTCATTATTTATCAATATCCACAACTCTAAGGACATATTTTATGAAGAACTAAGAGATGTTCATATTTTATGAAGATGGTTGTGTGGATTTCTAAGCTCTAAAAAATTATTTTACCACAATTACAATCCTTCCTATACCTCATCTATGTTAAGAGTGTAGGTTTATTGTGAATAAAATCAACATTAAATACTTTTTTATTTCTGAAAAATCATGTGGGTTTTTAATGTTATAAATAAATATTCCCTAATTAGTGGAAATAAATTACTTTGGATTTATAATTATCCATTATGATTCATGAATTTATGTGTAAGAGACACTAAATTTTTAATGAATATTTTATAGTGGAAACATAAAATGAAAAATATAATTTAAAATTTTATAAATTTATTTAACTATCAGGTAGTGTTCTAGTGTTTTATATAATCAATTTCATAGTTTTGAAAATCAGTATACAATTTGGAATGACATTATTGATGGTTGTTCTATAAGTATAAGGATAAATTCTCAAAGGGTAATCCTTGAATATTATGGGTGGGGAATCATTAATTCCATGTATAACCACTATATCAATATGATCATGGATCATATTTGGATGATTAAATAACTCAATAACCATAGTTCATTTATTATGGTGCGTGTAATGGAGTATTTGATTTCAAATTCGTAATGTTGAATTATTGGAGTTTAAAGTGATCTTATAGAGATACCTAATGGTTTGTTCCAAGATCCATAGTATCATTTCAGTGTTCGTAGAAGAATTTTTTCCCAAACAAAATATTATTATTTTTTGTTGAATTAGTGTCATTCTTGTTGGTTGGTTTTGCGTCATTGAGTTATGAAAATTTATCATAGTATTCATTTCCAATTTTTTCAGTATAATAAATATTGATATCACGAGGATAATAAAAATATTATTCAACTATAAATGGGTAATAGGAAAGCATCAATATCATTTGGGTATTCATAATCTACAACTTTTATAAGTAAGTGAATGGGATGATAACATAGTGGAACTCGAACCAACAGTTCATAGATCATTCTTGAATTTTGATAGAGTTAGTGCAATTGAATTCTGTTTATACAAAGCATCTCATATTCTTGTTTTTAAGTAATCCTTTTCTATTTATGATAATAAAAAATTTATTCCACCTAGATAATATTTTATAAGACTGTATCATTTAATTTAGTGTATCATGGGTGGATAACCTCTATTTGGATCAATTCTACTAAAATAATAATTATCATTCATCTAATTAAATTTAAATATTTGAGGCCCAACATGTAATTAATTATCATTATACTTTTTATTTTAGTAAATAGGGAAAACATCTCTAATTGTGACTTATATATTTAACTAGATGATAAAAACGGAGAAATTGATTTAGAATAATATTATGAGAACTAAAATATATAAAAACCCAACAACGTTTGTCAATTGTGACCCATGAAATGGATAGTTGGGTATCACATCATAATTTGAGTTACCTTGAGAATGGGACATTAGAATATTGGTACGATTGTTTATCAATAATAATGATTTGTTTTTAAAATTTAAATCTTCTAGAAAACTTGGTACCCTATATATCTTTAAAAAAAATTAAAAAATTATATACCATACAAAATATGGTGTATGTATCTGAAATAAATAATTATATACCTTTTCCTACCCTTGGATTTTTATATGATTATATCATGATTTAATATGATCTTCCATATGTTGAAAATTATACCTATATCATTATTAAGAGTGAGAATGGTTATTGAGTAGATTGGTTCACAATATTCAATATTTTTTTATACATATATACATCAATGATGATTTTTTAGTTAAAAGATAATGAAAATTACTTTTTTCGAGAATTATTCCATTGGAAGGATTTTTAAATATCTTTATATATATTAATTCTAGTGGTGTCATAGTTCCAGATACCCTATGCATTAATGTTCAGTATTTTTATTAATTAATATTTTTAATCTCTCTTATTGGAGGGGTTGTAATCTAGTAGTAAGCAATATAAATTTAATGATGCCTATAAGAAAGGGAATTTAGGACCCATGTTGTTTAAGTAACATCATGTACATCATTGGTAATTAATGGGTAACCAATTGATCCTAAGGGGTTGTAACATTTCCTATGGGTCTACATGGTCCACGATTATCGATATTGGGAAACCCGTTAAGAGGAAGGTGATTTTTGTAAAAACACTTGGGGTATTTTAATATATTATAATAATAATATTCCAAAAAACTTTACCTAATTATTAGGACATAATTCCATCTTTTTTCCTCTTCCATCGGGGTCCCCCTTTCCCCTCCTATATCCAATTTGGATCTGTCCTCCCATTGGGATCATGTAATGTTTTATGAATAAGGGGATTTGTTTGGGAAGGTATGGGTATGATCATTTTTTAATATTCTTCCACATACAATTTCATCATAATTGTTATCAAAATCATTACATTCTCTAATCAAAGAATTATGAAACTCATTAAATCCATTTTTTCATTTACTATTTCTTCCATGTTAGTTTATTATATGTGAATTGAATAATTTTAAAGGGTTTTTTATTCTATATTCACTCTCTTTATTGGATTTACTATGTTCTAAATTTTGTCTTTGAACATTCATTTTCATAATCCATTTCTTATTATTTCACGTATACAGATTATCTTATATTTTAAATAAAGGTTCCCACCTATTCACTTGGGGCTTGGATAGTGTCACAATTTTTTTGATGAGTTGATCAGTTGATATCTCACCTCAAAAAAGTGTTTTTTATTATTTTTGAGACACTCTTACATATTTATAATATGTTCATAAAATCTAATCAAGTAAAAATTCTAGTTACCATTTTTTGAAATCAATTTCATTAATACCATTCACTAATTAAGAACAAGTATAAATGATCTAGTTCTTTCCTACATTAATTGACCAATTAAAGAATTACTTAAATCATTATAATTGGGAAATAAATAATTTATATCTATCTTGGGAGATAATATGTATTTTAATGTATGTATTTCCCCCATGATATGTGAATATAATGTATCCCTTGTTTCACTGGAATGATATGCATGCTGATGGTGATCATGAACAGGATGAGAAAAAAAATGATCTGACGAGAACAGGGATGTTAACCCTTTATATCTCTTTATGGAGATGTCGAATTTAGATGATTCCATGTATTTTCCACCATTTGTGTATCTTTTGAATAGAAAATAATTGAGTATACAGTTTGTCTTGATGATTGATTGTGCGATGTTCAATGTTTTTATAAATCGTTCACATTGGGTTGACCATTCATTTTTACCTTTCACTAAAAATCAATATGATTCCCAAATGTAAAACAAAGTAAAGACCATCTTTCCTTATATAGGTATTTAATTGGGTTTTAATACACAATGGAACTTACGAACACACAATGGTTGATTGGGTGGGATTTGGGGATCGTCACACGATTTTTGGGGGAATTTTTTCATAATCTATCACCATGTTATTGTTTGTATATATGTTTAATAATATCTTCCAAATATTGATACAAAACTAGTTACCTTGAACATGATCATAGATTGATCAATTTCGTATGAAATGGTGTGTATTATTTGTGGATTCATTTGTACATATCTGATTTTTTTCATTAATTTCTATTTCAAGGGTATTTACTTATATGTTTAAGTGGTATATCCTAGAATATATGAATTTGATATCTTTTATGGAATAATTTAATATCTTTAGGATGAGATTGAGCCATTATGGGATTTTATAAATATCCTGTATATAGCAGGAATCAGGACTCACAATGTTCGTTAAACCTGTGTATTATAATATTATATGAAAATGAAATATACAAGGGAACATAGACACTCAGTATTTTATCTCAAGTGTCAATGATAAATCCCATGTAATATGGTCATGGAAGGAATCTTAGTCATCATAGTTCAATCATCCCCTTACGACTGTCCTTGAGATGGATGTCTTTTCATGGAAGTATATATTTTGTTCCATAGATTGTTTTTTACTCACTAAGGTTTCCATAAACTTGTATATTGATGATGAAAATGATATGAACATAACATCTCTCTAAGACCACATCATCACTAATCGGTGTGAAAAACAATGTATAACACGTAATCAACCTCACTACATATGGATGCATGACATATGTGTTGGGATATCCCTTTTGATGTTTAATATGATGCTTGGGCCTTAGAAAGGATTACAATGTATCTATTTAATTTTATAAATCTGGGTTATAATAGTTCAGTTGGGGTTCTCAATCCATTGTTTGATGAGGGAGAAATATGAGCTCATGTGAGAGATTTCATCCCAATTGTTAATATTTAAGATATTAGGGGAAAAATAATTCATGTGGCTATTTAATTGAGGCTAGACCATATAAATATGTCACACACAACCTTAATATATTATAAATCACATATATCATTGTTAATTTGAAAAAGAATAGATTATTATCCTTAGGAGGTCATCCTATGTTTCTCCGTTATTACAGGAATCAGAGTTCTCATAGATTAGTTGATTGGGTGTTACACACTAGAGTTTACCTAGTATGGAGGTAGTTATATCATTTAATTTATTAGTTCACACAAACAGAGGTATCTCTAGTATAGAGACTAATTAACATTATCATGTCATAGGGATCCTATCAGAGTTTTCCTCGTTATAAACTTGGATTTCATGATTGTCTGCATGACATGTCTTGTCAATTTTCTAACATGTTTGAGGATGTATGGACATGTATATCGATTTAGAGGACATATAAAAAGGAAATCACATGATCCAGTCTACTCATCTGGATGATTTATACAAAACAAAATGTAATGTATGGAGGAAATCATTTTATCAATGTTGACATGCCATCAGGACATTTCAATACCTCATCAGACTTGACCGAAAACCATTTCATGATATTGAAAACCACTCTTACTGTCATCCCAAAATATAGAAGACTTTTTTAGAGGGTGTCTCATGACATGGATTACTTGTCCATAGGCCATTTTATGAACTAGATGATAACCCCTAATACCATCATGATTCCCATCTAACATGTAGTTTTGCTACCTTATTATTTAGGAAACATGTATAGAGTTTATCGAACATTTTTTATGGAATTCCTGGAGAGTTTTTTGATAATTTTATTGGGATCTTGGGGGCCATTGTGTGACATAATCTAACATTTATAGGGGACATTATAAGATCCAAATATTATAACAAGTTAAATTTAAAAGATCTCGGTCACATGTCTTGGTTCAATCACATGAATTGGGTGAGTCATGTGAATTGCATCCGGATTAGTGAATCATTCTTCATGTATGTATCCCATCCAAATTATTTAGTATAATTTATATTACATAAGTGCCTTATAATTTTCAGTATTAGACTTTTCCATAGTCACATGACCTTGAATATATGTAGAATTTACTTCATACTATTTTTTTGACAAAGACAACCTCCTTAGTGTGATCTCAAGAGATTACATGTAGTATCTATGCTTGCTTCATGAAGAAAATGGTTGTTCCCTAGAAGTTCACAAGGTAGAAGATGTTTCTTGGGAGAGATTAGTATTTCTGAGAAGTTCCCTCTAATTCCTCGGTTATATGTAACATGGATCCAAGGATGACTTTTTCATATCAGGGTGGGGTATTTATTATCCTATCCACCCTGATTATATGATATGTTTCATGGTGAGTGTCACATTGATTGGTACTAGATTTAGTGGAGAGATTTGATGTAATATGCTTTGTGAAATCTTGTGGTAGGTGTATCCTAAATTTAAGAAACCTTATGACCAACCCATCATCACCCCATTAATTGTATTTTGTCCAAAAAAAGAGGTATTTCCTAATAATGTATACATTCCAAGGGGTGTTTATGATGTCCTTCCAAAATCTACAAGAGCCTTCGCGAGACTAGGATGCATGTTGAAAGGATGTCAATTGATCTTAAAGTAATTGTCTATGATCCTTCCAGAAGATAATTTTGGTTTTCTAGGGATCATTTTGAGATGCAAATTACACGTAGAGGGGGGCTCACATGATCAATGGTGACAACCTTGGGTGTATATCTCCAATCACATAAGATCAGTGTATCATGTTTTCATAAGAAGCTCCAATAATATAACGTTTTATATCTTTTTTCAATTCACAAGGTCATGGGACCATGACAATTTGTATTAATATTGTCAAATACAATAACTCTATACGTCGGTGATGTGAACCATGACCAACAAAGGGTCTTATGGGGATTCATGATATTTTATCATGGAAAATCATTCATTTTCTCAATAGAGATGGAGTTGGAATGGATGAATTTTGTAGACACGTTTGAATCCCATTACGTGATGAGGTTGACCTGATGATATGTTCTTGCACAACAAGTCAAGAATTTCACCATGACATATGTCAATTCTTTTGAACAAAATGGGTGGGTCACATGATGTTAATGACCACAAAACACTCCCACCATTTTGATATTTCCTCCTTACTTTAATAGTATTTTTATGCTATTTTGGGAACCCACTAGTTGACAAATCATGTTCCTTAGAGGATTTCAACATGAAGCTATAACATGATTAGAGATTATCTCTAGTTCATACAAAATAACATAAGTTCTTATCAAAAAGTGTATCAATGTGATCTTGCTCATTTCATACACAACACATGACTCATTCTTGTGACCTTTTGAAGGTAATGTGATAGCATATCCTTTAGAAGGATACATGATCTGAGAGTTCTAGACACATTCCTTTTCATCATTCTATTGAGAAAGTAATACTGATATCATCATGAACATCCTCATTGAGTTACTAATTCCCATTTTATGGGAATAATGAAATTCCACCACCCCTATATTAATGTCCACAGTGACCGGGGTTTGATTATATGGAATGTAAATACCCACATATATTTTTGGTGTTATGTACAATATGTTTATTGGGAGATGTGTTGTCTTATAGGAAATGATTGGTATTATATATAAGATATTATCAATATAGAAAATGATGGTGTCTAATTCTCCTCTTTCCCAACTCTCATATATCTTACAATCTTCCTCTCTCATGTGAACCATTCATAAGAACACCCACAGGAACTGATCTTATGACTTATTTATGATATCATTTGGTGAGAACCACTTATCAAGACATGAAGATCACCACTTCTCAAGACATTCATTCCCCAAAACATTTTCAAAATAACTATTAATCCATCGATATTAATTTGTTTAACCACGGATTTAATGATGCATGGATGTATTTGATGGTTTTTTTGAATCTTATAGCTTGAAGAAATTACCACATTGACTATTATGGGGATCTCATTACCATATATATGTCACATGATCATGATTATCCGAATTGTTTCTGTGCTACCATGATATTATACTAGTGCATGCGGCCCATTAGATCTTTTACGGGCCAAGTGATTTTGATATCCATTATGTGATTGTGAATTTCATAAATGATTCACACAATGTGGGGGATGCTAAAATAATTCTACATTTATTTTGAAAATATTTGTCCTCCATCAATCTGAAATATGCCAAATAAATTTGTTCTGTTGGATTTCATCTCTCCTCTTATTTCCACATATACAACTCAATGATATCTGGGAACTGTAATGTAGAAACATGGTATTTTGTGCACTCTAAATATGATATTCTAAAAAATATTCTTCTATTTATGCCTTAGAATTATCCCTTACCACATCGTCTACCCCTACATGGGTTGGCCTGCTGCATAACATTTCCATCTGTTATACATACTACAATTTATCATCTTTTTGGGTGTCGACATCTTTTGATTCATTCATATGATGATTTTTTAATATTTTCAGTCAATCATAGAACGGTCATAGGGGTTGTCTTATATGATGGAAAACTCCTCTCTATGACTAGATGACTATAGATTCACCCCCATCCCATTGCACAAAACTATTCAATCATATATGTCGCTTCTTTGAACAACTCATGTGGAAGATGGGGTTCGAAATGGGATGATCACCTTGGTGGAAACTTCTATGAAGAATGGGCATATCCATTCTGGTTTAATAAAATTTGATTATAATTTTCTAAAAAGATTAATTCTCTTTGTCTTTATAATGTGGCATGTGTTTCCCAATTCATGGTTTATCATCAATATTGTCTTATTAGGGAACTAGTTAGCCACTCGTTCCCTATCACTAACTCATTATTATATCCCATGATGATGTAGGAATCATCATATAAGATATTTATTATCTCGGTGGGATATCACCCCTTGGGGACATTTATGATGAATTATGTTCATCTAAATACATCTAGAAGGACCCCATAAAAACTCCAACCTTAGTGAGGGACATTCTCAAAAATTTGAATGAAATGTTAATAATGGAGTTAACTATGAACATCTTTAACTATTCAATTGATTGGATTAATGTTTTCATCTACCATAGTGGAGCTCGAATGATTATTATACTCCCTCATTGGATTCATTCCAAGTAGGTTTGTGATAGGGCCAATATCAATTAGGTGATATTGGTAATTTGAGATCACACAACATGTGATTTATAGGTTAGGATAGATATTTCCTTGAGCCTAATGTGGTAGACTTCATATTCATGTTCATGAATCGATGAATTTTCCTAGATATAGATACATTCTCAAGGAACTTGTTCTGTAAGCATAGACTACATATTAAAAATTATGGTTTATAAAAAGTGTAATATTTATGAATAGTTCAAGCACCATAATAGTAGTGAACAAGTTATCACATCAAGGCATGTTAAAAAATCATTACTCTAATTATTTAATAGACAAAGTTTTCTAGTGTGCATGGAATGACTTTTACTCGGGATAAAAATGGTAAATATTATTTTTAATCCGTATTTTCTTGAGAGATTAATTTTATATAAACATTAGGGATAAATGTTTTTTCGAGTGGAGGAATGGAATTTTCATAAGTATCCATTTGTGGTTTTTAAATATAATATTTTTTGACTCTTTCAATAGTATTTTTTTGGTATTAAAAGATGGACCATCATATTATAAATGTTTATTGTTGTGAAAATATGACCAAAGTGTATAGATATTAAGATCATTATTAATATTGATATTTCCTTGTAGTTTATTTTCAAGTGGTAATTATGTTTTCCATTTGGTTTATCATCACGTGGAAAAAATTTAATATTATCCATTAAGATTAATTAGGTATCGTAAGGATGTGGGAACTGATGTGAAAATTGTCTAATACGTTTTACATGTGTAGGCTATTGGTATGAAAATATTAATAAATCATATGAAAAAAATATATTCTATGAATCATATCTTATGTGCATGGGGTGCAGTTTTTGTATCTAGAACAAGGATTTTAGATCTGGGTATCACTATATGTCTTGTGATGGAAGGAATCAATCCACAAGTAGTTCTTGAATGGGAAACTCTCTACATATGTCCAAATAGTATGAAGAGGTGATAATTATTCCCCATAATTGTTGTATATTGACTCAAGACTAGAGATCTTTGTGTTACTATGTATCATATGATTTTTTTTGATCAAAATACAGGTAGTTCAAGTATTGTAATCTCCAGGATGATATCTAACAGCTACGTAGGGAGAGGAATTTTGATGTTTATTTGTTGATTCTTGGCCCAGGATAGGGGATTAAGGATGCTTAACATAGCCTATAATATAACAAAACTGACCTGAAATACATTTATATTATATCACTTTTATGGAATACTTAAATAAATTATACAAACAAACCCCCAATGACCATTCCAGTGTGGGGCCTTATGAATCATGGAATCATAAATTATATCACATAAATGAGCCGCATTAGCTCCAACTAGGTTCTTCATGAAAATAACCCTTCTAAGAGACATCAAAAATAATAAAAATATTTATAATCTGTGGGAAAGGAAACATAAAAAGGGATGATCGTAGAAGCTCGGTAAGGTTAAACAATGGAATCATGTAAACATAAAAATGAGAATATGGGTATGTTAATGTGATCATAACATTAAAATATCAAACCCCAACTTATCAAATATCATAAAAATAAATCATGGAATAAATCATGAAAGTTTATAATACATGAAGCAAAATTAAATAAATAACATAATCCATGAAAGCATAACATAGGAATAAATTAGGGCATTGTGGTATATGTGTAGCCATATAACGGGAATTCCATAGTAGCTAAGACATTCTTTTAAAGCCCATATTATAAGTTTGGGTTCACTCCCCATGACATCATATTCATCATGGTTCACTCCCATTGATATCCACATAGCATTAGCTCCCTCTTCATGCAATCTTGGTAGTCATGGTTCAATCCCTTGGCTATCTTAGTCTATCTCATGAGATATAAATCTTTACCCAATACATTGGATGGAGATATAAGTCACACCCTTTTAATGATGAAATCATACAAACATGTTCCACAGAATCATAATCATTCATACCATAAAACATAAAATTAAATGGTTATCACAAACATGTAATCATATCATAAAATGTGAACAAATATACATGCTCAAAATAATTTCATCAAAAAACATTACCCGTGAAAGAAAAAATGATTTCATAAACATGTAACCAGTTAATGAGAAATGGGTATCTTAAGGAACATAAAATAAAGAATAAACCATTCAATGAACTAATATGATTTTCAACATTATATAATTACCATTAAAGTCTTGTTTAACAATAATGGATGTTATCGTAAATGAGTTATAAATTTGAAATCTCCTTTAAAAACCTTTCTTCAGTAAATTATACTTATTATTCGAAAATTAATTTTTAAACCATAAACATTTTTGAAACTATATTCTTTATAAATAGGATTGAAAAATTATAAAGGAATCCTTAAAAAAATTTGAAAACCTATTTCCTTGGAACAGATAAAGATGTTTTTAAACCATTTCAAAAAAGTTTTCAATGAAATCTTATAAAAGACTCTTAAATCCCTTTTTTGAAAATAAATTCTATTAATGATTTATCATTAAATGGGTATTTACATAGATATAAGTATAATATTGATAAAATAAATTCATAGGTTCTATAATGAGAACAAAAACAATGTGAGCAGTGAATAAGGCATGTATCTCATGGAAATAAAGTGTTGGTTAAAATTACATTACCTTATGTATTAACTCTCTTGGTAATCATAAAAACCACTTTTGTAATAAATATAAATTTATTATAAATATATCATATAACCATATTAATATATATAATACCTTATATGGTTTTATTAAACCATTATATTACCTGATCATTAATAAATCTATTTTAATGCTTACCTTCGTTAAATATTTTCTTTGTTCTTCGCATGTGCCATAATTTGTTATATCGTCGGTTATTATATTTATATAGTTATTTAAATAATGTACACATTTATTTAAATATAATTTAATTTCATTTAATTTTTATTATAATAATCAATATATTATTTAAGTATCAAATGAAATAATCCATTCGTGGAGATGGAATTCCATATGTACGCAAGAACTCTATTTCTATTGAATTGTTGTGTTGAAAGAATAAATGTAAATTACACGTAAGTAAATATGAATATATATTTAATATAATAGAACTATATTATCATTAATATTTAATTAATGTTATTTATTTTTATGAAATAAATCCTTAATACATTCCACTTATTTTCTAAATGAATCTCATATTTTTGAGGAGGCGGTGGTCCACAAGTCCCATAACAAACTTATTGTATTACCAAAATATAGAAAGTATGAATTTATATTTAATATAAAACATATATAATATGAAATAGTTCATTATATTCCTATTGAAATATTATTTTACCATAAAAATAGTATTATGACCATCCATGAATGTGGTATTGGAAAAAGAACAGAAACATTATTCACTGGGGCCATTAACCCGCTTAACATGGACAACAATTTTTTTCTTTGAATAAGAGGAGGTGGGAAATGAATTTGGATATTAAATATTGCATTAAAAACATGATTCTACAGTATATACATTATTCTATAGTTATAATGAATTAATGAATGAAGGATGTGATGAGAAAGTAGGAACAGAAATGAAATAAAGAGGGGTACTTTGAGAAATTCACCTCATCAATAACCCCTCCTTGAAAGACACTTTAAGGCCATGGATTTGGAAATTTGGTGAGCCCATAAGAACAAAAACGTGGGTAGTATGAGAATTATATTTTTGGGAATATATTTGAGGAGCTATAAGGCCTTGTGTGTCGAAATGTGTAAGTGAGGGGTGGTATTTATACTTGAGGGGAGGGGGATTAAGTGATTAAATTATTAATTATTTTAAAGATAAAGAAAATCATATTGAGGTAGAATTAAGTTCAATATATTATAATTTCAATTATTTTTTCAGTATGTTTAGGTTTTATCCACATATAAAGCATCCATTAAATGCTTTATTTTTTACGTATTTTAAGCCTTTACCCTTTTACCTTTAACATGATTCATTTTTTACCTATATCATAGTAAATAATATTATTACCAAGGTAAATATTTTATACATAAAAAGGAATTGAAAATACAAAATAAATTGGAACCTTTAATTCCATATATTTAATATATTTTTAGGTAAATAAATTCACCCAATTTTATGAATTACATTTAAAATTATTTTCGTAGACAAACCAGAAAACTGGGTTTTTAAAGTGAAAGGTTCTAATGTTGGATATGTTTTTTATCTGTAAATTAAATGTGAAAGGACTATAATTACCTAAATTGAATTTACTGGGAAAAATATTATCCAATTAAAAGTATAATTTAATGTTATAAGTAAATTATATGAAAAAGTAGATTTGATTTTAAATCTATTATTTTTTCCTAATGTATTAAAAATGAAAGCATACAGAAAAATACTAAAAATTTATCATCACCCAATTTTTATGTTTATCTATCAAATATGAAGTTTAATTTGACATATAAATTATATAATGGTTTAAAAATTTTGTTTTAATATGGTTCTCCGAAAAAAATGTATTAAAACTACGTTAATTAAAATAGTGTTTTTAATGTGTTAAATTAGTTTTATTCTTATATTATGTCTATTATATCTGTTGTATAAATATAATAAATATATACATATTTTTTAGAATAAAATTAAATAGAAATTTTAATTAGTTTAATTTTTTATGATTAAGAAAACTTAGTATAATAATAATAGTTTTCTATAGAAATACTTTGTTTATATTCAATTGATTCTTATATTAATCTATAATTGATTTGTAACTAATTAATTCATTTTATATTTTATAAAAACCAAATATTTATATATTTTAGTTTATAATATTCAGAAAATATTATTTAACATCTAGGATAAATCATATTTTAATAATATTTTATTGTTTTCTAAACCGCAATCATGTGTGTTACACAAGCCATCGAAGAATGCCTTTGTTGCGTGTAATGCATGCTAACCTCAGTATTACATATTGTGAAAGATAAAATGTATGTTTTTTGTATATATTGAAATAAATACATAGTGATTTTGTATAAAATAAACAATTTTCAATGTCACATGAAATGAGAAATATCAAAAAGTTTATATTAATTCCACAAAACAATATTAACAAAATTTTAGTTTGATACATTATACCAACCTTGAAATGAATTTATCCCTAGATATTTATCGAGGCTTTCAACATGTTAATATTTGTAAGTTTCATTTTTACAGAAACACACAACCTAAAAAGGAACACTAAATCTTCCCTTAAAAAGGGAATGTTGGAATAATAAATGTTACCGAAACAGACATATAACATTGTTTCCACATAGGATATCATATTATGGGAGTGATGATTGGACATGGAGGAAAAGTTTAAATATTTATAGGGTGTGGTTGTGGTCATCAGTCAGAAATAAGTGAATGATCAAAGACATGTTGAGGGCCTCAAAATCATAGATCATTAAGGGTTTCAAAGGTCCCCAGTTCAAAAACAATTAAGGTATTAGGACAAAAAAATGGTCAATTTCATAATGTTATTTATTTTTTGATATATTTATATTGAAATTATTTAATACATTGGTTATTCATTGATCAATTTCTAATACATCTATTTTCTTTAGTATTGAATGTCCCAAAATTAACATTTATGAATAAATCACAAAAATACTCTTTTAATAGATCTTATGTCCCATTATAGAGGGAAAAGTCTAACTATATTCCTCTTCAAAATCAGTATGAATTAATTTTTAAACATAAAAATTTACACTGTTGATTCATCATTAATAATCATTCATAAAAAGAATTATACATTAACCAGAATATTATGTGGGATAGTGGTGGGTGTGAACCCCTTATATTCCTTCGTTCATTGGTTCACGACAAACACCCATTCATGACATCGTATGTTATCACCTAACCTACATGATGTCATTTTCTAAAACTTCAGTAATATAATTCAAAATATAAATAAGATGTATATCCTTGAAATAAGGATAATCAATAAATAGATTTTTAACAAGTTTTATCCATATAACATCAATATATAAAGAGTTAATTTTATGTTTTTCATAACCTTTTCATCAATGGTTAACCTTATAACCCATATAATATATGTAAATCCAAATTAATGTAAATAAGTTCATCAAATCAGATTAACATTGTTCCCCTAAATATCACAAAATATCACTGGGTTTCCATATTCCAAACATCTTAATACCATCATAGTATATTCTATTAAAACCTTCATTACCATAAATACTTCTAGGAAACATGAACGCTTCCGTGTGCTAAATGAAACTGGATATATTCCTTCAATCCAAGAATATGCAAACTTCATCGTTAGATACTTTTTCAACAGATTCTTTGAGGAATTCAATCCCGCCCAACATACTTTTTGATATCTAACATATCATTATAAAAACAACTCTTAACCTGAGGACCATATTAGGGTTTGTCTTCCATCAGAAAAAATTTTACCTTCTCATTAAATCACATCACCTGTCTGTTGTGAACATTCAAAATAAACATGTCAATACTGAGCGAAACAAATATGTAGAACAATCCTTGTATGTTTTGAAATTCATTATTTTTATTCAAAACACATAAAAATTTTGTTTTTTGTAATTAATTATTATTCAATTAACAAGGATACACAATACCTCATTTCTTTCCCATTTCATATGTAGTCACTTCATCATCAGAAATGAAACCATTACTCACAGTACCATGCTAGTTACCTTCTAGAACATTAATCTCGGATCATTGAGTTGCCTAATGAATGTTTATTCCGCACCTAAAACAATTATGCTTCGGTGAATTCTTTTTTAGGTCCGTATTATCATCCATTTCATTAACTAAACTCATCATTTTCTCTTTACAGTCACTTGCTTTGTGTCCTTTTCCATAGTAAAGTCATATTTTTGTTCCTTTAATACATTCACATAGGTGATTCAGTCCACATTCATGACATAAAATAAAATTAATATTATTTCTTACATTGTATCCACTACCCTAAATCATAGTGAACATCTTATTTGTCTTCCTTAGAGAGTCTGACAGTATGTTACAGTACATATTGTTGATCATTGTCCTTGAAAACTGATTTGGAATGATCAAAATATTCATCACTCTAGTGATCAACCTATTTTACTTCTCATTAATAGAGTTTCCAAAATAATCAATGTTAATATAGTTCCTTTGGTTTCCTCCACCAACTTGAACTAGGATTAATTGAGTAAGAAAGAGTAATCACATCGAGGAACCACATAATTGTGGAAATTCACATATGAGATATCTAACTTATGAAACCTTCTATATTCTATGGAACATTATTTTTTCCCATGCTTATTAAAAGTTATATTCTATTCAAATATTTCATAATGTTTCATGAAGATTTTGTGAATATCCAAATCATATTCCCTGGGAGAGTCAAACCAGGTGTGCAGTAAGGCCCGTTGTTGTATACAAGTTTACCATATGTCAGCACAGAACATCTTTTCCAAGTTGTTACTCCAATGTAAATCTATTCAAAATACACATCCACTTGAAGTATCTAGATAGGGATGTATTTCTAGGAAACCACTCACTCTATCATTTACAAAAATTACTAGATTCTCCACTAACTATTTCATTCAAATTTGTCTTATCCTTAGACATGTCCATAGATTTATCACTATGGTTTACTCATCCTAGTTTATAATGATTAAATAAACCTTGGATCTAATAAATATATAAAAAACTTGTCTTGGAATAAATTAACAATACCTCAATTTTTCATAATAATTACCAAATACCAAAAGATCAATTGGAATCCTTCCTTTTTATTACATAACATTTCATTCAATTTTATAAATAGAGGATGATTCGAGTCTAATGTCATGGAAAAGGGTACATAATACATAAAAAAATATAAGATTATTTTAATCCCCATGAATTGTTTTAAGAAATTTGCATCTTATGTACAATTAATTCATCTTATAACCTAGTTGCATTTATCAAATGATTGGGTGATCCGAAAGGGAAAAAAGGGAAATAATTTACATGTGAACATGAGAAATATCATTAAGAACATGGGGAATATCATAAAGACATGATAAAGATTAATATAATAATTATAAATTAAAAAACAAATTTTAAAATGAGGCAAAAAAATAAATTTTGACTTTCATAATAATATTACCTACTTCCATCCGAGAGGTGCCATAAAATTTACCAAGGTTATTCACCAAGGTATCATAAAACATGTCAACTATATTGAACAATTTCATTAACCAATGAATTGGAGAGCTATCAAAGAACAAAAATAATATGTCTTAATTTTCATGTGATCCCCATATATAATAACAAAACATTTCATGAATAACCCATAGATAATTAATGAAATGGATTTCATATCAAAATCAAGGCTTTTTTAAACGTGCCTGAAAACATGATCATTAGGACGTTTATAAAAAATAGAAAGTGAATGGGGAATTTATGTATGAAAATTAATGAATAATAAAATAATTTTTATGTAATTATAAATCACCCTAGTAATGAAATATGTTTCAGTATTCATATAAGGAAACTAAATGAATTACTTGATAAAAAGAGAGATATTTGGAGACGATATTTCTACAGCATAATTGCTAAGCACCATGGTTTTAGAAAACATTAAAAAGAAAGGGGACAGAGGTCACCCATTCATAAGATATTCATAGTATAGTATAATGATATAATAACACATATATAATAGCATGGTATGGATGTTTAATGACATTCTACAGAAATGATTATTTGGATGAAAAGAAAGTAGTGGAAAATTCCCTTATAATTTTTTTCATACTAATAGCATTGCTTAAAAATTAATAAAATTAGTTGATGAGTGTCAAAATGGTATTTATCATTTGGAAACCAAATGGACAGAAATAAGGGTACATAATAACATATACCATAATAGGAAAATTGAAATTAAAATAAATAAAATAAAAGAAGTGTGGACTAAAAGAGGAGAGAAAAATGTTCCCTTAACATGAAGAGTAACTTCCAAAACACGATTGATGGGACCTTGGGGGCCTTTAGGGAACCTTAGGAGGACTCCATACATGGTAAAAAAGACCAGATCATAGATGATATGGTATTCAGAATGCAGGGAATGAAATAATGGGTTGGTATTTGTAGAAATTTTAGGAAATATAATATTAATTTCCACGGGACACCTCATTAGTATTATTTGCAAAACCATGGTCTTGACCAAGGTTTTGGCCACTTCGGACACCCAATATTATTTTTTAATCAAAATGAGTCGACCGAAATTTTAAATTATATATTACATCCTTATGATGTCATAAAACACACCAAAAACTCAAAAACTATATTTTCACTATTCACTGAAAAACAAAACATTTTAAATATATATCATATATTTTCCCCAACCTAATATTGATTTTCTAAATTCAAAAATGAACTCCATTTTATACAAATAATTTTATAAATATGAGATATTAAATTATTAAATAAATTCACTATTTACCCCAAAAAATAATAATACCAAACTAATAATTTCCGAATAAATTATTTGCATATGATATTATATCATATTACCATTAAAGATGCCTAAATTATATTTATACCTAATTAAGTGAGGTTACTATTCCATTGGTCTTATAACAAGTCCTACGAATAATATTACTAATCATAATTTACTATTCACCAAAAATTATGTTGATCTTAACAGACTCTAGATTTATTACTAATCTCAATCGTATATGTTCATTTTTTAAAAATCATGTCACATAATATATTATTTTATGTATAAAATGTTTTTTAAAAGACTATTTTTTCCATATTCATCAATAATATACAACTTCTATAAATTAATCCTAATTAAATTTTGACACCTAAAATTCAAAAAAAATACCATAATAATAAATAACCATTTTATTTATACAAAATGATTACCTAGAGTAACAGAGACCTCATTACATAGGCCCTTATAACACCTAAATATGACTTAAGAGTGAGGTGTGCAGGGGTGATAGAATCTTGGGGTGGCTCAGAAAACATTTCATGAGTGGTGATTTCTATAAAATTGAACTTCTCCAAAACGAGATTATGTTAAATCATAACATGATAAAGCTAAACATGGTATTGGTCTAGAGCAAAGCCCAGTTATGATACCTCCTTCCCATGCTCTGACAGATGGTCTTCGTATAACACGAGTCTACTGGTTGAGGCCATCGACTATTCATTCTGCATTAATTATGCATTATTATTTATATTTTAATCAATAATATTAGCGTTAAAAATTATTATTGTTTCCAACAGTCATATTAAATAGTGTTCATATAACGGTCAAAACCTAATGGCCACATTTCATTTGTACTTATATTTTTTTATACGACATAATAAGGCATACATTTTCAGGAAACAAAATATTATTGAAAATTTTGGGCCATTCCATTATTCCTCCCTTTTGAAATTTTTTCCCTAAAACTTCAACCTATACCCTCAGAATTGAAAAGGTTAGGGTACTAGAACCTCATAAACTCCTCTAGTTTCCATGTAGCTTCTTCTGATTTTTTGTTCCCCCACAACACTCTAACCTAGTGGGTTGCCTTATTGTATTGAAAATTATCTCTACAATCCAAGATCTCCAATGGCTGCTCCTCATAAGAGATGGCATGTTCTAGTTATATAACCATTGGATTAGTACATATGAATGTTTAATTATTTACTTCTTTAAGTGGGATACATGGAAGACAACATGAAGTTGTTCTATATTTTGTGGAAGTGGAATACGATTGGCCACTACTCCTACATGATCACAGATTTAGTATAGGCTAATGCCCATAGGGATGAGCTACCACTTCATCCTAAAACTCATTACTCTCTTCCTATGTGAAATTTAAAGAAATAGTTTTTCACTAACATCAATCTCCAAGTCCCATCGACAATTGTCGGCAAATCTCTTTTGCGAAATCTGAGCAGCCTTAAAGTGGTTCATGATGATATGATCTTTTTCTATCATTTAATGAAGAAGATCATGCCCAATAATTATTTTCTTACCCAACTCATCACTACAAGAAAGAGTTCTATATCTATTCCCATATAAATTTTCATAGGGTTCCATTTGAATGCTCGAGTGGAAACTATTGTTATATAAGAACTAAAATAATATTACACATTGATCCCATCCTCCCCTAAATTATATTGAGCAGGTTCTCATCATATCCTTGAGTGTTTCAATAGTCCTTTTAGATTTTTCATCAGTTTGGGGGGTGAGAGGCCGTACTGAAATTCAATTAGGTACATGGAGCATGTTGAATACTTCCCCAAAATTTTGATGTGATCATTGGATCACGATAAGATATGATAGAAAGTGGAACTCCATACAGCCTTACCATTTCCTTCATGTAAATCCTGGAAATTTGATCAAGAGATAAATCATCCCAAATAGAGATAAAATAAGAATTAATTGTTATAAAGTCCACTATAACCCATATATCATTGTTTCCTTTGGATGTTCTCAGGAGACCAATGAAAATGTCCATAGAGATATTTTACCCACATCCATGCTAGTATGGGTAGTGTTTGTAACACCCCTTGAAGAAGTAGTCACTATTACTTCATTTAATAACATTCTAGGAACCTTGTAGTGTTGTCAGTAATCTCCCTTTTCATATTATCCCACATATAATGATCATGATGGTCCCCATAAATTCTCATGATTCCTGGATTTATAGAGAATGTATATCAATGAGATTAATCCATTAGCTCCTTCTTTATTTCTGGATTAGATGGAACACATATTCTTGTGTGAAATTTCAGTACACCTTCAGGATCAATATAAAACTTAGGGAGATTTCCATCTTTCAAAGTATCAAACTTGTTCTATAATAAAGGATATAGTTTTTGAGATTTCTTGATCTTCTCTAGAAATGAAGGTTGAGAAATAATTCAGGTTAGGGAAGATGATTTTCCGTCCCATAAATTTCCCATGTCTAGGATTACTAGGTATTTGATAAAAGGATCTCTATGAATCCTCATCATGAATAGAACAGCGGGGTCATTCCTACATAATGTATCAATGAATTTGTTTGCACTTTTGGGTTGATAATGAATTGAATAATCATAGTCTTTAAGAAGTTCCAACCATCTCCTTTGTCTCATGATCAATTCCTTTTGTATGAAAACATACTTCAAACTTTCATGGTCTATATATATTTCACATTTCCCTGTATAAAGATAGTTTCTCCAAATATTAAATTAAAAACAACCACAACTATCTCACGATCATGCGTATTATATTTCATCTTCTGAGTCTTCTACTATCACGATTTATAAGCAATGTATTTTTCATTTTTCATAAGGATTCACCCAAGCCCTTTGAGAAATGCATCACTAAAAATAATGAATCCTTGTCTGCTTGAGGGCAGAGTGAAGATGAGTATAGAAACCAATCTCTTCTTCAGCTATTGTAAACTTTCCTCCCACTCTTTTTTACAAATAAACATTCCCCCTTTTCGAGATAACTTGGTTAATGGATTTTTAATATAGGAATTTTTTTCACAAACCACCTATAATATCCTACTATGACATGGGAACTGTGAATCACTATTATTTTTGAAGGCTGAGTCCACTCCTCTAAAACCATTTTCATTGCAGGGTCAATTGTGATTCCATCATTGGTTACAATGTTCCCAAAGAAAGAATATTTTTATAACCAAAATTCACATTTGTGGAACATTCCATAATGCCTCCACATCTGTAGTGTTTTAAAAATTACACTCAGATGATCCTCATACTCTCAATACATTTGTAATATATCAAAATTTCATCAACAAAAACTACCAAAATGTTATCAAGGTACTCCTTATTGAATCTATTCATCAAATCTGTAATAATAGCAGGATTATTAGTCAAGAAAAAGGGTATAAAAAACAAATAACACACATATCTTGATCTGAAGGTAGTTTTTTGGAATATATTCCTTCTTCACACTCAATTGATGATAACAAGACCAAATATTAATCATGGAGTAAACTTAATCCTCGCGAATTTTGTAAAATAATTCATCAATTCTTGGAAGAGGATATTTGTTCTTAATTGTGATATCATTCCCTTCTCTATAATCGATGTATAGCCACATTGATCCATCCTTCATCATCCAAAAGAGAATGGGTTCTCTCCATGGAGACACACTCATTCAAATAAACCCTTTCATAAAAATATCTTCGAGTTTCTTCTTTAATTCCTCTAGCTCCAAATATTATATCTTATAGATGGTATTTTATATCAGATTATATCTAGGTATGAGTTCAATGGATAACTCTACAACTCTTTCTATGGGAGGTATGAGTAACTCCTTAAGAAATACATCAATATATTCATGGATGATGGGGATAGATTTTATCATTATACCCTCATTTCTGTCTTCATCTTCACCGATCAACTCTATTAAAAAGGCGATAGGAGGTGCTTCAAGAAAAATATCTGGTCACTAAATCCCTCAAGGGTAGATAACTGTTGATTTCCCATTCAGGACTACTGAGTTTTCCTTTCTTATTAATTTTATCTTATCATTATACATTGAGAATCAGTCCATACCTAGTATAATGTCAAATTACAACATGGAAATGACTACTCGATTTTCAATAATATTGTCCTCATTAAAATAAATAGTAGAGTTTCAAAATAATTTTTATTCATGGATAATCCCTTAAGGATTCCTTATTGATAAATCTAAATTTATAAAATCTGGTGTTGATTCAGAATTTTTTTAAACAATTGGAGGAAATAAAGGAATGCATAGGACAATAATCCAACAAAGTACTTTCTAGATTTTAGCGAACAACAATATTACCTTCCACCACATAATTGGGAGATTCAATATTATCTTTCATGATAGAAAAAAGAACAAAGTTTATCCCTTGGAATTTTTTGAGGCTGTTGGGGATTCACCTCCACTGCCCTCATATTAGGATAGTGATTGGAAAAGTGCCCATGTTTTCCCCAATTAAATAATTGGACTTCAGGTAGGGTATTCTCTACCTTCCCTCGTTAATTTGTATTGTGAAATTGAGGATTCACCTAACTACAACAATTCTACGTGATATAGACATCTCTTAGACCCTTGTAGCACTTCTCACTCCTCGAGTAGGCAGTTCCTTGAATGATTCTTCCCACATAAATTACATACAGATTGATTCGCATGCTTTCCTCATCTTCCCTGATCAATGCTCATCCCTAAGATTATATCTATTGAACTCCTCTTATCATTGGATTTATGAGAACACTATGCCTAACCGAACTCCATTTAAAACTTCATTGATCTATGTATTATATCCCAATAATTGTCATAGTCTCAGTTTTATAGATTCTTCCATAGAGGAGGTATTAGTTTACAAAATAATCTATTAACCATCCCATTTGTTTCCATCCCAAATCTTGTGTTTTAATGAAAAAGTTTTTTAAATATCATCCCATCTCTTTTAAAAGATTAATTATCCTTCTGTTTTAGCTCAAGAAACTCCTTCTCCATTTTTTTTATCATTTAACAGTGGAAATACTTATGGATGAATATCCCTCAGAATTCTTAAAACTCCATAGATTCAACCTCCAAACCTTCCGTCATATTTTCAATTAGTTCCCATCAATAATAAACTTCACCATATAAGTGGTAAACATTCTGAGGAACAATATCTTGTTCTTAATAATTGAGCACAGAGAACATATCTTCCATAGGCATGATCCACTATTTAGAAATCAATTAGCCGTTAGAACCACTGATGGTTTGTGGTAGTTTATGAATAATGTAATCAATATAGAGTTTTCCCCTTCATGGTGATATTGGTCTCTCATCCTGATTCAAGTTATTTCCCCTAACTTGAGTCAATTGGTTAATCATTCTCATGAATGATTCCATTATGGCTTCCTTTGGAGGTCTGTTAGCACATGTTCTATTAGGCTAACCATTTGGACAGCTCCACCTATTTCCCACAATTTTCATAAAAAATAAAACCACAGTATGAAGTTTATTTCATTAATGAATATTATTAATCTAAAGGAATTTTATGTCATAAAAATTCTTGCATAAACATATTATTCATTATCAATAATTACATTTCTATATGATTCCTTCATAATGATTCATAAAAATCTTGTGATTAAATAAACATATCCCCTTGGAGTGTCAAACCTATTGTACAACATGGCCTGTTTTCATGCACCATTTCAAATTTGTGTCTAGATCAATGTTGTGTTTTTTGGTTTTCCCCCTAGATACATCTGTGCTTGATCCACATCCACCTGTTCATATCCAGACAATGATTTATTGGGTCAAAAACCACTTACATGCTATTTCACCAAAATACCAAGAATTTTTCCAAAATTTGACCTTTTCATTAGGGTTATTCCGAATTTTTTCAAAACCCAATTTACACAAATTACTAATATTTCCTTTGATACCAACTATATAATCCCTCTTTTTTAGTATATAACTTTTCATTTTATTTTACAAACAAAGGATATATAATGTATATTGTCTTGGAAAAAAGGTACATAATACATGAAAATAAATAAACTTATTTTAATCCTGCTAAAATGATTCTTGAAACATTTATCTAATGTAAAATTACTACATCTCATAACCTGGAGACATACGACAAAGGAAATGGTGAATTGAAGGCCCAGTAAGGAAAACTAGTGAAACAGTTTACATGTGAAATTGAGTGATATCTTTAAGAAACTGGGGAATATCATAAAGATATTATAAAGAGGCATATAAAAATAACAATAACTTTAAAAATAAAATTAAAATTTGGATACAAGATTTAATTTATACATTTATAAGCTTATCGCCATGGTCCATCCCTGAGGTGTCATAAACATTTCCGTGGTTATTCACCACGGTATCATAAATCTTTTCATCTCTATTGACAAATTTTATTACCAAATTAATTGGATATATATCAGGTCACACCCTTAATATGTATTTATATTCATGTAATAAATATATATCATAATAAAAAATTTCATAAATTACCAATAGATAATAAATCAAATTGTTTTAAATCAAAATCATGGCGTTTTAAAAACTACAAAAAACATGATTGTTATGTATTTAATAAACATAGGAAGGGGGTGATGGATTTATCTATGAAAATTCTTGAATCATAAAAATATTTTTTTTTCATGATAAATACCCCTATATATGAAAAATGATGGGGTATTAATATAAGTAATGTAAAATAATTTCTTGATAAAAAGAGAGATTTTTTGAGACGAAACATCTGCAGCATAACAGTTATGCAACATCGTTCTAGAAAAAATTAAAATTAAACTGGATAGAGGTCAAACATTCATAAGAGAGTAATAATATAGTATAAGGACAGAATTACATAGATATTAGAACATTTTTTGGGAAATTTTCATTATATACCACATAAAAGAGTATTTAAGAGAGAGAAAAGTGGTTGTAAATTCCCATATTAAAATTTTTCTGCCTAACTGTGTTCCTTAAAAATTCATAAAATCATTTGACATGAGATAAAAGGGTCACTAATAATTTTGAAATAAAATTGAAAAAATATAAGGATACATAATAACAATCTTGAATATATGAAAATGGAAATTAAAAGAGATAACATAAAAGTAGTCTTTACTAAAAGAGGAGGATGAAAGGTTCCTTTACCATGAAAAGTAACTTCAAAAACTATAATGTTGGGAAATTGGGAGGCTTGAGGTAACCATGGGAGGAATCCTTGGGAGGTAAAAAAATTTATCTTTATTGTTGATTAATTTGTAATGAATGGAATGAACGAATGGGTTGGAATTAATAGAAAAACCGATGGAATATTTTATTAATTCCTAAGGGAATCCTCAATAGTGTTATTTGAAAAACCATGGGCTTTACCATGGAATTTTCCAATGGTTTTGGCCACACAGTACATCTCAAATAATATATCAATCTAAATGAGTCAACGAAATTTTTAAATTACCTATTAAATCATTATGATGTCATAAAACAAACTGAAAACTCAAAAACTATATTCTTACCATTCACTGCAAAAAATCATTTTATAAAATTCTCATAAATTCACCCTAACCTAATATAGATATTCTAAATTAAAATTGAACTCCATTTTATGAAAATTATTTATTTAATATGAGAAGTTTAATTTTTAAGTTAAATCACTATTTACCCGAAAAATACTAAAACATAACTAATAATTTACGAAAAAATTATTTTATTATGCTATTATAACATATTACCAATCCAGATTCCAAAATTATATTTATACTAAATTAATTGAATTTATTATTCCATTGGTCACATTATTATTCATATGGGTAATATTACTATTTATAATTTTCTGTTAACCAAAAAATAATTTGATCTTATCTAACACTAAATTTCATACAAATCAAAATTGTACATGGTCATTTTTTGAAAATCATTTCACATTATTAATTATTTAAAGTATAAAAAATATTTTAATATTCTCATTTTTTTAAAATTCATCTATAATATGATACTTCTAAAAAGCATCGTATATTTATTTTGACATTTGAAATTAAAAAAAATTAACACAATAAGAAGTAGAAATTTTATTTATACAAAAGGATTAAAGAAAGTGACAAAGTCATCATTACATATACCTTTATAACACATGCATATGACATAAGAGTAAGGTGTGAAATGGTTATAGAATATTGGGGTAAATAAACAAAATTTCCTGAGTGGTGAATTCTATCAGCTTGAACATCTCCTGAAAGAGATTGCGTTCAACCTTAACATGTTGAATCTCAAATTGGGATTAGTCTAGTGAAAATCCTAGCAATTCTACCTCATTTCCAAGCATCAAAAGTTGGGAATCATCTGGCCTGAGTCTACATGATGAGTCCATCAACTCTTCTTTCTATATTAATTATCCATTACTATATCTATTTTAAATAACAATTATAATGTTAAAAATTATTATTGATTCCAACATTCATATTTACCAATGGTCATATAATGGTAAAAACACAATGGAAACATTTCTTTTGTACTTAAATATTTTTTATATATACAAAATAATAAGACATACATTTTCTGGAAACAAAATATTATTCAAAAGATCAGGTCATTATTGATCACACTAGTCTAGTCCATGGAAAACATTAAAACATAAAAACTGATACATAAGTGATCTAAATTATCTCCCCCTAGGTTCTTCTGGAATTTAACCCTTATTAGATACAAAAAATATTATAACTATCTTTAAATCCTCTTGGAAATAAAATATATAAATGTTGTAGATTAGATTCTCAATAAGGTAAACAAGGGAATCATTTAAACATAACATGATCATATGGGTTTGAGAATCTGATCAAAACATTAAAATATCAACCCCTTCAAATCAAAAATCCCAGAAATATGATATCGAATAAATCATGACAATTCATTATAAATGAATCAAAAGTAAAAGAATAACATAAGCCATGAAGTCATTTCAGAGGAATAAATCAAGGAATTGTGTCGCACACATAATCATATAAAATGAATTCTATAGTATCTAAGAAATGGCTTCTAGTACATCTTATTAGTGTGGGTTCACTCCCTATACAATATTGGTAGAAATTTCTCACTCCCATGAATATATTTGTAGCATGATTTCACTTCTAATTCCCAACATGG
Organism: Viscum album; assembly: GCA_963277665.1. Classification (NCBI taxonomy): domain Eukaryota; kingdom Viridiplantae; phylum Streptophyta; class Magnoliopsida; order Santalales; family Viscaceae; genus Viscum; species Viscum album. The sequence goes on along the minus strand of OY728123.1, from coordinate 280,016,788 downwards.
TAGTCTTGTTTTACTCACAAGACCATGGTTGTCTATCTCATGAGATATTAATCTTAACCCATGAATTAGAAGGAGATGTAAGTCCCACAAATATCATTATGAAATCATACATGTGTGTTCCAAAAAATCATAAATAATTTATATCACAACCTATTAAATTAATTGCATATCATAAAAATTTAATCATATCATAAATAATGGAAAATAATACAAGATCATAATAATTTCATCAAAAACATTACTCTTGAAAGATGAAAGTATTTCATAAACATATGACTGGTGAAAGTGAAATGATTGTCTTCAAGATAATGAAATAAATAATAATCCATTCATATAATTAATATAAATTTAACCATTATATCATTACTATAAAATTCATGAGTAACAACATTTAATGTTGTCTAAGATGGGAAATAATTTTGAAAGATCATTTACAAATATTTCTTGAGGAAACTATCCTTATTTTTGGAAATTCGTTTTTAGAACATGAAACCATTTGAAAAATAAATTATTTATAAATAGACATAAAAAAATATAAAGTAATATTTAATAAAATTTTAAAACCATTTTTGTTCGAAGAAATAATGATATCTTAAAACCATTTAAAAACATTTTTCCTTTAAATCATATAAAAGACTATTAAAAAATCCATTTCAACATAAATTATACTAAATCAATATCATAGAATGGGTATTCCCATATAGGTAGGTATAAAATGAATAAAATAGAATAATGGTCATTATATACACCACATAAAAAAAGTGAGTAATGAATAAGGCATGTATGTCACCAAAATAATGAGTGAGATGGACTTCACTTACCATATGTCTTGACTCTATTATTACTCGCACAAACCTCTTGTATAATAAATTTAAATTTATTATACATATATCAAAGTACCACATTTTTTTATCTAATAGAATATATTGGTTTATAATGAATTTAAATTACCCACTCATTAAATATTTTATATTAAGCTTTCACTTTGGGTAATATACGCTTGGTCCTATGAATGAATCTTAATTTTTTATATCATTTCTCATTATATTTATATCATTATTTCAAAAATTTAATATATTATTTGAATTTAATTTAAAGTCATCACATTTTTCTTATAATTATCCATATAATATATAAGTATCAAATGGAATATACCGTCCATGGAGACAATAATTCATACATATGACTTAACGTTACATCCATTTAATTTTTGTGTTGAAAGAACTAATGTAAATGAACTATATGTAAACATGAATATATATATATATATATATAATATCAAAATAGTAGAATTTATATTTCATTAATATTATATATTTTTCCTTAAAAAATCATTAATACAATCTATGTGATTTGTGAATGAATCATGTCGTTTAGTGGAGGTGATAGTCTATACATCCCCAAATGAAGTTATCATATAACCACCATATGAAAAGCATGAAGGTATGTTTAATATAATAACATCAGTATATTAATTACGTTATAATGTTGATATTAAATATATTATTTTACTATAAAATATTTTTAAGACCATCCATGAATGTGTTAATGGAAAAAAATCATTATTCACAGAGGTGATTAACCGGCATAACATAGACTACAATTTAGTTTCATTGAAGAAGAGGATGTGATAAATGAAATAGATATGAGATATTAAATTTGAAAAATATTACTCTAGTATATACTTGACATTGGAGTTATAATGAATTTGTTGATGATGTAGATGAGTAGAAAGTATAAAAACAAACGTAATTAAGAGAGGTACTTTGAGAAAATTACCACTTGAATATCTAATCCTTGAAATACCACTAAATACCATTGATTTGGTCATTGGGTGAGAAAAGTAGAACTTGGACATGGGTATGGTGAGAAGGATGGATTTTTTTATATATTCCAGGATCTGTAAGGTTTTTTGGGTCAAAATGGGAGGTGAGGGTGGTATTTTTGCTTGAGGATAGTTGGGTTCAAGTTATTAAATTATAAAATATTATATATTTAAAGCAAACCACATTGAAGAAGAATTAATTTAAAAGCATTTTACATTCAATTAATGTTTTTATGTTTGGTTAGGGTCTAGCCACACCTCATACAAACATTAAATATTGTATTTTTTGGTATCTTAATCTTTTACCATTTTAACTTTAAAATGTTTCCTTTTTTCCTATACCGTAGTAAATAATGTTTTTAAGATGGTAAATGTTTTATAAATAAAATTTAATTTAAACAGAAAGGAAAATATGGACCCTATAATTCCAAATATTCAATATAATTTACCTAATATAATTCCAATAATTTTAAGAACTAGATTTAAAATTAATTTTAGAGTCAAAATAAAAAAGTTAGTTTTTAAATTGAAATGTTAAAAACCATGAAATATTATTATGTATATGTTCAATGTGAAATTGATTACAAATTAATAAATTGTATTTATTGTCAAAAATATTATATATTTAGACTTTGAAACCAATTAAATTTATAATTTACATTATAAATAAAATAATATGAAAATGTTGTTTTGAATTAAAATCAAGTATTATACAAAATTGATTAAAATTGAAACACTGCAATCAAATACAATAAAAACTATCCAAACCATATTTTTATTCATCTATTTCATATATGATGTTTTTTAGACATATTAATTCTATTAAAGGTTTCAATAATTGGATGTAAAAAATCCCTCTCCATTAAAATAAGGTTAGACTACATTAAAAAAATATTGGGGTTTATGTGTTAAATTAGTTTTATTCTTATCTTATGAATGTAACATATATTGTATGAATATCAAATATATTTACATATATATTTAATTAAAATTAAATAATTATTATAATGAATTTAATTTATTAGGATTAAAACAACTTATGAGCATAATATTTTTTCTATAGAAATCCTCAATTTATTTTAAATTGGTTCTTATATTAATTTCTACATAATTTCTGTAATGGTCCGGACCAATCCAGTCCATTACTTTGTGAAAATATGGGGTTTGAGGTGTTTTAGGAGATCATGGTGACCCATCCCCAACACTTTTCTAAATATGAAATTATATGAACACTTCCACCAGTGAACAGTTCTATCGGTAACCTCTAATGGTAACCTCTCTTTCCATTGCCAAATTTCCAATTCTACGAACAGTTCTATTGGTGAATAGTTATATCTGTAACCTTTAATAGTAACCTCTATTTCCATTACCAATTTTACAATTCTATGAACATTTCTATCAGTGAATAGTTCTATCGGTAACCTCTATCGGTAACCTATATTTCCTTTTCCAAATATCCAATTCTATGAACAGTTCTATCAGTGAACAGGTCTATCGGTAAAATATAATGGTAACCCCTATTTCCTTTTCCAAATTTCTAATTCTATGAAAAGTTATATCGGTGAATAGTTCTATCATTAACCTCTATTGGTAACCTCTATTTCCTTTTCCATATATCCAATTCTATTAACAGTTCTATCGGTGAACAATTATATCGTTAACCTCTATTTCCATTTCAAAATTTCCAATTCTATGAAAAGTTCTGTGTAACATCCCAGGTAAAGAAAGAATAAGACCATATTTTAGTATTCTTTTTACGTTTGGATCTGAAGCCTCATTTTTTATTAAAGAAAAAGACCTCTTTTAGTTGGGTAGAGGGAGACCCATTACATAACACGAAGGCCCAATAGACATTTAGCCAATTACATGGCCCATAGGCCAATGTTTTGGCCCGAGACCCATTCTCTAAATAGTACTTCTAAAGTACCCGCTGCTACAGTACTACACAGTACGCGCCTCTGCTACAGTACCCTACCGCCGCTACACTTCCCGCTGTTGCTACAATTTTTCTACTACTACAGTACAAGAATAAGATATTTTTCATATTTATTAATATTTGTGTATTAAATATTAATTTTACTTTAAAGGGGTTGCAATGTTTGATAGCGTACCCGATACAGAACAACTGGTTTCCATTAAATCTTACGTTGCACACTAATAATATAATATTATTATTTTAAATGGTAGTTAACTCCAAGCCATTGTATTGGTTGGAATGAACAAAAAACTACAATTTGATTATACATGGTTGTAAATATATTTGCATTTATCTTATAAAATTTTAGAGGCTTAAAATTGGAATGAATTTAATTTTATGCATAATTTACATTAAAAGGTTGATTTACCGCCTTTCAATGGAGAACCCACATTAAATATAGTTTCGATCACATTAATACATTCTATTGTACAAAATGAAATATTTATTTAGAATGGGGTTATCGATGTTTACTTTGTTTAATTTTTTTTATTTTTCCGATAAAGTTCATTTTTTTAATGAATAGTGAAAAATATTGTATTTTAATTCAAAAGTGTATTTTAATCTAATTTATTTATTTGGATAGATTATCATTTAATTGGTTTTAAAGTAAAATTAAAATATATTTTCACCATTTAATCTAATGTTAGTCATTGGAATTAATTTCAATTTAAAATTGGACATAAACTAGTATCAATATTTTGATAGTTATTATTTCTGAAAAACACGTTATTTGTTTTGATAACGAGAATTAATTTTAAAATTAATTAATGCCAATCCTATTATTTTAATTTGAAAAAATAGACATCATTTTTGAATTCGTTATATCAAATAAAGTATAGGCTGAATTTTTTTTATTTTTCTGAAAAACTTCAATTTTTGATGAATAGTGAAATCACATGGTGGTAGTTAAAAAAACTGAATTTTTCATTTAAATGAAATTTTACCACTTCTGTGAATTGAATTTAGAAAATCCTACTTACATGGTTGTTATCAAAAGTAAAATGTGGTTCAATAAGATGAAAATAATTTTTGGTGAATAATAACTTTTGACTTTTATTTACCTCGGTTAAAGGTAAATAGATTAATTCCAGGTAAAACGAATATTATAATAATTCAAAATTACCTTAACATTTGTCAAAACCTTATTTTTTGAGTAATTTATGACCATGGTCATCATTGGGTCGATTTTGGGACCCCATTGAGCCACTTGAGAGTGATAATGACAGTTTGGATTAATTAATATAATGTAAAGACAAATTTGACATTAACAAACATATTTTAGGAATTAATTTTTATATGGTGATATATAAGTCATATTTTCAACTATAAAAAATAATTATAAATATAAAAATATTTCCTACATCATGGTATTTTTTTATAATTTTTAGACATCATATAAATTAAATTATTTATGACACAATAACGATGCAGTATTTACCTCATTAATAAATCATTTAAATAAATTAGATTCAAATGATTAAAATATTATCCAAAATGTATCCAATTCTTATTGGATGATTTTATTTCTACCATGAGTCATATTATATTCATATTGAATTATTTTTGGACATTTGGAAACCGAATATCATTATATAACAATATAATATTTTCAAACTTTCCTAAAGAGTCGCTTCTCACCCTTACAAAAGAATACCACTTATAAGAAATTCATCACACCTCACAAGCCATTTGGATCATCCATCCTCTACTCAATTAAGCTACCCACATCTCTCTCCTCCTCCTAGAAGCCTTACCTTAGGCATAATCCACTTTAAGAAGTCCTTTTGGATCAAACCAAAAGATGTTACCCAAATTAAAGGTGACGGTTTCTCTAAAATTGTTTTCTTTTATTTTACTTCTCCAACCCCGAAACACTTTTTATTAATTTATTTTCTAAAAACACAAGTATCCTCAATATAATAGTATGTATTTATGAAAATTTTTCGAACTATACTTACACAGACCTCCATCTAATGGATGAAGAACATAATGTTTCTGTGGATGGAAAACTAACACCTCATGAAACTATGATTGTTCAATTATATCTTAGAGCCTCTCATGGTGGTCATTATGATGGAACTGTATTTATATATGATATATATTATGTTTATTATTTCCTTATGCTTCTGTGCTTTCCAGTTATATCAATCCTTTATGGTTTCAATAGTGGGAAAATATGATAATCTCATTTGAGGAAGTGCGGACTACCGCCCCCTTAAAGTGATGTGACTCGTTAATGCCTTATGTGAGATTTATAAACGATAGATTTAATAATATTATATATGATATTATACTAGAATTTTAATATAATTATGTATCATTATGTTTTAATTATCTTAAAATAAGAAGTATAAATGAAAGTAGCATTCATGCGTACGTACGGCTTACCATCTCCATGAACGGTGCATTTCATTTCTTACATCCAAATGTTATGTACTATTATAAATACATGTATATACTGGATATATATGATATATAAGTTATCTAAATCACGAATATAATTCTGGATATAATGGAATATTAACCACATGGATGACTTGTAAATATAAGGTGTTAATTTTTTACTCAACTACCAAATATCGACAAAATGAACGTTATTAACTTTAATGATTACATAAGGTTTATAACATGGTAATATGTTATATAAAAGGAATTATAAACTTGAAAAAGGTTCTTAAGCATGTAGAAATAAACATTAGTTTATTGTTTATGAGATTAAAGAACGATTGAGTCAAGTCGGACACGAGGAAATGTACTTTGTCTCAATCTCCTTTCATTGAGGAATATTTTTTTTAATACATGACTTTCATTTATACGCTGTATAAACACCCTTTACTTTTCAAATGAAATTTTTTCTATGAAGTGTTTTAATAAACAACAAAAATAATGTTCCTTTTAACGTAGGCGGTGACAAAGACCTTTTCTGCCGCTCTGAGTATTATTTTATCTATGACTTCCTCTACAAGCTGTAATGTTTTTATGAGAAAATAAATACCATATACTATTTTATGTATTTTGGTATTTAAAATGGTTTTGATAATGGATTTTTTATGTGAATATATTTAATTTATATATTGTGATTGAAAGGTGTAAATGTTTCCTTTACTTTATATTTGTTTAATGTGTTATGATTTTATAATGGTACTAGACATTTGACGGGTGGTTACGTGATAAACCAAATGATGGGTGGTGTTGTGAATACAAGGACGGGTGGTTATGTTATAACCTATAATGCATTGGGTATGGAAGTTGGCCGTATGCCTATTCCATTTAGTGATATGTGTGGAAGATGACCATATTGTTATTCCATTTAAGTATGTTTATGTCCCAAGTTACCTTTATATGTTATGTGATCTTTATATGGGTTTTATGGTAATCTTTTGGTTACAAAAGGGTAAGTAATGATAATTTTTTTAGTGAAGAGTAATTACTAATTCATAAAGTTGAAAAGTATTACTTATGATAAAGTATTCATGGTTTACCTGTTGTTCTGAAAAACTAACAGTTTTCTATCTTCATGTATCCCTTACTGATCATTTATGATAATACCATGTTTTTGAAGTGTTTTTCAAAGGAAATAACGTGGAATAGGGTCAAGGATGGGATCAAGGAAAATTCATGATGTCTTAAACATGGAACTAGACATGAGACTTTTTTCAAGAGTTTATATTTTATGAAAAAATTAAAATAGTGTAGAAGTGTCTACTTTGTAATATTTTTCAATTTAATAGTTATGGCCTAACTTTCTAAAACTCTAAACTTGAAAAGACCCCCAAAATGAATTATTCATTTCATTCAAGATTAAGTAATTTTTTATGGTCGGGTCCTTATAGTATGTATCATACGTCAGTTTAGACAACTTTTGGTGTTAGGGAATTGTCAAATTAATATCCATAAATTAATTTATGTTAATATTGAAATCATATAGCATTTACAGATTACCATATTTCTTCGGCTAAGATATTTCTATGTTTAGAATGGTTTTCTGCTGAGGAAACAGTGCAACTATGTTGGGACGACATCAGGAGGAAGACAACCGTCCAAATCAGTAACCTGAGATTGTCGGAATCGAAACTGAATAGTTTGTTGTAGTGATGTCACTATTGACTCAGGCCATAAATGGTGGTGGTATCCTTGTATGATATCAGCCAAATCAACCACAGAGGACCATTTCAGTAGTGGAGCATTTCATGAGGCAACATCCCCCAAAATTCAGAGGATCATCTCATCCAGTGCTAGCTGAAGGGTGGATTAAAGCACTGGGAATGGTTTTCAATGTCATGGGTTGTTCAGAACATAAAAAGTTAGTCTTTATGTTTACCATTTTGAAGGTGAAGCTGATCAGTGGTGGTAGATGGTGAAAAATATCAGGGATAATGAAGAGATTAATGCTCTTGATTGGGATGAATTCAAATGTATTTTTCTTGAGAAATATTTTCCTAAGGTGGTTCCTCTTAAGATGCAAAAACAATTCCTAGATTTGAGGTAGGAGGATGACTCAGTGGCTTCTTATGAAGAAAAATTAACTCAACAGGAAAGGTATTCTCCAAATTTCATCCGAGATATAGATACTAAGATAAATCAATTTTACTTAGGACTCATGCCCCGATATCGAAGAGCATTAGCCTCTCGTGTGTTCAAAAGTTATGAAAAACTTGATCGATGTGAAGAGAAGTTGGAAATGTAGTTTTCTGATGATCAAGTGTTCTTTGACAAACAACAGAATAAGAGTTCTAGTAGGCAGGAAAATTGGAAGAATTCTTCAAATAATCCTCGAGGTAAGAAAACTAAATATCCATCTTGTGAGAAGTTAGGTAAAAAGCATCCTAGAGAATGTTTATCAATGTCTAGAAAGTGATTCTGGTGTGGTATGTCTAGTCATATTGCTCATAAATGTAAGGAAGATGATCAAGAAGACAATGAAAAGACAATGGTAAGATGTTTTAAGTGTAATGAAATGGGTCATTCTGAAGAAGAGTGTCCATAGAAGAAATAAAATGATGGAAATAATTCCCACTATAAGAAAAAATGGGTGGTGAAATCCTTTGCATCTACTTCACCAGATGTTGGGCCATCGAACAAAGTAGTATCAGGTACATTGTTTGTTTGTTCAGATTATTCCAATGTGTTTTTTGATTTAGGGTCTACACACTCTTTCATTTCTAAAATGTTTTATAGTAAACTGGGAATTCCATATCAAGATATGAATATAGAACTTACGGTAAAAACACCTCGTGAAATGTTGAGACAAAAAGAAAACATAAAAACATTCTTTTCCTTGTGTATAGAAATAATATACCTGCATACCAAATTGTTTTTCCTCTTGTAGAATATGATGTTATTTTGGGAATGGATTGGATTTCCATTTATCATGATAAGATTGATTGAATAGGTAATGATATTTATTTTTAGAAAGATTTAAATTTTGTGTACATGAGTGAACCCTTTCTTTTGATAACATTTTAGGAAGATGAGAAACTAGTAAAAGTCGGAAATGAATGTTACCATGCATAGATTGTTGAAAATAAAGGAACTGTTCAGATTAATGATGCTCCAGTAGTAAATGAGTACCTTTATTTTTTTTCCTGATGAGTTTCCTGTAATAATACATGATCGTGATGTTTAATTTACTATTTACTTATTTCTTAATGCTAAGACAACTTCAAAACCCCCTTAACAAATGGATCAAATTGAACTTTTAATGTTAAACAAGAAATTGGAGGATTTATTAGATAAAGGTTTCATTCAACCTAGCACATCACCTTGGGGGACTCCTATCTTGTTTGTTAAAAAGAAATATGGTTCAATGAGACTTTTCATTGATTATAGAGCATTGAATAACATCACTGTTATGAATAAGTATCCTTTGCCTCATATCTATGATTTGTTTGATCAGATCTGGGGAGCTCAGTATTTTTCGAAGATTGATCTGAGGTCGGGGTACCATAAATTTAAAAGTAAAGGGAGATTTCGTTCTGAAGACCGTGTTTCATACAATATATGGCCATTATGAATTTGTAGTTATGCCTTTTGGGTTAACCAATGCACCTATTGTATTCATGTATCTTATGAATAGAATTTTTCGTGAGATCTTGGATAAGTTTGTGATTGTGTTCATTGATGATATTTTGGTTTATTCAAAAATTAAATACGAGCATGAAGTCATTTAAGTGTCATCTTGAAAAACTTAAAAGAAAATAAACATTATGGGAAATTCAACAAGTGTGAGTTTTGGTTAAAACAAATTTCTTACCATTGTCACGTTGTTTCAAAAAATGGCATAACAATTGTTCTTTCTAAAACAAAAGTTGTTGTAAAATGTCCAAGGCCCACATATATAACCGAGATTCGTATTTTTCTTGGTTTGGCAGGATATTACTGGATGTTTGTTGAAAATTTTTCACGGTTATCTAGTCTAATGACCAAGTTAACTTGAAATGGTGTTAGGTTAATTTGGACAAAATAATGTGATGATTGTTTTCATGAATTGAAAAAAAGATTGGTGAATGCTCTAATTTTGGCCCTACCATCCAGAAAAGGTGAGATTTTTATCTATAGTGATGCTTTATTGAAAGGTCTTGGTTGTGTCCTAATGTAGAATGATCAGGTAATTTCATATGCTTCACGTCAGTTGATACCTCATGAGTTAAATTACCCTACACATGATTTGAAATTAGTTGCTGTTGTTTTTTCTTTAAATATTTGGAGGCATCATTTGTACGGAGTGATGTGTGAAATATATACTGATCACAATAGTTTGAAGTATATATTCCCTCAAAAATAATTGAACATGAGACAGAGGAGATGTTTGGAATTAATCAAGGATTATAACTGCACGATCCATTACCATCCGGGAAAAGAAAATAATGTGGCTGATGATTTGAGTCGAAAAAGTAATGCATCATTAACCATACTACATTTGGAACAAGATCCTTTGATTTTTTTATTCGATGAATTATGGCATAGTAGTTGTTGGTGTAAGAAATTCTTCTGTTTTGTATCAGGTGTCTGTGACATCATCTCTATCAGACAGAATAAAGCAAGCATAGAAAGAATACAGTGAGTTGTAGAAAGAGGTAGAGTTGGTTCAGAAGGTTATGTTTCCTAAATTTAACTTTGATAATGATTGTGTTTTGATATTTTGAAAGATATTATGAGTACCTTGTGATTCAAAGTTGAATAACGAGTTGTTATGTGAAACTCATAGTTCTCCATTTTCAGTTCATCATGTTAGTACTAATATGTACAGAGATCTTCGGGAGTATTACTGGTGGGATGAAATGAAAATAGATATTGCTGATTTTACAGTGACGTGTCTGAATTCTAGTAGGTTAAAGCAGAGCAGCAGTTACCGAAAGGAATGCTTCTGCCTTTATCGGCGCCAGAGTGGAAATGGGAAAATATATATATCCAGGGGCTTTGTTGTGGGATTACCGAAGACATCTTGAGGTAATAATGAAATCTGGTTTATTGTTGATCGATTGACTAAATCTACACATTTCCTTCTTATTCGAGATACTTTTTCTCTAGATCACCTTGCTCAGTTGTATGTTAAAGAGATAGTCATGTTGCATGGTGTTCCTCTCTCTATTGTATCTGATCGTGATCCAAGGTTTACTTCTAACTTTTGTAAAGGCCTTCAGAAGTCGTTGGGTACTGAATTATATTTTAGTGCATCTTTTCATCCTCAATCAGATGGGCAATCGGAACGAACAATTCATATATTGGAGGATATGTTACGTGCTTGCTCGATGGATTATCAGGAAAGTTCGGACCAACATCTTTCTTTGGTTGAATTTTATTATAATAACAGTTTTCTTTCTAGTAGAAAGATGGCTCTATATGAGGCATTATATAGAAAGTGATGTCAAACTCCATATTTTTGTGATGAATTAGGTGAATGGAAGCTGATGGGACTAGAATTGGTAGTTTAGATGGTAGATAATGTTCATTTGATTAAGAAGCACATGAAGATAGCTCAGAACATACAGAAAATTTATGCAGATAACCAGAGGAAGGATCTTTCTTTTGAGGTAGGTGATAATGTCTTTCTCAAGGTTTCTCCATGGAAAATTGTTATGCGTTTTGGAAAGAAGGGAATGTTGAGTCTGAGGTTCATTGGACCTTATGAAATTCTGGAGAAAGTTAGATCAGTTGCATACAGAGTGTCTTTACCTCCAGGTTCATTGTAGTTTGTTTTTTTCATTCCCAACAATGGGTTTCTTTGAAATCTTACGTTGCACACTAATAATATACTATTATTATTGTAAATGGTAGTTAACTCCTTGCCTTTGTATTGGTGGGAATGAAAAAAACAAACTACAATATGATTATACATTATTGTTAAATATATTTACATTTATCCAAAAAAAGTTAGAGGCTTAAAATGTGAATGAATCTAATTTTAAGCATAATTTACATTAAAATGACGATTTACCACCTTTTAATGGATAACCCTCATTAAATATAGTTTTAGTCACATTAATAAATTCTATTTGACCAAATAAAATCCTTCTTTAGAATGCGGACCTCAAAATTTACTTTATGTAAATTTTTATAAATTTTCTGATAAAGTTCTTTTTTTAATGAATAGTGAAAAATATTGTATTTTAATTCAAAAGTTTCTTTTAATATAATATATTTATATGGTTATATTATCTTGTAATTGGTTTTAAAGTGAAATTAAAATATATTTTTACAATTTAATACAATTTTTTTTTCATTGGAATTAATTTCACATTAAAATAGGACATAAACAAGTATCAATCTTTTGATAGTTATTGTTTCTTAAAAACATTATATTTGTTTTGATAACATGAATTAAATTTAAAATTAATTAATTACACTCCTATGTTTTGAATTTGGTAAAATAGACATCATTTTTGAATATGTTATATCAAATAAATCTTAGACGGAATTTTTGGTATTTTTCTGAAAAACTTCAATTTTTGATGAATAGTGAAATCACCTAGTGGTTGTTAAAAAAACGGGCATTTTCATTTAAATTAAAATTTTACCACTTCTGTGAATTGAATTTAGAAAATCCAACATACATGGTTGTTATCAAGAAATAAAATGTGGTTCAATAAGAGGGAAATAATTTTTGATGAATAGTAACTTTTGACTTTTATTTACCACAGTTAAAGGTAAATAGGTTAATTCAAGGTAAAACGAATATTATAATAATTCCAAATTACTAGAACACTTGTAAAAACCTTATTTTTTGAGTCATTTACGACCATTTTCATATTTGGGTCAATTGTGGGACCCTATTAAGCCACTTGGGAGTGATAATGACAATTTGGATTAATTAATTTAATGTAAAGACAAAATTAACATTAACAAAATTATTTTAGTATTTAATTTTCATATGGTGTTATATAAGTCATATTTTCGACTATAAATAATCATTATAAAGATAAAAAGATTTCTTACATCATGGTATTTTTTTTATAATTTTTAGACATCAAATAAATTAAATTATTTGTGACACAATAACAGTGAAGTATTTACCTCATTAATAAATCATTTAAATAAATAAGATTATAATGATTAAAATATTATCCAAATCCATTCCAATTCTTATTGGATGATTTTATTTCGACCATGAGTCATATTATCTTCATCTGTAATTATTTTTTGACTTTTTTAAACCGAATATCATTATATAATGAAATAATATTTTCACACATTCCTAAAGAGCCCCTCCTCCCACTTTTAAAAGGAGAACACTTCTAACCAATTCCTCACACCTCTCAAGCCATTTGGATATTCAAAACTATACTAAAATAAACTCTCAACATCCCTCTCCTACTCCTAGAATCCTTACTTTAGTCATAAGGCACTTTAATAAGTCCTTTTTGTTCAAACCAATGGAAGTTACCCAAGTTAAAGTTAACATTTTCTCTTAAATTGTTTTCTTTTATTTTACTTCTACAACCCCTAAACACTTTTTATTCCTTTATTTTGTAACAAAAAAAAATATCCTAAATATAATATGATTTTTTTTATGATAATGTTTCAAACTACACTTACACGCTTCTCCATCTAATGGATGAAGAACATAATGTTTCTGTGGATGGCAAACTAACGCCTCACGAAACGATGATTGTTCATCTATATATTACCGCCTCTAATGGTGGACATTATGATGGAACTGTATTTATATATGATATATATTATGTTTATTATTTCCTTATTCTTATGTAATTTCCAATTATATCAAGAATTTATGGTTTCTATACTGGGTAAATACGATAATCTCATTTGAGGAAGTGCAGACTACCGCCCCCTTAAAGGAACGTGACTCGTTAATGCCTTATTTGGGATGTATAAAGGATAGATTTAATGTTATTATATATGATATTATGATGGAATTATAATATACCAATGTATCATTATTTTTTAATTCCATTAAATTGAGAAATAGAAATGAAAGCAGTGTTCATGCGTACATACGGCTTACCGTCTCCATGAATGGTGCATTTCATTTCCTAACTCCAAATGTTATGTAATATTATAAATACATGTATATACTGGATATATATGATATATATGATATCTAAATCATTAATATAATTCTGGATATAATTGAGAGTTAACCACATGGACAACTTGTAAATATAAGGTGTTCATTTTTTACTCAAGTACCAAATATCGACCAAATGAACGTTATTAGCTTAAATGATTACATAATGATTATAACATGGTAATAATTTATATAAAAGAAATAATAAACCTGAAAAAGGTTCTTAATGAAGTATAAATTAACTTTAGTTTATTATTCATGAGATTAAATAACGATCGATTCAAGTCAGACATGAAGTAAGGGACTTCGTCTGAATCTCCTTTCATTGAGGAATATTTTGTTTTAATACACGACATTCATTTATACGCTGTATAAACACCCTTTAAATTTTTAAAGGGAATATTTTTCTATGAAGTGTTTTACTAAACGACAAAAAGAATGTTCCATTTAACGTAAGCGGTTACAACGACCTTTTCTATATCTGTAAGTATTATTTGATCTTTGGCTTCATCAAGAAGCTGTAATGTTTTTAAATGAAAATAAATACCATATAATCTTTTCAGTATTTTGGTATTGAAAATGGTTTTGATAATTTATTTTATATGTTAATATATTTATGTGATATATTGTGATTGAAATGTGGAAATGTTTTCATTCATTTTTTTTAATGTGTTATGACTTTATAATGGTAATTGGACATTTCATGGGTGGTTACGTGATAAACCACACAGAGGGTGGGGCCGTGAATACCGGGACTGGTTTTTATGTTATAACTTCTAATGCATTGGGTATGGAAGTTGGTCGTATGGCTATTCCATTTAGTGATATGTGTGGAAGACGAATTTATGGTTGTTCCATTTAAGTATGTTTATGTCCCAAGTTACCTTTATATGTTATGTGTTCTTTATAAGGGTTTTATAGTAATATTTTGGATTCAAAAGGGTATGTAATGATCTTTTATTCAGTGAAGAGTATTTAATACTTCATAAAGGTGAAAAGGATTACTTATAATAAATTATTCATGTTTTACCTATTGTTTTGAAAAACTAACAGTTTTCCCTCTTTGTGTATCCCTTACTGATCTTTTTATGCTCATCTCATGTTCTTGAAATGTTTTTCACAGGACATAATGTGGAATTGGGTCAAGGATGAGATCAAGGAAAAGTCATGATGTCTTAAACATGTAACTAGACATGAATCTTGTTTTAAGAGTTTATATTTTATGAAAAAATGAAAATAGTGTAGAAGTGTCTACTTTGTAATATTTTTCAATGTAATAGTTATGGCCTAACTTTCAAAAACCCTAAACCTGAAAAGATCCTCAACGTGAATTTTTCATTTAATTCAAGATTAAGTAATGTTTTAAGGCCATGTCCTTGTATTCTATCAGTGAAAAGTTCTATCGGAAACCATTAATGGTAAACTCTTTTTCCATTTCCAAACTTCCAATTCTGCGAACATTTCTATCGATGAATAGTTCTATTAGTAACCTCTAACGGTAACCACTATTTCCTTTTCCAAATTTCCAATTCAATAAACAGTTCTATCGGTGAATAGTTCAATCTGTATCCTCTAATGGTAACCCTTATTTCCTTTTCCAAATTTACAATTCTACGAACAGTTCTATCTGTGACCAGTTTCATCAGTAACCTCTATTTCCATTGCCAAATTTTGAGTTTGTGAATAGTGTTTCTAGCATCCTACAGTTTTGCCCTTTTGACATTTCCATTGACATAAAATGCATTTAATGCCTCGTTTTAAGGACTCTAAGGCGGATTCAAAGGCCATAACTCCTATATTAATTATTCCAAAGGCTCGGGATGTTTTTACATGGTCAAACCACGTGTTTTTAATATGATCTTATTTTAATGGGAAAACAAGAGTATCTTAAACTACCACTCCATTAAATCTTCAAATGGGACGTGATATCTTCCTCCTTAATTTTTCCTTCTTGTTCTCTGGTGCGAGATGCTCAAACCATTCCCTACTTCCAATAGGAATCATGAGATCAAACTTTTCCCCATGGATTGGTTTCCTTGGCTTTCTTCTTGCTGCAAGTGAACCCCCTTTTTTTATGCAACCAAGAAATATCGATGAAACTTCAATATAAGGTATATTTTATCGCTTTACTTTTAGGTTCCATATTCTCTTGTTTCTCCATGCCATTTTATAGAATGTAATCTCCATGGTTATAATGGTGTTTTCTTGGGGTTCGGTAGGTGTTGTTGTACCGTGGCATCCTCAGGTGGATGCAGTTGTCACGAGAGGAGGATTATGACACGTTGTGTGGATAAAGTACGTCAAGATCTATTTGAGGTAGGGGATTCATTGCTTCTCTTTTCTTTTACGTGCAGTTGTATCATTAACATGTTTTGTCCCACTAGACCACAATAGAATTGACATAATAAATATTTTAACTAGATAAATAAATTGATAACTGTTGTATATTATTGCCCCTTGTATTCTAGATAGTGTGATATCCATGCTTGATTAGTCTAGATTTTCATTATTGATGGATATTAGTAAAGAACATAAACCGTAATAAATTGATAACTGATGGCTATGGATATAGAGGCATGTAAATGAATTTGGTTCTTCTAGTTTTAATTCTATGTTAATCAAATTGGTGTAGTAATCATGTTTAATTATTTGTTATAGCTTACTAATTAGGTTTCCTAAATAGTGAACATATGAATAATTAATCGGTTAATTCGAGATGGATTAAAGAAGTGCTTTTTTTATTATTCTTTGAAGGGTTCTGAGTTACCCACTTGATTGTTAAAGGACTAAGAGCCCAATTGTTAAGATGTTTGTTTTCATGCTTCTTGTGTTTTGATGTGAGCGTGGAGGGCTGTTGTGATATCTGGGGGTATGGAGTCCTTTTGTTGTGGTAGAAGATGACGCCTAGAGTGGCGAGATTCATCGGTTTATGCATGTGGGTGTTGGGGGGGGATGATGGAATGGGGTGGATGTGATTGTTTGATGATTGATATTTCTTATTGGTTGTTTATGTTCTTTACTTCTCCCCACTACTCAAGGATGATTTTATTACTTACCCTTCTTCCGAATGCGGTGAAGACGTGTGGGGTATGCCACATGATTTCTGTGGATAGATTCACTAGAGAGAATGAGTCTATGCACTTTCTATAGGTGGCAAAGACTCGATGGGTAGTTTATCTACTCACCTTGTTGAGCCCCATTGTGTTTAGTAGCATCGAATGTTTTTTATAATACCTGGGAATATATGAAAGTAATGGTGTAAATAAATAATTTGAATAAATGTTGTTAACCAATGGGGTTTGGACCTTACTGGGGTTCAATTCTAAGGTTGTGATTTGATGGAATAGTGGACTTTGGGTGTGATGCTAATGAAATTTAATGTGGAATTTTCTTTGGTTAATTAATTTTTAATTAATTAATTAACATAAATTTCAACTAATAAAAAGGTAATGAAATAATGGATTAAATCACTTTATGTGGTTCTGTTTTTATTGGATACCTAGTCTTAGAAGTAGTAGCCCAGAGTTAGAGAGACGTTAGCTTCAGTTGTGTCTAAGACTAGGTTATGCCCATAGTGTGGTTGTGAGATATAATATATTTTGTAATTTTTTTTTCTATATGCTACTCCACCCTGTCAGTAAAGGAAACTAACACCCTAAGGATTCTTAGCCCTGGGCGTGTTTTCCCCAACATTCTAGTGTGAGGATGGATGGCTGACTAGCCCCTATGGCCCCACTCACTTCTCTTGGTAGTTACATGTGTTGGTAGGCATAGTGGTTAGTTTTCCCCATATATGTGTATATAGGGTTGTAATGGCTTGTGGTTATTCACACACATATATTATGGATATAGTATCTTATGGAATATTATAGGTGTAACGTGTATAGGTTGTGATGTCTTGAAGATCCTTACTCGGTGTATGGGTTGTAACGACTTGAGGTATAATAACTAACATATGAAACCCGTTATGCAAGCTTTGGTGGCTCCCAGAAACTTCCTGGTAACCTTCTTAGATGGACGTGGGGGTTTTGTTGCATGAGGTGAATATTGTGGTGCTTTTCCTAGGTGTCTGCAGGCAAGCCTTTTTGGAGAGATATGCTTAGGACGTACGACGTTGGGGAAAAGCGGCAATCCAATGTGGAAGTAGTATCAGGGTACCCTTGATATTATTTATTATATGATAAATTCTTGTATTCATTACTTGGTTAGAGTATCCATTTTGTGGTTGTGAACTTATTATACCTGTTTAGGTGATGAGTTAGTTTCACTGGTTGTTCGTTGTGCTTTAGCATGCATTCTTTAATAATTAACGAGAGGCATCAGGGAGGATCCTATTGAGTATACTGGTATACTCACCCTATATATATATATAAACTATTTTATAGGTCACATGGAGTAGGTTGGAGATTAGGATGGTTACAACTAGCTTGTGGTTGTAGGAGCTTTCAGGTTTGTGGTTGCTGCTGTTTTACATTATTTTGGTTACCTGCAGTTTTTTCGCGTTCAGTTAAAGTAGTTTTTCATGACATTTCATATGTGTACTTGGAATTTCATTTATCTTAATAGTTAAGTTGGAGTTGGTTGTTGTCTACCTTATCTCTCTCTTCTGCATGTGTTCTCATAGATGGGAATGCCTCCTATTTGTGTGTTTTCTATACCCTCGGTGCCAGTCACCAACCCGGGGCCTACTGGAGGTGGGACATGGTGGTCATTATCGCCCTTATCACATTTCCAACCCAGGAGTGGTACTCTTTGTGGGGAGGGGGTTGTGACAGAGTGGTATCAAAGCTTCGGTTGAGTGATAGGATGGATCATAGAGTTTGGTACAAGTGAGGTTTCAAGGGTTGGTATGGAAATTGTGTATTCATGTTTAGAAAGTGATGTATACACTAGGGACTGGATGAGGCATAGGGGTTTAGGCCCCCCTATGATCTGTTGTACTAACCTTTATGTTTACAATGGCTACTAAATGAGGTGATACAAGTTGCAGGGAAGAGACCTAGGAAAGGATCATGCATTATTTATCTTTGTGGCTGTGTTTGAATGGGCAGACCTTGGGATAGGTTAATCTAAAATGAATGAAAGAAAACAATTAATTAATTAATGTTGAGTCTTCCATATTCCAGGTTTATGAGCCCTAATTGTTTGTTATTTTATAGATATGCCTCTAGGTCAATGTCCTTGTCTGGATCAAATAGAAGATGTCCAGTAGGCAGTTCCAGAATATCGTTGCAGGGTAGAGGTTGCAAACAATGACACTTGGAAGAAGACACTCCTAGAGTTTCAGAGCCAGAGTCGGCAGAAGTAAGAGGGCTCCATTTCAGATGCATTCATGGAAGACTTGTTAAATGGGGTCAAGATAGGCTTCAGTTGGATCCGTGCATAGAAGTAGCACTGGTTGTCTGTGGTTGTGACGATGCTACGTGGAGCAGTGAGGTAGTGGTGGATCCTGTTCCTCAGGGATCGTGAGGAGTCAGCGATCTCATGTGAGGAGTTCTGAGACATGTTTATAGTTGAGATTCTTTCTTCGACCGCGAAGGAATACAGTCACCAAGTGTTTCTTACCCTTCTGTAGGGGATTTCTACTGTGAGATAGTTTGGAATCTATTTCAGGAACCTTTTACGATATTCTTCGAACCTGTTTCCAGATGAGGAGGCTAGGGTGAGGCATTTTGAGGAGGTTTTGCATCCAGATATCCAGTTATAGGTCACCCCATTTGTGATGAAGATGTATATTGAGGTGCTGAATAGGGAAGAGGTTGTCAAGAGGACTTTGTAATGGACCAGATCATCACAAGAGGGGAATCTTCATGATTCCTCATGAAGCAAAGCTGTGGTATGAGGTTCCAGGTATTTAGGGCAGAAGATTTTCCGTTAAACTAGGGGTAGGTCCTAGCCCTTCACATCTCGTTTCTCTATAGGCAGAAACTCTCAGGCCTATGACAAGGGATCAAGCGCTTGTTTTTCTTGTGGTGGTCGTTTTCATTAGTAGCAGGAGTGCCCGACCTCTCAGAGTAGTCATCATGCACCAGGTGCTATGCTGCAGGTTCCTCCGTTAAGGCAGTTCCAGCCAAGGCAGTAGCATTAGGTTGCACCACCTTTAGATCAGTAGAGTGTAGATGGGGCAGGCAGAGGATAGCCCGATGATGCTCTATGTCCTTAGAGAGTAGAGCATGGTCGTGCTGGTGGTCTTCATTAGTGTCAGAGAGGCTATGGAGGAGGGCATGGTCAGCTTCATTCTCTCTTGTTGCTTGCTCCAGGTCAGCGTGATGTTGTTCTAGGTACCATTTTCTGGTTTTCTACCTTGGTGTATGCCTTGATTGATTTAAAAGTGACACATGCCTTCATATCAACTACCCTTGTCCATTCTTTGGGATATGAGGTAGAGAGGCTTTCAGTACCCTTGGCGTTGACTACACTAGTCGGAGGTCGAGCAGACTTGTATGAAATATGTAGTGACTATGATCTAGTTTTGGGGAAGCACCTCTATTGGGGATATTTCCTTTGTTTACAAATACAACCATATGTTGTCATCCTCGGCATGGATTGGTTGTATTCGGTGTAGGATATCGTGGATTTCTTCAGAAAGATGGTCATTTTCATTAGTGTGGATGGAGAGCCGATGGTGTTTGTTGGTTAGAGAGATCCTCAGATGGGTCATAGGCATGTTCCTTCCTTATCATCCATAATGGCTAAGATGATGTTGAGTTCTTCAGAGGTTCAACAGATGGTGTTTCTTAGGGTCGTATAAGACTACCTTGATGTCTTTCCAGAATAGGATGTAGCATTACCCCCTATATGAGAGATCGAGATTGGGATCGAGCTACAACCAGGAATGTCTCCAATCTCTATGTCTCCATATAGGATGGCCCCTTCGTAGTTACAAGAGACACATATATAGCTTGATGGTCTATTATAGTGTGGTTTTGTTCGGCCAAGTGTGTCACCGTGGGGTGCACTAGTTTTGTTCGTGAAGAAGGCTAAAATCTATTTGAGGTTGTGTGTCGATTATCATCGCTTAAACAAAGTTATAGTAATGAATCACTATCCTCTTCCATGGATTGATGATTTATTCGATCAACTGAAGGGTACTAGTTTTTTCTCAAAGATCTACTTGTTGTCAGGATATCATCATATGCATGTAAAGTATGAGGATATCCCGAATACTACAATCCATTGTTGTAATGGGCACTATGAGTTCATTGTAATGTCGTTCGTCATGACTAATTCTCTAGCTGTGTTCATGAGATTGATGAAAGTTTCATTCTGTGAGTTCCTAAACAAGTTTTTGGTGGATTTCATTAACGAAATCCTTGTTTAATCCACATATGAGGAGAGCATGAAGAGAATCTACACACCGTTTGAGAGTTCTTTGTCAACATCAGTTGTCTGGGAAGATGTCAAATTATGATTTTTGGGCTCAAGAAGTCCATTTCCTGGGGCATGTTGTGTTGGAACAGGGAGTAGTTATGGATCCATCTAAGATAGAAGTAGTTGTTTCATGGGAAGCCCACAACATAGTGTTAGAGGTGCGAAGTTTAATTGGTCTCGCAGGATACTACAGGAGGTTCATAGATGATTTTTTATAGGTTTTGACTCCTCTGAAAGCTTTGACCAGGAAGGATTAGGCTTTCATTTGGACTGATCAGTGTCAGGCAGCATTAGAGTATCTAAATTAGAAGTTAGTAAGCGCTCCATTTTTTTGTCTTCCAGCTGAGGGAGTTCAGTTTGATGTTTTATGTGATGCTTCACATCTAGGGTTAGGTTGTGTTCTAATGCAGCAGATATCAGTTATTTCTTTTGGGTCTTGGAAGTTACATCCCCATGAGCATAACTATTCAACTGTGGATCCTGATTTGGTAGTTGTAGTGTTTCCTATGATGTTTTGGAGACATTACCTCATAGGCGAGCAGTTTGTAGTTTTCACTGATCATAAGAGTTTGTGGTATGTTTTCTCCTAGCCTGACTTGAACTTACAACAGTGTCCAAAGATGTAGTTCTTATAGGAATATGACCTCAATATATCATATACACTTGGAAAGTGGATTGTTGTAGCTGATGCGCTGAGTCGAAAGTCACGTCGTGATGTTGTGCGTGAATCTGATGATTCTTGAAGAGTAATGGAAGAACTGTCAGCATTAGTTCTTGATATGGGAGATGTTGGGGGAATAGGTTGTCTTTTTCAGAATATTGTACAATCATCCCTAGTGCAGAATTTGGAAGAGTCCCAGTTGGGGGATCTAGAGGTGGAGTCTAGGAATGACAGAGTTGTTTGCGGCGAGGCCCTTGATGGGTGGTCAGAGGATGAACAACATCGAGTGTTATATCACAGAAGGATTTTTGATCCTTTGAAAATGCACGAGATGGTTCTTAGAGAGTTTCATAGTTCTCCATTAGCAGTGAAACGTAGCGTGACAAAGTTGTATCGAGCCTTGAAGAGCCAGTTTTGGTGGTCTGGGCTGAAGCGTTCAGTTGCTGAGTTTGTGTCTCGATGTTTGGTCTGCCAGAAGGTGAAGGCTGAACACCGTGTTCCTGGTGGTCTTCTCTAGCCATTAATGATTCCTCAGTAGAAGTGGGGTGACATCTCAATGGACTTTTTATTGGTTTATCTCGAGATCCAGGAGTACATGATGATATTTGGGTGGTAGTGGATCATTTAACAAAATCATCTCACTTCATAGCAATCAAGTAGTTGATCTCAGTGGATGTTTTGTCAAGGAATTATCTAGAGTAGGTTGTGAGAATTGATGGAGTCCCAAGGAAGATTATTTTTTATCGAGATCCTCACTTTACCTCAATGGTGTGGAGAGGTCTCTATCATTCTTTTGGTTCTTAGATATGCCTTAGTACTGCTTTTCATCCCCAAATAGACAGTCAGACAGAGTGAACCATCCAGACTATTGAAGACATGTTACTCTCTTGAGTTCCTAATTTAGGAGGATCATGGATGAAGTAATTACCCATGGTGGAGTTCTATTACAATAATAGTATTCACTCCACCATTGGTATGGTTCCTTTTGAAACCTTTTATGGCCAAACATTCCATTCTTCATTGTGCTGGACTGGTGTCGGAGAGTCAGCAATTCATAGACCGGAACTAGTGTAGAATAAAACATAGATGGTTTAGGTTATTCATGAGAGGATGAAGACAACACAAGATTGTTAGAAATCATATTCTGATCAAAGTATGAGGCCCATAGAGTTTGATTTTGGGGACCACGTGTTTCTGACGGTGACTCCCTGTCATGGGCCGCAATGGATTGGTCATGGAAGTATTCTTTATCCCCGGTTTAGAGGGACATTTGAGGTGTTATCTTGGGTTGGAGTTGTAGCATATTGAGCAACACTTCCCCCACAAATGAGTCTGATACATGATGTTTTCCATGTATCACCGCTTCGTCGATATCGTCTTGATGACTCTCACATCATCGATTGGGGGGGGGAGATCAATGTTGATGATTATGCGACCTTCAGGGAGAGACCTGTGGATATCCACGATCGCATGTATATGGTGTTTTGTGGGTGCTCTATCCCCTTGTTTCATATCTTCTGGCGACACGGTGGCATGGTGGAGAGTACCTGGGAATGGGAGTCAATGATACATGCTCAGTACCCAGAGTTGTTTGATTTTTAACTATTTACATGTATTGATATAGCCTTTGTGGTTATAAACCATCCAGGTTTAAGATATGGCGTCCTTTTTTACTTTTTTGGCTTGGTCTCCTTTGAGAGGTTTCTCAATGGGAGGTTATTCAGACCCCGTTTCATTTTCACTTTAGGTGGGTTTTAAATTCTCGGGGACAAGAATGTTTTGAGAGGTAACTGATGTAATTTACAAGATCTCTCCAGTCTATTCCTTTGTGAAAATATGGTGTTTGAGGTGTTCTAGGATGTCAATGTGGCTCGTCCCCAAAACATTACCAAATTTCCAATTCTATGAACAGTTCCATCAGTGAAGAGTTATATCAGTAACCTCTAATGGTAATCTCTCTTTCCTTTGCCAAATTTCCAATTCTATGAACATTTTTATCGGTGAATAGATCTATTGGTAACCTTTGACAAAAACCTCTATTTCCTTTCCAGAATTCAAATTCTATTAAAAGATCTATCGATGAACAGTTCTATTGGTAACCTTTAATGGTAACCTCTATTTTTGTTTCCAAATTTCCAATTTGATGAAAAATTCAATCGGAAAACATTTCTATTTGCAACCTCTATTTCGCTTGCCAAAATATCAAATACTATGAATACTTATATTGGTGAAAAGTTATATTGGTGAACAATTCTATCTGTAACCTCTAACGATAACCTTTATTTCCTTTGCAAATTTTCTAATTCTATGAATAGATATATCGGTGAACAGTTCTATCAGTAACCTCAAACGGGAACCTCTATTTCCTTGACAAAATTTGCTATTTTATGAACAGTTCTATCAGTGAATAGTTCTATCAGTAACCTCTAATGGTATCCTCTGAATCGTTTTCCAAATTTCAAATTATATGAACAGTTCTATTAGTGAATAGTTCAATTAGTAATCCTTATCGGTAAGATCTATTTCCTTTACCAAATTTTGAGTTCATGAATAGTGTTTCCAACTTCGAATAGTTTCTCCCCTTTGACATTTCCTTTGACATAAAATTCATTTAAAGCCTCGTTTTAAGGACTCTATGGACTATTAAAATAAAAAACTCCTATATTAATTATTCCTATGGCTTGGGATGTTTTTACTTGGTCAAACATCGAGGCTTAATGTGATCCACTTTTAATGGTAAATCAAGCATATCTTAAACTCCTGCTCTATTAAATCTTTTAAAGGGATGGGATATCATCCTCCCTAATTCTTCCGACTTATTCTCTAGTGCAAGATGGTCGAACCATTCCCTCCTTCCCATTGGAATCAAGAGATTAAAGTTTTCCCTATGGATTGGTTTCCTTGATGTCTTTCTTACAGCATGTGCAACCCCTGTTTCTGTGCAACCAAGCAGTATCGATCGATCTTCAATATAAGGTATGTTTTATCATCATACTTTTGGGGTTCATATTATCCTATTTCTCCTTTCCATTTTATGGAATGTAATCTCCATTCTTATAATAATGTTTTCTTGGGGTTCGTTTGGTGCGTTCGTTCTGTGGCATCCTTGGGTGGATGTAGTTGTTCCTAGAGGAGGATCGTGACCCATTGTGTGGATAAAGAACGTCAAGAACTATTTGGGGTAGGGGATTCGTTGCTTATCTTTTCTTTTGCGTGCAACTGTATTGTAAGAATTTTTTATCCCACTATACCACAATGGAAATGACATAATAAATATTTGAAGTGGATAAATAAATTGATTTCGGTCGTATGTTATTGTCCCTTTTTTTCTATATAGTTTGATATTCATGCTTGATTCGTTTAGATGTTTGTTCTTGATGGAAATTGGTAAGAACATAAACTGAAATTAATTGATAACTGTTAGCTATGGATAAATAGGCATGTAAATGAATCTGGTTCTTCTTGGTTTAATTTAATGTTAATCAAATTGGTGAAGTAAGAATGTTTAATTATTTATGATATCTTACTGATTAGGTTTCCTGAATTTGGAACCTATGAATAATGAATCAGTTAATTAAAGAAGGACTAAAGAACAAATTGTTTAATTATTCGTTGAAGGGTTTTGAGTTACCCTCCCTATTGTTAAAGGGAAAAGAGTCCAATTGTTAAGATGTTTGTTTTCATGCTTCTTGTGTTCTGATGTGATCATGGAGGGTTGTTGTGATATGTGGGGGCATGGAGACCTTTGGTTGTGGCAACAAATAACACCTATAGTGGCGAGATGGATCAGTTTATGCACGTGGGTGATGGGGAGGGCACTGGGGATGATGGAATGGGATGCATATGATTGTTGGATTCTTTCTATTTCTTATTTGTTTTTTATGTTCGTTCCTTATCCCCACTGCTCAAGTCAGCTGGTCATACATACCCTTCTTTCGAAAGGGTTTAAGATGGGCGTGGTATGTCATGTGCTTTCTGTGTTCAGCTTCTCAAGGGAGAATGGTTCTACACTCTTGCTATAGGCGGCAAAGACTCGACGGGTATTTTATCTACTCACCATGTTGTTCCCCCTTGTGTTTGGTAGAATATAATGTTTTTCTAGAATTCCTGGGAATATGGGGATGTAATGGTGTAAATAAATCATTTGAATAAATTATGTTAACCCATTTGGTATGGATCGTGCTGGGGCGCAATGCTGAGGTAGTGATTTGATGGAACAATGGACATTAGGTGTGATGGTAATGAAATTCAATGTGGAATTGTCATTGGTAAATTAATGTTTAAATAATT
The DNA here is from genome assembly GCA_963277665.1 of Viscum album. Classification (NCBI taxonomy): domain Eukaryota; kingdom Viridiplantae; phylum Streptophyta; class Magnoliopsida; order Santalales; family Viscaceae; genus Viscum; species Viscum album. The sequence continues at coordinate 279,990,135 of OY728123.1, read as the reverse complement.
AATTAACTTAAAGTGAAACTAATAAAAAGGTAATTAAATGATGTATTAAATCTCTTTAAGTTTTTGTGTGCTTATAGGATTCCTAGTCTTAGTAGTAGTAGCCAGGACTCTAAGAGAAATTAGATTCAGTTGTGTCAAAGAATAGGTTATTCGCATAGTGTGGTTGTGAGATATAATATATTCTGCACTTTTTGAGTTTCTATTTGCTACTCCACCTAGTCCCTAAGGGAAATTCACCCCCTGGGGATTCTGATCCCTAGGGGTGTTTTCCCCAACATTCTAATGGGAGGATGGATGGCTGACTACACCCTTTGGCCCCACGATCTTCTCTAGGTAGTTACTAGTGCTGGTAAGCACAATGGTTAGTTTAACCCATATATGTGCGTAGACGGCTTTAATGGGTTATAGTTATTCACACACATATATTCTGGATATAGTATCCAATGGACTACTATAGGTGTAACGTGTATAGTCTGTGATGGCTTGAGGATCCTTACTCGGTAAATGGGCTGTAATGGCTTGAGGTATAATACCCAACATGTGATAAAAGTTATGCGAGCTGTGGTGCCTCCCGAAAATTATCTGGTTACCTTCTTGCATGGACGTGGTGGTTTTGTTTCACGAGATGCATATTGTGGTGCTTCACACGGGTGTATGAGGGAAAGCCTTTTGGAGAGATATGGTTAGGACGTACAACGTTGGGGCAAAGCGGAAAACTAGTGGGGAAGTATTAGAGTGGTACCCTTGATATTATTTATTATATGATATATTCTTATATGCGTTACTTGGTGACAGTACCCATGGTGAGGTTGGGAACTTAGTATACCTTTTTATGTGATGAGATAGTTTCACATGTTGTTCAATGTTCTTTAGAATGTATTCATTAATTTTTAGCAAGAGGGTTTTGGGAGGATCCTACTAAGTGTACTATTATAATCACCCTATGTATATATATAAACTATTTTTCTGGTCACTTGGTGCAGGTTGGAGATCAGGCTGGTTACTACTAGCTTTTGGTTGCAGGAGCTGTTTGGGATTGTGGATTCTGTTGTTTTACCTTCTTTTTGTTACTTGCAGCATTTCCCCTTTCAATTGTAGTAGTTTTTCATGACATTTCATATGTGTACATGGAATTTTTGTTATCTTAATGGTTGAGTTTTGGTTGTTTGGTGTCAATCTTGTCCCTCTCTTCCAAATGAGTTCTCATAGAGGGTAATGACTCCCATTTGGGTGTTTTCTATACCCTCGGTGTTAGTTGCCAACCCGATGCCTGCTAGAGGAGGGACTCGGGGGTCATTATTTCCCTTCTCACATTGCCATCCTAGGAGGGGTACTCTTTGTGGGGAGAGGGTCGTGACAATTATTAACTCTTTAATTTATTTAATATTTTTTGAAAACCATAAGTTCATATATTTTAGTTAATAATATTTGTAAAATCTAATTTAATTTATAGGTTACATCATATTTTAATAATATATTATTGTTTTCTAATCCTCGGCCACATGTGTTATAAAATCCATCGAGGAAAGTATTTATTGATTGATACACAAGTTAACGATTGTGTTCCATGATGAAGAAGGTCACATTTATGTTTTTTAGAGAATTAAATAAAAATACAACAATTTAATATAACATAAACTATTTTCAGTGTTACATTAAATGAAAAAAATATCAAAATTTTTAAATTAATTTGAAAATATGATTCACAAAATCTAGGGGTGTTATATATGACATCAAGAATAAATACATATATTTTTAATTAATTGAGTTGTTGGAGACTATCATCATGGGTATTGGCCCTTTCAATATAGGTTTATTGTAAAGTAATGTCTTATATCATGAATAAGACTTCAACAATGTAGTTTAATTTCATACTATGTTGAATCATGGTGTACCTTTTATAGTCATTCATTTC